>JALPQI010000104.1:0-728551 GCA_025490895.1 Thaumatotibia leucotreta
TTTATTTATTTTGTGTGAGTAGGTAATACATTAAAATATGTGGCTTAATCTTCTTTGCCGCCTTTGCGTATTAAACAACAGGTAAATAATACTTTTCCCACGGCCTATTCGAATACGGGTATTTTATTCCCTGCAAGGACTGGTGGCAATGGATTAAGGACTTTCTATTGCCAGCCTAAAAATATCAATGAAATACCCATGAAAATAAACAGTACGTTCATAATCGATAACGATAATCGATCGAACGATAAAATATATCTTTTATTTTTCTCATAGGTGGCGTGAAAAGCGATATGTGTCACACGGTATCAAAATTATGATCCCTAGCGTGTGAGACAATTTAAGTACTATTTTAAGCATTAAAACCGCATTTTGAGCGATGATTCTTGTCATCCTTTTGTGCAATAAAAATTAAACAAATAGTTCACTGATGGCGTTTGTTGCTAATAGATATTATTATGTATGAAAATATAAATAAAAATGGGGTTCCTTCCCTTCTAGAGCTCTGTAATTATACCTAATATAACAACGGTTGTTAGTAATACTCGTAGTAACAATGTATCATGACGGAATGGTTAAAAATAAGAAATGTTTATGCTTCAAAACTTATAAATAAAGGCATTAGGCTATTGGATAATTGATGGTGTAATCACAAACGAGACTATACTATGTATTCGACAAAACCTGATTGATAGCTAAACTAAAGGAAGGAGAGTTCCTCGTAGTAAGTAACTCTAGCATCTTTAGTTTTCTAGCAAGTTTACTCACTGACAAGAACATTAAGTCTAGTGCTATTTTGCATGGGTTTTCTGTAAGGAAGAGCTACTTACTACTTGGGTGTTTCTATCATTTCGTGCAAATTGGGAGAATTTGGGAGAATTTTTTATTTTCATTTTTTTGTTGTGGCAATGGTAAGACTTACGAAAAAGAAACATTAATATATAATACATTTTCAATTGTACGCAAAATTGACCGATTTATGAACAAAAGATTTTTCCAAAAGAAATGGTAATGACGTATAGAATATGGGAATGAAAATGCGATGTTGGCAATGATAGGTCGAAAAAAGAAATAACGTAGTCGAAAGTTTAAGTTTGAATTTTGAGATCTTTTCATGAATAACTTGTTATATTTGGAATATACCTACTGAAAATGTAGTTTTGAATATTACTTGTTACTTTCAACAGTCAGGTGCATGATAAAAAACGAGAATGGTAATTAACATAAGATGGTGGCAAGAATTTAATACGGAAATTCATTACCATATTTTTTAGTTCATTACCATTCTCTTTAGTATGTTACCATTAAATTACGGTAATGACTAGAATGGTAATGACTTTTCCTTACCTTTTGTAGATTAACTCTTTAAAAATAAATGGAATTGCAGGTCCATTCATTCACTAAGCATTCGAATAGAATATTCATTATTTAAGTATTCACAGTTCAATAAAACACTTAAAAATTAATATCAAAACAGTGCAAATGGTAATGAAAAAAAACTGTACCAAATCCAAAAATCCGCCGCGATATATTTTTTCATAAAAAAATGGCACACGTCCGTCTTGTTCACTGTTTACTAGCCGACTGAGGTGGGGATCGCGGACAAAGGGAACTTCGTATAGAATAACATTTGCAATGCCTACTGGCCAATTCCGTTGTTGCAAACTATATATATGGTAATGAAATTATTTTCGTGACAAAAAGATATTGCTGCAGTGGATTTAAATATTCAGTGTTAAAACTGTTAAACCACTAAACTTTCATTCCCTTATAAATACTTCATCTAAATTAAGTGGTTGAATCAAAGTAGTACATGTAATAGTTATGTGATTCGCTCACAAATCTGTAAATCTAGGTTCTGACCGGTGATGGTAATGAGTTTTTAGCATGTTTATATTTTATTTATATATTTTATGTTGCAATAATAGAATTAATTTTAGATGCTAAGTATACCTATGAACCTCACGCAACATATAAAAAATATTTGAAATGAATTTAGGAGTTAGTTTATTTTTTATTTCAGCAAACATATGATTTGCACGAAATGATAGAAACACCCACTTACCTATTATTATATTAAGCCAAAGTTACCTTGAATACTGTAGATGGGTACGGATGCATCCACGCTTGTACGTTATTATAATCTAACTATCATAAAATCTGTTTTATTCTGTGTTTTTCTAAAGAAATCAAATTAATGTTACGTATTGTTTGTTCGGAACGTTTGCTCCTGGCTGTTCCTTACTGGTACCAATAGGGAACGACAATAGGTTGGTAAGCTAGCCGATTCTTTACGTTTGTTCTCATTTCCGTGGCACGTTACTTTATAGGATTAAATACATTTGTCTATTTCTGATCTCCATGGCAGGTTATTTTTAACTATAATTATTATTAGAATTCTCATTTCCGTGGCACGTTACTTTATAGGATTAAATACATTTGTCTATTTCTGATTTCCGTGGCACGTTATTTTATAGGATTAAATACATTTGTATATTTCTCATTTCGGTGGCTGATAATTTTGTCTTCGGATAATTAGTAATTGATTTTCGTGTCAAGGTAGAACAATCTGTGTATTTTAAACTGTAATTGCAGATTACGTACGACTTCCATGGATTTTTTATTGTGTTAGATTTTCGTTTATCTGTTAGATAAATAATAGGAATTATAAAATAAAGTTTATTTCTTGTAGCAATCCACTTTTTTCCTTTTATTTTCAATTTAATGCTACAGTACCTACTATCCTGCTAGTAGACTTGCTACCATCAGTTAGTAAATCAGTTTCTCTAAAAGGTTTGGCAGTTTTTCTGCCGAAACGGACATCAACATTGCCCAGTAGATTACTATGAAACTTCCTAACAATACATTTCTGCGAACGGTTTAATACTGCCAGACATTTTGGTACATACAACCCGCGCTTTCATTCATAAATTGACATATATTTATTACATTATTATAGAAGTGTGCTGTAGATGGTTTAGTGCGATGGTCGTGGCCGCGGTCCCGTAGCGTATAAAAAGTCGGCGCACCATGACGAGCCAACGGGGAGACCCAGTTAGGCACGCGCCAATACATGCCTAATGGGAGCGAATGAGGAACGGCTTTTGTCTCTCAATTTAACGTTCTAACGATGTCTTTAACATTTTATTGCGTTGTGTTCGAGTACAAAATATCACCGGTGCAATAGTTATTTATTTTACTAGGGGGCAAAGTTTAACTGTCGTGCCAATATTGAGACCTGAGCTAGCGAAAGATTCCAAAATTGAGCCACCAGCGTAGCGAGTGATTCAAAAACTGGAATCTTGAGCATTGCGAAGGTCTCAAGGCACGAGAGTTGAACAAACTTTGCAGCCAAGTGTAATACAATTTTTTTTTCCCTCACTATCGCGAGGAAATATGATTACAAATCTCATCCAAATGTAAATTAACTTAAAGAAACCATTTAAAACTCAATGTCGAAACGTATCGTAGAATAGAGTTACTTCTGGAACTTAAATATAGCCAATGGCTTACAAAGTCACCCATGAGAACGACCAATTTAACATGTGAGCTCCAATTGCGCATGTTTACTACGGTCATACAGATCCACTTATACGAGTAGGCAGTAGGGGGCTATAGGAATTTGAGCAATGTCAAATTACTTTATTCATATGTTGGTAAAAAGCGTTTTTACCCGCTCGTATTAAAGGATAAACGAGCGCTTTACAAGCTAGTGAGGGGAAAATAATTTTACCTAAGGTACCATCCTCGGTACAATGCCACAAGGGCCAATCTTAGATATAGGTTAGATTAGTTAGATTTAATCTATGTACATAAATTGTAGTTTTGAAAATAAATATATTGAAAAAAAGGAAGATACATATTTATATTAAGGTATGTTTGGTATCGTATAATTGTTGTCAGCCTCCTAGCCTAGTTGGTAGTGAGTGTAGAACTCTTACGGAGATTCTGTGGAACTGACGCATCGCGGTTCTAATTAGGTCCTAAACTAAATCACATTAGTAGATAGCCCCCCTGAGCGTATTAGTGAGTGTTTTACCATACGACAATTACCTTACCTTTGAACCCGTGTGTGACGCGAAACTATCCTTCTCACTAAGAATAAATCTCGGACCCTTATTCTAAAACCTATTCCACGATACCGTCGAAACCCCACACTATAGGATTACAGCCAAATTAAAAAATCATCCCCATGCATCCACTTCACTTACTAGTAGTTACTTTATTCTACCTCTTTGTCGGTGTGACTAATATGTACCTATATGATTATACCAAATTGCACATTTCTAATACTAACAGCCAAAGAGCTATGCTGCGGACAGACAGACGGACTTGGTGAAACTATAAACCTAGTTCACTAGTAGGTACATTTAAATTAAATTAGTCGTGGATTAAAAAAAGAACACGGATACTCCGAAAAAAACCATTAGAACCAACAAAGTACGAGGTGCTGATCAGTGACTTTCCAGTAGTCTCAGAACAACCAAATGGGTTAAAGTATGTTGGACCTGGAAGAAAATATTATGATTCAAGTGATTTTTGGGTAGTGTAGTGTAGCAGGAGTGAACAGATCGACTACCGCGTAAATTCGTAAATTTCGAGTATTTTTCTCTGACACTCCAACGAAGGCGTCATTAGAGTGAAAGAGATAAATCCTCGAAATTTGCGGATTTCGAAGTTCGTGGTAGGGCCGCTGGATACAAGGGACGGTAAGATACGCTGAGCAAATTTCACTATGGAGAAAACTAAAAAATTGCGAAAAAAATCTCTTAATTTAGGTTAATTGATCCTTAACCCCTCGCGTGCGGCGAATATTTTATTTTATTTTATAAGGAGTGTTATCCGGCGATGGTTAGACAGAGTACTTCCCTATACAAAATAATATATTTTTCATCACACTTGTTGTCTAAGCGCGCCATTGCTTGCATATCATCAGACAATAAAAAAGCTCTAAAAGCTGTTAACGCACAAGACGCTCCCTTATCCTGCTTCGGCCTTAAGTATTTAAACATAACTGCGTAAATATCAAAGAACATAACTAATAAACAACATTATATCTGATAATGCGCCTCGACCTACAGTTTGTTCAATTATCTTAGTTCGTTAAAATTCTTATACTTACCGTTAGTATTTTTTACCCATTTATTAGTGCGTTAATAAGTAGATTTACAAAACTAGAGTGCGATATTGTTTACATCACACGTGCCTTACGTACCGATGTCGACCTCCTTAAAATTAGCGCGCCTTATAGGAACTATATGCTGGCCTCTTATCACACACACCTCTTCCTGCTTATAGAAAACGTTACTACTGTAAAAAGCTTGGGCGGGGGGTAACTCCTTGTGCGTATTAGCAGTATTACGGCATGCTCCCGAATGTATGGTGACGAAAGAACCGGTACTGAAGATTTTTCCCAGTACTCCCGGTTATTCTCGTAAATTTATTCAAATTAGGTCTTATTTCCATCAAAGTTCAGTCAAGAGTGTGTTTTTTGTATCCAGTAGGTCTACCGCGAACTTCAAAGTTCGCAAATTTCGAGCATCTGTCCCTTCACACTAATGACGCATTTGTTGGAGTGGCAGACATAAAGTAAGTACTCAAGATTTACGAACTTTGAAATTCGCGGTACTTATCCCGATAACAATTACAATCTCTTATTACTTACTAAGAGAAAAAATACCACATAAAGTAGAATTGCATTAATGCTTGTCGGTAGGTAGATGAAAACTTAGCGTCCGTGACGCCCCTCTGCGTTACCTGATCGCGCTCGCTCTGTGCAGTCGTGTGTGTCAAATTGTAAGGGCAGGTTTTATTTCCTTTATCCGTTCCCAACTCTACAACACCACTTGTTCATAAAATACGAGTACAGTTCGCGCGAAGTCTTGGACTTTGGGCCAGGCTCCACATCGGCTACATAAGCCAGTATATATATTTTTCGACATTATTTTAATAGTATTAATGTCGAAAAATATATAGTATGTAGACTATGGAGACTAATGTATGTATGTATGTGTTTTGTCAGCCTCTGTAGCCTAGTTGGTAGTGACCCTGCCTACGAAGCTGGAGGTTCCGGGTTCGAATCCCGGCGAGGGCATTCTTTGTGTATTTATTTATCACAAATGTTTGTTCCTTGGTCATGGCTGTGTATGTATCTATCTAAGTATCTATATGTATCTATCTATTATATATATCGTCGCCTGGTACCCACAACACAAGCCTTAATTGAGCTTACCGTGGGACTAGGTTGATTTGTGTAAGATGTCCCAAGATATTTATTTATTTATTTATTTATTTATTTATTTATTTATGTAGACTATTGATGCAAAAATGTCAAAGAGGTAGATTGCTCTGCAGTTGGGCACAAGCTGGAATAACTACAGGACCTAACTGTGTTTGTTCCTGCTGCGGTATAAAAACGGGGTGGAATTGGAAAGGTTGTGTATTATCACATGTATAGCGAGAAAGAGTTATGATTATGTACCTAATGGTAATGACAATGACGCTCAACGCTCACTCCCATACCTACCGCAGGAACAATCACAGTTAGGTAGGTACTAACAAGGCCTGTAATGAGCATGGATCAGTAACGAGCGAAAACATTTTCCTTTTTACAAAATTTTAATAAAGGTTTAAGTAATACTTTAATAAAGGAACCTGTAATGAATACTCGTACTTAAAAATAAATGAAATAAAAAATAAATGATGTCTCTCCTGCGTTTCAAATAGAGTACAATAGGCATTAGTATTAACGGAGAATACTAGTTAGCAACTACGGTTTTATTTGAATAAAAATATGTTGCTTCCCTGGACATTGTCCTGCAAACATAATCGAATCGCACCAACGTATAGCAAAAAAATCAAAAACAATGCTTCAAATTGTTTAATACATGTAAATGAAATGAATCTCGATTCACAGCGCAAGAAAGCGAAATCAGCCTGCGATGGTTGCAGCGATTTTGATGTTTTTTCCGCTTTCTAAATACAGCCTGGTGCTATATATGTATGACTTAGACCAACTGCTGGTGCGGTATAGTGAACAGTCACAGAATATAGTACAATCACCTCACAGTTTAATGAGTTCAATTTCTATAGTTATTTGTACAACATGAGAGCAAAGTACGTATTTGATGCGAGTGTCAGTTTTGAGTCTTGAGCAAGCGAAAGATTCTTTTATAGAATCACGAGCGTAGCGAGTGATTCTGTAATATAATCTTGAGCGTAGCGAGAGACTCGAAAGACACGAGATTCAAATAACTTTGCTCTCAAGTTGTACATACAACTTTTCACCTCAGCATGGAGAAAATGAAAATATGTTATTAAACATTTATACGTGCCATCCCGTTATTTTTTGTTTTTGTTTTACCATTATGTTTGTAACAGAAAGTACATAATTATAACTACTAAAAAAATGAAACCTCATAAAATTTTATAAAACAGTTATAATTATTTAGAAATGAACTCGTGTCGAATTTCTGAACGCGATTCTGACTCGCCTAGTACCACGATATCCGTCCGTTTTAAAACGGCTGTCTTTCTCTCTGTCACACTTATATATAAGAGCGATAGAGAGGTGGAATGACGGACGCCAATGTTATGTATGCTTGGTGGTAGGGGCCATATGCCGTTCGGATACAAGGAATCGGGTCCGATAAAACGATGTCTAATACAACTGGCTGAATACGCTAGGATGTCATGAACGAAAAAAAAATGCATATTATGACAATTTATAACGTAACATTTTTCATCTTTGTCTTTTTACTAACAAGTGAAAGAAACAAAAGAAAAAGCTGAAGTCTAAACGTCATGGAAAACAACATTCACTCAGTGAGCAAAATCGCACTTTGCTCACTGATTTCGCGAATCAAAAGAAGTCTTTTCGAGCTGCTGAGGTGAAAAGTAATTTGTAACTAAAGCAGAAAGTTTTTTTGTTTCGACATGTTCTTGATGTTAGAGGCTCGAGCCGTTCCTTCTCGACCCGTTGGTATCGCATCACGCAAACTTTTCGTGAGTGTTCAAATCAAAATGACCGGCGATCCGGTGACCTCTCATGCATCTAAGCACCTACTATTCTCACGGCATGTTGTTAAATCTTCCAATTTTGACTAATAATTCACGCTCTCTATGTCGGTGAAACGTAATATCATGAATTACATGAAAAAGCTTTCCGTGTAATTACATTTTTATATAAGACGAATATCTAGAAATGTTCGCATAGCTCATATTTACATTGGTACTTACCTACGCAGGCACTAAAAGGAATGGCACAAACAATTAAACACATTTATGACAGTTAATCGCAAGATTTCAATCTAGGAAATTGTGTTTCAGGTATTAGACCGTAGCGAAGAATAGATACCTATATCGTCATTCAAATCAACATCCTTAATTATTCTTAATTAAGTGCAGCAAAAAGATACTATTTTGAATGGCATAATGTTCATGGCACTCACGTGGGTATAATACAGTCACTTTTCCAAACTATACGAGTATACCTGATACCTGTTTAATTACATTAACTTTTTGCTTTACAAGAGGTAATTCGCTATTTTCTATTTTATGTCCAGTTTTCCACGATATCGTATCATTAAAACAAATCCATAAAAAAGCAGCACTTCATAGGTCTGATATAAAATTAATTATAATTACTTGTTACATTAATTAAGAAGATTGGTTTAGAGAGTTTATGTTCTGGAGATATAAATATGAATAGTTTTTAATGTATGTGTTTATTTCGTACAGGTCACTTGCGCATAGAGTCAGCCTCGAGCATCGGTATGCGGCTGAAACGGTAGCGGCAGAATGGCCGCCGCAGCGTTGGGTCTGATGCTGCTGATACTGGCCGCGCCCATGTCAACTCATGCGCAAGGTAACTGCATTTTTTGCGAAATTGTAAGAGTAAGCATTTATAGGATACCCAAGTATTAATCATGACCAGCAATTTTTATTGTAGTTTTCTAAGGTTATATAAGTTAAGGAAAATCATCTAAATATTTCACAGCTTTACCAAACGCGACGCCGTCTTATTGTCAATATTAAATTAGATAGGTATATTCAATAAAAAAATGTAGATTATGTGCGGAAATTGATGGCATCTAGTACCAAGACACACTTATAATTATATTTTCACGTACCTTCACTTTCAGAACAAACTTTAGTAGGAGTAGGAACAATTTACCTATAGCTAAACTAAGATAATAATATGATAATTCATAAATATACATAATTCAGTTTTTTTTTCTTTTCTGCGTTATAGTTGAGTAAGACAAATTAATTGATCGGGTTGTAAATATCAGTCAAAATGCAACAATGTATTAAGAACAAGGATAATTGCGTAGATACATAATTGGAAAATACATTGATTACTTCAGATTGTAGAGTAAAGGTTGAAATTGTTATTGTTAGTGACTTTGTGGAGCGTGTAATCGATATGTTTTCTGTGTCATATTTTATATTAATTACTATAATAATACTATATTCGCGTGCGTACTTAAATGTTTAGTGTATCGAAAGAATTGTCTCGCGTGATCAGATCACGTGGGCAGTTTCAAGCGAAATGAGCAATTGTTGAACGGTTAACACTTGAGGAACACGCCACATCTATATACCTAGACTGACGTGGAGTAGGTAAAACATTTGCAGCAATAGGTAGTCGATAATTATATCGAAATGTGTATTACTCCCATTTATTGGACAGCATTATGATGAATAGATTTATGAATACTTATGCCACTTTAGCCACGTGCTAGTACTCTGAAGTCTATAGTACTTTAGAGTTTTATACTCATGGCAAAGTGAAGCATAGGGAGTTGTACAATATGCGATTTATGTATTTTAGGTGGGTATTAGATACCTACAATGTTTAGTAAATATGCATCATTGCGTGGTGTGCCCATGCATGAATACATATTTTTTTTTTTTTTTTTTTTTTTTTTTTTTTTTTAAGTAGCCTCTATTGTGTCCCACTGCTGGGCAAAGGCCTCCCCCTTACATTTCCAAACTTCCCGATTTAGGGCTATTTCTGGCCAGTTGTTGGAAAATGCATCCAGATCATCCCGCCATCTCTTCTTGGGCCGACCAATTCGCCGTTTCCGCTGCGGTATCCACTCCGTAGCTACTTTTGCCCACCTCTGTGGATGCATTCGGCGAACGTGACCAGCCCAGTCCCATTTCAGCCTGGCGGTTTTTACTCCTACGTCGACAATGCGAGTTTTGGAACGCAAGGTAGTGTTACGGATCCGGTCAATCCGTTTCACTCCAAGCATGCTGCGCTCCATGGCTCTTTGGCAGACCTTCAGCTTGACCTTTTGTAACTCGGTAAGTGACCAGGTTTGGGCTCCGTAAGTCAGAACTGGCAGTATACACATGTCGACGAGTTTCCGTTTGAGGGATATAGGCAAGTCTCCCTTCATTAGGTCTTTGAGAGACCAATAGCTCTTCCAAGCGTTTTGGATCCGTCTTTCGACTTCTTTATCCTGTCTTTGGCTGAAAGATACTATTTGTCCTAAGTACGGATACTCGTCCACATAGTGTATGTTCTGCCCGTCAACGTCAATCTTGCGTTTCTTGCCATTGGTCATCACCAGAGTTTTAGACCGGTTCATTTTGAGGCCAACCTGAAGGCTTGCCGAGCAAAGATCTTGTAGCATTGTCTGAAGTTCCTCCGCTGAATGGGCAAAGATAACGATGTCGTCGGCGAAGCGAAGATTGGTTAATCTTCCTCCACCGACGGCTATTCCCTTGGGCTCCCATGAAACCGCCAAGCGTTGAAATATTTGTTCTAGGGCACTGGTAAAAAGTTTAGGAGATAGCGGGTCTCCCTGTTTGACGCCTTTTTCTATCTTGAACAACTGACCAGATGTCTGTAATTTGATGTTCGCAGTACTGTTTTGATATATGGCTTTAATAATATTGATGTATGTGGGTTCTATGTGCTGGTCTCGAAGTGAAGTAAATATGGAACAATGTGTTATACTATCAAACGCTTTTTCGTAATCTACGAATCCCAGATAAAGAGGTAGGTTGAATTCGTTACATTTCTCGATAATTTGGTTTAAAGTTTGGAGGTGGTCAGTGGTTGAAAAGCTGGGCCGAAATCCTGCTTGTTCTGGGGGCTGGTGTTTGTCCAATTGACCAGCAATGCGACACTCTATGAGTTTGATAAACGTTTTATATATGTGGGATACTAGGCTAATAGGACGGTAGTTTCCAATGTTACTTTTGTCGCCTTTCTTATGGAGCAGGATGATATTTGAGTGGAGCATGTTTTTGGGAATTTGACCAGACCGGAGGATGCTGTTAAATAATTTTGTAAGGTGGGGCAGTAGGGTTCGTTTTCCGAGAATTAGACTTTCTGTGTTCACTCCATCCGCTCCTGGACTTCTCCCAAACTTCATGCTACGGAGGGCCAGGTTTACTTCATACTCCGTGAACGGCGGGATAGTTTCGGCACAATTGTATTCACCCAAGTGGGTAATACTTGTTGTATCAGAATACAGCGTTTTGTAGTAGTTGGTGCAGATGTCTAAAATTTTGTCTCTATTGTACTGTTTTTTACCGGTCTCATCGACTAGGTGATTTATCCATGTTTTGGTTCCGTGGTTAATTCCTTGTCTGGCCACTCTAAGAGAGGTATTTCTCTGTAATGCTATTTTAACTATGTTTGCATTAAAACTGCGGATATCTCTTCTGATGGAGCGTTTAACTTCTCTGTCTAAGCTATTGTAACCTTCTGATGCCATGGATAGTGTACTTCTTTGGTGTAAGAGTTGTAGTGTGTTGTCGGATAACTTTTTATGTTTACTGCAATCTGGTTTAATTTTCCTACTGGCCCTTTTGATACTACTGAGAATGTTTCTGTACTGATCTTCCACATCCTCGCTATCTAAGTTCAATCCATCAAACTGATTCTGTAACTCTACATTAAACTGTTCATAATGATTGGTGATTGTTACTTTGTCCAGTACCCCAGTACGGTTTGAAAAGATCTTGTTGCGGAGGATTTTAAAATTGAATGATAACTTTGCGCGTAAAGGTCGATGATCTGAACTGAATTTGATTTGGTTTATGACTCCTATATCTTTTACAATATCTAATTTGGACGACAGGACAAAATCAATTTCGTTCTTAAAGTGTTCGCTTGGCGATGTCCATGTCCAGCGCCTTTGTGGTTTTTTCGAAAAGAAACTGTTGCAAACTTTTAGACCTTGCCCAAAGGCGAACTGGGCTAGACGAGTGCCACGGTAATTGCGGCTTCCTATCCCGTAAGGCCCTAATATTTGGTCTTCTCCCAGTTCGCGTTCAGTGCCGACCTTGGCATTGAAGTCACCCAAGATTACGCTCCAGGTGCCGTGGTGCTCGTCGCAGGCTTCGTTAAGCTGATCATAAAAGCTTTCGACTTCTGCGTCATTATGTGAGGACGTGGGAGCATAAGCCTGTATAACCGTCAATGTGTGAAGGTGGGTCAACTTTAATCTTAATACCGCTACCCTGTCCGAGTATCCTCTAAATTCTAGGATATTATGCTTCCATTTTTTGGCGACAAGGAACCCTACGCCGCTTTGCCCTCCTGCTATCCCACAGTGATACATAATCCAGGTATCTGTTTCGATGGTTTCCTCTCCTTGCCTTCTTACTTCGGAAAGGCCGACGATATCCCAATTTATACCTGTTAAAGCGTTCTCCAATTCTAACAGTCGATCGTCTTTTAGCAGTGTACGTACGTTATACGTTAAGACGTTCAGAGTATCGGTGTCCTTAATGCGTGCAGGATTCGTTTGACGGTGCGAGGTCTTTAACGTCCGGAGATTCTTAGCACCCCTGGGCCCCAGAGTTGCTCGATTACCGTCATTGTCGAGTCCCTGGGGACCGCCGGACGACCGCGGGGCCATAACCGGGGAATTCGACATTTCATAGGGGGGATTTAGACCAATTAAGCCCACCACGCTGGTCCAATGCGGGTTGATGGGCCGTCAGAGCCTCGTTTGCTGTTTGGCAGGGTGCACCGCGTGCAGGTGAGGTTGACTTGAGGCCCAAAAGATGATGGGTGGGCCCCCTTACACCCCTTAATACATATATTATTAAATAATATTTATAGCTATACTTATGCCATTGGGACCCATACGAGTCGGTACTAAAACCTTTGAATCTAAAATGTGGATCTTATAATAGGTATTTGTGCTATTTTCGCAACCTGACCAACGCGAGTCGATGTCGGTCGAAAGCTGCAAAACGCAAATAAAAATGTAATTGTTTTGGGTCGACGACCCATATTGCATGGTAAAGTGTAAGTACTAGCGGCGGTTCTTTAATAGGTAGGTACTATAGGTAGGCACGCGGCCTGTGGGCAGTGCAGGCGGAATGGCTCAAGTCTAACACAACACGCCATGTCATTTGCATACTACGTACACCGGTAGTTACATGTAGTAACATCTACGGAAAATAAAGTATCCTTACGTGCGTATCCATGAACAAATGAAGTAATTTCAATGCTCAATGCTTTTTTACAGGCCCTTATTTTTTTAATTTACCGCTGAAAAACTGTAATGTTGTACAACACAACATCCACTAAAATTATATCAAAAAATCCAAATCATTTAACACATTAAATTAATTTACCATTTACATAATAGATTTGTTAAGCAAATATAAATAGTTATATTTTTAAGTAACGTGTCTGTTTGGTTACATTATGTAAAAATTATACCTACTTATGTAACTGGTACTAAAACCTTTGTATTTAACGAGTTGTTTGAAATAAATAAATACCTAATAAATAGATCTAAATTTCGATATATTAAAACCGTTCGGTCAAAACAATATTATATTTCAGGAAGTCCCTTTCATATTAATACATTTTATGCAAGGTAGTTATTTATAAAAACAGGATACATAAAGCACCCGAATTACACAAACATTATACCTCTCCAATTATACAATATGGCAGTCCTTACCTACATAATCGATTCCCGCAATTCCCACTCAAGTTCAACACACACGTGTATGTTGTAGTTGTACGTACAGTCGAGTTCGTAAACACGTGTTGGTAATAAATATGTAGATAAATTAATTTACTTATTGCATTGAAGTATGGTGCACAATTGTAAACATCTTTATAAACTTTTATGTACATTCCAAGTACAGCTGATGTATAATTACTAAGTCGTCCACTCTTTCAAACGAATGAACTGTCGACTGAACCATGTAAAAAGTTACATTTTGTATGGTTGCCACTGTGTACTTCAGAAAACTTATAAGCAGACATCGGAATTCTGGTAGCATTTTTGAGCTATCGTAGGGACTTCTTGTTTATGGACTATCTAATTTATCGATATACATATGTATAGGTAATCGGTAGTCGATAAACGAGAAGTACCTATGCTTATAAGTGTCTATATTATGTACATATACATATTATGTAATATTGTAGAAAAGTACCTAATAAAAATGTTTCGAATTACCCTCCTTATTATCTACAATACATCAGATGAAGGTGCAAAAGCACAATAGTACGTTATGAATGTTATGATACGAGTGTGATTAATAAAATTTGTCATTATAGATACTGAAGGAAAGCGCATGTGTTGAAATAGTTGCAAGGCTGACATAATAAGCCATGGGACCATAACTGTCAGACCATGTAGACGAAACATTCGAATTCAGTCTACTAATTTTTTTTAAGCCCCAGAGTTTCATGTGGCACAAATATTCGCTATCCAGAAAAAGATAAAATAAAGATATGCAGTAGTTAATTAAATTATAAATGAAACGTATAAATCTTTATAAATTAAACGTAGGTTTGTAATTAAAAAAGAAATTGTAATTATATTTAATTGATATCGTGATTACGTATAATACCGATTAGCTGATTACTACTTATAACTTTTTTCACGATCAAGCTCTGCTTTTTCTCTTGAAAAGATCTCTGGTTTTTGTTGTCGTACTCGCGTATTGGTGCGAGCGAGCCGGATAGAAAGTAAATACCGCGTCAATAATGCGGAGGCAACTCATGGTACTAGTCCAAAACACCAACTCGCCCCTTTGCAATCCCTTTTATCCCCGTTCACGACCCAATTTCTCTCGGAAACCCTACTCACCCCGTTTTATGGTATGGTACAAGTGAAATTGGAACTAATTTTATATTGTAAGTAGCATGAAAATAATTTTCCTACACTAATTTCGCTAACTATACTCATCCGTAGCCTATTGATTTGCTGGCTATTGATAAAACCTAACCGTTGCGTAAAACAAATAATGTTCCCCTCAAGTAGATAAGTCAGTGAAGATTAGAGTATGATCGCTTAACTGTAGATAGATGTTAACTGGTTTTGCATGGCACATACGATTATAACATAACATTCGGGTCAGTTTTAAAATGAAGTAAGTCTCACTTGCCTACCCATAGCATACCTAAACAAGGCACTAGCAATAACCAAAGGACTCTGTCAGTAACAGTGTGGTCCCTGCAGGTCGAGTATTCAGACTGCTAACAGAGCTCGGATTGGTCAAATAATAATCAGGCGTGGCGTGTCAATAAACATAGACAGTACATTAACTTATATCAGAGAAACCACTTATATAATTACTATAGTTTCTCTGAAAATTCGTTTCGCCTGCGCTCGTTCTGCGATTGGAATTTATATCTCCAAGCTGTTGCGTGGGCCCATTGTTGCGGACACTGGCAGGGTCGTCACTTCCTTCCATTTAAATAGAACTAACGCTAAATGCAAAAACACCAAATAACTGTCTTACTACCGTGCTGATTATTGGCTGACCTACCGACAGTTTTTTCATTTTTATATTCGGTATATTCTACACATAACACAGATCGCGCTGATCAGTTAGGTAGTCAATAACATAGGTACATCGCTTAAATGTGATAATTAAGTAGGATATGTTTGTGCCCGCGCTTCAGTCTACAGAGGTGTCTAAAACTCAGGCCCACCCGAAGCGAGGGTTACTACGCCGAATGGGATAACAATATATTCAACGCCGAGCTCACTATATTTCCGTACCTTGGCGTTTTCTGGTCTTCTTATGAAAGAGATGTGACGGGGCAAATGGGTCAAAAATTTTTTCGTTGTCTTGTTTCATACCCCTCTGTCACGCTTTTAGTTGCCGTTTCAACTCAGTATATAAAAAAAATCCGGTGCACTTGTACCTATTTTTTTTTCACGCTAGATTTTAATCCATAGGTACATCATAAATTGAAAACAAAACATCATCTCATACAAAAATCACCACTGCGTCACGTTTTCTAGGGACACAAAATAAGACAACGAAAATAGTTAATTTTGACCCAAATATTGTACAGTCAAATGCAAAAATAAGTATCGAAAGAATCCGCTCATAAATATGTTACGACGTTCTTATTACACAGAATTAGAGTGCACTGGGACATATTTTTGAACATTTTTGTGTCATTGGCTGAAATCTCCGATTGTCTCTAAGCGGCACTATAAGGATTGTCGTGTTTACATTATAGGGTAAAAGCACCAATAGATGACTGCCACCCAGAAGTTGACTGATAGGTCTAAAAATCTAAATAATTAAATCAGGATTAATTTTCCACGCCCGGGAGTATTTTTCTCACTTGCAGCAACACTATATCGTGTCTCACATGCGACTTACCAGACAATTGAGCCACGCACGCGGCAGTGAGCGGCCGACGAGTTTGCGCTTTGCGCCCAAATCTCGTTTTATATGGGATCCTTATTAAGAAAAGCCCTCAAAAATTTAAGCTTTTAATTACGTAAAAAATCGAATATGGTTTTTATTTCCTTGATTCACTTCAGTATAGATTTTAGACTTATTGTGTGTAATATCTCTATTGTGTATATTATAAAGAATAGTTTTTTTTAATTTAGTTTATGAGATATTTGCTGGTCAAGTTATGGTTCCAATATTGTGTGTTCGGGCCAAAAGATGAACGACGGTCAACTTTTGGGCAAAGGCTCGTATTTTCAAACGCTTGTGTAAATTATAATAAAATAGCTACATGCAATATTTAAACATAAAATTACAATCGGTTTTGTATATGATTTTTTGACCAAAAGATGAACGAGCCTTTTTTCATGTAACACGTTTTAAAGTAATTTATTTTTGTATGAAAACGGGATTGTTCAACTCAAGAATCGCTGTCCAAAACGTGAACTAGGAAAATTTGTTGGTTCATCTTTTGGATCGGATTCCAATAAATGAATTCGAATCAATTTAGTTCGTTCATTTTGTTAATACGGTGCCCGAAACATGAACCAACTGATTTTATTGAACGGTTGAACTTGGGAAAAGTTAAACTTTTGTTCTTAGAGATCAGATTGTTACATAATATACACCTTGCTTATATTTCATTAAAAGAAGGTCACATTTATCTAAGAAACGAACGTTTTTACTTAGCTCTATTCATCTATTGGGGTCTTGCCGTTCATATATTGGTCTCGCTATATTGCGATTATGCTGGTTCATCTAATGGGGTCAAATTGTTCAGAGATAGGGCACTTTGTTTAACTACTGGGAAATTTGACTCCTTTTTTAATATAATAATTTTTATAAAATTACTAAAGTTTAATACGAGACATAAAAATAGCTTATTCTAAACTCAATTAAATGCGGAGTCATATAAAAAAATAAAAATTGATAAATATGAGTTACATCATATAGAAAAAAATATATATAAAATTGGGGAAGTTGCTTAACTATTCATCTATTGGTGCTTTTACCCTAGTTGATTCCTAAACGGCCGTTCTCTACTTCTCTTATCTTTGTGCGAGTGGAAAGGCAGCATTACTAAGCCATGCAAAATACGGATACCTATTCCTATGATATGTAGGTAGGTTACTACACACGGTTGATGCGTAGATTGCATTGTAATCACAATGTCGGAAATACATTGTTTGCCAAATGCTATTAATTTTCGTTCCTTTAAGTGCGTTTAGGTACACCGGCGGGGTTTCCTTTTTCCTATTAGACTAAACCTTCGTATTAAACATAAATCCTTTTTTAATTATTTAAACTTCGGTTCTATAAAATGACCCAACCACGTTTCCTAAAAAAGCTTATCATACGTAGGTATGATACCTACTACTTACTGGCAAGCAACGTAGCCAAACTTTCGGTACACGTTAAATATAATAAGTATTTAGTATGGCGTAAGAGTAAGTATATACCTATCCTATCACTCTGGGTGATAACTGATGTCCAAAAAATTTAGTTCCTCCTCTCAGTATTGCTTCATCATTTCTAGAGTTTGGCAATGCTGACTACTTATTATTGACTTTAAGTAAGATTTGATGAGACAGAATTCATTATTTAATTTTGTTTCGGTCACACTCTCTCCGTGAAGATGATACGCTACGAAACGATTATGTACGGAAAGTGTAATCGAAGTTATTTAAAACTATCTGTACCGAAGTCACGGCTCATTGTTGACATTAATTGCTCCTCCGTTTTATAGAGCAGAAACATTTTGTAACACGGCATGGCTAAAGCTTTGTTTTCATTCAATCATTCTTTGTAGCCGACTAAAGAATAAGACACATTATTATATCAAACTTACAATAGACTTTATTGTATTGAAGTAATTATAGTTAGGTATTTAGCTGGTGATCGAATTAAATTCGAAAGGCTTCTAGAGTGACGATATTGCTTAAATAGTATCTAAGTACCTATGTAGATTGTTAACCAAAGCTCGCATGCAACATTTCGGAGCTTGGATCTCGAATACCTACCGAAATAGAGATGAGAGTGACAATAGATAGCGCCAATAATAATAATTCATGATAAAATACGGTACGAGTGAAAAAATACTACTTACTTATTATTATATTAAATACTCCGGTTCGATGCTTAATTTTTTAAGTAAAATGTATTAATATGACGCCATAGCCATACCGAAGAAAGCCGTACCTAGAGTGTCAGAAGGGTAGTTTCAAGCCCGGAAAGGTCAAATGTGACATCCCTTAGGGTTAAATATAAAAATATCACTTTTCCAGTGTTAAGTATTACATAAGTAGTAGAATGACTTAAAACAGCGAGACATGCTTTTTAAACTCTCTCTTTTAATTAGAATTAGTATTACTTATCGGTATATTAAATGTCTGTGTGCTTACCATGAGCTAGCGCCGCAGACTTCCTTTTTGACCATCCCGGTCATACTCGAAAGAGAAAGAAAGTTAATTTATAACTATACGATTAACCCACGATGCTAGCTCATGGGAATCACAATGAATATGGTGAAAACGTAATATTTGTAATCGCTTTGGTAATGCTAATTAGTCGGTAAATAGGGACCGAAAAGAAAATGCGTAAGCTGATATTAGTAAAATAAAAATATTCATTTTAATTAGATAACTAGTTACGCACTAAACAAGTTTCTTGATAACAGCACAAAGTACCTACCCAAATTACTTAACTCCATAATGTCTAACATCAGTTTACGAATTATTGACAAATAAGACAGTCTATACATATAAAACTGAACATATTGCGAAAGTACAAATCAAATTATTTATTAACTAAATATTTTGATTTGTACTTTTAATTTTTCTCCAGTAGTCACACTACTTAATACTATATAAATTATGAATATTAGATGTCATATACCAAAGAAAAACGACCAAGATCACCTATGTCCGAGGTGGGGATCGAACCCACGTACTCAGCTTTCGCGGCTGATGCCTGTACCCCTCGGCCTCGGCCTCGGTCAAAGGCGCCTAGCCTTGTAAGGGAGTCTATATTAATTCGCATAATTTATTACGCATACTTTAAATTGGCATAGCGTTGTTACGCATAATATTTAAGTGGCATAAGCATAATTTCGCATAAACGATTACGCATAATGTATTTACGTATAACGTAAACTATCATAACGATGATTTGGAATAATTAGGATGAGCATAATACTAATTGGTATACTTAATGAAAGGTATAAATTATAATAGATAAAATAATAATGACCGATCTTACATTGCGTAGCAAAACCGATACTATATACCAAATATTTTTGCCAAGTTACTGTCGATTAGTACGTATTAATAATATTATTATATACTATGGTGGGCCAAACCTTGACGTCAAAAAATTTTTTTTTGGTTCCCTATGTCAGGGACTATCAGAATATACCCCACGTATGTTACCCGATTTTTTTTGTAGTTTTCGTCAAGTTTTTTCTAAATTTTTTTTGAGAAATTCTGGAATGAAGGAATTTATTGATAAAAAAAAATAGTTGGGTTTTTTTTTATATTTTCTTTTTGTAAAAGTATTACAACAAATAAAACATTTACTGAAAAAATATTAGCGTCCTCACTTTGATACAAATAGGATAAGAAATACCAAATTCAAAATTTTACGTTAAAAACGCATCAAAATAGCATTAATGTACGTAAATAAAAAAAATAAAACATATCCCTTCCTTAAAACATAGCCTTAAACCTTCGTAAAAGCAAAAAAAAAGTGATACTTAATGATGAGGATTTTTCAGAGTAGTCGGTCAAATAAACTTAAAAAAAAGCTGTTTTTATCAATAAACAAAGACAGAAAATACCACGAAAACTCAATTTGTGTAGTTATTCAAGTCATTTTTTCCTACTTTAAAATTTAAAGCTTTTTTAAGTTTGTTTGACCGATGACCGATCATTAAGTATCACTTTTTTTTTGCTTTTACGCAGCCTCAAGGTCTAGGGCGGTCTTTAGAATACGAAAATTCCTTGGGATATGTTTTATTTTTTATTTACGTACATTAATGCTATATTGATGCGTTTTTAACGTAAAATGTTGAATTTGGTATTTTTTATCCTACTTGTATCAAAGTGAGGACGCAAATTTTTTTGTCAGTAAATGCTTTATTTGTAGTAAAACTTTTACAAAAAGAAACTAGTTAAAAAACCCAATACATTTTTTTTATTAATTTCTACATTCCAGAATTTGTCAAAATTTTTTTGAAAAAACTGAACCTTACTGTCTTGGTTTTACTCTGATCTGCCTCATTCCCTTGATTTCTAAGTTTATGCTACTATAACATTAGGACGAATAAAGTTATATTTAATAATGTTATGCATATTTCAATTATGCATAATCAGTAATATGCGTATTAAGCATTATGGAATTTTATTATTTTGCCTATTCAATATTATGCTTAATTATTTATGCCAAATCCGTTATGCGAATTCATATTAGGACTATTAATATTAGGCATATTAAAGGGGACCCCTTGTAAGGGATTGCATATACCCGAGAAATTTGACCGGTGGTTGCTAAGACCGAGTTGCCGAGGGGTACAGGCATCAGCCGCGAAAGCTGAGTACGTGGGTTCGATCCCCACCTCGGACATAGGTGATCTTGGTCGTTTTTCTTTGGTATATGACATCTAATATTTATAATTTCTATACATATAAATTATAAATATTGGGCGTAATAATTATATAACCAAAGAAAAAACAATCAAGATCATCAGCGTCCGAGGTGGAAATCGAACCCACGTGCTACGCTTTCGCAGCTGATGCCTGCACCCCTCGGCCATTCGGTCTTAGCAACCACCAGTCAATTTTCTCGGATATATGCCTATATATAGTAGTGTGACTACTGGGGAAAAAATAAAAGTACAAATCAAAATATTTACTTTTCACCTCAGCAGCTCGAAAAGACCTCTTTTGATTCGCGAAATCAGTGAGCAAAGTGCGATTTTGCTCATTGAGTGAATGTTGTTTTCCATGACGTTTAGACTTCAACTTTTTCTTTTGTTTCTTTCACTTGTTAGTAAAAAGACAGAGATGAAAAATGTTACGTTATAAATTGTCATAATATGCATTTTTTTTTCGTTCATGGCATCCTAGCGTATTCAGCCAGTTGTATTAGACGACGCGTTTTATCGGACCCGATTCCTTGTATCCGAACGGCATATGGCCCCTACCACCAAGCATACATAACATTGGCGTCCGTCATTCCACCTCGCTATCGCTCTTATATATAAGTGTGACAGAGAGAAAGACAGCCGTTTTAAAACGGACGGATATCGTGGTACTAGGCGAGTCAGAATCGCGTTCAGAAATTCGACACGAGTTCGAATTATAACTGTTTTATAAATTTTTATGAGCTTTCATTTTTTTAGTAGTGGGAGGTGGGGCACATTGATGCACAAAAATTCAAAATCTTTTTTAATGGACGAAAAGTACCATATGTGAATATTTATTTTGACGTGTACATTGACTAATATACCAGTTTATATTTTTATTACGAAATAGCCGCTAAAAGTGTTTAAGTATAAAGATATAGTGACTTAAATGAAAAATCGTTTTGTATCATTCTGCCCCTTCTGTGGGGTACTTTGATACATAGGGTGGGGCAGTTTGATGCTTATTTAAAACCCACAAAGATAGTGATATATAGAGCGATAAGTTGTTTTATTAATTAAAAAATAGAAATAAAAGCCATCTTATTATTTGAGATCACAAAATACACTTTATTCAGCGTGTTAACAATATTTTAATAAATCAGGCTCTCAAGTTTCTTTAATTAACAATATTAGCATAATATTTACACCCAGAGTATTCTGCGTACTCACATGCCAAAACCAAAAGCTGTTTCAATGAAAGGCCGTAGTGCATTTTACTGCAATTCAACAAATATTGCGTCAATGCCTTTTCTTGTTCTATTGAAAATATTTGTGCGACTGTATACTTGGAACCATAGATGCTTGATGGAGTTACCGTAACAGCGTGTGGTGTAGCTAGACGATGTTGCTTGTGCCATCTCGATTGACGGTACTGCTTGTGATGAAGACGGTTATGCTTGTGATGAAGACGGTTCTGCCTGTGATGATGACGATCCCGCTTGTGATGATGACGGTCCTGCTTGTGGTGATGAGAGTACTGTTTGTAACGATGACGCTTGTAATGAAGACAGTGCTAGTGGTTCTTGTGCAGGCGATACTGCTGTTGACGAAGACGATGCTGCTTGTAATGAAGATAGTGCTGCACATGTAGATGATGGTCCGGCTGCTTCAAATGATTTTCTAAACTTCTCTATGCGATGTTGTAGGGTTGCAGCTTTGATACCATATTTGTCGGCCGCTTTGCGTATAGATAAAGTCTTCGATAGTACTTCGCGTATAGCATCTTGAATGTTTTCTTCACTAATATATTTTCTATTAGTCTTAAGTTTATAGGTGCGGACCATTTTCTAGACAAAAAAATGTAAAAAAACATGTTAATATATTGTTATTTGTGACGGGGCACTTTAATACACTAACGGGGCAGAATAATACACTAAAGGGGCAGATTGATACGTATCATTCTTCCCCGTTGCTTACTGAATCAAAGTGCCCCAACGGACTTTTTTTACAAAAAAATAATTTAATGAATTATGGATTAATTATATGGTTAAAAACATAATTAAAAACACTTTTGAATATATTCACTTACCTTTGGCAATATTAACCGGCAGATATAACTAATAAGACGGTGCTGAGATACGATCACATTTCGCGTAAAATTTTACTACGCGGCAGCGTGAACACGTTTACTTACACTCGTCGACGGCCAACGGCGAACTGGCGGCGAGCGTCGTCACAACTGTCGTTCTTGTGCGTGTCCTTGAGCGTTCTAGTGATGTGGCAGACTTCGTGGCGTTTTTCGATTTTAAAATATTGGTACTGTATAAATGTGCCCCGTGCATCAATGTGCCCCCCCTCCCCTATAATTATGTACTTTCTGTTACAAACATAATGGTAAAACAAAAACAAAAAATAACGGGATGGCACGTATAAATGTTTAATAACATATTTTCCTTTTCTCCATGCTGAGGTGAAAAGTTGTATGTACAACTTGAGAGCAAAGTTATTTGAATCTCGTGTCTTTCGAGTCTCTCGCTACGCTCAAGATTCTATTACAGAATCACTCGCTACGCTCGTGGTTCTATAAAAGAATCATTCGCTTGCTCAAGACTCAAAACTGACACTCGCATCAAATACGTACTTTGCTCTCATGTTGTACAAATAACTATTGTCAATTTAATTTGTGTTTTCACAATTACTTCAAGACAGTCTATATTGGTTCATGAAATCACCAGATTAGTACTTTCTCTCTCTCTCGCTATCAATACCATACCAATCTCAATACCATGCAGCCATTTGAAGCCTGTCCTTGTCGGTCTATTTGTAGAGACTAGTAAATTTTTACTTTTAAGCAACACATGAGTTTTTAAGTCATGGTTTAAGCCTTTGAGCGTGAGGCGAGCGAGCGAGGCGAGGCGGGCTGTGACCGGAATCACGCATGGCGGCTCCGACCTGTGGACCCCCTCGCCGGCCTGTCGACACTTGCTACTACGTCTTGCCTTACGGACTTACAGTTCACAAAAAACTGACTCAATGTATCATGAATCATAGGTACAGTCAAGTGCAAAAATAAGTATCGAAAGAATCCGTTCATAAATATGTTACGACGTTCTTATTACACAGAATTAGAGCGCACTGGGACATATTTTTGAACGTTTTTGTATACCCCTTATTTTGTCTTCGACTGTATATCCCAGTAGTCATCTGCACTTTTGAATAATAATTATCTTGCTCGTAAAAATACCTTAACACGTAAGTATATAGATACTAATGATAGTGTTGATTAAGTACTAGATATTTTTATTAGATTGGGATTCGTGGGAGACAATTCAAAATATTACATAAAAACAATAAAAATAAATGAATAATAATTTGTTTCGATTAATCGCGGGACTATCATAAGTCATAAGCCTATAGGCAGGTGTTCAGCAGCAGCAGAGTGGCCGATATTTGAATATTACAATTTACAGTATTTTGCATTTGATGTTATTCCCGTAACTATGTATTCACTTAACCTTTCGTCAGTGTTTGATATGGAACCGTCCTATGCATCCTCCCCAATATAGGCATGTAGCAGCCACAGAACAAAATTTAATTGAATAACCTAGGTAGGTAATAAAGATGGGGCAAAACGTAGTGCCAGGTGAAGTCCAAAGAGCATGAAAAAGTTGTCCGACCACTCTCACCCTCACTGCTGCACGCTGAACAGCTGTCAGGCACCCGGCTCAACTGATAAACATTGATTAGATTTTGGAATTTCTTTCAAATACTAACCTGATTCCGTAGATAGAACAGATATATACCTAGTACAATATTTAGAACTTTATCCTTAATAAAAGGAAAGGACTTATTTAGCACATAATCGTCATCATATGTGAGTGAGTTTAGTGAAACGTCCCACTTTATCGTTTGCCATAAAGCCGCTTTGTCAGTTTATTCATATGAAGATACAAGGAAATCTCGTCTTTAGGGTAAGCGACAAAGTTTACTAAAAACTAACACATACTATCACTTTTATTAATAAACGTTTTAATTGACGAATCTATGCCATATTATACAAGGTGGTTCTTGGATCATGTAGCAAGAGTGAACAGTGTACTAGTAATACGTAACTATCAATTAAGGAAAACTTAGGTAACTCATAGTTAGTTTAGTACCTACGTACTGATGATGACTCATCATCAGGTGATTTTTTTTCGCGAATTTTTGGTTGTTCCCGTCCCTAATAGTACCTGCCCTGTTAACTCCTGCTACAGGGGCAAAAATTACCCTGTATAATAGGCAAAGAGTCGTCAATTAAAACATACAGGGCGTCCCAAAGTTATGGGACATAATGGGGAAGATAGAGTATTTTGCTGATAGAAGACCTTATGTTGTTTTTAAAATTAAGTAATTGTGCATTCTAATTTTTTCATAAAATTACTTGCTTCACCTGGAAATCGAACCTACTACATTTTTTCGAATTTTGAACCAAATTTTTCTGGTAATTCTTTTAGTTTTAGATAGGTACTATAGGTTCTTTTAGTTTTAGTTTTAGGTAGGTTTCTTAAGATCTTTTTTTATTTTTTATCAATTCTTTCGAATGATTTATTAGTACGGTCAAATCGTATATTAAACTCGCAAAACATGTAGTAAAGCTGCATTTTTAGGGTTCCGTAGCCAAAATGGCAAAAACGGAACCCTTATAGATTCGTCATGTCCGTCTGTCCGTCTGTCCGTCTGTCCGTCTGTCCGTCTGTCACAGCCGATTTTTTCGGAAACTACGAGGGCTGTTCCGAAAGTTTTTAGTTGCTCAGGTTCTATTCATGCGATTTCAATAAAACTTACACCATTTTGAGGGATATTTCAATGACGCTTTAGGCGGTGTAAATTTGTTTTAGTAAAGATTTTAGATATTTTTATTATTTTGTTTTACTAAGACGTGTCGAGCCTTACTCCAATGACCATTATACCGGTTTTTAAGACACTTTTTTAATGAGATGCTATGAACATCATTCGCTTATAAAACTATTTTATTTTATAGGTACTAGTAATTGAAGATATTTCCGTTATTTTTAAGTACAAATTACGTGATATCCTTTACTTTAATCATAAATGAGTAGGCATCGAAAAAAATCGTAAACTCTAAAATTGGAATTTCGAATATTGTAAAAATCATCATTCAATCAATAATCATTTTTGTTCAATTATAATTTAAAAAACGCAAAATGAACTAAATTATATATCCCGGGTATATTTTAGTACAGCTTTCAAAGATTTTTATACGAAATATGCTTCAATGTGTCAAAAATTGCCAATTTCTCCATACAATGTTAAATTTCATACAAAACAGCTTTTTGTAAAAAAAATATAATAAAAAAAACTATTCTCATTACATGCATAAATTTATTAACCATAATAAGTATTGAAATGTCCCTCACAATGATATAAATTTAATTTAAATCGCATGAATAGAACCGGAGCAACTTAAAAACTTTCGGAACAGCCCTCGTATAAATGCTACAGTAACGAAATTTGGTAAGGATATGTGTTGTATGAACCGCTACAAGATTATGATACTAAATTGTAAAAAATACCATTGGGGTGGGGGCCCTCCATACATGTAACTGAGGGATAAAAAAATTTTTTTACTTGTATATAAGCGTGTGGGGTATTAATAGAAAGGTTTTTGAAAATGATATGAAGGTTTATAAATCTCATTTTTATTTAAGCAAATCGTTTTCGAGATATCAGCTCTCAAAGTCTGAAAATGTGTCCCCCCCCCTGTATTTCTTAAACTACGCGATATAAAATTCTAAAAAAAATGTATGTTATGCAGATTAATAAACTCTATCAACGATTTTTGGTTTGATTAAATTATCTCCTATAGTTTTCGAGGTAGGCTGATTTAACTGTATTTTTTTAATAATAAATTGATAATGGTACGGAACCCTTCGCGCGCGAGTCCGACTCGCACTTTGCCGGTTTTTTTGGTATGTTATTTAGACACCATAGGGCAATATAAAACCACATTTTGCAAGCAAAAAAAAGTTGTGCTAGCTGCGTTATACGTGAAAAACTGTGAAATTAACTGTCTATTTTTAGTTTCTGATTTTTATAAAAAAAGCCTTACGTTTTTTGACAATATGTATCAGGTAACGTTTAAAGATGAATGAATTTGTAACAAGATGAGATAACATGCATTACCATAGGTCTTATAGTTTCAGAGATTCGAGACTTCAAATAGTACCCTGTTTTGTAAACTAGATAAAATGTTGAGTTTTGCTAACGTTTTTGGTTTAATATCGCCTTACCTAATTATGCTACGAAAAACGTGAAATAATTACCTTATAGCGCAATTAATATTCTTTCATTTAAGGGTAAAATCAGGTCAGTAAACTTTGTAATTGAAACTAAAAACGCGTAATTCAAAAGGCAGTAGGCCCGCTATGTAAGTTTTTCATACAAATCGCAAGTCGTGTTGCAAAGCTGCAATTTTAGTATATTATATAGGCCCTATAAGGACGTACAAAAATGCTTATTACAAGAAAAACAAAACAGGAATTTCGGCATAGGACGAAAAAACTGAAAAAATATTGGACTTCTTTTACTTTTTGACGTTTAATTAAAAAACTATTATCTTTTTGATACTGATTGCTAGAAAACTTAGAAAGAATATTAAATTTGAAAGGATTTGAGCTACCTTGCATTACCCTAAATTATATAGATTTAGAAATACGACATTTCAAGATGTGCCCTTCATTAAGTTAAGAAAATAAATGCATGTTTGAAGCCTCGTATACCCCCAAACTATAAGACTTACAGTAATTGTTATCGGCTCAATTTGTTCCAAATTTAATGTAGTTAGTATCTACAATTACTTTTTTTTTCTTAGCGCGAACGTTTTGCCAATATTTAGTGAATAGCTTTAACGTAACCTAAAATTTGTTTATGTTTTGATAAAAGGGCACATTATGAAATGTCGTATCTCAAAATATATATAACTTACGGTGATGCAACGTAGCTTAAATCCTTTCAAATTTAATGTTCTTTCTTAGTTTTATAGCAATCAGTGTCAAAAAGATAACAGATTTTTAGTTAAATGTCAAAAACTAAAAAAAGTGCGATTATTTTTCCGTTTTTTACGTCCTATGCCCAAATTATTTTTTTGTTTTTCTTTTAATATGCATTTTCGTATATATCTATAAGGCCTTTATAATATACCAAAATTGCAGCTTTGCAACTCGACTTGCGATTTGTATGAAAAACTTAGATAGCGGGCCTCCTGCCTTTGGAATTTCGGGTTTATACTTTCAACTACAAAGTTCACAGGCCTAATTTTACCCTTAAATTAAAGAAAATTAAGTGCGCTATAAGGTAATTATTGCATGTTTTTCGTAGCATAATTAGGTGAGGCGATATTAAGTCGAAAACGTTAGCAAAACACAAAATTTTATCTAGTTTACAAAAAGGGGCACTTTTTAAAGTCTGGAATCTCTGAAACTATAAGACTTACGGTAATGCATGTTAGCTCAACTTGTTGGAAATTTATTAGTCTTTAAACGTTTATTTACATATGATATCAAAAAACGTAAGGTTTTTAAAATAAAAATCCGAAACTAAAAAATGGCCGTAAATTTCGCAGTTTTTCACGTACTACCCAGGTAGCACAACTTTTTTTTGCTTGCAAAATATGGTTTTATACTGTCCTATGGTGTCTAAACAACATACCAAAAATGCAGCGATACTACTTGATTTGCGAGTTTAGGGTAAAATTATGTACGATTTGACCGTACTATATGATGTCATTCGAAAGAATGGATAAAAAAAAAACGAAAAAAAAAATTTTTTTTTAAGTAGGTTCGATGCAAAATAAAATAAAGTCTTCTTTCAGCAAAAAAAACCTATCTACGATATTTAAGGTACTTCCCCTTCATGTCCCATAACATTGGGACGCCCTGTATATTAATAAAAGTGATGATGATGGCTAAGTCCTTTCCTTTTATTAGTGAATTATGTGTACGCTCAGTAAAGGAAATTGATTCACGTACCATTTCAGACTTTGTCACAGTGGCAATCAGTATGAAAGTGCTCAACATAATTGTTGTCACTATGACCAAGTACGAAATGTTACATAAGTACATGTATGTAACCTATGTGTTTTATAGATACCTGACTAGTTTCACTTTCAATGATTTAAATTATTTCTTATTATTATTATTTAACCGCGTCATATTCTATTAGTCGATAGACTATATAGGTTTACGGTTAACGATCTCTTATGTATGACTCCACAGTACAGAGTGAATGTGTACCCAAATCAATTATTTTATGAGAAATAAAACGAATAGATACCCACTTAATCTGAATTTTAACACCGCTCTCGCAATAACTCCAATAAAACTGTAAGTATAGAGCGAGTAACATGGGCAACTACTTTAGTTACTTAATAGCTGCAATCATAGATTATTGTTAAGCACTTCAGCAAATAATCGGAAATGACTTTCATTATGCCAGCAAATTAATTCTAAGACAAATTGATTTTCAACTTGATTGGATTATAATTTATAATCAAATTACTATCATACAATCGTAACATTATTAACTAATCCGGCCCGACCAAACCTAACGAATATATTAAACTTAACTGCATTCGGTCCGAATTTAACTTGTTACCTATCAATCTGACGGATTGATAGTAAGTTAAAGATGTATTTTAAGGTAAATACTAATACGTTTATATTAAATATCCCGGCATTTAATACAAAAGTATCTTACTCCAAAAATGGTCTAAAAAAAATTTGAGTGCTATCACTGAAATTTTACTGACGTATTTGGCTGGATATGCTAAAAAACTTGGGTTCGGCACACTTTACATTAGGAAAAGAGTTTTAATACTTTAATTTTCTGCACACACATCTCAGCCTTAAATCTCTTAATGTCTCATGTCCTCAAATCTCGATTTAACGTTAAAATTAAAATATACTTTCACGTGACGTGCACTTAGTAAAAATAAACGAAAAAAAATATAATTATGTTTACTTAGTAGAATAAACGATTATACCAAGGTGAGATATAAAATGCAGTCTTGTCTTAGAATTTTAACTATAATAGTTTACCCTTCTCCTTGCAAAGGTGTTAGGTATTAAATTTACCACTAATCAAATTTTTGGGAACAAGTCAAAACTAAAATTTAATATACCATCAACCATCGTGATAGTTCACCTATGTTCCTTTTTTTCATCTTTTCTGATCGGAAAGTTCAATTTTCATACGTACCTACGAGTAGTTAGGTGGGTCGAAAGTTACTCTTCCGTGCTCAGGGTCGTAAGTAATTTACTTATTTTTATTAAAACTTAATCGATTATTTTACTTTCTTCAAAATCGAAATTAAAAGTCACTCACTAGTCACTACGTTCGAGGGAGTGTCAGAAATATCTCGGCTCCAAAGTGACCACTTTCGACCCTTAGTTAACAATCTACTACTAAAAATCATACATACATAGCGAAAACTACATTCATACACTTGCAAAAAAATATGTACGTGTAGGAATCGAACCTTGACCTTTTGAAAAATAAAATTTCGTTAATCTACTACTTATCTAATAATCTACAATACATATTTGTGATCAATCCAAATGGGTCAATGAGGAGAAATCTAGAACTATATATTTATAACAGATTGTGAAATGTGTCATTAGGAACCAGGGTGAAGCTTTTAATAACAAGTAATTAATGGATGAGTTAAGAAGCTTACTAGATGTTTGATAATCGATCCCAGCCCTGATCTATGGAAAATAGAACTTGTATTGTTTTTCTTATGTGTATTTATTCTGTTGAATATGTACGTCGCCAAAATATAGTTAGGTACTTATCTAAGTAATAAATACTTAAATATAAATTAAAAATTAGAAAAAAGCGACATTGTTTTTTTTAAATGTTGATAACTTATGTAGTATGAACAAACTGTAATATGACGATTCTTTAGTTATTCGGATTGAGCTGAAGGTTCAGGGTTCGACTACCGGGTTCGAATCTCTGTGCATGTTATAATATTATTTGATATATTTTATTTTAGTTGCACGGGCTATTACGTCCAGGATTTTTGATAAGCTTGCGCGAGGATGTGGATCTAACACGTAAAATTCGTTGGAGAAATTCGCTGTGTTGTACACTTGCTGCAACTCATTTAAGAGCACGACAATAAATATCTCTGAGCGGCCCCAGCAGGTGTATAAACGCTATTGATATGAAAAGGAAAAACCTATGGTGATGAAGATTGGATGGGTCAGAGAAAGAGCTATAGAAATGAGGTCCTGACACCTGCCATAAAAACGATTCCGCCGCAAGTACATGCCCTCACAAGAGACAACACCAGTGTAGGTGGCTCAAAGTGTAGAGAGATGTACACCACTTTCTGCGCAGTGGCTTCACACTGCATCAACTCACGCAAATTTTCACTTCGACCCCTGGAGCGTGTAGCTCTAACGACTCCTCTCTGGACGGCCAATTAAGGCAAGCCAGAGCTGCGAATCACCCTTGGGGTGCCACTCCGACCGACGAAGACACGCCGGAGACGGAGACCCCGACCGACTCTCGGGAGCACTCGTATGATTGGGCTCGTTCCTGCCCAACAGCTCACCTCTTTATTGTTATTATTACCAATATATGTATTTATACGTATTACAGTGCCCATAACACGAGCCTTAATTGACTTACCCCATGGTACGCTAGTCCCGTGACTAGGCTGATTTGTGAATTAATGTCCTAATATTCCCATTGTATCATTTAGGATTAATTTAGCACCTGTGATAATATTTGAGATCGATATACATACGTATACTACCTACAACTCTTTGTAGTCGACTAGGTACTGTGTTTTTTTACATTTCTCGAATCTATATAATGATCAAAATTAATAAATATTCGTTAAGTATAATAAGGTAGATTCTTGCAAATCCGTCTAGATAGTGCGTTTATTGAATTGCTACTCTCTAAAATATCTGTACAAAATATATTAGATACGGAATTACCTACTGGGACTGGGGTAAGGTCTGTAATTCTGTATCAGTACTTAATATGGTTAACGAAACCGCGGCCGCCATATTGAATTTCAAATGCGCCGGAAGTAGCGAGGGGGATTTATTGCGAGTTCGTCTTCCGGTGTTCCACTTGTCTCTGCGCACCTGCCGTAAAAATCCCATTTACTAGACAACGTTTTTCATTGCCTGTTTATTCTTTCTACTCGAATAGCAGGATTCGTTTAGCAAGTACTTTCCAAAGGTGATTTTTATGGACCGTTCTATATGTATAGGCTCAAGTAATCCTTCCGTTAATAAAGTGTTGGCAAAGATTACTCATTATATTATGGTATCCAGAGCAAGCCCGCGCGGCTCAAACGGTGACACCAGCTCGACCAGCCACCGTTGCTGCCATAGCGCTCTCTATCAAGTCCCGGGGTGAGTCCACCCGTCAGTACCCATATCATGAGTCCACAGTGATAGTATTAGTCGCTAACGACTACGTAAATATACTCTTTCCCTCTTTACACTGTCGATAATGACTAACTGTCACTGAACCGAAGAATGCGGCTCTAGCACAGGGCCCTGCTATGCGGTGGCAACCCGTAGTCTTCTCGCGGCTAGCCGTCTCTTTTTAATCGATACAATCAAAGAGATATGGGATAGTAAATACCGTGAGCAGCTGTTTGCTGTCCAACAAATGAAGTGCTAGAGCCGCTGGTAAGGGTTTACCCACAGCTTGTAAGTATTCAGATAATTTAAAGGCCGGATTAACCAAATACTTAAATAATGTAGTCTCCATAGACCTAATTTTCACGTACCTACCTTGTAGGTTTACTGGATTAGGTAGGTATTACAATACTTAGGTACTTAGGTACCCCTAGAATCTAGAAATCTAGACCATCATTAACTAGAGGAATTATTTTATTTGTCTTAATCCGGCCATATAATATGCACTTCGAATACTTACCACCAAAAAGAGTTTATTAGCTTAATGTATTTTGTATGTCAGTAGGTACCTGTAAGACTAGTATTGGGCACCGAGATATACGTATGCATTTTTTTTTCAATAATATATTACTAAACACGTAATTAATTATTTTACATGCACTATAGACATTATTTAATCTCAAATATCCTAAGTAGAAATTATGCTTCACGGTAATCACAAGCTGTAATGTACCCAGGTGAACCATGAAACACAGTATTTGCATGTTTTTGATTGTTTTGTGGTTTGTTTGTTATACTAATAATATATTTACACCGTTGGATACCAAATCATATTGTAGTGTCTACAGTAAGTAATTTATGCTAATATTAATATTATGTAGACGTAGTAGCAATAAGATAAGAACGCAAATAATAGAAAGCGTAATCAGCGAACCGAAGACTTATGGATAATTTTTATCATTAGGATTGGGAAGCAAATTGCTTGTAAGTAGCTATTTATGTTTTTTTTATTAAAGTACCTTCAAGGCCGTTAAAGAGTGAAATTTAAGTAAGACTCACGGTTTGGTAAGTAGTGACAAAAAATAAAAGTTATATTGATATAAGTATTGAGCAATTCTCAAAAAGTTTGTAAAGGGTCACGTCTATGATATTGATAAAAAGTACTTAGGCTGGTCAATCAGCAAGATCCACCACATATCCCAAAATGTCGCAGAAAGTTTGTTTGGAATACATTTTTGGTAACAAAAACAGAATGTTGAAACAAATATTTTGGGAAATGTGTTGGATCTTAAACTTTCACGATTATCACTCATATTTAACGTCATGCCCGAAACGTCAGGATATAAGTAAACGTAAGTTTACTTAAATATGTGTGGTGGATCTTGCTCAGCATCGTTGACTCTACCAGCCTTCAAATATTTATCAATATCGAAATGTACAATGTCGATCCAAATGTACAAACTGTTTGAGAAATGCTGTGTATAGACCTCCTTCTACATTTCTCTTTATTATTTAGCAGTCATAGTATTGTAAGTATATAGGTACAGTTTGTTGAAAAACAGTTTACAATTCGACTTTCCGTTGACCGAAGACGAAACCCGAAGACGAAAAGGTCAAAATACAAGTTTTAAAACTAAAACTGAAACGTTTAAGGGTCCATTCAGTGTCGTATTGATTAAGATCATATCTATTTTTGTTACACCTTGTATATTATTCGCTACGTAAAACAAATGGCGTGTTGAAATAATTTATTTAAGTTTAGGTCAATGCACGTAAATTCAAAGTATGTATACAGTGTGTGTCTTTAATAACGACATTCCCTTTAAGGGGTGAAAGTACAAGTCTTAATGAACTGAAATTAGCATATTTAGTTAAAGTATTAAAAAAATTTTTTTTTCATACAAATTAATTCGGCACGCAATGTAACAGTAATAACAATAACTAATAAATTAAACCTAACAATTGACATATGATTTCATTGAAATCTCGCTCTTAGTGACATCCTGACAATTACAATTAATTACCTACCTATTTACATCCTACATGTCGGTGACACTTTTCGATGACAAGTCCGTCAAAAATCATGACCCTTGTTCATAAGAAAAGGACTTAACAGCCCAGGGTGCCTAGCCAAGTTGCCAATGGCTATCGCTCAGTAGCGTATTTTAGTTTTCCGTCTTTGTCATTCTTTTTTATAAGTGCGACAGAGACGATTAAGCGCTAGGTAATTTTGTGTTAACTAAGAAGGCGGAATCAGATAATCGTTTTGTTTATGTACCGATTGAAAACTTCACATTGATTGAGTTGAACTGTCAAGATAACATCAAGTTTGTTGATCAACAGACTTTCCTAATAAATTTAATAAAAATGTTTGAACTAGGTAATGTGATTTCTAAGAAGTGATAATGTATGTGCAGTGATTTTTGATATCAGTTCAGTGAATAATACGATTCAAAATGTGCTGGCTAAGACAGTAAGACACAGAAAGAATTGTTGATGTAAATTTGTTGTGCTAGTGTAGTCCAAATCTCGCATGTTTTAAATTGTAGTATTTTCTAGTAATGGATAATTCAGTAAATATATATACATTTATTTAATACATCAAAATACAAACATAATAACAAAATTATACACTTAACCTAACAGAAATACAATACCCTAGAAGTCTAAACCACCCTGCATCGTTCCCGGCCCAAAGGTGCCCATTACACTCGCCGCGTTACCGCGTTGAACCGCAATGGACAGCCTTTGAACGAGGAACGACCCAGAGCGAGGATCGAGACCCCTCTCCCTCAAACGCCTACCCACCTGCCTCAAAAAATTCTTTGCCTCGGAGCACCAACATCCCGTGACCTCGACCGCCAAAGCTACGAACAAATAATTGTTCAGAGCAGCATACTTCTCCCGCTTTTCAGCTGCTGCCAACTCCGCTGCAGCTCCCGCAACACGCATGGTCCGGCCAACATAAGAGGCAGCAAAAGTGCTGACGCACGTGGCGTCCCACAGTAAACATTTGCCCTTTTCCCACGGGATCAAGGTCAAACCATCTGGCCTTTTGCCGTCAGACCGACTAAGACCCCGAGGCTCGAGCACACATGGGACGCCCGCCGAGACCAACCCCCTGCGCAAGATATCATTCAGGGCATGGTGGCGCGGGAATCTCCCTACACAACGTCTACAACTCAAAGCGTGATGGCCATCGCTCTCCACCATCGCACCGCAGACGCAAACATGCCGTTCGCAAACACGACAACCCAGGCGAAGAGCAACAGCCACCCGCATAGAGTCGTTATCAAGTAGGGTTCCCAAATGGGGGGAAGGGAGGGCATGAAGCCACGCACCTGAATCTGGCCTTGACACAGCATTCAGCCTCGCCGTATCCACACCCGTTGCACCCTCCAAGAGGCCACTAAAAACCCGCTCCACCCCAACGTCGTCCCACAGGCGCTGACTATCGAGTCTCTCTGGCACAGACGCACTAGGATTGAGAGCCTGCCAGGCCGCCAAAGCATCAGAAGCGAAAGGAATAGAGACCCTGCTACCATCCAACGACAATAACTGAGTGACAAGGTCTACTACCCCTCCCACCGAAGCCAAGAAAGCCGGCAGACTCACATCCCGCGCACGCCGAATACCTAGACCACCACAACGAATAGGAAGAGAGGCTAGAGCCCACTGATCCGCGCTCAGCGAGACATTAAGTAACTCTTCGATCGACTCCTTCAGCACCCCGTCAAAGGAGTCAATAAGCTCGGGGAACAGCCAGGTTGGAACAGTGCGCAAGAAGTAAGTGACTCTGGGCACAGCAAAACAGACACGCAGAAGAATGAAAGCGACATGCGCCGGAAGATCCTTCAACCTGCCGGCGGCCAACATAAGGAGCTGCTTTCTAATTTCAAACGCATCGGGAATCCCTTCTTGAAAAATGGGAGAACCTAACTATTCAGTAAATAATTTAACGCCGGCAACAGTTCGCAGTTACTTTGATGATTTGATCGAATTAAAATGAAAACGAAACTAGCTTTTCCTCTCAGAAACGTCAAATAAATGTTTGCATTACATTACTGCTCGAGATTTTTATAAAAATTTATTACTCTTAAATAATAAAGGCAATCGTTATATTATTTTTCAACACACTTGCTCGTAACGTAGGTATTATTGAACCGCTATTAGGCTCATAATCCAAGATATTAAACACGCGTGCTTTTTCATTACGTTATTGTTCTAGTGCGGTAATATCATAACCGGACCAAGTATGTTTGCAAACATTTGCAAGTATTATGTCATGTAGATGGAGCATTCGAATTTAGCCAGGTTATGTTTATTTTTTAAATTGACCAAGGAGTTGACATGTGGCAGAAATAGCGGAATCCAGAATATTACTTCAAAATACTATAAATTTCGTAAACAAATAAATAAAATATTTAAATTGTGCATCCAAATTATCAAGTAATTATGTTAAATGTAAAGTTATCGTATTTTTATTTTATGATAATCGTTAATGATTCGCAGTTTTTTTTTATATTGGCTGTTTGTCGACAGGATTGCTGCCTTACAAATTTGCGCGCGTTTAAAAATTCCTTAGGTATGCGCGCGCCGTTTTAAAGTTTAGTTTAGTTTCTTTATTGCAAACATGCTTATGGTTAGGTATACATAATACACAGTTACTATTGAATGAATTTCAAATGTTTGTTGCATTTATTTTGTTGTGTTTAAGATCTGAAATCGAATTGGAGATCAAAAATGTAAACAAATGGGATACCACCACAAAAAAATTATCGCGAGAGGTGGGTAATCTAAAATCATTGAAATACTTTTAAAAAATGCGCATATACCAGTCACTGGCGGTACGTATAGTTTTTAAATATTTTACTAATTTTTAATATCATACATAATTTTTTTAATGATATATTTCTCTAGTTTTAATAAAATGTAGGGTGTTTAATTTATACTACTGGCAATGATAAGACGTTTTAAACATTTGGTTTGCAGTTATAACAATGTACTGATAAAAATCAAAACAAGATGGTGCTCCAAATGACTCTTTTATGAATTCATAAAAAACTCCTAAAATTTAGCATTACAAAGTACATGAATGCAGATTTTAGTATTTTTATCTACAAATCAATCATTTTAATTTTGTTAATACAAATGGATTCGATTGTAACTATAGATGAAGACTGGAATTCGTTCCCCGACTATCCTAAAGATTAAAGTAACACAACATTGGTTTTCAAACATTAATTATGTTGATTATTTACATCATTCTAGCAAATTTTGTAGGTATTATTTTTGTAATCAGGAACCGTAGACACTCAGCCGTATGTTTTTTATAGTGATGTACAAAAATATGTTAATGATTGTGATACTTGTGTATCGAACATATTTTGACTTTCGCGTATCTACACCTAAACATCAAGCATTTTCATAGGTTTAGCACTTGAAAGAATAGTTTGTAAGTGTGCAAATAAATAAAATAAAATATTCTATACCCATCTCAAAATGCGACGTTAATTTATAAAGGTGTTAAAAAATAAAAAGTTTTATACCCCTGGAATGTCACTTTAACATTGACTTTATAATGTCATGTCATTGTCATAGATTGTTTACATTTTTGATCTCGAATTCCATTTCAGAGCTTACTGTTATTACTTTTATGTGAATTGTGAATTTCAAGTAATGAACAAGAATAAAATAAAAAGGTTAAACGTAACTTTGGGATTGGGATAGTACCTAAGTTAGTAGTAATTACCTACCTAGCAACAAAAGTTAGTAAAAGTGTTACTAAAAGTCTGTTATTCCTCGCAAGTGTGTTGAAAAACGTCGTATGAAACTCGTGTGCATTGATCATTATACTCTCTGCTATCTTATGCGCGCTCGCTTGCAGCTCGCGCGCACAATACCGCCTCACGTATAATGATCAACTTAGCACACTTGTATCATAATGTACTATTACTAAAATGGTTAACAACACTTTAATCTATCGTTATTTAAAAGCAATGTCGCTATCAAAGACACACACTGTATGTATTAGGTGTAATGATTAATTATAATTATGTTTTATTCATGGTAGGGAAACCGACCGTGTACGTAGAATAATCAGTGCTGGCGGGTAATGTACAATCCCATTACTACTATGGGGTAATTGGAGAGGTGTCAGAGTACAAAAATTTTCTGGTGCACGTATTAGGTATTAATATGAATGCCGAATGTTCTGATACGGTGATACGTATATCAAAACTGTTAAACAGTTTTGCAGGGCCTGTGATAATTTTAATATTTGTCAACTGTTTTAATAATTCAATAAATAAATAAATAATAAATAAACATGCTCCCTTTACTCAACTGTGTCTGAACTGAATTCCAAGACACAAAAATCCGTTTTTGACTCAGTGGTTATAAAAATATGCTTGCCTGTAGGGACATTCCACATAATACGCATTAAAATTAATACTTACCCAATAGATTAAAGTTAGACGAATATCTAACAAAGTCTTAATTTTACTTGAATATCTAAACTTCACTGTCTCTATCGAAAAAGCTCTGCTTCTCAAATTCCGACAGGTAACAACTTAATATATATTTCACTATGAATACACTTCCGCCTTCCTGTTATGTAACGTAAATAAAACAAATCAGGCTTAACAAGCAATCTCCGCCACCATTTTCAAGTAATCCCATGAGGTTAAAAAGCTGAAACGCAACTCCAAACAAAGGGGAAAATGTCCTATTTCCCGTGCCACCGAGGAAATAGCCTCGCGCCCGCCACCCCGTGTCCTGGCCTGGATAGATAAGTGCCGGACTTGTACTAATGGCGCGTCACCGACCTCTGCTACCAACACATGCTATTAAAGTTATTGACGGTATTAAACTCCATAATACAGTATTATTCCTGTTTTGATGAGTCATGATCGATTATTTGATTGAAATCTAATCCTAGTTTCCGACTTTGCTGTAATTGATGCAGATACCTTGCCTTCTGAAATGTACAATGACGACGGCTCAGTCGGGATTGACTCTGCCTACGAAGCTAGAAGTTACGGGTTTGAGTCCCGGCGAGAGCATTTTTTGTGATTTGTTAAATGGTCCTCACATCATCGGCCTATCTCAGTCTACCGCTAGGCGTAGTCTCTCGTATTAACTATGCATATTATAGACGCATTAGATAAATGGCCCTTAATCGCCACGCCGGGCAAGCTAATAGAGGACTGTGGGACTAGGTTGATTAGAGTAAGATTGTCAAATGATATTTATTTAATTTACCTACATACCGTACATTCATACATTGACGTGATTGTACCTGTGCCGAAGGGAGTTGCGATTTGAGATGGATTAGATTTAAAGATTTATATTATAAGTATCAGCACTTAGGCAGGTTTTTTTTTAAGATCAACGCAATTCGCGCACATAGTCTGGAAGAGCCTTAGTATGTAGAAAAAAAAAGATTTCGATATAGGTAGGTAGGCCGTTTAAGTTTTCCTAAGAAGAAAGGTTGCCCAGAACTGCATCTTTCATCACGTAGGTATTCGAACCCGTTCAGTTCGATCTTAAGTACCCGGGTACCCGGGTAGCACGCGGTTTCGTGTAAATGGTATCCGTGTATTGGACACGGACACGGGTACCCGGCGGGTTCGTGTAATTCGGGTTCTTAGTACCGTCGGGCTTAAGAACACGGGTATCCGGTTTGGCGGGTTACACGTGTACCGTGAGCCCTATATACAACGTATACGTACCTACGTATTTAGTCACAACGTGCGACATGTTTCGGAGAGCCTACCATGTCTCCATTATAAAGCACTGAGCCCGTATTAACACGTTCGACGCCGGTGACACAGCGTATGTGACCAACAAAATCTGATTCCTATGCCAGTGACACACATACGTGATCAGAGTAGGTAACCTTATTCTTATGCCACTAGCATAAATCAAGTTTTTTGACACAAGTGCTGTATCACTGGCATAAGGCATAACATAAGACTACAATCACAGAGGTAGTCTTGGCATAGGTGTTCTATCTATAATTTCGATCGGCATAGTGTTAGCGCTTAGTGAAACAGTACTGGAGGCGAACGTGTTAACGCACCAAACGTGTGGCCGCGTGGTATGCACATGTCCCGCGTAATGACTAAATGCACTGTGAGTTTAACCGTTTAGTTATATTTTTGACTGTTTTCTTAAGGTGCATTCAGACCAAACGAGCATTCGCTATTCTAACCCCCTACTCTACGAAATTCGATCGTTACACAAAAAGTGATTCGTTGATTTCGTAGTGGGGGATAGAATAGGGAATGCTCGTTTGGTCTGAATGCACCTTTATTGTTAAGATGAGCATTGATTGTCTGTGTCGCGTTTTATAAAGTTACAATTTTGCTGTTTTCCTCTCTTTCTAGCCAATACGTGTGTGCGTTAGAGAGGCAAACAGCGAAATTGTTATGTAGTGTGTTGTTAGTTGCGCATTACCCGGACCCATTTCAGCTCACATGAAGGCTGTACAACTTAGTTCTTTCGTCTGTCCACAAGTATAACCCGGAAAAAAATACATGATGACAATGACATACGTCATACATCATACATATTCTGACACTAAGCAGTTATGTTAAAAACAATAATGTTTATGTTTAATAACATTATTTATTTTGGTATTACCATTAGTAATGGTATAATGTGTAAGCATTTTTACAGCTATTCAAGACAGCCGTTGCTACTTGATGAATGGTGGTGCGGTGGAAAGTTTCTTCATCAGCGAAGATACACCTGTTGGAAGTGTAATAGGTATGTATTAAAAAGAGAAAAATTGATAAATATTCGTGTGTTCCATTTACATCATCATTCCCTGTAATTCCTGTAAATCTTCTTTTTTATAAGTCCACGTTTTAATTTATAAACTTGTTAACCTCCAATGACATTTGCTTTAAAAGGATCATACTATATTTTTTCTGCAGTATTTCTACTCATCTCTACTGTTTCAAAATGTTTTAAGCGTCCATCGAATTTTACAAGTTGTAATAAATTTTCAGGTACTCTTAGTGTCAATGGAGACCCAAGTGAGGAAGATGGCAATATTTCTCTGAAATTGCAAGAAAAAAATGCAGCTTTGGGTATTGCACCAGGAACAAAAAACTTGACTTTGTTACGCTCGCTCGATAGGGAAGAGCGTCTGGGACCCTCAAATATTTATGTTAATGTGAGATGTGATAGAAGAAGAACTACTGATCCTGTAAGATATTACTTTCCTTATAAGTATCCTTAAAATAATACTCTCATCCCTGTCATAGCTACACATTAGCATATAAAATAATTAGTAGAAATAGTAACTGGATATATGCATCAACATAAAAGTCCTGTACAAATCCTGGCCTTGATTTCTTGTGTTAGTAAAATTGAATTAAGGCAGCAATTTTATGTTTAGTTTTCAGGATATGTATGTACCAAATTATTTATTTGTCATTATTTTTTAAAGGCTGAGAATGGTTTTAATTGGCCAAATGTAAGTAATAAATATAGCCAGGCCATATAAAAGTAAATTTTTCAGACAAACTGAAATGAAATTGCCTTGCTCCCAAGTAGCGGCTCTCTCAATCCAAATTTTGAATATTTCTCTTGTATGACTGAGCTTTCGTTAAGGTACTGTTATTGCTACTAATCTTTTGAAATTTAAATGGTCCTAAGAAAGTACTAATATATTTTGAAATGTTTTAGAGTTTTATAATTCCTGTATCAGTACGGGTTTGGGATGTGAATGACAACGCTCCAGTATGGATTGGCTCTCCATACCATGTGAGGTTGTCAGAGTTGACAGCTGTAGGATCAAGGGTTCTACCTGCACTGCGTGCCACTGATGCTGACCAACCCGGGCCCCACGCAACCATACATTATTCAGTTATGCCAGGACCCAATTCGGTATGTTATTTTATTATAATATTTCTTGTTATATTATATATTTTCTTGCAATGCAGCTGTTCTTTAAACATTATAATGTAATTGATACAATGTTGAACTGCAGTAGTTCATATAGAATGTCTTTTAGTCTGAAACATATAATGCCTGCTTTTACTTTGCTAAGCGAAAGTTATGCTAAGCTATGAAATTTTAGTGTTGTTTTAATTTATCTTTTTTGTCAAGTTTTGATAAGTGCCGCTGCGAATTAAGTAATTTAAGTATGTGCAATCAAAATCAATTGTAACCTTTCACCTCCATGAATATTTCATTGAGCTTGGCCATGTCGCCATCAATACAGAATTATACAACACAGCTTGCATTTGAATGGGACTAATTTTGACATCATAAAAACCAAATCAGACATTTGTCTTATTTATCAGACTCTGACAAGGTGAGCTTATTGATTATCTCACATATCAAGCTATGGTGGTTAAAAGGTTAATAAATGAAATGTCATGGAATTAAAGCAACACAAATGTGCCTTTCCACCAGTACTCATCTATGTGGATATATTTGATATCTACCGTACAATAACAATCTTGAAGAGTAGCACATCACTGCTGCATATATTATACTATACTGCATATATTGTAATGTTGGTAGACATGAAACGCGTCTATTTGGTAACAAAGCTATGGAAAGGAACCTAAACCTGCAAAACATTAATCTCTACTTTGTTCCGCAGGAATATTTTGGCTTTGCAAACGAACTTGACAGTGTATTGATAGTCAAGCAACCATTAGACTACGAAACTCTCAGCAACTTTACGGTGAACCTGCGAGCACAGGACCAGGGCCGGCCTCCCCTGCATAACGACACCACTCTGTTTGTAGAGGTGCTTGATGCGGATGATCAAAATCCTAAGTTTTCACATGATCATTACACTGCACTATTGCCTGATGACGCTGTTGAGGTAATTCAGCTGACTGTAAACCAAGTAAAATACATTTTAAGATTAACACCTTACACCAATAAACAAATGGTGGCTCCCAAAACTAAACATCTGATGATGTTGTTATAGTATATAGATATCATGAGACATCTTACACAAATCGAACTAGATGATGCTTCTAAAGGACCTTTTCTTTGCCATATTGCAGTAAAATATCATGTATAACAAATAAATAAAAAATACATATAATTTACTTTACTGTTCAGATAAATACTAATGAAAATATGGATGAAAGTGTCAGGATTTGATATTTAAGTTTCACCATACTCAAATAAAATATAATTATTTGAATTTTGACTGTATGATATGACTATACTTAATTAAATTGCAAAAACATAAGGTCCAAATAAAATTGCTATTTTTAGTAACACCATTAGTACTTGTATTTCAACTTTCAGGAGACATAATAACTATAAATATAATTAAACAGTTTACGTTAAACGTTTAATAATATTTATAACCTCAAGTATTACTACAAATACAATGCCAAGCACTTGGCGGCAATTCATTTGTCCTATAAATCTCCAACATTATCTATATTCTAGGGTACCATTCTCGATACGGCGCCCGGTCCAATAGTGGCTACTGACCAGGATGTCGGCATCAACGCCCCGCTGTATTACACCGTGACGGGCGACAAGCGGGAGATGGTTGTGGTGGACAGGGAGACGGGCAGGGTCGCGGTCACCAGGCAGTTGCTGGAGGCCAGTGCTCCGGTCACCGTTGTAATTAGAGTGAGTATACTTCGTTTGGCTAGGCTTGCTAGGCTAGGATTTGTCTCTTTTGTGCATAGTCATAGAGAATAATGTTTTTTAGGGACTCATACTCAGGAAAATGGATCCCCTATAGGATCACTCGCGAGTCTGTCTCTCTGTCCATTTTTTAGAGCCGATTTGGACCGATTGAGTTGAAATTTGACACACATATAATATAAGTTGGTAACCCAATGGAAATGGAACGTAAATAAATGAATATTAAATTATGTCTACTTTGGGGGGATTTTGCAAATCATTTGATATATCAAATGAAAGGGCTTAGTGTGAGTATTTTAAATATATTTTTTATTGTTGTAATAATATTGAAATTATTAAAAAAAATGGCGAAAAATTACCATTCATTACATTTTTTCCAACTGACCGAAAGATGACCGGGGTGAGACTGAAAGGGACGTATGATACTTAGCGGCTTCCTAGGTTAAGAGACTTTTATGAATAAGGAAGTAAGGCATAAATCGCTTTTAACTCCTCCATATGAGGACTTTGGCTGAACATTATGAATAAAGATAGGGAAACCGGCATGGACGGGTTACATCAACCACACTTGACAGGCCGATCCGTGAGTGTCGTGAGAGTCCACTAAGGGATTGGAAGTGTCATTGGCCATTTATTTATTGAAGATTGATGACGGGCAGCAGCATCATCATAGGGACACACTACGGTGATCGCCATCCCGCTTGCCCAGCGTCTATTATGCTTAGATAACAAGAGAGGCCTTTGTCCAGCAGCAGTGATTATAGGCTAATGATGTAATGTGGTGTGAGTCGGATAGAAAATAAATGAATAATAATAACGCACTGCTTCTACTGTGAAACGCGGCTACTGTTACTTCGCTAGATCTTAACCTAAGTCAGGTAGCTTAAAACGCGCTAACAATGAGGTGTTATTTCCTGAAGGCAACTCAAGTGGACAATGCGGATCGCTACGCGCTAGCGACGCTGGCGGTGAGCCGGCGCGCGGGCGCTCTGAGCCGCCGTGCGGTGCGGTTCACGCGGCGCGCGTTCGCCGCGCGGGTGCCCGAGCACGCGCCGCTCGGCACGGCGATACTCTCGCTGCATACCGAGCCGCTCGCAGAACAACAATCGGTATGTACAGGCCTGCGACAGTAGGCACATAACATGGACGTCGAACGCCAGCTCATAAATGCCCCCAAAACAAATTGTTCAATTGGCTATGTAAAATTTTCTGAAGGTATGAATATTATATTTTTCCCTGATAGACGTCGTCTTAAGGCTCAAGTCAAAGTTCCATAAAACTGCACAAATGTTACACCACTCACTTAAAAAAAGATTTTTAACAATTTATAGGAAATAAAAATAAAATAGCCCCATTTTCTTGAACCTTAAGGCGACAACAAAAGCGCCCATTCAGTTTAAAACTTATAAGAGTTATAAGTAATATTCTCCCGAACTCACTTTTAAACCGTATTGTATAATGAGCATTTTATGATATTCCATTCTATTGAACAAAATGACTACATTCTGCTTAGGGAATCCAAAACTGGTTACGGTTTGTTTGTTGGTTTGTATGAAATAACCGGTGTATTCGGTTATGTCCATCTAAAAATAAGATACGTTTATTATGAATTCCCCAATTCTGCTTCTGGATACTTAATGCCGTGCGCAATCCCGACAGTATGATTACTTCTGTAAAGTAGGTAGGTTAGGTACACCAATTTTAAAATATCAAGAGCTAGAGCACTTAAATATACAAAAATAATGAATAAGATGAAAATGCAAAAGAAAATTCGACTTTTTTATTATTGAAAATTGAATTTGTGTCCAACAGCCACCTCTACAATTCTACGTGTCGGACCGGAGTTTCCTGGACAAGTTCGCTATAAACAGCGCGGGTGAAGTGCTTCTGCGACGAGCTTTGGACTATGAGACCACGCCTGAATATTATTACCAAGTTATGGTCACCGACGGTATTGATGTAAGTATAATTTTAAACAGGTTTAGTATCAGAGGGCAACTATTTGTAGCAGTCCAATTAATTAAGATCGTATTAGTAGCGAAATTAAAGGTTCTTTAATGTTAAAGCCGATTTCGGGATGGAATCTAAAACGAAATTTTGCTAGGAATAATCGAGACCCCAACAAGAACGAACTGTTACATTGGCAGAAATTTCGTTGCCGAAATCTTACACGGTTCTATGTTGCACTTTTATTACTTGAAAGAATGTCATAATGACATTAAGTCCGGAATTAATTAACCCGAAAATTAAACATAGAATCTTGTAATATTTGCTGAATATAGCTTGCTAAGTTCGTACGTGATACTCGTCCCATACATATTAGTACCGTGATAATGTTACGAATTAACTTGTGAAGCAATATTTCAGCTTTGTACAACCGCGTAGTGAGAACAGTAAGATTACATTTGTCACCACATCAATTCTTCCCGTGGTTGTCGTAAGAGTATAAGAGATTGAAGTTAACACTTCAATCATAAATTTACTAAAGGTTGATGACGGGCATCAGCGTCATCATAAGGCACTGGTCTCACCGCGAGCTACTAAGCTATGAACTATCGGCTATAAACACGAACAAAAGATACGCACTCCCGTGTAAATAAAAGAGACACGGCGATACTCGCCCAGCTATGAGCTATCACCGCCGGGCGAGTATCGCCGTGTCTCTTTTATTTACACGGGAGTGCGTATCTTTTGTTCGTGTTTATAGCCGATAGTTCATAGCTTAGTAGCTCGCGGTGAGACCAGTGCCTAATGGACACCTGCGACTTGCTATTATTTATGAATATATATGTTTTCTGCACTCAATCTTCTGTTTCAAGTATAACTATTCAGCCTGTAATCCCTTATTTCTCAGCCTATGCAAATGTCCTATTACTTCCAGAACGACACGGCATCGATAAACATAACGGTGCTAAACGTGAACGAATGGGAGCCGCGGTTCAAGTACCCGCAGTACGAGTTCCGCGTGGAGACGGGCGCCGGAGCCGACGGCGGGCTGCTGCCCGTGGGCCGCCTCGACGTGTTCGACGGCGACAAGGGCGACAACGTCACGCTCACGCTGCGCGGCTCCGACGCTAGGTCACTACATACTACTCACTCTCCACGCGCTAATATTCATACGAACGTGAACTGGTAGGGACTGCTGCCCGTGGGCCGCCTCGACGTGTTCGACGGCGACAAGGGCGACAACGTCACGCTCACGCTGCGCGGCTCCGACGCTAGGTCACTACATACTACTCACTCTCCACGCGCTAATATTCATACGAACGTGAAGGGAGGGACTGCTGCCCGTGGGCTGGCTCGACGTGTTCGACGGCGACAAGGGCGACAACGTCACGCTCACGCTGCGCGGCTCCGACGCTAGGTCACTACACAGTACACACTCTACTCGCGCTAATATTCTGATGATGATGATGTCGGAAGTGATGTGATATCCTAATAATTTATGTCTGGTAATTCACAGCTTTAAGAAGAATCTAAACGCGGACGGAGATAATGGCAAAAGCTAGTCGCTTTGTCGACTGTACCAAACCGAGAAGTGTAACGCGATTAATACATTAAAAACATATCTTCAATTTAGGATAACCTTTATCACGATTTACACAATAACGAGTTGTATTCATTTATTGACATCGTTGTGTACCGACTGATGGTTGGTTATTTCTGAAATGTCACAATGGTATGGGACAGCGTGACATTTCGCCATCAGTGGTAGTTTATTGACGTACATTGAAATGTAAATACGTTTTAGAGTATAGCTATAATGCTGTTCAGCAGAAAGTAACAAAAATGATACGTGATTTTTCCGATGACCCCCCCTCCCCCCATGGTGATAATTGGTGATTTTTTTTTCCAAAAAAACACACAGTCGAATTGAGAACCTCCTCCCTTTTTGTCGTCGCCCATAAATGGTAAAATAAATATACATGCAAATTAATCTTAATCATCACTACATAGTATATAATAAAAGCCACTTTTTCTGTCCCTATGTCCCTTTGTACGCTTAAATCTTTAAAACTACGCAACGGATTTAGATGAGATTTTTTTTAATAGGTAGAGTAATTCAACAGGAAGGTTTATATGTAGGTATAGTACCCGTGCGAAGCCGGTGCGGGTCGCTAGTAGTACTGGTAAGCAACACAGCTATCGTGACTTAGTATAATATAGGTATAGAATAATGATAAATACTATGTCTTATTCCCGTTCCACACGGTCGACCTGCGCTTGCGGCGACAGGGCAAGCGAGGGGAACGTGCGACGCGAAGGGTGGCGCACCTAGCTAGGTGCGCGTGGACCGGCCCGAATCAGTCTGTTAAGTATTTTTTGGCGCGTAGCAAGTTTTCACAGGCCGGTCGGTCCGCATAGTTATAAATTCGCTTTTAATTCAACCTCGCCCTTCTTTAACAAGTACATAATCGACAATAGTACATTACTACCGAGGCCGGGAAGTGACTGGTTGCCGGCCGAATATATGTAGACGGCCGAGCGAAGCGAGGCCGGATAGTATTCGGACGGCAACCCGTCACTTCATGGCCGAGGTATGTACATATAATGCTTTTCTCAAACATGCAATGAAATGAAACAAAAAAATGTATCTTCTTTCTAAGAAATTATAAGTCAACTACATAACCAAGTCTTTGAAACACAATAAAAGTCAAATACGACACCGACACCTAATTTTTTTTAAGATTGACCTGTTTGAAAGTTGCAAATTTTTATTTAAAAAAGCGGTATTAGACGACGCGGTCGGTTGGGTCCAATTAATCGCATGCAGTGATCGGGGCCGACGGATCGCGCCGTATAATACTGCTTTTTAAATATTATTTTGAGTAGTTATTATACATTTATTTTAAATGATATAATTTAAATAAATAATTATAACTGCATAATTACAATTTGCCAAACATTTTTGTAATACTAATATTACTTACAGATAATTATTGGCTAAAAGCCAAGATGCCAGGTCACAACCCTATGTCAAATGAAAATTAAAAAAGAGGTAACTTCCCGGCCACTTTTTTGGCACTTAACTACAACATTTCATTGCATGTTTGAGAAAATGACGTTTTACTAAAAAGACTCAGTTAACCGGTGTTCGGTTGCAGCATGTTCTACATAAACGACGCCGGCGAGATGTTCATGCGGCAGAACGCGCTGTCGGCGCTCAACTCCAGCGTGCTGCACGTCGTCGCCACCGCCGTCGACTCGGGCTCGCCGCCCAGACAGGTAACATTGCTTACTAGCACCAAAGAATTCAATTTTAGCTTTTTTATTTTTTTATGTTGGCACAAGAAAGTGGCTCCACTCCACTAGAGGCCTATTTCTCGAAAGCTTGTAACTTGTAATACAAGCGGAAGTCCTTATCTAATTAGTAGTGTCAAAAAATGACTTCCGCTTGTATTACAAGTTACAAGCTTTCGAGAAATAGGCCCCTGATCGTAAGTGAAAAGTAGAGCCCAAATCGCGGCGGCAACGAACAGGAGACAATCAGTAACCTGTTAGTTGCCACCGCCTTGCTGGCCCGCTAGATGCTTCTTCACGTTTCAGTGCGGATGACACGCCAGGCGTGTCATGAATGTTTTTAACGAATGGCGTATGACACGTTAGGCGTGGCATCATATCCTGTGGCGTAAGGCACGCTTGGCGTAACATGAAAAAGTAGTTCGCCGCCATAGATAAAAGTTTTTGAAAATGGAACACGCAACGAATCGGTTAACACATTCGACGCTGGTGACACTGATCTATGATCAACAAAATCTGACTCCCATGCCAGGGACACACAAACCGCCGTTGCGCCTACTACAACCGATATGTGGTGGATTTTAATTAATTCCATTAATACCCTTTCTGTATAGTTGCTAGGTTACTATTTCAAAGTCATAAATCAATCACATAGCGAATTTTATAGGTGCAACGACGATACGTAATCAAAGTAATCTTATCTTATTATTGTATCTTATTAGCATAAATCGAGTTCTTACTGCTATGCCAGTGGCATAGAGATACGAACGTTTTTGACACAAGTGTCGCCGTGGATATAGGAGTACAATATTTTTCGTCACACATGCGTGTCACTGGCATAGAAGTTCTATCAGATAATTTCGATCGGCACAGTATTAGCACTTAGTGAAACACTACAGCAGGCGAACGTGTTAACCCTTTCAACACCTTCTCTCTCGCATCAAATTGTGACATATTCGCCAATATCTCTACTAATGAACAACGAAAATAAACCTTATCTGTCAGCGAGACTGTTCGACAGCATACTCGATTAGCGTTGAAAATGTCGGAAAAAATCTATTTCCATCCTTGCCATCTATTTCAATTGACTTTTCTTCGATGACATCGTGTTATCCCGGTAAAAGTGAAAATTAGATCTAATTCGCATTGGTTTAGAGTTGAAAATTATAGTGGAAACTTTCATTGATTTTTTTTTCGAAAAAATCTGGAAAAAAACGAGCTGTTTGGAAAGAATCGGGATTTAATCCGGAAATTTTCAACGCTTTTCTCGAAGACCACTTTATAGTGGCTGCTGGCGTGGTAGGCAGGACAACACACGGCCACTTTAGTGGTTCTTGGCGTTGAAAAGGTTCAATAAGTGCAGAGGTATTTTTACGGGACCACTCAAATTGTTTTATAAATATTATAATCGAAATTTTTATACATGACCACTAAAAAGGATAAATGAAATAAATGAGCATGAGTAAGATTTTAGATTTATGGCAAAAATCGACTCCATAGCTTGCTATTAATCTTACCGTGCGATGACAAATCCAACCACTGATTATAATATTGAACTTGGCTCTCATTTCACATTTATGTTTTTGATGGGATCTAATATTTGGGTAACAAAATGATTGCTTTATTTTTTCATGTTTGACAAATTTTAAAGTCAAGACGAAACAGTATCTAATTAATCTTCAAATTTCTAACACATAAGCTGACGTGCTGGGCTAATTAATTAATTAATACTTTTTAATATTAGTTTAATTTAATATAATTAAAAATATTAAGTTCTTAGTTGACAGTTGTGTTTTGTACTGGGTTCCTGAATAAACACTATCCTTCTTCTTTTTCTTCAATAGTGAATAAATAAATGTAGTCTAATCCACGAGCCCTCACTTGGTACTATGCTCGTACTGATCTTTTTGCTATTTTGCTCTCTTTAATTTGTCAATGTGTTCTCTGTAATTTTGATGTCCTCTCCTGCTTTATTATGTTACTTTTGGTTACCTAATGTTAATGTACCTATCATGTATTCTGGTTGCCCTGAAAACCAGCGCCATGGCTAAATCTTTAGCTAGCGGCATATGCTGAGTGGCATCCATTTTGGTGTTGTTTTTAGTTTAAGATGTATTTTAATTTAAGTTTACCTTTTTACACCAAATAAATGAATTCTATTCTATTCTATTCTAAAAGCTCTATACAAGATTCGACAAGTGAATAAGAGCTTGCAGGGTCGCGTTTTATAAAGTTACAATTTTGCTGTTTGCATCTCTTTCTAGCCAATATGTGCGTGCGTTAAAGATGCAAACAGCTAAATTGTGAAATGTAAATTTATGAAACACCACCCAGGCCTCATATTTCTATCCGGCCTAGCTAGCTTCGCTCGCTCTAGCGTATACAGGATGGAACGGAACGACGATGAATTACGATGAATTTTCGGTATAGTACCAACATCGAAATATCTTTAAAAAAATTAACCCCTCATACAAAGTGACTGATTAGTTAGAGCTCAATAGTATGGAAAACTCAATTTTCGATGTACGTTTTCGATGTTGGTCCCATACTGAAAGTTCATCGTAATGATTGGTAGACTCGGTCGGTAGCGGGAAGGATCGCCGTAATTATTCGGCCTTTTCCCGGCCCCTGTAGTAATGTACTATTTTTGTTGTCAGACGTCGGTACCAGTAATCGTGCACGTAGGCGGCCGGCTGGTCGCTCGCGAGCGCGGCGGCGGCGCGATCGTGTTCGCGGGCGCGCTCGCGCTCGGCGCGCTCGTGCTGCTGGCGCTGCTCGCGTTGGCGCTCGCCTACATCTACCGCAAGTGAGCCTAGTAGTGTCCCACTGTTGCCAGTAGTGTGCACGTGGCCGGCTGGTCGCTCGCGAGCGCGGCGGCGGCGCGATCGTGTTCGCGGGCGCTGCTCGCGCTGGCGCTCGCCTACATCTACCGCAAGTGAGCCTAGTAGTGTCCCACTGTTGCCAGTAGTGTGCACGTGGCCGGCTGGTCGCTCGCGAGCGCGGCGGCGGCGCGATCGTGTTCGCGGGCGCTGCTCGCGCTGGCGCTCGCCTACATCTACCGCAAGTGAGCCTAGTAGTGTCCCACTGTTGCCAGTAGTGTGCACGTGGCCGGCTGGTCGCTCGCGAGCGCGGCGGCGGCGCGATCGTGTTCGCGGGCGCTGCTCGCGCTGGCGCTCGCCTACATCTACCGCAAGTGAGCCTAGTAGTGTCCCACTGTTGCCAGTAGTGTGCACGTGGCCGGCTGGTCGCTCGCGAGCGCGGCGGCGGCGCGATCGTGTTCGCGGGCGCTGCTCGCGCTGGCGCTCGCCTACATCTACCGCAAGTGAGCCTAGTAGTGTCCCACTGTTGCCAGTAGTGTGCACGTGGCCGGCTGGTCGCTCGCGAGCGCGGCGGCGGCGCGATCGTGTTCGCGGGCGCTGCTCGCGCTGGCGCTCGCCTACATCTACCGCAAGTGAGCCTAGTAGTGTCCCACTGTTGCCAGTAGTGTGCACGTGGCCGGCTGGTCGCTCGCGAGCGCGGCGGCGGCGCGATCGTGTTCGCGGGCGCTGCTCGCGCTGGCGCTCGCCTACATCTACCGCAAGTGAGCCTAGTAGTGTCCCACTGTTGCCAGTAGTGCACGTGGCCGGCTGGTCGCTCGCGATCGTGTTCGCGGGCGCTGCTCGCGCTGGCGCTCGCCTACATCTACCGCAAGTGAGCCTAGTTGTGTCCCACTGTTGCCAGTAGTGTGCCCGTGGCCGGCTGGTCGCTCGCGATCGTGTTCGCGGGCGCTGCTCGCGCTGGCGCTCGCCTACATCTACCGCAAGTGAGCCTAGTAGTGTCCCACTGTTGCCAGTAGTGCACGTGGCCGGCTGGTCGCTCGCGATCGTGTTCGCGGGCGCTGCTCGCGCTGGCGCTCGCCTACATCTACCGCAAGTGAGCCTAGTTGTGTCCCACTGTTGCCAGTAGTGTGCACGTGGCCGGCTGGTCGCTCGCGAGCGCGGCGGCGGCGCGATCGTGTTCGCGGGCGCTGCTCGCGCTGGCGCTCGCCTACATCTACCGCAAGTGAGCCTAGTAGTGTCCCACTGTTGCCAGTAGTGCACGTGGCCGGCTGGTCGCTCGCGATCGTGTTCGCGGGCGCTGCTCGCGCTGGCGCTCGCCTACATCTACCGCAAGTGAGCCTAGTTGTGTCCCACTGTTGCCAGTAGTGTGCACGTGGCCGGCTGGTCGCTCGCGAGCGCGGCGGCGGCGCGATCGTGTTCGCGGGCGCTGCTCGCGCTGGCGCTCGCCTACATCTACCGCAAGTGAGCCTAGTAGTGTCCCACTGTTGCCAGTAGTGCACGTGGCCGGCTGGTCGCTCGCGATCGTGTTCGCGGGCGCTGCTCGCGCTGGCGCTCGCCTACATCTACCGCAAGTGAGCCTAGTTGTGTCCCACTGTTGCCAGTAGTGTGCCCGTGGCCGGCTGGTCGCTCGCGATCGTGTTCGCGGGCGCTGCTCGCGCTGGCGCTCGCCTACATCTACCGCAAGAAACGGCCGTGCCGGTAATCGTCTTGTTGACATGGGCCCGGCTGCTGGGCTTACCTTACTTGCCATTTACGTTTATGTTACGTACTCCGAAAATTTTCAGTATTGTTAACCTTTTTGATGCCACGTTAAATAGACCGTAAAATTAAGCCGTATTATGAACTACCTATAGTGTTGAACTCTAGCCCTTTAAAGATAGTCGATAGGATCAAATACCTGGGCCATATCATCACAAGTTATTTGAGGGATGGCTCGCATGTGGAAAGGGAGCGTAGTGAGTAAAAGCCAAATACCATGATTTTTTGACATTTTCGTAAATAAGTCTAAAACAAAAGAAGATCGAGGGCTGATATTACGCAAACAGTATTCTTAGGGCCTTCCACTACTGCACTTCAAATTACAACCAAATCTCTTGAGGGGGCAATTTTCTTAGCTTAGCATGCTAGACCCTTTCATAGTAATCTGCTGAGTAACGTTAATCAATTCGCCAATTGTCATCGGCGCTGTTAGCCCATAGCTACTCTACCGTACATATAATAGGGATGATGACTGTAGTTAAAATAAATTATCTAACATTATGCACTACATAATACACGAAGAAATTATTATTATTATATACAGTAATTTTTGTACAGAACTTCTATTTAATAAATTGAAAAGAACTTAAAAGAGTAGGTCATTTGGCAGTACTCAAACGTGACGTCACTTTTGAGTATTTCATATAAAATTCCATAGTGGTGGTCGTTTTGACAGTTCGAAAAAAGACGCTGATTTGACTTGCCAGTCACCATGCCTACACTGTTAAAAATTAGGGAATTTTACAGACGAAAAAATTACAGAATTCTGTAAAATTACATCATTTTCACAGAAAAATTTGTAATTTCACATATTTTTCATCAATTTTACAAAAATAAATTTAAAATTGATGAAAAATATGTGAAATTACAAATTTTTCTGTGAAAATGATGTAATTTTACATTTTTTTCGTCTGTAAAATTCCCTAATTTTTAACAGTGTATTGTAACAATGAACATTTGTTGTGTAGTCGCCGTTCCAAATCGTCCCCAAGCGCGGCCCCGGCGAAGAGCAACTTCGTGGTCCCGGAGAAGCCGGCGGGCGCGCTCGGCGCCGCCAGCTCCGGCTCGCTGCTCAGCGTCAGCGCGGGCGCCAGCACCATCCTCGCCAACTCCACCAGCAGCCTGGACCTGCGCGACCCCGCTACGCATACCAGAAGTCAGTATCGTTCCAGCAGTGTTATTCACTAAGGAAACCGCCTTGCTGTCAGCGCTGTGTCAGTGCTGCGGCAGCGTCGAGCCTAAAAATGGTATTCACTAATGTAGTTTAAACGACACTAGTGTTCGGCGACGAATGCGGCGTGAGCTGGAACTACATTGCGTCGAAAATTTGACGTTTAATGTATGAACTTCGTATTCTCTAACGAATAATCAACAAATTGAAAATTTAAAAACAACCAACTTCAACCGATTTCTCCAAGATCCTATCATGTGTGGTTTCCATCATTGGTTTCCTATCATCAAATCCTACTTTCTGAATGCAAATTCTAGTAAATGAATGAAAATGACCAAAAGCGCCATACATGTACCTATAACATTTGAAGAGTTCCCTCGATTTCTCCAAGATCCCATCATCAGATCTGGATTCGGTGACAATGGGACCAACTAGAAGGTATACCCTTTCAAACAAAAAAAGAATTTTCCAAATCGGTCCACGCGTCTTCGAGTAATCGGGGAACATACATAAAAAAAAAAAAGATTTCGTCGAATTGTAAACCTCCTCCTTTTTGAAGTCGGTTAAAAACAGCGACGAACTCGCCCACAAGCTCGCTCACAGCCTCGATTCCTAATGTCAAATCAAACAGCTAGGATTTTAGACAAGGCTGTCTCGACATCGAGCTCGTTGAGAGAATAGCATAGCAGACGTGTACGGGCATTTTCACTTCTAGGGACACCCAATTAGCTTAACTCTCACAAAAAAGTTAACTTTCATGTCAGTTTTGTAACGACAACTAAGCATTAAATATTACCAAAAATATTTTTTTATCATTTAATCCAGAAAGAATACGCCTTTATGCAATTTAAAAACATGAATAAAGCGGATTTACGTAAATATTTCATGCTTAATTGTCGTTACAAAACTGACATCAAAGTTAACTTTTTTTGTGAGAGTTAAGGTAATTGGGTGTCCCTAGAAGTGAAAATGCCCGTACCATTTCACAATTAACCTTTAATATGCGTTAGCGTCAAGCAATTCAAACAGCTTTTAACTTTGATGGCTATTTCATAAAGTCAAATTGTACTCGAGCAGATCTGCTGCTAAGCATACGAAAGGTTAAGACCACAGAGCACGGACCTCTTTAGTGTGTAACCTTAGAGATAGAGGCGGCCTTGGCTGTCATTTTCATAGAAATCGACCGTGTCAGGTAATTTTGACATGTTAATGTAAATAGTGTTGTGGTATGGCTCGATATTTTTATTGATAGATTAAAACCAACAGTCATTTGACTAAAAATGTTACTTGAAAAAAGCTATTCAAAAATTTTCTCATTTTTAAAATCGCACTAAAATGATGTCGTTATGAATGATATAAAAACAGTAAAATTTATACTTTTTTAAATTTATATTGACAATAAGTACCTACTTACATTAAGTTGTTAGCTTCAAGGTTAAAGTTAAACAACAAGTGTTAAGGGTAAGGCTAGACAGAGGTTTTAGGCTTAAGACCGCCTGTTGTTTAACCTCTGTCTAGTTATATATGTTACCTTCTTTGCATTGGTTTGTTTGTTCAAGGTGTGCAAACTATATCTACATATATTACGTTATAAAACGCAAAAAGAAAACTGTAACTATAAATGGGAACTAAAATTAAACGATCAACTGTAAGGAGTTTAGATGGTTAGGTAATTTAGGTATTATATATGAGGACAGATTAACTAGATGTATAAATGTATAAAGATAGTTTTAAATTCGTAAATTGTACCATTTTACGTTTTCTTGAAAGATTATCAGATGGGTTACTTGGGACAAGAAACACCTGGAAATTACATACTTAAATTAATATGTATTAACAGATAACATCAGAAATCCTTTAAAAGGTACTTTACTTTTAAAACATAATAAAATTATTTAGCAAAGCTAACTTACCTTGTCAAACGCAGGATGGAGTTTTAAAGTTAGACAGGCATTGGATGACAATATAGATCTCGGATTTGTTTTTACAAAACAGTCATTTTGGAAGTGGTCCGAACAAATTGTGTCGTGTTTTTGCGGAAACCAGTTCAACTTTCCAGTCGCCGTTATCCAGCGTTCTTTGACACATGGTTATATAGGAAATCTAAAAATTAAGTCAGAATTTCTTAAACTATATGTTTTTGTATAGTTGCTTCATTGTCTGCACTCTAGATAAATATTATATTATTGCTAAATATAAATAAATAAATAAATGTTTGGGGGACAGTCTCATACAAATCAACCTAGCCCCGAACTAAGCAAAGCTTGTACTATGGGTGCTAGGCGACGATATATATATGTACTTAAATAGAGAAATACACATAATTATACTTACTTATACATAGGAAACGTCCGTAACTCGGGAACAAATTTTGAATTTTTACTACCACCGTTTAGTTGTAAGAGTTTACATAGACTATCGATAAAAAATTCAGCGTCGTGTCTCTTCACTATGTCTCTCGCCCATACTAATTTTATATTGAATTTAATATAACTTTTTTTACTTACCTGTGATAGGAAACGTTTGAATTTTGTTTATTTACGTACGTAGACTGGTTTCTACACCAGATTACAGAGCAATGTGGCATTCTTGGTATATTTTTATAGTTTATATACCCATGACGTCCCGAGAGGTACTGACAGCACATATGCGTAAAACGCATATGCGCGGCACGGGTTTTGTCTGTCACGCCGTCTCTCTATAGGCGCCCTAAGAGTTCCAACCTCCTTGGTTAAGACGATACTTGTGCTCCCCTAAATAGGAGGAAGTTTTGACCCAGCAATGATACAATGCAGGTTAATAGTGCTCCTGTGGCGCTACAAAATGTATGTGTTTTATAGGTAATATTATCTTTCTCTCGGTGGTGACATAAACAAACCTAAAAATTTGCATTATTCCATAATCACGCACTTTTAGAACACAGTCTTGATTTTATTACGAACTCAAAATCTTAATTAAACCTTGTGTTCAAATACGTTTTTAGATAAAATTATTGATATATATTAGTGTTAACGTTAAGATATATCTGCGAATGTGTTTCACGATGTATCAAGGACGTAAAATGCTATGGAAAGTTAGCCATATTTGTTTAATATTTTTTAGATTCTACTGACGTTTCGTATACATACAGGGTGGTCCAAACCTTGACGTCAAAAATTTTTTTTTAGGTTCCCTACGTCATGGGCTATCAGAATATACCCCATGTATGTTAGCCGATTTTTTGTAGTTTTCGAGTTATGAATTTTTGAAAAATTTTTTTTTTGAGAAATTCTGGAATGAAGAAAAATATTGATAAAAAAAAACTATTGGGTTTTTTTTAAATATTTTCTTTCTGTGAAAGTATTACAACAAAAAAAGCATTTACTGACAAAAAAATTTGCGTCCTCACTTTGATACAAGTAGGATAAAAAATACAAAATTCAAAATTTTACGTTAAAAATGCATCAAAATAGCATTAATGTACTTAAAAGTAGGATAAAAAATACAAAATTCAAAATTTTACGTTAAAAATGCATCAAAATAGCATTAATGTACTTAAATAAAAAAAATAAAACGTATCCCAAGGATTTTTGGTAATGTAAAGACTGCCCTAGACCTTAAACCTTCGTAAAAGCAAAAAAAAAGTTATACTTAATAATGAGGATTTTTCGGAGTAGTCGGTCAAAAAAACTTAAAAAAAACTTCTAAACTTTTAATTTAAAAAAAAGTGAAATTTCGTCTGTTTTGTTGTTCTCATCAATAAACAAAGACAGAAAATACCACGAAAACTCAATTTGTGTAGTTATTCAAGTCATTTTTTACTACTTTAAAATTTTAAGTTTTTTTAATAGTAGTAGTAGTTTATTTGACAGACTACTCCGAAAAATCCTCATTATTAAGTATCACTTTTTTTTGGCTTTTACGAAGGTTTAAGGTCTAGGGCAGTCATTACATTACCAAAAATCCTTGGGAAATGTTTTTTTTTTATATTTAAGTACATTAATGCTATTTTGATGCAATTTTAACGTAAAATTTTTAATTTTGTATTTTTTATCCTACTTGTATCAAAGTGAGGACGCAAATTTTTTTGTCAGTAAATGCTTTATTTGTAGTAATACTTTCACAAAAAGAAAATATTAAAAAAACCCAATAGTTTTTTTTTATCAATATTTTTCTTCATTCCAGAATTCTTAAAAAAAAAAATTTTCAAAAATTCATAACTCGAAAACTACAAAAAATCGGCTAACATACATGGGGTATATTCTGATAGCTTATGACGTGAGGAATCTAAAAAAATTTTTTTGACGTCAAGGTTTGGACCACCCTGTATAATAACAAGTGTGTTGATATCAGATGCAACGGTGACACGGCACTCGGCTCGGCTGCCCAAGACGAAGGTGGCGCCAGCGCCGCCCGAGGCGCCGAGCGTGGCGCTGATGTCCGACCACCTGCAGCGCGCCGCCGGCCGCTCCGGCGTGGCCTGGCCCAGCGCCACCATACCCGCGCGCGTCAAGAAGCTCAGCTGGGACGACGGCGACCAGGTACATACAAGACGAAGGTGGCGCCGGCGCCGCCCGAGGCCCCGAGCGTGGCGCTGATGTCCGACCACCTGCAGCGCGCCGCCGGCCGCTCCGGCGTGGCCTGGCCCAGCGCCACCATACCCGCGCGCGTCAAGAAGCTCAGCTGGGACGACGGCGACCAGGTACATACAAGACGAAGGTGGCGCCGGCGCCGCCCGAGGCCCCGAGCGTGGCGCTGATGTCCGACCACCTGCAGCGCGCCGCCGGCCGCTCCGGCGTGGCCTGGCCCAGCGCCACCATACCCGCGCGCGTCAAGAAGCTCAGCTGGGACGACGGCGACCAGGTACATACAAGACGAAGGTGGCGCCGGCGCCGCCCGAGGCCCCGAGCGTGGCGCTGATGTCCGACCACCTGCAGCGCGCCGCCGGCCGCTCCGGCGTGGCCTGGCCCAGCGCCACCATACCCGCGCGCGTCAAGAAGCTCAGCTGGGACGACGGCGACCAGGTACATACAAGACGAAGGTGGCGCCGGCGCCGCCCGAGGCCCCGAGCGTGGCGCTGATGTCCGACCACCTGCAGCGCGCCGCCGGCCGCTCCGGCGTGGCCTGGCCCAGCGCCACCATACCCGCGCGCGTCAAGAAGCTCAGCTGGGACGACGGCGACCAGGTACATACAAGACGAAGGTGGCGCCGGCGCCGCCCGAGGCCCCGAGCGTGGCGCTGATGTCCGACCACCTGCAGCGCGCCGCCGGCCGCTCCGGCGTGGCCTGGCCCAGCGCCACCATACCCGCGCGCGTCAAGAAGCTCAGCTGGGACGACGGCGACCAGGTACATACAAAACAAATGTGACGCCGGCATCGCCCGAGGTGCCCTATGCCCGACGGTCTGTCCGCAGCATAGCTCAGTCTCTACGGAGACTTAGCTATGCTGCGTTCGTACTAGATATTTGCAATTTTGTATAGGTATACATATTAATTACGCCGACAGTACACGTCCAGCAATAGAATGAGATAGGCTGATGATGCGATGTGTATACTGTGATACAGTCTTAATTATATGTTGACAGGGAAGCGGTGAAGCAGAGGTCACCGAAGCAACCAACCCGGCCGTGGCAGAGCACATGAACCTTACAGTCTACTTCTGAGTTTTTTTTTGGCTTCGGTAACTGGAACTAAATATGCATAGTTGAATTCGACTGAATATTTATATGTATGTTATGTCATAAGACCATTGTTTTGATATCATTTTGTGGTGTGATATTCTCATGGTCATGATTATGACATAATGTTCAGTATAGACAGAAAGTAACTTAACATCGATTTTGGATTGTAATAATGTCTTCCATATAATACAAAAATTTTGATACTTTTAAAAACTATGTACCAACCACTGGGTCGTCTGTTTATTTAACTGAACTTATAAGTATAAACACTATGGAAAAATAAAATAGTGTGCCGATGGCTATCCGACGATCCGCGACCCGGATATATTATAACGGGATACTGTGGATTCAAGGAGCAAAGCAAAGGTTAATATATATACAAATAAATATTGTTGACAAAAATATTTTTTACTGAAATAGAAGTCACTGCGTAGGTAGGTACTACTCATGCAATTATTGATTAATCTTTAAAAGTTCGTGATTGTGAAGCAGCAAGGTAAATCGGTTGGCTTCCATTATTAGCCATCCCTATTTAGGCTATTTACCATTCCGATTGACTTTGTGTATTGCTGTAAGATAATTTAAAATATTTAGGATGTAGGAACATTGGTGAGATATTTAAATTTTACCACGTATGTTGTGACTAAGATTATGATAGTTAACACTCATAATGGTATAGATGACTTACAATATTAGTGCGTAAAGCAAGAAATTTGCGAATTTTTTGCACTTGTATCGTAGAATGTCCTAGGGCAAATTATGTCACTTAAAATTATCAGACACGCAAAGTAATTATTACCGTCGAATACGTACGCATTGTGGACATGTAAGTATGGTTATATAAGGTTCTAATTTATTAGTTGCAGATATTTTAACACATGATACTTTACATTAATAGTACATTACTACCGAGGCCGGGAAGTATTCGGACGGCAACCCGTCACTTCATGGCCGAGGTATGTATAATGCTTTTCTCAAACATGCAATGAAATGAAACAAAAAAAAATATCTTCATTCTTAGAAATAGGCATGATGACTGGCAAGTCAAATCAGCATCTTTTTTCGAACTGTCAATACGATCACCACTATGGAATTTTATATATGAAATACTCAAAAGTGACGTCACGTTTGAGTACTGCCAAATGACCTACTCTTTTAAGTTCTTTTCAATTTATTAAATAGAAGTTCTGTGCAAAAATTACAGCAATCTACATCTTAGTAATAATTTATTCGTGTATTATGTCGTGCATAATGTTAAATAATTTATTTTAGCAACAGTCGTCATCCCTATGATAAGTCAACTGCATAACTAAGTCTTTGAAACACAACAAAAGTCAAATACTTTTTTTTTTAATATTTTAAGTCCTTATGGACAGGCGAAAGCACTAAGCTATACTGCCTTAAAAATCAAATACGACACAGACACCTCATTTTTTTTAAATTCGACATTTGAAACGCGCCAATTTTTTATTCTAAAAAGCCGTATTAGACGCATCGGTCTGTTGGGTCCAATTAATCGCATTCGGTGATCGGGGCCGACGGATCGCATAGTATTATACTGCTTTTTAAATATTATTTTGAGTAGTTATTGTACATATTTTAAATTATATAATTTAAATACCTAATTATAACTGCAACAATTAGCCAATCATTTTTTTTAATACTAATATTACTTACAGATAATTATTGACTAAAAGCCAAGATGTCAAGTCACAACCCTATGTCGAATGAAAATTAAAAAAGCGGCACTTGCCGGCCTAGGCCGGCAACGAGGTACTTCCCGGCCGCTTTTTAGGCACGTAACTACAACATTTCATTGCATGTTTGAGAAAAATAATTATTAACTTTACATATGAATTAAGAAATCTTTTCATGTTACTTTTTGATTTCATTTTCCTAACAAAAAAAATAATTATAATTTCGTCTAAAAAAAATCATCATGTGCATTATCACATGTCACAATTTAACACTGTCTGTCATGTCATCAAACGACACAATCCAACGGAAAATAACGTGACATTGACAATCAAGTATTTAATTTATCGACGTGAAGTGGCCAGTTCCAGTTAAGTGGTAGAGGTACTAGAATCTGTTCAATGAGTTTTTATTTAATAATCACTTAAACAGGGTGTTTTTACGTAGCAAATTTGTTTTTCCGTTTTCTCCAAAAAAACATCGTAAAAGCTATAATGTTTCACGGTTTAATATACTCCAGAGACCGAGTACTATCAGCTGTTAAAATATCTGCATCTAATAAATTAGGATCTTATATAAATTACATCAAACGAGTATGTTCACCAACTCCAATATCACCGGATTAAGGATTTTATTTCCTGCCCTAGAGAATTTTGCTCGGATACATTTAATAGGCATGATGACTGGCAAGTCAAATCAGCATCTTTTTTCGAACTGTCAAAACGATCACCACTATGGAATTTTATATTACTGCCAAATGACCTACTCTTTTAAGTTCTTTTCAATTTATTAAATAGATGTTCCGTACGAAAATTACAGCAAACTACATTTTAGTAATAATTTCTTCGTGTATTATGTCGTGCATCTGCATAATGTTAAATAATTTATTTTGACTACAGTCATCATCCCTATTGTGATCGATATGGAGTAAATATAATTTATACTGTCACAAATGACGATGGAGTCCTAACAGACAAATCAAAAATAGAGTAAAAAACACCTCGAGGAAAAGCACTAATTTCATTGATCAATGATCACCGACCTTTTTCAGGCGGATGCCCTATTTTAAATATCTAACGAAGATTACCTCTAACCAAATGCTTATGTAAGATATTGTTTTATATGTATTTCGTATGTTCATACAAGAAAGGGTAGATAATACTATTACCTTATAGTAACGTAAATAGTTGGTTGTCTTAGTATTGTCATGTTAGGAATACGTATTTTTGTTATAAATCATGAATGAAAAAAAGAGGACTGACAATGTCATTACAATATCTCTATCCTTCGAAGCGGAAGGCATTCTAACATGTTTAACCTTGTAAGGCAAGGACCTATTTTCACCATAACAATGTTTGGGTAGGTACACATAACGTCAACGTTTTTTTATAAATATTCAACATTTCTAAAACCAAAAGATTAGTTTTAGAAAATTGGGTTATTATTTCGATTAGTCTTAGTTTGTATCTATACTTTTGGCTATGAGCGCAAAGAACAGTTAAAGGTGTCGTACGTGTTACCACTCTAGTTTATATACCTAATTGTTATTCATTAGTCGAGATATTGGCGTGTAGGCCGTTATTTAATGCGAGAAATCATAAAAAAACAAATGTTTCGGTTTAATTCAATTAATTGTAGAATCTTTCGCTTGATCGGGACTCGACAACAACATCAACACTCGAAGCAAAAATCTACTTTGCTCTCTTCTTGAACAAATAACATTTTTTTCCTAGTTGTTTGGAAACAGTTCAGCCTATACAACGTTATTCATTTCGTAAGAATGTCATTTTGTAGAGGCAGAGATCGACAGTCCTTTTGATTTATTACAAGTAGGGTAGGTACTGATAAATCGACGCGTTACTTTATTTATAAGATTTGCTAGGTAGGTAAAACATAATAAATATTGTCTTCGGTTACCGCGTCAGTTATTCATGAAATAAAAGTATTATGTATGGAAATTCATTTTATCGCATAAATATTTCGAACCCTGTAAATCCCTCGCTCTAATGCATCGGGAAGGGATTAAGAATCGCGATGTAATCCGTGTCCATCGTTTTATTTCATGCACTCATTTGCGGCCGGTGTCCTCTTTTGGGGGCAATTAATGGTAGTTTGTATACTAAAAGGTGTAATAGTTAGTGATGATAGTCTCTTAATTGTTATGCTTTACGAAACTTGAAATTTCTTTTCTTTAAATGATGCCTTGAATTGCTGGACTCAGAAAAACATATTTTATTTCAATCATAACTGGGCATAAAATGTGCCGTTCGACTTGTGAAGGGGAAAGTTGACACCCTTGCCTCACCCTTTCAAATTATATAAAACTTATATATAATTATAGAAAACTTCTACCTAATTGGTTGATTGATAGATATCAAAACCAATTCTTTCATCGACCATTCCTACTTATTCAAATATCAGTAGCATTTTTACTTCTTAGCAAGCATGTCAAGCCAAATTGAGTGGACCAAACTTTTCTTACCGCTCGCTGCCTGGCTCTATACTTATCCTGAATCACTTTATGAACCCATGGTTTAGTTATCATTTCTATGTAGGCAGGCATCAATACCTACATTTCATACATATTATGAGTACAATCACGATAGGTATATTGCGCTATACTTGCTTTTTATAAAAGTAGCGGCAATATAAACAAACCGTTCAAAAAAATATCCGTACACAATCTAGTAGGTACTATTTCATTGTTTTAATGGTTTAGGATAAATATATTAGTAAGAGTTGATTAATAACACATTATTCAATTACGTACATTAGAAATTACACACATTTTGAATACAAGGTTATTCGCAACTTCTGTAAAAAGCAAGTACCTATACCTACCTGTATACATAAAATTCTACATAATTTTCGATTTAGTTGAAATTACTTAAACATAAATATGTAACTAGGCAATGCTAATAAACGACTCAAACAATGTGTTCGGACTAGGGACATTATCGCATATAGGTACTTAGTGCGCTAATTAGTTCATTGCATGTAAACTGCATACAAAATATTATATAATATTAATATATATAATATTGCACAATACAAAAATGTAAGAATGAAAATATTGTTGTCAAAAAGTACAATGGCTCTTCTAAATCTAAGATGTAGATTTACAAATTTGTTATTTAGTATACGTAATTAATAATGTAGATATTCATAAAGTATAGTGTTATTGATTATGTTGTATATAACATTTAGCGCATTAATTTTCAGTAACATATTGACTGTTATTAAAATATTCCGTTGAAGTACTTTTTCCTTTTCAACCTACTCCCCGCTTGAATCCAAGTCCTATAACCTTCTATATGCTAGCGCATGTGTTTTTTGACACATTGTTTATGTAGGAACGTCTGTAATATTCGTTTTGTGTCTAGATGCTGAAAGGCCGTTCATCTAAAGTAAAATAAGGGCAAGTAGGCCGCTCAATTTATATTGATAAATATGAATGGGTTCATCAATAAATGACGTCATTAACTTGAAGCATGATGAAGAAAGAGTTGCCGAAATTGTTTACTCGTCGCGGATTCAACCGACTTGTCGTATGAGCATAATATGGCATATGACATCCAACTTTCATAATCATTTTATTGTTAAGATGTACGAGTATGATGTTGAATACCCCCTCTCACGAATAATACCAAAGCCCCACGTATGATAAGTCTTCAAATATAACGAGTGAGTGGTGCGCAGCGCACGATAGCTACGCATCGTAACTTTTCTCCAATTCACGGTAAAAGTGGTTTGTGATCCGACGTCGATTGCACGCTCGTCTGCGGTCAGAAGAGAGATCCGCTTATAGGAATAAATTATGGGTAAGTGCAAGTGATAAGTACTTTCTAATTTCCAGATATTATAATTATTATGGATTATGATATGATTGATGCCTCTTTTTTTATTATTTTACAAAGCGTTTTCTTAACGATTTCCGGATAAAATATACCTTTCGCTGAGCGGTCACATGTAACGTAGGTACATAAAGTCGATTAAAAAAATTGGCAAGAATTATTGTAGGAAAACTGAACTTAAGTAAATAAATTTTGGTAAAACAGATGATATTCTGCAATGACAAACTTTCAGCAACATAAATACGAGTATATGCCATCTTCTTTACATACACTGGCGACCCGGTAGGTATGTAGAGCCTATCAGGGCTATCAGTATCCTACTACATTATGCCGGGCATGGAAAGCATGATACCAGATTTCTAATGACAATAGATACACATTTTTCCACTGTGAATATTATGAGTATTATGACAGACATTTATGGTGTGAACTAAACGTATTGTACGTTTACCTACTAGGAACCCTTTTAGATTCGCTATGTCCGTATGTCCGTTTGTTTGTCTGCAGCATAGCTCAGTGACCGTTAGTACAAAAAATTTGCAATTTCGTACAGGTAAACATAATAATCATGCCGATAAAGTTGTAGAACAAAATACAAAATAAAAAAATACGGGTACTCAGTAGATCTTAGATTTACGGACTAATCTTAGGATAATGTAAATAAGCAAAAGATGTAAGAATGCACTGCTTCAATAATTCAATTGTATTGTATTACTTATTGATAGTTAGATAGGGCGAATGAGGGCATAATGTTACCTACAACTGTTGATACACAATTACACAGCACACGGCACATGGATACTACAGGTTTTACACAAACACGAACAGTATTTTCTAATTTCAATATTTCAGACCCAAATTAGTGATGAGATTTCAACTGGTATCTGAATCTTGTCTCAGTCTACCAGACCGGTAGGTATAAATATGGATCCTGACCAAATTCGGTCTATCTTTGAAAGATGTTACCTCCACTTGTGCCTCTAACTACACGGAAAATATTCTGCATAAATTACGAGTAGGTACATTACTGGGCCGAATAACTTAAATTTTTCATGCCGTTTAGTTACTTGTTAAGAACTAAATGAATTAGGTATTATACAATTTATGACTTATACGTGAACTCTATTAAGTTTGATTAGTCCTACATAACGAAGTTCACATCAGTCTATAATTTACACTATTATACATGCGAAATTCATAAAAAATGCGAATATTTTTCATTATTACGGTAATTTAGTGGACAAACTATTAGTTTCATGCAAATACTAATAAAGATAACTAACTTATGTTTTCTGAGTTACCATTAAAATAAAAGTAAACGTTAATAAGGGGTGAAAATGTAGCTTTAGTCACTTATTTTACCTGTGAATTATTTTTCAAATAGCAAATACGTTCTTATTAAATTAAGTCCAATTTTTTCCAAGGTTTGTGGCAAAAGGACCCAATTTCTGTTTGCATTCGGAGTGATTATTTCCGAAAATAGTACCTACCTAATGTTATCAAAAAAATATTTTATTAAATCCCTATTCATTATTAAATACATATCCAAAAATATATTTACGTGTGGGTGTACCCTAATAAAATACTTGTCTACTTTTTGTTTTACCACTTTGTCGGTGTGATTGATTTACTTATTGGCACCAGATTTCAGCTTTCTAGTGCTAACGGCCACTGAGATTATCCGCGGAAGGACGGACAGACGGACAGACAGACATGGCAAAACTACAAGGGTTCCTAGTTGACTACGGAACCCTAAAAATGTATCGTTGAAATACAGATGTGTTGTGTTTCCCTGTTGAGCCAATCCCTATTTATGGAATTACCAACAGAACGATTACCGCGAAACGGATATCGTGAAACTCGGTCCTTGTTTACACCGGCGCAGGCGGATGCCCTGCCACTTTCACCACGCGCCCGCGCCCGGGCGTTACATAACATTACGCCACGCGGATGGACGTGACCGCCTGCCGTGACCTCGGCCTCGACGTGACGATGACGCATCTATACTAGAACCAATGATGCAACGTACTTACAAACAATTCTTACTAACATGTTGTTGTTGGTACCCGATTGAAAAACATTATGTTGCCACATTACAACCTTCACCGGCCCTTAGACGATGCACTTAACTATCTCACAATCAGTTGGTACTTTTTTTGTTGTCTAGTATTACATATTTGGTAATAGAAATAAATGCTAGATCAATGTCTCGCCTCCTAAAAACGCCACAACAATATTCATAAAATCCTTAGAGAGTGGAAAGAGGAGTTTGAATAGTATCCTTAACCTAAGTAATTAAGAGAACTTTGATTATGGTTTATTATAGCCGGCTAGATTAGGTTCTAGGTTGCGGTAAGTACCTGAGTACCGTCGGGCGGGTCTCATATCCCGCCATCCTCTGATATACCTATCCCATCCTTCCCACAGTATTTTTAGGACAGACGATAGGGTACCTAGTTATATCGGGCGGACCTTTCCTGAACAGGAACTTTTTTGTACATTCCAATTAACAAACTAAGTAAACTACGCTTAATTCCTCTTTCCTACGTCACGTCGGATGTGTACAGTCGAGTGCATTAATATATAGACACATTTGTAAGGGATCAGTATGGAGAAGTGTATATATATTAATGCCCTTGACTGTACTTAGTTTGTAGACACTGCCTCCTTAGTAGCCAGAAAGAAGGTCTGTAACACTTAGATCCTCCCAAATCATTCGGAAATTCCGTTTCTTAATGTATCTACATGAAACAATTTTACAAAGATTATATCTCATTCACAAAATCATTAAGTTACTGACCTACTTACTGCTTTTTTTCAGTCAAGATGAGGTTGGTTTTGCTGACAATTCTCATAGTCATAGCAAACCGGGTGTATGCGTCAAATTCTACAGCTTCCGACGATACGTGCGATGTCGAAGGTCCAGGTCCTTGGAGCGCTCTCCTCGAAGAGTGGGCGACCTCCGCCGGAGAACGCCCAGGCAGGCAAGGTACGTTGATACAATGTGAATTTTCTCAAACATACTATGAAATAAGTACCTATATTGATGTTATGTTCCTTATAGGCTCGAAGTATCACGTTTCAGGTGTGACTAGGACAAGAGGTCGTTAATGACATTTAATACAAATCTTGAAGGCCTAAGCCGGCAAAGTGCTCTTTTTAATTCCATTCCACATAAATTTGTGGCACAGGCAAGACATTCTGCCAATATGCAAAAAAACTTTGATGTTGTTATTTATTTAATTGCATGTTTGAGAAAAGCACTATACGTACCTCGGCCGGAAATATGGGGTTGCCCGCCTCAGACCTATGTCTATAATTATATCATATCTTCGGCCGGCAACCCCTTTCCTCCCGACCTCTATAGTAATGTAGACTATATGTACTATTACTGATCAGTTACTGATTCAAATTCCCAGTAAATGTACCGATAATTTGATGTTTATTGAATTGTACCATTAGGTAGAATAATGGCACTTCCTCCATCATCGGGCTACTACATCACGGACCGCATCGATACGCCGTTGGTCCCGCCGCCGGCGCCGCGGCCCGGGGGCTCGCGGCCCTACGAGGAGTGGGCAGCCACGCCCCCGCCGCCGCCTGGTCCGGGGAAGATCGTCAACAGACCTCCTAATCCCTATAAGGATAAGTTCAAACCTAGCTATGAATACGTACGTATCAAAGTTATAAAATGTATATACCTAGGTATAGAATAATGATGTTCCTAATTTATAAACCATTATCTACATAACTAGATAGATAATTGTAAACATATTCATAATAATTTATATTTTTCTACTTTGCCAGACACCTCCACAGCAAAACAAACCAATACCCGCTTATCCACAACAACCACATCGACCCAACTCCATAGATAGGTTAGACGATCCCCCGCGAAAGCAAGTCACGGAGACCGACCTGTACTTACTCTCAGCCATTGAGAAACTAGTGTACAGAGCTGATCTTATGGAAAAAAGATTGAGAAAATTAGAAGAATCGATGCATGTATTAGTGGCTGGTTCTAATCATCATGCAGGTGAGTAAATATCTAATATTTCTTCCTATTGTGAAGTTGGTGGAAATGTATTGATACGAAATTACGAATAATGGATTATGTAATGTTAAGGCACAGAATAGCGTATTGTTGTCGGGATATCAGTATCAGTTTTTATACCTGTAACTCTATCAGATAAATGGAAATTTAATAAGTCTTCTTGGTAAGCGCCGAAAGATTGTAAGTAACACAGAATACCTTCTCAGTATTTCTGCGATCGCCTGTCCTAAACATGAGTCATGTAACATGACGTGTATTTGTACATGTGTCCTACAACATTTAAACGATAGCAAGATTCAAAATCTCTTCTCAAATCTTAACACTATGTAATGAATTTCACAGAGCCCTGTGTAGCCGACTTCACCCGCGTGGGCGAAACGTGTTACCACTTTTCTACTGCGGCGGCGGACTGGAAGACGGCGAACTTGGCGTGCCGCAAGTTGCGCTCCAACCTGCTGGAGTTGGAGGCAGAGCCTGAGCGGCGACAGCTGTTCGCGCACTTGCTCAGTGATCTAAAAATAAAAGGTATACGCCACGTGGACTACCGCGATATTTGCCCCTAGCTTTATTCTAATTATTTTACCGGGTCAGTCGACCAAATTAATCGGTATAGGGTAAAAGCACCAATAGATGACTGCCATCCAGAAGTTGACTGATAGGTCTAAAAATGTAAATAATTAAATCAGGAATAATTTTCCACGCTCGGGAGTATTTTTCTCATATGCGGCAACACTATATCGTGTCTCACATGCGAATTACCAGACAGTTAAGCCACGCTCGCGGCAGTGAGCGGCCGTCGAGTTTGCGCTTCGCACCGAAATCCCGTTTTATATGGGATCCTTATTAAGAAAAGCCCTCAAAAATTTAAGCTTTTAATTACGTAAAAAATCGAATATGGCTTTTATTTCCTTAATTCACTTCAGTATAGATTTTAGAGTAATATCTCTATTGTGTATATTATAAAGAATAGTTTTTTATTATTTATTTTATGAGATATTTGCTGGTCAAGTTATGGTTCCAATATTGTGTGTTCGGGCCAAAAGATGAACGACGGTCAACTTTTGGGCAAAGGCTCTTATTTTTAAATGCTTGTGTAAATTATAATAAAATAGCTAGATGTAATATTTATACATAAAATTACAATCAGTTTTGTAGATGATTTTTTGACCAAAAGATGAACGAGCCTTTTTCCATGTAACACGTTTTAAAGTAATTTATTTTTGTATGAAAACGGGATTGTTCAACTTAAGAATCGCTGTCCAAAACGTGAACTAGGAAAACTTACTGGTTCACCTTTTGGGTTGGATTCCAATAAATGAATTCAAATCAATTTAGTTCGTTCATTTCGTTAATTCGGTGTCCAAAACATGAACCAACAGATTTTATTTAACGGTTGAATTTGGGAAAAGTGAAACTTTTGTTCTTAGAGATCAGATTAGTACATAATACACACTGTGTTTATGTTTCATTAAATAAGGTCAAATACAATTAATTTATCGAAAAAACTAACGTTTTTACTTTGCTCTATTCATCTATTGGGGTCATGTCGTTCATATATTGGTCTCGCCATATTGCGATTATCCTGGTTCATCTATTGGGGTCAAATTGTTCAGAGATAGGGCACTTTGTTCAACTACTGGGGAATTTGACTCTTTTTTTAATATAATCATTTTTATAAAATATCTGAAGTTTAATACGAGGCTTGAAAATAACTTTTTCTAAACTCAATTAAATGCGGAATCATATAAAAAAATAATAATTGATGAATATGAGTTATATCATATAGAAAAAAATATTTGAAGTTGCGAAAGTTGCTTAACTGTTCATCTATTGGTGATTTTACCCTAGGCCATTTTCAATTGTTCTAAATTAATTTATAGAAGGCGCTAGTATTTTCAGAGTAGTAAATTATTCTGCAAGGAAGCCTTATTGGCGAGACCTACCCCACACAATCTCTTCCCAAAGCGCCAAAAAGGTAGAGGTCAGAGGTACAGTCAAGCCAAAAAAGCGGGCTAAGTGCAACAAATTTATACATGACCCTACTATAAGGTCGCGTATACATGTTTTTGCACTCTATCCACTAAGATCAACTAAGATTTTTCTATCTTCAAAATATAATCAAGTGCCCATATCGAATACTAGTTACACCTTTGAGTACATACTGGTATTTACCTTAAATTTTCTTAACAAGTATTATTTGACTCTTATAAGTTATAACTATAGGCACAAAGTACTGCTATAGGTGACAATTATGCCATACATGTCAACCATGTGAACGTGGAAATATTATAGACTGGCAAATGTCCCGGTTTCATTTCAATCGCGGTTTGATAATAACACCTTGTACTTCGTAGTCAGTTTTGTACGAAGACTAACTGAAGGTTCACTAATGTTTAACCAAAACAATGTTAGCAAATACTTATTTTACAACAAACGTTTCACCAATGTAGTAAGTGGCAAAAATGTTATTCCGCAAATGTATCATTTTACAAAAACTCAATTGAGAAATAATCAGTAAGCAATTAATACATTAGAACAATGTATAAATTAATAAATAAATCAATTGTATATTTTACATGTCACCTAAACCTACGTTTAACATATTTGTACATTCACCGAATACCTATCTCGACCATTTTCGATTTTGGGGAAAAGTTTTCTGGGTTACAATAAAAAAAAATAACCTCGAAGACTAAGGCGGGAGCAAAGCTCCCGCCTTAGTCTTCTAACCTAACCTATCCGAGTCGGATCTGCCCCGGAAGGTTTTGTTCGCTCGCTTCGCTCGCTCACTGCAGATTTTGGTCAATATTACTATGAATGTTATGTTAATTTTTGTTTAATTTGATGTCGAATATCTCGGCCATTTTTGATTTTGGGGAAAAATTTACTGGGTTGCAACAAAAAAACCCACTTTGCTATACTCCAACCCATTTTAGCAAACATTTTTAGGCTAATGGTAAATTTATTAGTTTACTTTGTTGTTAAATATTCTTTTGCCAAAAATACCTTTTATAAAATGATATTTTATTTGTTAATTATTTGGCTAAGATAATAAATTGTCAAAGATGTTTTTGTCGAAAAAAGGATTTGCCGAAACATAATTTTGCCAGTAGTTGGTCGCCAAGTGTAAAGGACCATGCCCAACTTTGTATGGAACTTTGCCCCAAAGTCAACACAGCTAAAAGTTACATTGTTGAATAGGTCTTTAAATCTACTTCATTTCATTCTATGGGCACCAAGATGAATTCCGTTGCAGAACTGAGATATTCATATTTGTCAGTGTGAAGATTGTATTCACACTGACAAAAATATGAATATCTCATAGATCAGAGATACTGGTCGTTAATCATTAGGATATCGAAGTGTGTAAAAAAAAAGATTGTGCACACGTGATTGTATGTTAACCACCTCACTCGCTTAGTTTCTTTTTTCTTTTGACATTAGCCTTTTTTTACATACAAAATAAGGGTGATACTGGTAGCTGCAGCTACCAAAATAAACTAGTGGCTAAATCTACAGAGGTTTTCTACTGAATTAGCTCGTATTCAGGCTGACAAATATATGAATATCTCAGTTCTGCAATGGAATTCGATTTCGTGCCCGTATAATGAAATGAAGTAAAGTTAAAGACCTATTTAATGATCTAACTCTCATGTTTGTTGGTCTTGGGGCAATTTTGACGCATGGTCCTTTGTTAAACAATTTTTGGTCAAACGACAGGATACCCTAACTGAAACGTATATATAATACCTACTAACTTTAACAGCGCTAGACTGGTGGACTGGCGGGCTCAACCCTGGCCTGCTTTGGATCTGGTCCAACTCAGCACGGCCCGTGTCGGGCGGGTCCGGCGGCGGAGGCGCGGGCGCGGCGGCCGGCAACGTCACCGTGGTCGGCGAAGGCCGCTGTCTCGCGCTCATCCACGACCCCGCCGCGCGCGCCTACGTCTACAGGGGCCAGGACTGCGGACTCAAACACAGATACGTCTGCGAGAAAGGAGAGGACAAGGCTAAACTCAGCAACGAGATAGAAGCTGTCTCTAAAAACAAACTAATCCAGGAAACCACCACTCAAGCGGCCAAAAACCCTTCAACAACAAAACCCTAATTCTAAAAACCAATCATTATTTCTAAAAAAAGACTGAATAATCATAGTATGGGCCTATTTATTATTTATAAATAAAACAAATGCTTTATCATAATGGCTTATTTATTCTATAATATTTACAATATTACAAGAATCACAACAAAATAACTTATATAAAATAAATTATTACTTATTTTGTTACAGATTGTTAGGACCTCACCTAATAGCATTTCATGTTGAGATCGGGTATCCTTTCCTACATTGCTAATTAAGTTAAAAGAATATGTTAAAAAAATATATCGCTTATATGACGAGCTATCGTTGCTGCTGCTCTCTACCCTAGCATGAGTTTACTATGATAGTATCAGTAGTAGCTAACAACAGCGCAAACCTAATGCGTTCGTATTGATAGATATATTAGAGCAAGTATAAGTCAGTCGATAGGCGCTACGTACTGTCAACTCATAGAGAAGAGTGTTTATGGTAGGCGTAGGGATCGAGCGGCCTAGCCATGCCAGTTGTTGAGCAGCGTAGACACAAAACCAGCAGCAATTGGGTGATGAAATATACAGTCGTGGTCCACTAATTAAGAACAGTCAATGTATAACATAAAAATGGCATAACACGCCTATATTCATCATTTGTGTGCATTGTTATTTACGAGAATATGAGTTATTATTTAACTTGATTATTCTAAAAATAAATTTAAACAAGCATTAGTTGCAAAAATTTTATATATAATTAAATAAAAGCGATTGAACTTAACATGTCTCTAGTCGAACAAAAATAATCTGGCACACTAATTAAAAACACAACCTAAAAGTACAGAATTTAACTAGAAAATTCTTCGGTTACATTAATATTTGGTAGGAAACCCGAAGTTCAGTTCCACCGCATGACATCTCTTTGACATAGACTCCACTAAAACCCTGCACCGCTCCACAGGTATAGAATTCCAGGCTTCTAGTGATGCCTCATCATAAAGTTCGTTTAAATTATTTATATTTTTATTGGCGAGACTTTTTTTCAAATCGTTCCAGAGATTCTCTATTGGGTTAAGATCGGGACTGCAGGAGGGCCAAGTCATTACAGAAACATGATTACAACGAAACCATTCTTTTACAGATTTTGCCGTATGCTTAGGATCGTTGTCTTGTTGAAATGTCCATACAACTGGTAAATTTTCTTCAGCATACGGCAACATGGTGTTTTCTAAAATATTTTTGTACACATACTGGTCCATAATACCATCAATCCTGACCAATGGCCCCACACCATGCCACGAAAAACAACCCCATAGTTTAATGTTCCCGCCGCCATGTTTTACGGTTACGGTCGTATACTTGGGGTCGAACGCGGTATTTGGTGGTCGACGAACGTAGACTTGACCGTCGGAGCCTATTCTGTTAATTTTAGTTTCGTCAGACCATAAAACGTGTTTCCACTGCGATAACGTCCAATTTTTGTGATTTTTCGCAAATTCAGTTCGTGCGTCTCTGTTCTTCTTACTTACTAAAGGCTTCTTGCGAGCTATTCTGCCAAATAAATTTGCTTCGTTCAGTCGTTTTCTAATAGTACGAGCCGCTAGACCGGGTTGATCTCCAAAAATTTTACGTTTAATCTCAACAGAAGAAAGTTTAGGATTTTTTCTCGCCATCCTTACGATAAGAGCGTCCGTTCGAGGAGTCGTCTTTCGTGGCCGTTTCTTTCGTTGGACCTTCTGACATGTTCCATGAGCCTTAAAATATTTTATGGCGTTGGATACTCTAGTCCTAGAACATTTAAGGTGGTCAGCGACTTTTTGATAGCTCCATTTCTTGTTAAAAACCAACGATATTATGATTTCTCTGATAGTGCCATCTGAACTCCGTTTTTTCCCATTTTCACAAAAACAATAAGCACGTTTTATTGCCAGAAAATGCAGGAGCTCAAAATACGTCAAAGTGTAGGCTTTATTCAATTATTTTGGAAGATACGAGGATTCAAACACAGTGTTCCTAATTAGAGTGCCAGTATTAATTATACTAGATAAAGTCCTAAGTTTGTATTCGTATTAATTATTTATGTTTGCGAACTAAAGTACATGTGTATAGTCAATTGAATAGTCTCTAGATTCATGATAAATCATGTGTTAAAGGCGGTTGCCTATTATTTATATATTCTGCTAATAATAGCTGACTTTTTTCTGTATAGTGGTAAATAACCTATTTGTTCTTAATTAGTGGGCCACGACTGTAGGTGAAAACGAATTACTGCACCTATCAAAATTGCGTAAGGTTATCAAAATAAGTAAAATCGTCGCAACTTGAATACCCTAGGGCTAAGGACAGAGGGTTTCTGTCTAGGGACAGAAGACTACTATTAATTTAATTTAATTGAGCGACGGAGGCAAGATGACGCAGATTGCTCGCGGTTACTTTTTTATATGTTGCATTTTATAATATTTGTCGTCAGTCACTTAGAACAATCGGGGCAATTAATGAGTTTAGAGCGCACAAAATAAGTGGCCTAAACTTCTGGTCTATTAAATTACGATCCTAAATATTAAAAAAAAAATGTTTCGTGCATGACAGCCGAAAGGGATGAAAGCACCTGAAAATTAAAAACAACTCCCAGGGATATGACGTTGACACTTTCGAAACTCCTGGTCTATACGAAACAGAAAAGTTAAAAATGTGGGCGCACCTTATTTGTAACAAGTAATTACATTTGATGCTAGCCGACTATGATGTGTACCGAGAGGTATTGTGACTATACTCAAAGTACTAAATATTTAGTTAGACACTTTATTATTGCTGCAGTCGTCGTTTTTATTATCGAATATTATTAAATAGCACGTTATCTGTAAAGCTAGCTCCAAATGCGATTTTGTACTTCAGAAAAAAAAATCTTAACTATAAAAATCAAATGACAAGTTATATTTTAAAGCAGAACAATATATAATAAAACCATTTTAGACATATGTTAGTAGAGAGAATACTAACTCTGACTCAAAATCGACAAAGAAAACAAGCCAAGTTTTTAAAGATGATACAAACGATATGAATAATGTTGAGTTAGGGCGAGCACTGATTCGCTATAGTGCATAGAGTAGCATAACACTTACGGCCAGCGATAAGGCAAATGGTGCTCATACAGTTCCGGTTTAGTGAAAAATCACTGTTCCAGTAATTAAACAAGCAATTTATGTACTTTAAATAAATATAATGCTTTTGGATTTGTACATACTTCTACAGAAATAAGACTAGTTTTGCCAAAAATAGCATATACTTATGGCGAGTAATCCAGCAAGCGCCCCCGGTAAACGATCCAATTATAGGAGTATGAAAGCAAAAAGCGTACTGTCAACAATTTGTACGGTTTGGACATTTCATTAAATAAATAAAAAACATAATAATGGCTGCATCATGCAACCGGGAGCCTCGGGGATAGTTAATCTAATCGCGTTGCACAATAATTCAGTGTGAAACCAACTAAAGAAGATAAGAACGAATTAAATTTCGCATTTCTAAGCCAAATGGTGAAAAATTAGGTTAAGTAACGGACGTACAGTGTAGTATCGTCTCTGTTTGGTCTCACGCGAGAACGGTCCGAGCGCCACGTTTAGTTGAAGTGGAACTTGAACTGGAAGGGGGAGCCGCCCTGCTGGAAGTGGTGGAAGGGGTTGTGGAAGGGGCCGCCGCCGCCGCCGCCGCGCTGCGCCTCGGGGTCGAGCGGGTCCACGCCCGCGTCGAATTGCGCGCGCTTCTCGGGGTCTGTCAGTACCTAGAACAGACATAATATTACTTAAAACCCTTACCCCGGAAAATTTATTCATCAGATAAAAATACCACTATGTTTCACCAAGCATAAAAAAAGAACAGCCAACATTTATATATAAATGGTATATATATTATTAGTATATGGTATTTGGTATATATACCAGATAAGGAGGCCTGTTTCACCATCCCTGAATAAAATACTTATCCAAGAATGTTCCTTACAAATGTTGTTTGTTTAGGAAATGCTTACAAAGGCCATAGTCGGATTTTCATAGTAAGTCAGCCTTTAAATCAACCAGACTCTAGTATTTTTTTGTGAGTACCTCTTATGGTGAAGAATATTTCTGCTGAGTATCAACGTCCTATCGGTGACAGTTTTTGACTTATGATTTTTTTTAGTTTTTTCTTTAATGTGTTGTATCTCAGGATGTATAAAAGCGAATTGCTTCAAATTTTGAAATAATGTTCTTTATTTAGATATGCATCGAATTTAAAAAAATGAATATCGATTGTCGTATAAAAAAAAGAAAAAAAAAGACCAAAAAATCTTTCAAATTTTTTTTTGTGTACCTATGAAGTAGTGACACCTCTATTTTCTTTTTCTAATTATAGACCATACATTGGCCTACTAGTTGCCTAAGTATCAAAATTTTCCAAGCGGTACTCCTTACCAAAAATCGGCAATATGTGTGGTCAAGTTCTGCATTCAATCGGTGTTTTTCAATGTAGTATACAAACTCTTCATTTATATTTGAGTTTTCTTATCAGGTTATCTTATTTAAGAGTAAATGCTAATGACAACTTAATGTCATCATGATGCAAGCTGTTTATTTCATTATTAATCGGCCGTTTACCATTTCAACTAGCGTATCTCGATAATATTTAACTGCAATATATTATTTTTAATGAATATCTCATGAATAATATCGAATTACGCTAGTTAAAATAATAAACGGCCGATTAATAATGAAATAAACAGCTTGCATCATGATGACATTAAGTTGTCATTAGCATTTACTCTTAAATAAGATAACCTGATAAGAAAACTCAAATATAAATGAAGAGTTTGTATACTACATTGAAAAACACCGATTGAATGCAGAACTTGACCACACATATTGCCGATTTTTGGTAAGAAGTACCGCTTGGAAAATTTTGATACTTAGGCAACTAGTAGGCCAATGTATGGTCTATAATTAGAAAAAGAAAATAGAGGTGTCACTACTTCATAGGTACACAAAAAAAAATATGAAAAATTTTTTGGTCTTTTTTTTTCTTTTTTTTATACGACAATCGATATTCATTTTTTTAAATTCGATGCATATCTAAATAAAGAACATTATTTCAAAATTTGAAGCAATTCGCTTTTATACATCCTGAGATACAACACATTAAAGAAAAAACTAAAAAAAATCATAAGTCAAAAACTGTCACCGATAGGACGTTGATACTCAGCAGAAATATTCTTCACCATAAGAGGTACTCACAAAAAAATACTAGAGTCTGGTTGATTTAAAGGCTGACTTACTATGAAAATCCGACTATGGCCTTTAATATTTTCTTTACAAATATCTGACGTCACATAGGGTGATTTGGGGAGTAAATGATAAGTTGACAGTAAGACTGCTTGCCAAAACTGAAAAAGGTGGTATGATGCTAACGAATGTATTAGGTATATTTGGCTGTAACGAACCGATATCTTACGAATAATGGTTAATAGTAGGTACCTCTTTCGCTGCGGCAATGTCGATGAATTTCTTTTCGGCGACCTTCTTTTCGTCGCCCTGGTAGTTGTCAGGGTGCCACTTCTGCGCCGCCTTCCGATATGCCTTCGTAATCTCCTGCTTGTTGGCTGTCCTGTGTTGGGTACATCAGGGTTAATACTAATGCCTTATGCTTTCTTTAATATATGCTTCTTGTTTCAAATCTTATAAATATAAATATTGGAGAACAATTTTCATCTGAGTGAGTATATGAAGAATATATAAATTCATATTGACTATCAGAATGTTGTTCTAATTAATAAATGTTTTCTGTTAAGACCGATTTTAGAACGTCACTATTAAATACACAAATTACAAAATAAGTAATACTCAATACACAGTGTTACAAGCCTTACCTCTTAACACCTAAAATCTTATAGTAATCTCTTTGTTCAGACTGTTTCTGCAGTTTCTGGGCGCGGCTGAGACCGTCCTTCGCTCTCTGGAACCCTTCATCTAATTCTAGTGCTTCTTTGTACATGTGTATGGCTGCAACCAAGGAAACATTTAGTGTTCGAGTCAGGGGAATCAAACTATAGACGAGTAGGTCACATAAGTGAGGACATCCAGCTGAACTAATGAGGTATATAATATATGATGGAGTTAACCAGTTACCCGGGATTTATTGGCTGATATTGGATTTTGCAAGGAATGAAGGCCTGCTTGCATAATCCAAGGTTAGCAAACTATTATAAACAATTATAGTGTATGAATTGAAACAACGCAGAATTTTAATATGCACTTAGTAAAAAAAGCAATGTTTGTTGACTTTTTGAATACTTGTCAATATTGCCTTCATTGAATATAACAAAAGTTAGTCTAATATATTTTTTTAATATTAGTCAACGGTTGATTTGCTGATTGTTGTTTTTTTATTGTCAGGGACAAGGGGTATGGTAAGATTAGAACAGAATAGCAATGCAATAAATATAAATTTTTAGGACGAGTTGCGACGAAAAACTTATTTGGGTAAAAGATTGTGTGTCGCTGGTGATGTGTTCTGGTTGGGGATCGGAACCGGTTTTTTAGAAAAAACTCGAAATAGCCCAATATTTAAAAATGTTTTATACTCTTTACGTAGTATTCAATAGTTTATGTAATTAACAACATTAAGGGCCTGTTTCACAATCTCCAGTTAAAGCTATCTGTCAGATAAAAATAACACGCTCTCTTTATTCTTCTAGGTGAAAGAAAGAGATAGTGTTATTTTTTATCTGACAGATAGCTTTAACTGGAGATTGTGAAACAGGCCGTAACATTAACAAACAATTTATATACCGAAGAACGAAAGAGAACGAAATTAGAACCGTTCTTTTGTATGGAGAAAAAACCGGTATCCGATTCCTGTGGCCTATTTCACCATAATTACAAGTTACTGACAACGTTATTATATCGTTAAAAAACTACTTTTTGAAATAAAACTATGAAAACGGATAAACTCGCGTATATTAACTAATTTTAACTTCATTCCGACGTTTCGAACACTTTACAGGGTTCGTGGTCTGCGGATGACTGACAATGGAGGAAATTTGATAGATCTACCTCCATCAAAATAAGAAAGATGAATACAAAACTACCCACCAAAGAAAAATTACTAAACCACAGACAATAAATTTTAAGGGTGGATGTACATACAAAATTTGCAAATTAAGCTAGTTATTCATTACAAATATTTTCAGAATGAAGACAAGAGACAAAATAAATAATCTACGCCGGTTCTATCCCTACGCCACTGCCTGAGAAGTATTTCCTTCCTTTGTATGATTGTATTGTTAGGAAGGTATCCCAAAATTGGGACCGGCAAGAAACTCAGCGGGACAACTCTTTTCACAAAACATTTGTAGTACATCTTAAGATCATCATGCATTAAACCAAAACATACAATTTTGATTAATAAGGAAATTTAAAATAATTTTGAAAAAAAAAAAAAAAAAAAAAAAAAAAAAAAAAAAAAAAAAAAAAAAAAAAAAAAATGTTGCCAGTACTAAAAAGGGGAGAATGGTCACCACCGCCAAATACATCAGCCTCACGGTTTATGTCTAGACTGTTCCTTTATCAGATGAACAACTGGATCCCAAGCTGGTGGTAGAGACAAGCTTCTTTCCATTCTATTAAAGTTTGGATATTTCATTATCTCAATAGCCTCACGCAACATTCTAGGCATGTTTCTCTTCTCCTTAACGAGAACCAAAGGCTTGTCAAACTTAATAGAATGATTCGGTCCATCACTGACATGCTCCCAAACCGCAGACTGTTGTCGACGGTGCTTGACATCGGCTATGTGTTCCTTCACCCTAGTAGTGATATTCCTCTTTGTCTGCCCAACATATGAAAGCCCACATTCACAGTCCAGCTTATACACTCCTGCATTCAGTAAGGGCGTGCTATACTTAACAGGCCTCAGAAACTGCGACATCTTCTTCATTGGCTTAAAATAGGTTTTAATAGAAGCACGTTTCAAGATGCGGCTGATCCTGTCTGTAACCCCTCCAACAAAAGGCAGAACGGCTGGCCTGCGCTCAACAGTGGGAATCTTCATACGAGTCTTCTGATCGGCTCGAGGGATCTTCAGGTTGTTTGCCCGAAGTGCCTGCCTAGCATGCCGAAGCTCCGCAGCTAGATGCCGATCATCGCATATCTTTTGGGCACTTCGGGCAAACAACCTGAAGATCCCTCGAGCCGATCAGAAGACTCGTATGAAGATTCCCACTGTTGAGCGCAGGCCAGCCGTTCTGCCTTTTGTTGGAGGGGTTACAGACAGGATCAGCCGCATCTTGAAACGTGCTTCTATTAAAACCTATTTTAAGCCAATGAAGAAGATGTCGCAGTTTCTGAGGCCTGTTAAGTATAGCACGCCCTTACTGAATGCAGGAGTGTATAAGCTGGACTGTGAATGTGGGCTTTCATATGTTGGGCAGACAAAGAGGAATATCACTACTAGGGTGAAGGAACACATAGCCGATGTCAAGCACCGTCGACAACAGTCTGCGGTTTGGGAGCATGTCAGTGATGGACCGAATCATTCTATTAAGTTTGACAAGCCTTTGGTTCTCGTTAAGGAGAAGAGAAACATGCCTAGAATGTTGCGTGAGGCTATTGAGATAATGAAATATCCAAACTTTAATAGAATGGAAAGAAGCTTGTCTCTACCACCAGCTTGGGATCCAGTTGTTCATCTGATAAAGGAACAGTCTAGACATAAACCGTGAGGCTGATGTATTTGGCGGTGGTGACCATTCTCCCCTTTTTAGTACTGGCAACATTTTTTTTTTTTTTTTTTTTTTTTCAAAATTATTTTAAATTTCCTTATTAATCAAAATTGTATGTTTTGGTTTAATGCATGATGATCTTAAGATGTACTACAAATGTTTTGTGAAAAGAGTTGTCCCGCTGAGTTTCTTGCCGGTCCCAATTTTGGGATACCTTCCTAACAATACAATCATACAAAGGAAGGAAATACTTCTCAGGCAGTGGCGTAGGGATAGAACCGGCGTAGATTATTTATTTTGTCTCTTGTCTTCATTCTGAAAATATTTGTAATGAATAACTAGCTTAATTTGCAAATTTTGTATGTACATCCACCCTTAAAATTTATTGTCTGTGGTTTAGTAATTTTTCTTTGGTGGGTAGTTTTGTACTTATCTTTCTTATTTTGATGGAGGTAGATCTATCAAATTTCCTCCATTGTCAGTCATCCGCAGACCACGAACCCTGTAAAGTGTTCGAAACGTCGGAATGAAGTTAAAATTAGTTAATATACGCGAGTTTATCCGTTTTCATAGTTTTATTTCATGAGTAATCCTCGCGGTAACCGAAGAAAATATTATAAACTACTTTTTATTTTCCGAAACCTGTGACAATTGTCGCAAGGTTTAGTACAATTTTCATTAAATCTTGACATGTGGTTCGCCTTATGTCGGAATTTCGCTACAATTGTCGTGTTTTTGTGACAATTGTAATTTTGCTTCGCAAAAAAGTATTTATTTACAGCTGATTTATTAAAGTTTTTGCACTACATTTTATGTTGGTGGCAAACAAACGCACGTCCCTTCCGATGGTAAGCGGTAAGTGTAGCCTATAGACGCCCCCAATTGGAGAAACAGTAAATTTACAATTGTAGCACTTGTCAATGTGGTGAAATTGGGGCCTGGTTGTGGTAGCTCACCGTCGTCGAACATGTCGAGGCCGAGCATGGCGTCGGCGCGGTCGCACAGCACGCGCGCGTCCGGCTTGATGGCCAGCGCCGCCGCGCAGTGCCCGAGGGCCTCCGTGTACTGCTCCTCCTGCGGCGACCAACGTGCCAATATTATTTATTTATTTATTAAAACAAAAGTTTACATGACATTACGCGTTGCGTCACCAATGCGTCATGAAACTAAAATTATACAATACAAAATAGAATATAGAAATAAAAAAAAACACATTTAATTAGATTTAGGCGCCACAACTGCGTGGCTCCGTTGCGTCGTCTGAGCCGGTGTCGTAGGGTTCGGCAGGTTGCCCCGAAACCGCCGAAACACGACGCCCTTCGGCCAGAAGTCCGGACTCGCGATAGTGTCTTGAAGCGGCCGCGGCACGCGCACCACAAACGAGCTGAAGTGCACGTAGTGGCGCGACCGCAGCTGCTGCACCCTCAGCGAGAGGCCAGTCTTCTGGTGGACGTACTCCGCCACGTCATCAGCCACGGCGGAGTAATGCAGGCAGGTTACACAGCCTCTTTTTTTATCCGTTGAATTGGACAGGTTACTTGGGACATCGATAGAAGTTGCCAGGCTGTCAGTTAGTTAAATTCGATTTTTTTTTTATTTCACACATAATAAATGCATATTTCATGCATAATAGTGAGAGAGAACCTTTATTAAGAATAACAAAACTTAATCTCAGGTGACTGACGGCACATGCCCAAATGATTGAATAGTGACAATGGACGTAAATATACGAAGATTAAAAAATATATAGAAATCGGTTGGCGTGATATTGAGTTTTTCGTCCATTTGTCATGCACATGCTTAATGCAAATTTATTTTAATTATATGGTTTTCTCATGGATGGCATTGTCAGTATTGGACCAAATTAAAATGGGACCAATCGGTAAGCATCAGCTTTAAAAGAAAGAATCATCAAATTCATCAAAATCGGTCCACACAGTCGGAAGTTCTGACGTAACATAAAAAAAACATACAGTCGAATTGAGAACCTCCTCTAGAAATGTAACATTCTTTATAATTAACCGTCAACCGCGACTGTTGACACAACATTTACCAGGAAAATACTTGTTTACAGATGTAGCGAGTGATTAATAAATCTATTGACTGAACGTTTTGCACTTAAACTATAAATCAGTAGTGATTTATTTAAAAGTGACTTTATTTTATACTATGTGCATACCTGGGATAACTCGGGGCATTTATACGAAAGTGATGTAGCAAAATATTTTATCGACTAAAAATATATCGATGTTATTGTAAATGACAACATCAAAATGTTATTCGACATAAATAAATATTAGGTACTTACTCTTCAATTAAAATAAAAAATAAGTTTAAACGGGTAGTTACGCGTTTATTTTAAATTAGTTTTCAAAATATACAATTAATATTAAAATATCAATATTTAAATTGTAATTTTGATTAAAATGACATCTGCATACAAGAAGCCCGATATCAGATATGACATCGAACCTCTGTACTGTAATCGATAATGTTCAATAAGCACATATTTTATTATAATTATATCGACATCTTTTTAATCGATATCAAATCCCTATAACTTGCCCCCAGTTATCCCAGGTATGACTATGTGTAGACATAGTATAAAATAAAGTCACTTTTTCTGTCCCTATCTTTAAAACTACGCAACGGATTATGATGAGATTTTTTTTTAATAGGTAGAGAAATTCAAGAGGAAGCATTTTGTGTAGGTATAGTACCCGTGCGTAGCCGGGGCGGGTCGCTAGTCTATGAATATAACTATGAATTTATCCTAGATTGCCTTATACATTGTTCTGTCAACAGTACTTTCGAATCCCATTCTCTCTTAAGTCCCTTGCTTTTTTTTATATTGGCACAACAAAGTGGCTCCACTCCACCTGATCGTAAGTGAAAAGTGGAGCCCAAATCGCGGCGGCAACGAACAGGAAACCAGGAGTAACATGTCAGTTGCCAGGTTGCCACCGCCTTGCTGGCCCGCTAGATGCTTGTTCACGCTTTGATAATACAAACGCAGCACTAAGTATTTGATGTACGGCAAGTTATACTAACCTTGGTAGCGCAACTACATAGCCACCGCTTGGCCTCGAACACAACCAAGGAGACCTCGTCCTCGATCTTCAGCACTTTCTCCGCGCTGCTCATGCACTTGACGTAGTCCCGGGCTTCGCTCAGCTCCTCGCAGTCCAACAGCAGTTTATCCACCTTCTTAATCTTCTTGTAAAACGGGAAGCACTTCTTGTGTTCAGGGTCTAGTTTAAGGCACTCGCGGACTTCCTGTTACAAACATGTCAATGAAGTTACTGAGAATGAGTGTATGTACTTGGCGTGAAGAATTTAATTTATTACAAATTATGTCCACTTCTACCTTTCATCTCGAATTATCAAGCTCTTCACGCCACGCACCGAAATTATGTTATGAGAATACAGTAGTTTTTATATCTTTCGCTCGGTCATCAAATGTCAGTCGCAAAATATATTTAAAAGGATGAGGATACGCCAATTCATAAACATGCAAAATTGTTCCTTATACAGGACTTTGTATGTTAGAGATTAAACCAGAACTAGTATTGTCCTAATATAACATCATAACTTCATAACAATATCGTTCTTAGGATGCTTTATCCGCGGTATGTGGAATAAAAATTTACTGTAATTTAAATAAAATATAAAATTAGCTTGAAATAGCAAAAGCTGACCTCGTCTAGAGATAAACCGACACACTTTTATCATGTTTAGGTGCGTTGGAGTGAAATAAAACTGTTTTCCCCATAGAAACCGATTCATCATATCCCAATGCATCTGAACAGATTATCTAATTAATTAAATTATCTGTTTATTTCGCTTTGTTATATGTAACTGAATTACCCAACATTATTTTGTATTTTTAGAGTTAATATGAGCTAAGACGAGGTGCGGGCCACTAGTACACTAACATGTCAAAAATTGTCGCAGTGTCCGATTCGTTTTATCTCACTTTCTCACTAATATAATGTTCATGTTTTTGAAGGCTTCCCTGTCACACGCAATTCTCTTTAAGCGTTAGCAGGACATAATTTCTCTATAATATTGCGTATAAATGTAAGTCTAAGGTCCAACTAAACATGTTGTCATTAAGTTATTTACCTTTAAAGCATCACTGACGTGGCCCAGTTGGTACAGCAAAGTAGCGAGCCGGTAGTAGCCGTCCGTGGAGTCTTGTTGGAGACGATTGACAGATCGAATATCAGACACAGCGGAAAACAGATCATTCTAGAAGATAAGAAAATTCTACTCTTAATTTATAGATATTTACAACTCAGCCTCATTAGTTGGCCGCTTATTATTTAACATGTGAATGATATCTTGCATTACGAAGCGCTCACGTAACTTATGTATAAGGTACCCCGAAAACGACGCATCACTAAAGAGGCAAAACAATCAATATAGACACATATCGACGCTTATCATGAACAACGCTGCATCTTTAGACAATATCTTGTCGTAATTTGAATTTTAATAATGAAGGACTAGAATTACAATTGTTAGCGCGGCCTATTTTGGAATACCACTGTGTTCATAATAAGCGTCGATATATCAACTCTTCCCACCATAATTTGACCAAATATCCCTTTTTCGATATCAGCGATATATCCCTAGGAGCGAGGTTAGGGTGCGTTGCCAAGATGCCAATCACTAACGCTCAATCGTGAATTGAGAATGAAAGGCAGCTAACTGTATTTTTCGCACTAATAAGAAAGAGTGACAGAGAGATAACACTACGTAACGAGAAGCTACTAAGCGTTAGACTGACAACTTGGCTAATGCACTCAGGTGGCGATTATGGGCATTTACCTCCTAATGCGCCTCTACGCATAGACAATAGGAGACCTACATCCAGCAGTAGACTGAGACAGGCTGATGATGTAGGTATATGGGTCAATCGCGTTTTTTATGTCATTCGTTGCCATCATCACGTTCTTCTTAAAAGGACAGTTTAATAATATTCAAATTTACAAAACTCCGATTTTTTGACAGTTACGTGGCCTTTCCATGGTCACTGATCAAGTTAGTAAAGCATGTCGCATACTTTCTTCCAGCAAACTGTCAATTTTGTTCGTAGTGACGTGACAGAATAAATAAATAAATATCTTGGGACATCTTACACGAATCGACCTAGTTCCACGGTAAACTCAATCAAGGCTTGTGATGCGGGTACCAAACGACGATATACTCGTATATCATAGATAGATACATACTCGTATAGATACTTAAATACATAGACAGCCATGACCAAAGAACAAGATAATATTTGTGATAAATAAATACACAAATAATGCCCTCGCCGGGATTCGAACCCGGAAACTCCAGCTTTGTAGGCATGGTCACTGCCAACGAGGCTGAATAACAACAAAAAATACGTGATTGATCCATGTATGTATGTATAAGGTATCAAGAGCACTAACCAGAGCGATGTAGCTCTCGGCGCGCAGCTGCCGCAGCTGCGCGGACCACGGCGACACCTCGAGCAGCCGCGTGGCCAGCTCGGCGGCCGCGCGGTGGTCGCCGCCGCGGTAGTACGCCTCCACAAGTCTGAAGTCCTCCATGTACTCGTCGATTTTATGATATTGCGCTACTGCTTCGCTGTTGTATGGATCTGCATACGTCTGTTAAACAACACTCAATTATCTATTGATCCTCTATGGAATGAAATCTGTTTTTGTGTGGCAGAAATCTCTGTCCATGCCTGTAGCACCAAATGTTTTTGTTTTTTAGTAGACGTTTCAGGGCTATCGAATTGCGGTGTGGCTTTAATTAAGCTACATTTCAGATTTTTTTCTATAATAAAAATAACGATGGACATAGTATTATAACTGATAAATTAGCTAATGGGGAGAAACTACAATTATGATATGAGAACATGTCAAAAATAATTTAAATAATTCATAACTTTCATCATTATTATACAGGTGATTATATATTGGTTGATAACATCTGTTTTGGGATGACATGAATTTCAAAAGAGTGTGCATGTCCGTGTAATTATTTTTGTTTTGACATATTCAAATAGAATATAGCCAATCAAAGCTTTGACTGACCAATCACATATTTTTTAAGAAACTGGTTCTGTTTCTACAGGATAATATTGAAATTAGAGATGTGCGACGTATAAAGCGATTTTGTATGGCGTGCGGATTCCATGTTTTCTTTGTTCGTAGGCAAAATGTGACAGGCGGTAGTCCTATTACACAAGAATGGGATAGTAAGAATATAATTAACTATTTTGACAGGGCAATATTGCGCTTATGTGCATGAAAGACGTATAATTAATTTTCAATATAATGCACACTTGCACAGAATCTAAATAAAACATTTTTTTTTTTCATTTTGGTTGTTAATAAATCTAATCATTTTTAAACTTAAGTTCTTATACTATTCTTAATTATTTTCCTAACTATGTTATGTATAAAGGTATAATGTTTTTAGTCGATTTCTAAAAAAAAGAAAATTTTACGTTTTCATACATAATAAATAAATATCTTACACAATATACAGTGTTTTTTTTAACTGGGACAGTATGGGGAAATCGGAAACTATAGAAGATACAAGGAAGCTGTCTTAGGAGACATTAGGTATTTTTTGAGATAACAATGTTGTAATATTTAAAATTTTGGTCAAGTGCGAGTAGTACCTAAAAATTAATATTATTGATAAAAAAAATTTTTGACGCAGATCGACGTGATTTTATGCGTAGACAATTTTATTGTACAGTCGCCATCAGATATATGGTAGCGGTCGACGTCCCCAAATAAATCGGAGCAACGTAAAATTTCAATAAATTCGTTACGTGAGAAAAGAGCAATGATTTGGGAGCGTGTAATTCGTCATAAATTTAGGAGCAGTCACTTTTCAATAAATTGGTAACGTACAAGTAGGTAAAGATATCGGAACGAACATGACTCAAAGATATCGAAGCAGCCAGGATGATCATAAAGATCGGAACATTTATAGGAAATACACCTTAAGTCTGCGTTACATAGTCTATTTTCATTTGTTACTATTTTGTCACTACTACTACTTTAAGTTGTCAATGTCAAAGATGATTTCGACGGCACTGTTGTGGGTGAGTAAATGAAGCATCATTATTGAAAAATGCATAAATTAAATTTTGATTTTTTATTGATGTAAGTAATCATATTAATATGGGACTTTTTAAATAAAATCGTAAAGCTAGCAAATGATTTATTTGAACGGAACTAAAAAAGTATAAAGGGTGAACAGAATACCTAAAAGTCATTTGCGGATCCTATTTTACCATGGTGACAAGTCCGAGAATTGTAAATTGACTGTTTCTCCCATTGCAGGCGTCCATGGGCTACGGTTACCACTTATCATCAGACGTGCCGTGTGGTTGTTTGTGTTTCAAATATATTGCAAAAACTTTTAGCAATCAACAATAAATACCGTCTTTTAAGCAAAGCAAAATTATATATTGTCACAAAAATACGACAATTGTAGCGAAATTCCAACTTAGGTCGAACCTCATATCAAGAATTTACGAAAATCGTTCTAAGCCTTGTGACAATTGTAACGAATTTTCGAAAGTAAAATAGTAAATTACGATACAAGTGCGATAAAAATTTATTGGAGTGGAACGAGTGGAGAGAAATTAAAGCACGTCCGAAGGGAGTGCTTTAAATCTACACGAGTTACGAATTTTTCTTTTCGCACGTGTGGGTATTATTAGTGATAATTGTATGTTGGTGGTAAACAAGCACACGGACCGTCCGATAGTAAGCGGTAGACGTAGCCTGCGGAGGCTTAACATCAGTAACAGTGATATTATACATATATGATATTATGTATATATATATGTTTATGCTATTGTTGCTTTACTAAAATACAGGGTGGCTCATTAAAATCAGTCAGTACGGGATTGCCTGAAACTATCGGATATACGAAAGGAACCATGTCATCGATTTTAATAAACAGAAAAACTGCATTAACATATTTGAAAAAAAAAATCCCAGCAGGGGAATCGAATCCGGTTGTTTTGAAATAATAAACTTATCTGCACTATTTCTATTCGGATATCCATTGTGTAGGTCTTAAAGCAGTAAATAGTGGTATTTGTTTTTAGGGATCATATCCCCTAAGAAGCATGATGTCTAAAATGTATAAAATACATTGTTTTCACATATTCAACACGTTTTGTTTCTAATGTATAAATGCAGTTTTTTTATCAAAATCGATGACAGATAATTATGGTCTCTAAAAACAAATACTACTTAGTATGTCTTACAGTTTCAGAATTTCTCTTTCAAAAAAATAAGTTGTAAGACAAAATATTAATAAATGACGTACTGACATTTCTATTACTCCCTAGGTAATTTCACTTTTCTATTACTCCCGCTATGCATGCAAGCAATGGCGCACTTAGACTTAGACAGCAAGTGTGATAAAAAGGTGACATTAACTGGCCCCCAAGATCGCCTGATTTGACAGCTCCTGATTTTTTTTGTGGGGTTATTTAAAAGGATTTCTCTTTTCTAATTGGCCAACGAATCTTTAGCAATTAAAACAAAATACTCGAACCACGATCACTGAAATAACGCCGGAAATGTGAGAAAAAGTGATGAAAAATGCGATGAAAAGGATTGGCATCTGCGATGCTACTGGAGGTGGATATTTGTCTGATTATTTTCCATGTGTAATTATCGATCCAAAATAATTTTATTTAACCAGTGATACTTTATATTTTTTGTGTTATGTATAGAATAAAATTTCAAAAATAAAGTGTATACCTATATCTTATTTGGCCACCCTGTATGACTATGAATATATTCTTGATTGACTTATACACTGTTGTGTCAACAGTACTTTCAAATCCCATTGTAAACGCTGTTTAATAATACCTACTTCAATATAATTATTAGGTACTCGAAATATTTATTGCGCCACCGCCGAGTACCCGACATCTTCTCACGAAATTTTGCTTTGCTCCTTGTTCTACCTTTGCCAATTTTGGCAATACGTCAAAACAGCGGTTAACTAGATAACTCATTTTAATGATTTAGGCATAATATCTGTCCAATTTGCGAAAGAGACAGAAATATATTTGTCACGATGACAAATGTCTACTCTTTTCGAAGAACGTCACAACAAACCACTCTGTTCTAAATTCAAATTATTGACAACCTAGTCAAGACTTGTGGCTGACCATAAAGAATTTAAAGCGATGTGTATATGACACTAAGGTATATTTTCCATAAATGTTGAGATATTTACGACCACCCTGACTGCTCAGATATTTCTGATTATCTCTGTGTTCCGATATTTTTGCCTAATTATACGTTACGAATTCATTGAAAAGTTGTTGCTCCTAAATTTGTGACGAATTACATGCCTCTAATTTATTGCCCTTTTGTCACGTAACGAATTTATTGAAATTTTACGTTGCTCCGATTTATTTGGGGACCTCGACCGCTACCATATATCTGATGGCGACTGTACTGGATAAAGAAATCTGAACAGCAGAAGTTAGTCAAATTTAAGAAAACCATTTCTCATATTACATCCACTGTGAAGTGTCTAGTACTGCAAGGTCAATATTTAAAAAAGTATTACTTACACTTTTAGAACACGACATTTGAATTTGTAATGTTTTAATTAAGTACAAAAGGATTTTAATAAGTAACATGTCCCGAGCTCACAGTTTTTCTTCACACACTTCACATTGGATGTAATATGAGAAATGATTTGACTAACTTCTGCTGTGTAGATTTTTTTTATCCAAATACAATAAAATTGTCTACGCATGAAATCACGTCGATCTGCGTCAAAATTTTTTTTTATCAATATTATTAATTTTTAGGTGCAACTCGCACTTGACCAAAATTCTGAAAATGCCAAAATTGTTATCTCAAAAAAATACCTAATGTCTCCTAAGACAGCGTCCTTGTATCTTCTATAGTTTCCGTATTTCCCCATACTGTCCCACTTAAAAAAACACTCTGTATATTTACACAAATGTACTTTGTCCCACGGTAAACTCAATTAAGGCTTGTGATGTGGGTACTAAATTATACTTTACGTAAATAAGCTTCCCTAAAGTTAACGGAAACAAAAAAAAACACCCTGTATACTATAAAAATACGACAAATTCTGTAGGTATCAGATTTAACAAAAAAGGCAACAATACAACTTACACATAAGAAGATTCATGCCTAATAGACAAATAAAAAGCAGGTGCAGATACTAGCCTGGTGATATTGCAACACAAGTTGGAAAAATAAAGAATGTCAGAACATGTGACATGCTTTATCACTATTATTACATATTGCTCATAGTACCATTTACCTATGGTTGATAATTCTAAATGCATTCCAATTCCTCATAATATTTCATGTGTTTGATTAGTCATTGAGAATTGTTAATTCTCAACCAATCAACTCAATCTATTCTAACTTATCAATTCTAACTTGGTCAAGTTCTGCAGCTAAGCAGACTTGGTTGATTTAAGACAAAGTTGTAGTTAGAAAATATTGGAGATTGATACTGATGATGATGATAATGAAGCACATTTTATGCATTTTTACCGTAGTTGTAGATGGTCCGTGATGGTGAAGAAGATATAATGCAACTACCTTAATCCTATGTCCTTCAAAAGGCTTAATACTAATACTAAATGACTATATAGTATGCCAAGTAAAGTACACAAAGTTTAATAATGATAAGTTACATTTGAAAGTAACAATACTCTTTATCTATAAATGCACAATTGACTATCAGTATTCAACAGTACATCTATTCTGTTACTGTTTTGACATGGCACTATCTCCATTATAAACTGGATGTCCCAAGATTATGGGACATGAAGGGAAAGTAATCTAAAAAATGTTGTTATACAGTTTTGGTAAAAAATACCAATTTTTAACATGTTCACTGTGGTAGGGGGTTTTTCAACCCCATACAAAGTATGGTCCATTATGAGTTAAGTTAATTGCCGCAGCGAAGGTGTTAATATTGAGCAATATTGCATTCATAGATTTTGTATTGCAAGCAGGGTCGCGTTTCATAAACTTACATTTTACAATTTCGCTGTTATTGGCTAGAAAGAGAGGCAAATAGCAAAATTGTAAATTGTAACTTCATAAAATGCGACCCAGCTATTTGCAGGGGTATGAACAGCAAGTACAGGAACACATAATTTTCTTGCAATTTTATTTATTTAACCTTTATTGCATAAAAGAAAAAAACTTGACATACAAAAGGCGGACTTAATGCCATAAGGCATTCTCTACCAGTCAACCTTTAGGCAAAGCAGAGAGATTTTAGTAATTTTACCCTAAACCTTTTTTCTGAGAAACTAATTAACATTAGAAGAATTATTTCTGTAGGTGCACTGTCTTGATTAGGGGCATTAAATCATAAGGTGTATATTTTTTCATACTATATTTGAGCGGGTTAGTAGATGGTAAGTAATTTATAGAAAATCTGTGAATGTAGAATCTTAGTTTTATTTCAGCATAATACTGTATCTACAATATTTTAGGGTACTTTCTCTGCATGTCCCATAGTTTTGCAACACCCTTTATGCTAGTTTAGTTTAAAATAAGTAAGGTACACTCGGCTAAGATTGGGTCTAATGTAAGAGCAGATGACTGCAATAACTACCAAAATAGTAGTATTTTTTCCTCACTGGGTATATTATGCATGACGCCATTTCACCCCAAAAATTACTTCTAAGCTATTCGGCTGCTAGTGGCATCAAGTAAATTTTTATTGTGAAAGCTCAATTTCTTTTTTGTCATGTAATTCACACATCTGCAGGTAAATGTTAGTGAGAATTAATTTATGTTTTTTTTTATGACATCCTATCAACTCACCATAAAATAGTCCAGTCTTACCCGGATGTACCTTATTACTTCCACTCTATGAAACATAGCAACTTTAGTAGTTAATTAATCTTTATACTTACAACTTGCAAGAAGTCTTCTTTAGCCTCTTTGTACTGTGCAAGTTTGAGGTAGACATTAGCACGCTGCACTTGTGCTGAAGTGAAATCAGCTTTTAACTCCAACACCTGATGAAATTTATCAGTATAGTTTAAAGCACTTTACCAACAATATGATTTTTATCCGTGAAGTAAGAATGCACAGGAAATTGTATGAAATGTCAACAAGTTTCTTTTACAGTAAATGGTATTATACTTAATAGTGCTGCATTAATGTAAAATCTAACACATCAAAACAAAATCTGATTTCTAATAATAATGATTATAAAGGTAAATGAAATCTCACCTTAGTGAAGTCTTGCAGTGCAAATTTGGCTTTACCAAGTGCATAATAGACTGTACCACGTTTGAAGTATGTGAGGTAGTTGTTTGGGTCACCCTCTATAAAAGATAAATAATAATATAATTAATTGGGCCTAATACAATATTTAAGTATTCAATAATTATCAACAATTCCACCAAATTTTATGGAATATATTTTATTAAAATGGAAGGGATTTCTGACTGAAAAATCTATATATTTATACCATTAAGGTCTGATTGCAAAGCGGCAAGTAAGTATTTTGGGAGTTATCACTAACCGACTGCTGCATGATAGTGCGTAAGCGCGTCCGAGAGCTGTCCTCGTGCCAGAAAGTCCCGGCCCAGCTCTAAGTGCTTGTTCACCTCAGCAGGCGTCGCACAATCTGAAACTGTTTCACAGAAAATATTTATAAACGCTAACCCAAAAGTACCGAAAAAATCAGGCCAATAGCGGTCCGGTCATTGCTAAACTTACATTCTAACACTATTTCTAACACTAATAAAACAAGACATGGTGTTATTTTGTTCCAATTAACATTCACTAGGTAGTCCATAATTATTTTAAATTTTCTATGCCGCTGTTCTTAACGTGAATTACATGTAATTTCAATACAAACTAATTAGCTGACAGAGCTACAATCCATCTCGGCTACGGCACTTTTCGTGGTCTGTCCTGATTGGTCCAAATCAGACATTTCAAAACGAAATGCTCGGAAGAGAAAACGTCAAGTACGTAAAAAGGGATGATGACTGTTGCTAAAATAAATTATTTAACATTATGCACGACATAATACACGAATAAATTATTACTTAGATGTAGATTGCTGTAATTTTTGTACAGAACTTCTATTTAATAAATTGAATAGAACTTAAAAGAGTAGGTCATTTGGCAGTACTCAAACGTGACGTCACTTTTGAGTATTTCATATAAAATTCCATAGTGGTGATCGTTTTGACAGTTCGAAAAAAGATGCTGATTTGACTTGCCTGTCATCATGCCTAATATTATGGCAAATGAGTCTACTGGACAATTTTCGGCAAAATATTAAAATACACTGTACATTTTTATAACACGTCTCTGAAATGTTTTTATTTACGAAAATATAACGGTCAAAGTTTTCGGGAGTAGCATTTTGTAGAGATAAGTAAGAATTTACTTGTTCTTTACTTGAAAGATTTGCCGCAGTTGCCGCATAGTAAGCTCTAAAAAAACACCTTCTTTGTAATGCAGCTTATCGCAGACAATTTTCGGAAAAATACCAGTGGTACTAAAAAAGACTGGTTTTTATAAATAAAACCAAAGCAAATTCTCACTTCAATTTTAAATTCTTAAACTTACCTGAATTCCATCTAATTTTCACTTACATCAGGGGAACGCGATGTATTAGAGTAAAAGCTAATTGTAATAGATGGAACGAGTGACAGTAATAGTGTTTTTTTTTTAAACCCGAAGAATGTGAAAGTTTAATAAATTCCTGAAAAACGAATTACATTTTCTGCGCTGTAATCGCTAGAGTGCAGTTTGACAACCTTATAAGGTATGTATACATACAAATGTTTGTCAGCCTCCGTAGCCTAGTTGGTAGTAGAGGTGTGCGCCAGTCGAAAAATCGTCGGTGGCGGCGTCCGATGGTTTTTTGATCGGCGGCGGCGGCGTGATTAGCGTGAAATTGGCGTGACCTCGACGGAATTCGAAACAAAGCTGTCACTCAGAAATGCGGCCTAAACGTCCTATATTTAAGTTATTGAAGGTATGCACTTATTGTACTTCACCATAAAACATTCGAAATAAGTACCTACTTTTAATTATCATCATAATCATTTCAGCCATAAGATAAGATGTCCACCGCTGAATATACGCCTCCCCTTTGAACCTCCATTTATTATGGTTGGAAGCGACCAGCATCCAATGCCTCCCGGTGATCTTCATAAGGTTGTTTGTCCATCTTGTGGGTTGACGACTTTTTTTGTAAGCCCGAAGAATGTGAAAGTTTTATAAATTCCCGAAAAACGAAACACATTTTCTGCGCTGTAATCGCTAGAGTGCAGTTTGACAACCTTATAAGGTATGTATACATACAAATGTTTGTCAGCCTCCGTAGCCTAGTTGGTATTGGTAGTGACCCTACTACCTACGAAGCCGGGTTCCGGGTTCGAATCCCGGTGAGGGCGTTATTTGTGTATTTATTTATTACAAATATTTGTTCCTGGGTCATGGTTGTCTATGTGTTTAAGTATCTATTTGTATCTATCTATTATATATATATCGTCGCCTGGTACCCACATCACAAGCCTTAATTGAGCTTACCGTGGGACTAGGTCGATTTGTGTAAGATGTCCCAAGATATTTATTTATTTATTTATAAATGTACAGCATGTGTATTTGATACGGGCGAATATTTTAATGGCGATTACTATCGAACCTGGGGAACCTGTTTACATAAATTTCTTTAGGAAAATAAGGTATTTTTATTTTCATACAAAATAATTGAGCACGCAATGTATTGCATCGAATGGTAGTCACATGAATTAAAGTAGACATAAGTATCTAAACGTCATACCAGTGTCATGTCAGTTGGACACATTTCAAATAATTAACAACAAATTTTACAAAATGATTATCTTGTACGATTCGTAGGAGCAGATATTGTAGCTGGATTAATTATTCGTCCGTATAAAATACACACGCTGTATAAGATCTATTAAAATACATGCTGCGACCATATATAACATGGACGTCTAACGCCAGCTCAAAAATGCCCCCAAAACCAATAGTTCAATTGTGCCAAGATGGGCAGGACATAGCGCTTTTCTTAAAACCACGCATATTTCAGCGCAACATCTTTGACAAATGTATAGAATATAGCCAATCAACACTTTGATGGACCAATGATAAATATTTTAAAACGGCGATTTAAGTTTTTCTTATTGAAATTCATTACCGTGATGCATTGCAAAGGGAGTGACACATATCAACTAAAATTCAGGACCGTTTTTGAAAGGCAACTTAGTATGGCGTGCGGCTTCCATGTTTTATTTGTTCGTAGAATACATGTGATTATTTTAAAGAACTTGGCCCTATTTTCACGAATGACTTTATTCATTTATTGCCAGTACTGTAAAATATGTCATACCATCAGATGAAATTAAGCCTGTAATACACGACCGCCAACGGTTTAAGGCATTATTAAATGGCGTATTCCATATTCTTTGCAAGTCTTCCGATTGCCTGCCCACCACGTCGTGGTTGCTAAATAGTGTAACAACGTTCGATTCATATGCAATGTAGAGAAGCGACTCTGACCATCGAGGTGACATTAACAGGAAGATTTGTCGCCCATCGTCTAACACGAGCTTAAGAATTTGTTGACAGTCGAACTCAACCAAACCACGACGTCCACGCACGATTGCAAATTTAATTATTGTCTAACTTGTCTTATGGTTATTTAATTTCCGAACACCTTACTATTTATTACTGGACGTAGTATATCTGTAGGTATTTAAAGCAAGTATATTCCGTCAATAAAAATCGGTCACTCGATCGAAAGTTGAAACTTTCCGAACAACACTTCAAGATATTGCATCGATCCGAAGTCCGAACGTCTATTAATTCCTTAAGGAAATGAGTTGCTAGCCTAGAATATTGCAGACAGCAATGGGTACTTCGAATTGCAAAATGCAAACAAACGCTTTTGAAAGTCAGCCATATATCCGTTTACATTTTTTTTTGTACTCGCGAACTGTATACCTTCTTTTATAGCCCGCAGTATATGTATTTTTGCCCAGTCGCCAATAGAAATGCATAATTGGCTATGTAAAGTTTTCTGAAGATATGAATATTATATTTTTCCCTGATAGCCGTCGTCTTAAGGTTTAAAAAATGCGACTCTTTTATTTTTATGTCCTTTAATTTGCTAACAATTTTTTCTTGAGAGAGTGAGTTGACATTTGTGCAGTGTTATGTAGCTCACTTAAAAAAAGATTGTGATCAAATTATACATAAAAATAAAAAAGAGGCATTTTGTTTAACCTTAAGACGACGGCTATCAGGGAAAAATATAATATTCGTACCTTCAGAAAACTTTACACAGCCAATTCAGTAATATTTTTGCACCACTCCGAATTATTTACCGAGGATTTTGTATTTATGTATATGCCATAATTGGTATACAACAGTGGACAATGACGTGTAAACTATAACCATGATTATTTGAGGAGTGTCTTTTCAAAAGGGATAATTTTTACTTTGTCAATAGAAATTATTTCTCCTATGAAAACATAGATAAAAATAACCCTTGTTGATTAAGTGTAAATAAGCCCTTTTGAAAAGACACTCCTCAATTCTATCTGGTGTTCGAACACCTTCAATGAATTTTATCGTAAGTATGGCCCGTGTACCTACGTCATACACAAATACATGGTACATAAATGATAACATTCGAAATGTGTGCCATGTACGACTATAATATATTTTTTCTACTCATCGACAGTAATGTTTGAATTAAGATTACGTATACAAATTTGACGCGAAGAATTATTTGCCGCAGAAAATTTTTATTTGCCGCGTTTATCTACTATCCAGCTTGTTGACCAGAGCAAGCAAACGTTGTGAAGTCTATTGTTAATACTTGGTCACACGGTTTTTCAGTTATTTAATCAAGAGTAAGTTTAAATCAATATATGTTTAAACTTTCACGATTATCACTCATATTTTAAAGACAAACTGGTCTATACCCGTGGTCGCAGGCAGACATCATGCCCGAAACGTCAGGATATAATTAAACGTAAGTTTACGCGATTAAGACCCGTTTGTCTTTTAAATACAAGAGTAAGTTATTGGGCAAATAATTCAGTCACTCCAATTAAGGCATCAATAGTGACAGAGACACATCCTCAAAATTTGAGGATTTCGAACATCGCGGTAGCGCAGCGCTTTCAGAAATGACTGAAATTTTTAAAGCTGGAAATCTTTATGGCGAAAATATTTTTGCATTTTTTTATTACGTCATCACATTGCATTGGGTATTTTGCATCTCATTATTTTATGGCCTGAGTTGGTAAATAACGATGGAGGAAATTGGTTCATTTACTAATCAACTTATCGCATAATTTAATTTTGCCCAAAGATTAGTTTATTCTAGTTGGTTGGCGATTACTATTGGGTATTTTTTTCTCTCTGTTAATCATAGGGTAATTTTACATTCAAGCTTGTCACTCCGCGAATTACTGTTGGGTAAATCTTGGCAACACCGGCTCTCGTTCTTTCCACAAATATTATCCGGTTAGTGCGCGTTTAATTTTACGTTTTCCTTACAAAAATAAGGTTCGCCTTTGAAATATACCTATTTATAACTAGTACAGAAATATTTCAGCCGTGTGTCATTAATAGAAATATTGGATTATTTCGTCAAGACGAGATATTGACCGATTATTTTACGTTAAATGTCAACATAACCTAGACATTTGTGGTAGCAGTTAGCTCAGTGAATTTGATTTATAGTATAAGCCTGTTTTAGGAATGGCTGACACGCCGGCACCTGCGCCTAAGGCGAAAGCGCCTAAAACCAAGGCTCCTAAGGAGAAGGCCGCCAAGGCCGCTCCAGCGGCACCCGCTGAGCCTCCCAAGGCGATCCGCAAGGTGTCCTCCAAACCACGACATGGCAGGCTGTATGCAAAGGCTGTGTTCGCTGGCTACAAACGTGGCTTGAGAAATCAACACGAAAATACGGCGCTCTTAAAGGTATATTCTTTTTAATTTATCGATTTAATAAAATATTGAAAATGTGTTATTTAATGCTACTGCCGTGTGAACGATAGGTTATGTATACCTATGGTATAAGTTTTATTGTTATACAGGTTAGATTCGTTACCTGTTATTATGACTTCCTTTGTTTACAGAGCAATGCGAATGCGAATTATGTTATTTCGAGATCTTAAAATTTATCACTGAAAAAATCTGTACTATGGACTATAATAATAAATACTTTAATTTAATTAATTCTAAATGATGCCTTCAGACATTTGAAACCTGAACCAAACCATGTGGTTTTACTTAAACTGATATTTTATTTTGAGGTATGAAAAAAGTACATGGTAAGTCTAGTATTGTACACAAAACTGATTTATTGATTTCAGATTGAAGGTGCTCGTGATCGTGATGACGCTAACTTCTACGCTGGCAAGCGTTGCGTGTATGTGTACCGCGCTAAGAAGAGGACACCCATTGCTGGTGGACCCCGTGGCAAGAAGACCAAGCTGCGCGCCATCTGGGGCAAGGTGACCCGTCCCCATGGTAACTCTGGTGGAGTTCGCGCCCGCTTCAAGTCCAACCTTCCCGCACATGCCATGGGACATAGGATAAGAGTGGTAAGTGTTGTGATTATAAAGATTACCATGTTCCTTTTGCATTCATTATTAGCAGGCATCTTTTCACTTGAGTCTGTCATTATCTATAACCATACGTCCAGCGGGAACTTACGTGGCATGTGCAAGGTTTGCAAATGAATCAATTAGTCACTATGATAATGCAGTTGCTATGATATTTGGAATTTTACAATTTAAATATTCATTACTAAATACTAAGTACAAATACTCAAAAGTGAATTGATTGATGTGCAAACTTTACACATGCCACGAAAATGCCTGCTGGAGTCTGATGTATGCCTGTAACAATGAATTGAGTAGTGTAATCTTACTTAGAGTAGGTATATCTTTGCAAATATTTTCAAAAAATGTATGGGATGAAACAAATGGAAATATGGAAATTAATGGAACACCATAATTCCCATGACTGTGGAACACTATTACTATTATAACCACTCATGCTTTCATTTTTGTGATAGACTCTATTGCTATGTAAAATAAGAGTGATGACACCCTAGCTACAGCTACATGAAGTATATCAGTGGATAAATAATCTAAAGTATGTTATAAGATATACCTGTATGTAATTGTATCAAAGTCATATTCAAAAGTATTTAAGTGAAGATAACAAGGAGAACTCTCCTTTAAAGAGAAATGGGTGCTGATTTATTAACTCTTTTCATTCATGTTTAAGTGGAAATAACATTAAAGATGGAGTCCCATATTTTATGATTTTTAGTAATTAATATTATATACTATTGTGGGACTCAAACATTAAAATATTATCGAACTGGGTTACTCACATATATAAGTTGATGATAGCTTGACATGTTTCGACCCATTAAGTGGTTTCTCATTTGGAGTACCCTCGGCCATGAGGGTAGATCTTTCCTTGCGCCCTTGCATAATTGTTTGTCCCTTTCGGTCTTAACAATGTGTCCATAGGACCAAAAGGGACAAACATTTATTAGCGGCTTGTTAAGTTATCAGATGTTTATGAATAAGGGGGTTAGTTAATAGGAGAGGCCTACGTCCAGTAGTGGACTATCATAGGCTGATAATGATGATGATGATGATGATTCTAATAGTACATTTCGATGCAAGTGCAAAATAGTACATTTCCTAACTAGTGCGGGAAAGTTTTTGCACGTTTAAGGGACGATTTTTTTCATAACAAGTGCGTCAAAAAGAGAAATTACCGCGGGCGAAGCGTGCGCAAAGTTAGTTTTTGCGCACAAGTTAGGAAAACATTTTTTTTAGTACAGATGGTGCCTTTTTTAGGCTCTAGTGCGAGAAGTGGGTCATTTTACGTCAGCACTAGAGCCGGTCAGGTCCAAAACTTCAGAGGGCCATCTGTACTAAAAAACGTCGTACGAGCGAGACACGTGCAAAAAGGAAATTCGTAATTCGTGTCGATTTAAAACACTCCCTTCGGTCGTGTTTTAAAACATTGCCACTCGTTTCGAATTTCATGTTTTTTGCACTTGTGTCGTACTGACTATTCTATTGATACTTCACACTCTAAAATATAACATGTATGAAGGATTCTGACAAAGCAATTGTCTTGATACGGATTTTTTTAGTATTGTAGGTTTGTTCGTTATTCTATTCATATATTGGTGTGTGGCCCACATTATGACGCGAGTGATCAAAATGTTATAGTTATTTGTTTTACTAGGGAGCAAAATGGTTGTTTAACTCTCGTGCAAATATTGAAACCCGAGCAAGCGAAAGATTCCAGAATTCCATAAAATGGAACCTTTAGCGATGCGAGGGTTTTAAGGCACGAGAGTTGAACAAGCTTTGCTGCCGAGTGAAACACAACATTTTTCACCACACTAAAGCGAGGAAACATGCGAAATAAAGCTCAAACATAACAAATTAGAAGGTATTTATTTGCAAGTTCTCAACTTCAAAAAAATAAACAAATCAACAAATAATAAAACCTTAAATATTTATCTTGGCGTGGCAATGCTCAAAAATTCAGGATAATTCCAAAATGAGACTCATGTTTTCATTGGCGATTTTTCTCTGATTATTCGGAATTATCCCACTTTCGCATCCCGCAATACCCCAAAGCCACTTAAGTATGTTAAACTAAGATATCACCAATGAAAGAAAACAAAACACGACCGAACTCGTTTAAATTTTGAAAGAAAAAATATTCGGATGCGTTCTGAAATTTGCATAGTTTCAACACTTTCATATTCCTATTGTTATTATTTGTCGTATTTTTAGAACTTTTAATTAAAAGCCTTTTACAACAAAATGTGGTATTTAATTTAGATTTTAGCATGTTGAATATAATATTATAAAAGGTTCATGTGTATGAATCTGTTTGAAACTATTGAGTTTTAGAACGTAGTAGTGTCTAGTTCAAACGTCAAAAAGCTTATTTCACTCTCGGGCAGTATAAGTTATTGCTTTAGTCTATCCAGAAGATTAAAAAAAAATTACTTTAACCTCTAGAGATTAAAACACAGTTTTGCGCTCTGAAGTTGAAGGACAAACAGCGTGTTTACGAGCAGTGTGGTGAAAACATTATTACACTGCCAGCAAGTGTTTGTATGCTTCAAGAAAAATATACTGTTATTTTTATGTTACGTCTACACCATAGGCACCCTAAAATTACATTACCTTTGAAAACCGCTTTTTATTTTGAGAAATTGAAGGTAACTCTTTGTTTTCCATACAATAATAAAAACCAACCTAATTGAGCCACTTTAGTATATTACTTATATTAGACAATTATAATGTGCGGGTTTGATTACCTTTGTTTATTCATATTATGTATTTTCTGTTATCCTCCCACCCTCGGTACTATTCTTTACTTGGTATTATTGTAATAAATCATCTATTTCTTTTTTTTTATCTTTACAATGTATATTCTTATTCATAATTTGAATCTTGTTAGTATGAAAAAACCTACTTTCATACTAACAAGATTAAAAAATAAATTACTTTAACCTCTAGAGATTGGGGACCAACTAATCTCTGAACGATTATATTACCAATAAGTCTAGTCTAGGAACAAATAAAACATGAAAGCCGCACGCGATATTAAATTGATTTTCAAAAATGTCCCGTATTTTAGTTGGAAAGTGACATTTTAGTTGAAGACTTTGAAATACAGTCCCAATATCGTCAAGGATAGTGCAATACCGCGTATCTAACACATATGACACATGTCAATAAGATTCTTATTTCAAACATACTTCTATGGAATCTAATCTTTATCTGCATGTGTTAGTTACGCAGTATTGCACTATCCCCGACGATATGTGACATTCAAACTTGTACAGTCAAAGACAAAATAAGGTGTACACAAAAATGTTCAAAAATATGTCCCAGTGCACTCTAATTTTTTTTAACACGTTCGACGCCGGTGACACGCATATGTGACCGAAAAAACTGTACTCCTATGCCAGTGACACACATACGTGATCAAAGTAATATTATTCTTATGCCACTAGCATTAATCAAGTTCTCACTCCCATGCCAGTGGCATAAAAATTTTCGGTCACACATGCGTGTCACTGGCATAGGATTTCTATAAGATAATTCCGATCGGCATAGTATAAAAACACTTAGTGAAACAGTACCGGAGGCGAACGTGTTAATAAGAACGTCGTAACATATTTATGACTAGATTCATTCAATACTTATTTTTGCACTGGACTGTACTGAGGTGCCACCTATTGGGACTGCCAGCAAAATCACCTGACACTTACTCGTACAATGGAGTTCACTAAGAAAATTTGTAATTTTGATAAACTTCGATATTGTCACCCTATAAAATAAATACTATTTAGCAAAACTTACAAACTCTTCTCCCAAAACACATGACAATACTTTATGTAGATTGATGTTTCAGCAAAATATTGTGATTCAAATAAATATTCTCTGTTCGCATGTTATACACTGCAACCATAAATACAAGGTAGAATTATATTTATGGTTGCAGCTATGAGTATACAGAACTGATACATCATGTATTTTTTTTATTAAAGCTGTTTATTTCTATGATCAAAATTACAGATTGCCTTGTGTTCTTCTTAGATTAATCTATTAATCTACATTCTAAATTATAAAGGCTGCTTTCTTTGTTTCAGATGCTGTATCCTTCCAGGATCTAAGAACCTCCTGTTATTTTAAGAGCAATAAAACCCAAAAAAACCTATCTAGTCTGTTTTTTGGACATAATGTCCGCTACGAAAAGTGATATCCTTAGTTAAACGAATCTGATAGTACCTATTAGTTCAAACAATTTGTATTGTAGCCTTGGAATAAGGGAAATTCATGCACTACTATTCGTCTGGGTGACGACAGTTCATTTGCGTTTAACAGGTAATCTGGTCCAGCTAGAACCTGTTTTTAATTGCTAACAAGGTCACAATATCAAACACTTATAAAAGGCTAGGAGTTTTTAGATATTTTTTGGGTCCGCAAGTTTAAGAATGAGTTAAGTTTTACATTTTGGCGAAACTACTAAACCTAATTCGGTACTGCTTCGACGCAGAATTTTTACCCTTTTCAATCTAACCTAAATTAGATTTCCATCCAACGTTGAAATTTTTGGCTAACGTCTGCTTAGATTTTTTTAACCGATATCTGGGGGTTACCATGACGTACTAATGCGATTGAGTTTAGGGAAAGGGACAGAGATATACGACTCTTATAGCCATGAGCCTTTTACTCGACCTAAACTGAATCGCATTACTACGTCATGGTAATCCCCCTGATCTACTCGTGAAACAACTAAGTGCAGCTGATTTGAACTTAGTCTGTAAAATCCTAACGTTCCTATATTTTTCCTTTGTGTAGATTCCGTCATACTTTCCCACTTAAAAAAAAGTTACAACATTTTCCTTACGAGAGGATTACGAATTCATCGCAGTTACTATCCGTACACTTACAAGGGACCCAATTATTACTTGTTTTAACAACGTGTAGGTTAGTTGTAATAATTATGTGAAGTCAGCGGCAGCGGACTCGGCATTCCGCCGGCTCCACCAGTCCGTAACCGGCCCGGTCGCGCTTGGGCAACGCATCGCCATCCAAAGATGATCACACTGCCCCCTTTTTCATACGAACATCGCCAATTTATTGAACAGATATTCTTTATTCAGTGGCATTTTTATCATTAATTTTTTCGGAGTACGTAGTGGTACCGACGTTCCTCAAGACTTCACTAGGTATTTATAGTAAGAAGGGGGGGGGGGGGGGGGGGGCATTATTATTTATTCTGTGGGGGTGTGTACTGTTTAGGAAGAATGTCGGAAATAATACGTTTTGTCGAAATTATAAATTTCAAAGGCTTGCGCTACATGCCAAGAACGGTCGGACCGAATTAGTCCAAAACGATTTTCGTGCCAAGTTTGCGCCATGTCCTGTCCTATAAACTGGCGGCAGAACCCTTTGTCCTTCAATAATAGGACGCGATGTGAAAATGTACTCAAGATGGCCAAATAAAAGTGTGTTCCCGTCGTCGCCTGTGGTTTTGGGACTGAATAGGTCACCTAGGAGGTTTTTGGAAGTTTAAAAAAGGTTACCCAGGTAACCAGGTAACCCATATCACAAATCACAAGGCTTAAATCTTAGCGTGGGACTGATTTGTGGATACACTTTCTTTCGTCACCTACTTCAGATTGGGTGTTCCACAAGGGAGCATTCTCGGTCCTACCCTTTTCATGATCTATATGAATGACATTTTCAATCTTAAAATCCAGAACTCCGACATAATTTGTTACGCCGACGATACGGTCATCCTATTTAATCAGGGCCGGATTTAGGGGGGGGGGGGGGGGGGCAACCGGTGCTACAGCCCCGGGCCTCCAGGAAAGAGGGGCCCCCACAATAGATTTAGAAAAAAAAATCAAATTCCAAGAAGTAAAATTTTTTTTTAGTATTGAAAGTGTTCTACTCCGGGAACTAGATTTCAGCGAAATCATCAATGATTTTTCGGCGAAAAAAGCTCGGTAGATTCCGTTCGTTAACGCTAAAAATTGTCTAATTATATTACTTATATTACTCACATGAGTATGTAGGTAGGGTATTTTTATTTGACTTTGGTCACAATAAAATGTAAGAGGTTTGGTTGCTTTGGTTTTCAATAAGCTTGTGATACTTATCTGTCACTCGCCCGCCCTCTTCTCATCCCCTTCACTTTATTAAATTGCAATTACAAAAGTGCTTGATGTGTAGATGAAATACAAAAATGTATATTTCAAGAGTGTAACCTGCCCCTCTGTGTAGCGTTTGTGGACTACGAGAAAGCCTTCGATTCGATCGAAACCTGGGCAGTACTACAGTCTCTCCAATGGTGCCAAGTCGACTACCGCTATATCGAGGTATTGAAGTGTGTGTACGAGAGCGCCACAATGTCAGTCCGACTCCAAGACCAGAGCTCAAAGCCTATTCTGCTGCGGCGGGGAGTTAGGCAAGGAGATGTCATCTCCCCTAAGCTGTTTACCGCTGCACTAGAGGATGTCTTTAAGACTGGACTGGAGAAGGCTGGGTATCAACATAAACGGCGAGTACCTCACTCACCTTCAATTCGCTGACGATATAGTAGTCTTGGCTGAGACCTTGGAGGACTTGAGTAGTGAGTACTATGCTCGTTGACCACAGTAAAGCCTCCGAGCGAGTTGGTCTTAGGATGAACATGGATAAGACGAAAATCATGTCAAATTATAAATAATAAATAAATAAATATCTTGGGACATCTTACACAAATCGACCTAGTCCCACGGTAAGCTCAATTAAGGCTTGTGATGTGGGTACCAGGCGACGATATATATAATAAATAGATACATAAAGATACTTAAATACATAGACAGCCATGACCAAGGAACAAATATTTGTGATAAATACACAAATAATGCCCTCGCCGGGATTCGAACCCGGAACCTCCATGGAGCTTCGTAGGTAGGGTCACTACCAACTAGGGACTACGGAGGCTGACAAATTCCCATGTAGCACCAACTCCCGTAATAATCGGAGACTTTACACTCGAAGTTGTAGACGAATATATATACCTAGGACAAACTATCCAGTTAGGTAGGTCCAACTTCGAGAAAGAGGTCAATCGTCGAATCCGACTCGGTTGGGCAGCGTTCGGGAAGCTACGACACATATTTTCGTCCAATATTCCGCAGTGTTTGAAGACGAAAGTCTTTAATCAGTGTGTGTTGCCAGTGATGACATACGGTACTGAAACGTGGCCGCTAACAATGGCCCTAAACTGAAGTGGCAGTGGGCGGCACACATTGCGCGTAGAACCGATGGCCATTGGGGCGGGAAGGTTCTTGAGTGGCGGCCACGTACCGGAAGGCGTAGCGTGGGTAGGCCCCCCACAAGGTGGACTGATGACCTGGTGAAGGTCGCAGGAGTCCGCTGGATGCGGGTGGCGCAGGACCGGTCATTGTTGCAATCTTTGGGGGAGGCCTATGTTCAGCAGTGGACGTCTTTCGGCTGATATGATGATGATGATGATATTTCAGCAGATCATTCAAATTCCTCAATCGAGCTACCAAAATATACCTAAGCAGACAAAATAGGTACGAAAGACACATAACATAATACATACTCTGGACTTATTAAATCGCGATCTATTTATCATATGTATTTATTAGGTAGGTACATGTAACATACTTGTTAGGTTTGTTTATGTACCTATCGATTGTGTGTAAATTGTTTAGGTATTAAAGGCTCGTTTCTTATTCGACCTTAATCGACGAGTAAATCACATTATAAATTCTAGACACGTGTTCATTAGAAAAGCGTTGCCATTTTTTTTCTTTATGAACCCGCCCACTAGCCGCTCAAGGGTTGTACCGAAAAAAAAATCCGTGAATTCAGTTAAATTTAAAATAAAAAATAATAAAAAAAAAATGAATAATGTATATTCAGCGTGGGTATTTGATACGGGCGAATAATTAATCCAGCTATAATATCTGATCCTACGAGTCGTATAAGATAACCATTTCGTTAAAGGACCCCGGGCCTAAAGTATGGAAAATGTGGTTTCAGTCAAATCTTCTGAAATTTTGATATGTTATAGATTTCAGTGCCCTGAACAAAAAACTCTATGGGTGCTACCACGGTTTCCGGGTCCCTTTCCATGTTCTGCTCGATTTTGTACCAGATAACAAAGTAGTACCTACTTAGTTCTACTTCGGGTCTATTTATTTAAACAATTGACATTAGTTTGAAACTTTTTCGTGATAATGCTGATTAGTTAAAGACATAATACGTCTACAATGTCAACTTCATACGCACGTGATTGACTTATCGTTTATAGCTAAATGTGTGATTCTATAATATACCTACTTAACATTGTAAAATATGAACTCATTCAAACATTAGAAAATATGGCGCTACTTTTAAATAGAGGACATTGCTTCGTATGTAATAATGCTGTTGTTTTTCGTGCGCGGCGGCGGATACCTACCAGAAAACAACGAAGAAAACATTCAATCTGCTATTTCGTTCAGAGAATCTATGAACAACATGCCGGCTGAGTTCAACAACGAGTCCCGTGTGTGTATTAATTGTGGCCGATTGCTGAACTCAGCCGGCATTGTATGTAGACGTTTTATGTCTTTAACTAACCAGCATTATCACAAAAAAGGTTCAAACTAATGTCAATTGTTTAAATAAATTGACCCGAAGTAGAACTAAGTACTACTTTGTTATCTGGTACAAAATCGAGCAGAACATGGAAAGGGACCCGGAAACCGTAGTAGCACCCATAGAGTTTTTTGTTCAGGGCACTGAAATCTATAACATATCAAAATTTCAGAAGATTTGACTGAAACCACATTTTCCATACTTTAGGCCCGGGGTCCTTTTGTTGTTGATTAGGTGTAATGATTTTTCTAAAGTGCAACCCAGCAGCAATGTATGCCGACCAACTGACATGAGACTCGTATGACGTTTAGATACTTATGTCTACTTTAAGTAATGTGGCTACCAGTGGATGCAATACATTGCGGGCTCAATTATTTTGTATGAAAAAAAAATACCTTAATTTCTAAAATAAATTTATGTAAATAGGTTCCCTAGGTCCGATAGTAATCGCCACTAAAATATTCGCCCGTATCAAATACACACGCTGTTTAATATTCAAATTTATATGTAACCTACGAAAAAATAGCTACCGTGTTTACCAATTCCGCAGGTGAGAATTAAATCCACGTCCTCAGCTTTCGCGGCTGATGCCTAAACCACTCTACAACTCTAGCTTAGCGGACACCGGTCGAATTTCTCGTGTATATGCAATCTGTTGTAAGGCTAGGCGCCCTTGACCATACTTTAGAAGCCTGGCCACGACATTGGTTTAAGGCGACCGGCGGCGAACGAATCCATTAGATGGAGCGAGATGCCGATATGAGAACTCCCTCTCGTACGTATGGTTTGCCGCTAAGCCGGTCACTTTAGACCTATGTCGTGGCCAGGCCTAAAGGGGCAGCATACGTGCTAGCCGCCTCCTATCCGAATCCCTTTCGGCATTCTGGTATAGCCTGAGCATAGTGCTGCCATCTCAGAGTCAAATCCAACTTATTTTAAATATGGCTGAATCTACTTTTTTTCTGTCTGTTATTACCATGGTTACGGTCGCCTGAGTTACGCTGGTTTTATGCATAATTATGATACTTAAACTATGCATGCATTTTTCTGGTGTTAATAAACCCTTTCCTTGATGGGCCATCTACAAACATGGACTTTATGCATGTTTGCATGCATTAAGTAGCATAATTTTACATAAAACCATTATGAATCAGGCGACCGTAACCATGGCAATAACAGACAAAAACATTGATTCACCCATATTAAGTAGTGGAATATAGTTTATTTTTGAATAACAGTGTTGTTGCGAGATACCAATGTAAGTAATAAATATAGCGGTATAATCCGCAATATCCGTATAATGTCTAACGAGCATTGATCATATAATACGCTATAACTATAACATTAAACTTGATTACAATTGATCATGCGACACGTGTCTTATTAACCCATTTTGTAGGTTTCTCAAATTTACAATAAAGAGGACAAGCTCGTTCATATCGTATATCGTTGTATATCATCAAGTGTATTCAAATGGAGCAGCAGCCATGACATGGTTACCTAGTTCTGAACATATCGAAGACACATCCAAAGGAATCGATAGTTATTAATAATTTCTCTCCGTCGCTTCAATTAGCCGCTAACAGCGTAATGCACTTTTTATACAGCGTGGCCTTAGCCATTCGACAAACCCTGAAGCCCCACGTACGTTTACTACTCAGAAATAATTTAACGCTACCTATATTATCATGGGCAGAGTGTTTGACAAAAGCATGTCAGTGTGACTGTTTAGCATTATGATATGAGGATAATAAATCTCAGGATAGTGTAGAATTAGTAGTACCTAGCTACTAACTACCTAAATTGTTAGTAAAGATTAGCGACATCAATTGACATGATACTGCGTAAGGAATTAAACGCGTATACCTATATGTATATGTACAGTCAGCTGCAGAGAAAAGTAGACCCCCTTGCATACAAATTTGTATGCAAGGGGGTCTACTTTTCTCTGCAGTTGACTGTACATTCCGTTTCTAATGGCTAAAAGAAGACGCGTATATTCATTTACTTGTGCTTAATTTGATATTCGAGGCATTAAGTTCGTATCGTACATTGTTATTAGGGAAAAAGGTACTGGTTAAATCGTTTGTCATATTTAAGAAATCATTTGTTATCTATATATGTAGGTATCTACTTGACAAATTATTTATTGATACTTACTTACTTAGTTAATTACTGTCCATGTTTAAATGGATACCATGAAGTAGATTCGAAATATTTTAAAAGGCTGATGCCTTTAGGATGCCGGGTATTTTTTGCATTAATTACTGTTATTTATTTATTACACAAGAACGGCTTACACCAATTTTATTTGTTACATTGCATAAACGTTTTATAGTTTTTAACATTTGATTTGATTGTTACTGTGGTCGTTTTTTTAAATACATTATCGTTACACTGAGATTAGCGTTGATTTGTTTCTTAAAAAAATACATGTTTATCCTTACCCTCAAGGGGTTAATTTTTAATAAGTACCTACCTACTCAATTATGACTTTTCTTATCAGCTGTTAATATGTATGTAGGTATTTACTGCTTGGATACCAAGCATTGAATACGTTCCGGTAGGTCTGAACTAGACACGCTCTATTTCTCACGCTTTCGTATCAAATTCTGCTACAAAACAACCTATTTACCTATGTGATTACTAAACATGAATCTTAAAATAATGAGGTCCATTAAGTTACAGCCCGCAAATTAAAACAGACATAGGTTAAATTAATCATCAAATTCAAAATTAAAAACCATCGTTTTCAACCGATTTCTCCAAGATCACCCCAAGATCCCACCACCAGAACCCGTCTTGGTGCCAACAGGACCACCTCGGTTTATTTTGAAATCGGTTAAAAAAGAATTAGCGAAAAAAATCTGATGAACAGTAAACCATAGAGGAGCTTTCTTTTTTAATTTTGACGTCTCCCGTCCGACCTTGATGATTAATAAAATTGTGTTTGACTACGAATATTTCTAAAATTTACAATTTTATTTAAAAATAAATGTGCGGTCGTAGAAAAAGTATTGTATGCAACATTGTTTAATTGAGTCAAAAAATGCTCGTGGCGTCTTTAATAACAATTTTCGGCTTCGCCTCAAATTGTTACCCACGCCACTCACCTTTTTTGACCTCTCTTAAACAAGGGTTGCATAAAATACTATATCGGTATTGTCACAAATAACAGTCTTAACCCTACAAACATTTTGTCGTATTTTTATCGTACAAATGCGTCGCCTGGGAAGTATAATAAACAAGTCAATTTCTGAAATTGGATAATCAACTAGGTAGATTATGCGGCCCTAGCCTATCAAACTCAAGGTCGCTAAATAACTCGAATAGGTAGGTATTGTCATTACTTACTTAACGGGAATAGGTACTTTGTGCCTTATACTTGTATTGTAATATGCCAAAGTACAACAATACGCGTGTAATTTTTAAAATGGTTCGTTTAGAAAAGCTGGGGCAGGATAAGGGATCATCTTACGTCTTCACAGCTTTTAGGGCGAATTTTTTTCGGATGATGGGTCACGTCATTAGTAATAGTTAATAGTTATATGATTTTTCAGCATCAGCTACTACTTATTTTTGAAGAAAATAATGATAATAATAAAAACTATTTTTTATCAACAGTTATATTTTAATGGAACGAATTCTTTCGTATTTTGCATATATAGTACCTATTCTTAATTGATACCCGCAATTTATACATATAAACCGAATAAAATTCCTTATAAAAAATAAAAAAACGAGTAAATATTAACATTTTTCAATATATACTTATTCTAACTTTTTAAGCACAGACACCTCCAGTTTATAACCTTTAATAGGTTTTTTATTGTGGTTTAACATATATTTAGTCGAATTTCTGTAACAAAAACAATGGTATATGCAAAATATGAAGTAATTCGTTCCATTTAAATAGAACTATTCATAAAAAATCGTTTTTCTTAATTATTAATTTTCTTAATAAATAAGTAGAGGCGGATACGGATGTTTTGTGTAACACTTACTTAACTAATGACGTGACTTAATTATCATCAGAAAAAAAAAATTGCCCGAAATGTTGTTAAGACACAAGAGGTTCCCTTATCCGGCCACGGCCTTTGGAAAAAATAATAAGCATTGTATTTTAGGGAATCTTTTTTATTTTGGCAGCATACGTAAAGGACTTTTCAAAATTACAACCGGTATTATGTGGAGAAAAAAAAAGTATTTTGGAAACTAAAAAAAAATCTGACAGATTTCTTTCCACTTGACAGTGTTACTGATATATTTTTAGCAGGAGGGCTACCATGACATGAACTCTTAAATGCGATTCAGTTTAGGGTCAGCTTCTAAATTTTAGACAGTTACCTTAGAATTATGAATTATGGAACTGACACTGTATCGCGACTGAGATTGGGTCCTGGGTGCTTAGACAAGTTGCCAATCACTAACGTTTAATCGTCAATCGTATCGTAAACGAAAGGCAGCTAATTGTCTTTGTCGCACTAATATGAAAGAGAGACAGAGAGGGAAAATTACGATACGCTACTAAGCGTTAGCGATTGGCAACTTGGCTAAGAATCTTGAACTGAATCGCATTAGTAGATCGCGATAGTCCCCATGATCAACAAAAACATTTCGGGACTTAATATTGTGTTACTGTACCCGTAGTATATGGGTGATGTCAAACCGAGAGTAGAGCATTACAGTAAACACAGGAAGCGCTTTGTCGTTCAATCTCTGTAGGTACCCGTCACGATATAACAGTCCCCTCGTCCCATATACGTACCTCTCAGCATCTACGACTATTCATAACATCACTCAACATAATATAACAGTACCTATTATGTATATCATTCTAATTAATCTATATATATAAAAGAAGAAGCTCCCTGACAAAGATGCACGCACAGCCTAAACCCCTGGTCCTAGAGACTCCAAATTTGACAAGAAGTTTCCTTTTATGGTGTAGACGAGCACTAAGAAAGGATTTTTCAAAATTCACCTTCTAAAGGGTTGAAATGGGGGTCCAAAGTTTGTATGGCGAAATAAGATTAGTTGAACTATTTTATCCGAAACTTCGCAAGAGTATTCTTTAAAGTAATTGAGTAAAGGTAAGTTAAAGGTTTTTTGAAAATTCAACCCCTGAAAAAGGTAAAAAGGGTGACAAAGTGAAAAAATCAAGTTGGGTATCGTTTCTATGGTTTATCGGGACGTAGATCACGAATACAATAACGATTTTAAAATGTAACGCGGCGGACGTGTAATACTATGTACACGGTTATGGTGTGATGGGGTAAAATTCGAAAAAAAAAAACAATACAGTTTTATTATTTATGTTCATTTCTGGTTCTAAAGATTCCAAATTTAGCGCGTAGGTTTCTTTGAGGGGTAGGGGTGCTCTAAAAAAGGTTATGTCGAAATCCACTCCCTAGGGGGTGCAATGGGGGTCCAAAGTTTGTATGGCGAAACAAGATTAGTTAGACTATTTTGTCCGAAACTTCGTAGGAGTATTCTTCAAACTAATAGAGTAAAGATATGTTGCAGGTTTTTTGAAAATTTTACCCCTGAAAAAGGTAAAAAGGGTGATGAAGTGAAAAAATCAAGTTGGGTATCGTTTCTATGGTTTATCAGGACGTAGATCACGAAAACAATAATGATTTTAAAATTTAACGCGGCAGACGTGAAATACTATGTACACGATTATGGTGTGATGGGGTAAAATTCGAAAAATATTAATATAATTGTATTATTTATGTTCATTTCTGGTTCTAGAGATTCCAAATATAGCGCGTGGGTTTCCTTGAGGATGTAGGGGTGCTCTAAAAAAGGTTAAGTCAAAATCCACTCATTAGAGGTCGCAATAGGGGTCCAAAGTTTGTACGGGGAAACTTGACTATTTAAACTGTTATATCCGAAACTTCACAGGAGTATTCCCAAACATAAATGACTAAAGACATGTTTTAGGTTTTTTTGAGAATTCAACTCTTGAAAGTGATAAAAAGGTTAACAGTAAAAAAACAACATTCTATAGTCTATAATTTCGCTGTACCGAGGTGTACGTGAAATACCATCTCCTCTTTTATGGTCTCATGGGCTTGCAGGTTATGACAGGGGTATCGTTTTTGTGTTTATTTCTGATACAAAAAAAATCTAAATATAACATGTTATACAACGACAATAACCTTTTAAGTTTTCCTGAGTTTTCACGCGATAGTAACCAAAAATACATATCTGTGTATCCAAGAGGTTTTTTATAAAGTCAAAACAGCCGTCACCATAAATTCGTCATTTTTGATCCAATTGTGTAAATCGATGTATCGGGATCCCAGAGGTTCTTATTAACAAACTGCAAAAAAGGCTGTCTATTAAATTTCCGTTTCGATATTGTCCATCATAAAAATCGGTGGTAATCTGAAGTTCTGACTGATCTGTTCATCATAATGAAGCAGAAGTCAAATTTGCAAGAAACTGTAACAATCTTGATTTACTTCAAATGTTAATCAGCTCGGCTAATTATGGTCATCTTTGTAAGGCCTGGGAAACGACAAATGATAGTTTATCATCAAAACACAACAATCACCTATGTGAGTGTAAACTTTTAATTATAAAAAACATTTGTCGGTTACCAGATGGTAAAGATGACCATAATATAATAGCGGATTTTGATAATAATCGATATCTGAAATGTCAAAACGTTCCAAGTAATGAATTTGAGGTCAAATTTGCTCAAAATGGTTGGCACCTTGAATTTATTTAGTTTGAATCCGACCTTAATAAAAATCAGTATCTTAGGATCCAAGGGGGTTTTTCATAAAGATTTTGAGGTAGGAACAAAAAGTGAGAAGCTATCACATCTAAAATTTCTAAAACTTTGATTTGATATTGATAAAAATCGATACCGAGAAGATGAAAAGTTCTTCATACGGAATTTGAAGTCAAAATTGCAAGAAAAGTTCGCCATCTTCAATTTAGGTCTTACGTTTAAAACGACCGTGATAAAAATTGATGAAACGTGGCCGAACCGCGGGTAAAAGCACCATCTGCCACACTTAAAACGGTTAAGGCAAACGCGAGATAATCGCGGGAAAACATTAACACACAGTGAATAGATATCACTACGCGGGCGAAGCCGCGGGTAACTGCTAGTATAATATATCATGAAATATAAAAAAGATGAAGAAATTCAAGAGGTGGTCATTTATATTTTTTATATAAGGTCCAGGGACTATTTCAAATTTCCATTTTAAGCCCAATTTAATCAAAAATAATCTCATAAAAAGTGCACATAATTTCTCAAGTGCACTCTATTTTCACGGCTTCCTTCTGCGAAATAACACTCGCAGAAGGAAACTGCACTTCTCTTTGCTGCTTCTACATAGCCGCCATTGTGTTAGACAACATAGCCACAGTCAACGTGCCCTACCAACCACATCATGTCTCCACATCTAAGTACCTAATACCTATGTGTTTTATTTAACAAAAGGACAAATGATTGAAGAAATAAAAATACCTTAATTATCCGCAACTTCAATTAAATCATTATTAACATATAGGTACAATCTTCGACGTCTATGGACGTTGTTCAGTCGAACGTGTTAAGTTTGGCAAACTAAAGGGCAAATATCCAGGTCATATGTTGTAAGTGGCATAGTATTTCAGTAGAAATCCGCATACTTGGATGTTTCAGTACGTAGCCAAGAATACCTGCGCAGGCGTACCCAATTGCGAAGTTCCTGTCCGATCTGTACGACCCGTATGATTACACGGACACAATAAATGTTCTATTTTTGAACGCGTAGGCACACGAGTTATTTGTCGGCGCTTCTATATTTGGGTACATTACGATCATGACGTCGACGGTTATCTAAACATACGTGTCTGCCTACAGATGTTAAGAATTCAAAGAAGAAAATAGTAGAGCTTCTATTTCCTAATGTAGCTTGGCATTGGCAACCTTGGTATTTTAAAGTGTGCACGAGTGATTAATTTCATGTCCATAAATTTATCGTTTATCACAATTTACCGGTTATAAAATGTCGACGCCGATCATCCCAAATACTCCCCTATAGTTACTGTAAGAGTTGTGTTGTGTCATGACTGAGGGACCATAGTAAATGGGATTGAATAAGTTGTGGCCCTACACCAAAACTCCAGAAAGAGTACTATTAAGAGACTATTGCCAATATTCGAACCTAGTTTTTTATAATTTGCTTAAATGCAAATGCGGAAAAAACGAAAATAAGTGTTAATTATTCAATGAATCTTAATATATCGGTACTTTGCGACAAAATCGTGAAAATAACTCCTAAACTCTATTTTACCGTGATATCACGTTTTTGTCTCAAGGAAGATGACAAGGTATCCCATATCCGTGAGCTATTGTCAGTTGTGCCAAATAAAGTTGTAGGTTAAACGAAATTCTACCACATATAATAAAATGTGTTTAATAAGTCCTTTGCGAATGATTCAAACCATTTGAGGTAATCTCAAAAATACACAGTGTATAAGTTACTTATTTATTTCAAATAAACTTGATTATTCTTGAGATTTATGCAAACGATACGATTGCGCACGTGAGTAATCATACATATATAGGTAGATTGTTGTGTAGGTATGTACGTATCACTCAGATCTCTTCCCGGCGCTGGAATGTTCCGACGTTTATCTAATTTCCGTTTCTTTCTTTGATCGCGTTTTGCTACCCAAGGTTTCCCCTGCCTAGTCTGTAAACTAGCCTATTTTTAATTTTGACAATACATACACGGCATTACACGGTGCTCGCGTACATTGCGAGAGATTTTAATGGTGTATTCTTGATTAGGGATAATTAAACTTCTATAGAGATAAGTTTTTCGGCGTAATAAAATCAATTTGACGATTCTTTACTAATATAGGTACTTTTCAACTTTGCTTGCATCAATGCAAGCAAAGTTGAAAAGTACCTATTTAAAAAGTATTTATTATTGTTTTGGTTTTTTGATATTACAATATTTTTTATTTAGACGTCTAGAATGCGTAGTTAAAATCTCTCGCAATTCTCGACAGCACCCTGTATATTGCAATTATAACTGATGTAAGGAATAGTATTTCCACGCATTCCTAAGACTTTCACACGAAGACAAATGTTTGTGTGAAAGTAAATTTAATACCTTTAATTTGATAGCACGTAAACGAACAGACGTCTTACAATAGGACATTACGATACACGTGCGAAAAAATGAAGTTAATTTCCTTTCGCACGTGTATAAAACGAAGTTGTTCAATAAATATGACCCTCCGAAATTTCTCGCTGTCAAAAAATTAACCACTTGTCACCAATGCTCAAAAAACGGTGACGGTACGGAATCGCAGTGATGCATCGTATCCGTAACGTTTTTGCCGAATGTCCCTCGGACCACAGCCCCAAAAACAGTTACGATACGGAATCGCAGTGATGCATCGTATCCAAAGTATCCAAACCGTTTTTTATAGCATGCTCCCCAGACCGTTGCTTATAATATAAGTTATAATACGCAGCCGGTACGGAAACGCAGCCATGTGTCATAAACGTCAGGTGTCACGTAGGTACACATGTTGATGTGGCTGTTCTGATTAATTATCCACTTAGGTACAATCAAATTATTTTGAACGCTGCATAAATGCGTATTTTAAGCATCTATTTGGGAAGTTCGCTTCAAAAATGTTTAGTTTGGGGCGGATCACGGCGTACTTGCTGCGTACACGTATTTTAAGATTTTTAAGCAGCGGTGTGGGGAACATGCGGTAAAAACGTTATGCGATACAATGCGTAACTGCGTTTTTTGGGCATTGGGTGCGGTCGCACCTTTAGCGCGTAAAACAAGCACCTTCGGTACTGAAAATATATATTTTTTTCGGAATTCTTTGTATTTATATTACTGGCGCAGAAAAACATCCGACTTTGGATACTACTTTCTACATTGTGGAACCAGAATTTGGTGGACTCCAAAATATATAGGTATAGATTCACTAACTTACCTACCTACCTACATACGTACCGTCAAATGCGCCAACATTGCCACCACGGGAAAGTTTGCCCGTGACGCAATTTTTTTACAAATCGGTTTGTGGGGTAAATTTAATCAGAGTTCTGGCAACTCCACTATTTTTAGTAGAAACTAGGTTACATGGGTGGCAACACTGCGCATCATATTTGCAATTTGCAGCTAACGTCAATCAGTAGCTTGTTCCAACTCGTTGAGTGCAGTGCCTTATTTGGCGGGCAAATTCTTAGTGAAGTTTCAAGGTGAATTGTGCAAAATGGGGAAGACGCTGGTAAGTAACTCATGTCATGTAATAAAATAAGATGTGTAGATTATTTTTCTAGATAAAGTTACTAAAAGCCTATTATTAACGGAGTTATTGTCTTAGAGAATGTTACCCAGCCAAGTAGCAGCCGGTCATTGTAAACTTTGCCCATCGCCAAAAACGTCCTAGGGTTGTCACCTCGTTGTATTTACCAGCCCTTGCGAATAAAAGAGGTTATTGTTTTATAAACGAATATTTACATCGTACTTTTGTTTTTAATCTTTTTACACTAGGAGTATTATCAACAGACTTGAATATTAAAAGGAAAGTGTTCTCAATTCGTGTGTATTATTTTTATTTGTATCTCTCTTTGAACATGGGCCTATAAATCCCGATCTTTTGATAGGCTTGCGCGGGTATACAGATCCAACACGTAGAGACCCTTTGGAGAAATTTGCTGTGTTTAACACCTGCTGCAACCCATTCACGTCCACAAAAATAGATATCCTTGAACCGGTCCCAGCAGGCATATAGAGGCTATTGGAGATTATATGGAGAAAAGACTAGTGGGTTATAGTGATGAAGATCCAACCTTCATCACCATAACCCATATTTGGTATGATTGGTAGGAGGTAGTATTTACCTAAAATTATAGGTAAGAATTATTATACTTACATTAATAAGGTACGTTTCTTTTAATATAATTATGAACAAGAGTTGATGTGGATTTATTTGAAATTTAACATGTTAATAATTGTTAATTGATCTCAAGAATCTTTTCATTGTTTTCAATTACTCATAGTACTCAAGTATTCTTCTATTATTCAATATTAATAAAAAAATGATCATCATAAGCTTTGTCTTATTTTACCTTAACGCTTTACACAAATTAACTCAAAAGTGACAACCCTAACACTTTTGAAATCTCAAGTGCCGTTTGTATGGGAAAGGGAAAAAACTGCCAGGTAACATTGCCCACTTGATTTATTCAAAAATTTACACAGTTATCGCTGAGCTGTTTACAGGACACGGTAGGATTGCCCGCAAGCCCTAGCTTGTTGTGCTTGTTGTGATGTGATTCTTGTTTCAAAGCTATACGAGCTATATTTAAGTGCAAAATCGACGTGGGCAATGTTGGCCAAAAGTCAGGATAACTTTACCCGCCCTCAAAATTGCAAAAAATATAAATAAAATGATGATTTAAAAAAATTTACGAGACATAGACAACTGCACTTGATCACAATATACCTGTTAAGCTAAAAAAAGTAGTAGGCTTTCATAGTATTTTTTTGAGAAATTGGTGTTTTTTTGAAAAAAGCGGGCAAAGATAGGGCATTTGACGGTACCTATATACTGTTCGTCAGTAGAAAATAAAAAACCGGTCAAGAGCATGTCGGGTCATGCTCGGTGTAAGTTGAATATCTTACTGGTTTTTCTCTGGATAGTGGTGTAGGGTTAGAACCGGTAGTAGATTTTTTTTCTTGTTACTATGTCAGACGATTCGAAAATGCTTATTAATAAGCATACTTCAATAAAGAATAGTTTGTTTTTGACTTTGACTAAGGTTTCGTAGTTATTCAAAAACGCTGATATTGTTCGAAATAGTTTTATTTTAAAGTATTCTGTAAGCCCATTATTCATGATATTTAGGTACGGAGATCGTGTACTTAATTAAATATGGCTGACTTTGTAGCATTTGACGTCTTTGACACATATCGTGAAACACGTTCGTATGTTTATTTTTAGTACAGATGGTGCCTTTTATACGCGCTAGTGCGAGAAGTGGCACATTTTACGACAAGTCCAAGACTTTGGAGGGCCATCTGTACTAAAAAACGTCGTGTCTCGTACACGTCGTACGAGACACGTGGAAAAAGGAAATTCGTAACTCGTGTCGATTTAAAACACTCCCTTCGGTCGTGTTATAAATAGAGTTAGGAATTTTGGTGGCATTAGGTGAACAGAGTAGGTGCCGTGGAGTGGTCGTTTAATTTTTTTTATGATTGATTGAATAATTAATTAATTGAAAAAATATAACCTAAACTCTCTAAAACAAGCGTTTCACCCATTTGAAGCTTTAATTATTTTCACATAATTTTTTTAAGTATTGTTCATGATTAATATGATTATTAAGTACTTTATATTTAGGGGTTTTGGAAGAACTGGAACCTTGAAAATAAAATCAGTAGATTTTCTCAAATACTAACAATTTTTATTGCAATTTAATATTTTTATAGATTCTAAAAATAAAATTCATATCATTTCTTTTCATTTCATTTCAATTCATTGATGTATCCAGCTCTATCTGAACACAAATTCGTTATAATGTTATAAGTTAATCATTTATTCAATTCAAAATATTTGTAACAACGATTCTAGTGTTCTCTGTTCAATAAATGCCACCAAAATCCTAACCCTAGTTATAAAATATCGCCACTCGTTTGGGATTTAATTTTAACACTTGTATCGTAATGTAGGTACTATTTTACGTTGATATTCATAATTATCAATAAGTAATTTTAACAACAAATGTATGTGTAACTCAAGGTTTGGTTTCCACTTGGTGATAATGATAAGACCAAGATTGTGTTCTGAAAGTGCGTGCTTAGAAAATAATGCAAGTGTTTAGGTTAGTTTACATTTTTTCGTATTCTACTGCGAACACTATACTTACATTGGGTATCTGCTTACTGACCAAGATATTGATTTGCTTGCATGCCATTGTTTTACGATTGTTAGTACCTAGAGCTAATTTAAGATGAACTGTAGTCACGCGGGATGTGTGAGTCAGATACATACAAACATGTGTCATGGGGCATATCGCATGTCAGGCTCGCTTGCGGTCTCCAGTGTCTCCACACACGTGACGTGTGTTAACATACCTGCCTTGCAATTTTCTAAGGCAGCGATGGCTCGTGTAGCAAAAACAAGTGTAGGTACGTCAAAACCAATACATATCTTAATTTTTGAACTCTATTTTAATTATTAATGTTGTAACTTTTAATCGTATGCATTGTACCGTTTAATAAACTGTGAAATAAATACATATTTTCTAAATTTCTAGTCCAGGACTTTACATTAAATATGAATAAATAAGTACGTTCTCTTCGGTATTCCATGTCACCTACTCCGCTCTTAGGGATTTTTATACCTAAAAAATGAAATTATAATACTGAAGATTTTTTACTTTTTAGCCAAACGACGGCCACATTCTGTCACTACTCAAATATTAGAATTTAATTATCGTTATTTTTTGGCGTAGTAAAAGTATTTTATGCAACGGGTAATAATCGTTTTTTTAATTATCTGATCTATTATTACAGAGCTCGACTATGTCTCGTTTTATAACGGCGACCCTTGATGTTAAGAACCCTTATTACATTCTTGTTGCATAATATTGTATCTATTTCAAAACGAATAAAAACTTTTAACTAGGTCAAAAGTTTTTAATCCTTAATTTAAGTACTTTTGAGACACTACCATTTATTTCCACGGAATAATCAGGCTCAAAAGGCGATTAATAGCAGTTTTTAACAAATCCGCTGTCGCCTCTATATTTATTTACTAACATTCGTGCAACGACAATAAACACAATATTTGCACATCCAACGGAGCGCTGTGATTAGTCCAAGCACACGCACCGCACACCGACGCAATGTCGATCAAAGCCAATTTATTTTATGTTTACGCTAGGGATATAAAAATGCTAGTTGATGTTGATATTTTCTTATCGACAACACAATTTGGAATGGATATTAACAAATTTCAGATGATAAAGTATAGATAAGATGAGTTTAAAACATGAAATTTATACTTAATGTAAACTTTAAATGATGAAATAAATTCCAAATATTGTTGGCAATGAACAAAACTTGTTGCTTTCCAAATGACGCGTTTTTTCGGATTATTACGGAAAACTATAACATAATATACTGCTTATTTTGTTCAAGAAGGAACTATTTTTTTACGGGGACTTTGCCTATTGACATCGATGTCAGTTCGATTGTCACATTTGTGTCAATATTATGTTATGTCATTGTAATGACTATGTTTTATTTCCTTAAAAATCCGAAAAACAATAAACCGGTTAATATATGAAGTACCTAAAAGATGTTTATTTTGTATTTTTTAACCTTTAAAATGACAAATTTAAAAATCGTGCGTTCTGGCCTCCTTGCCATAGAGCAGAGCAGAAAATACTGTCTTAAAAAAATACAAGAAGTGAGTCAAAGACTATGTTAATTGTGACGAACATTGTCAATTTAAGGGTTCTAAGCCATTATAATATTAAGTTCTACGAATATAGCTTTTCTCTTGTTTCAGGTTCATGCATTAGCCTTTTATCATTTTTGATTGAGAGTGATTCGAGGAACATTTTATGCCCAAGTGTACATTTAAAGGTTGTTTTTCAGGGAATCTCAAAGTGGTACGCTTAGCAGGCTTTGTGTCTCTATTATATATACAGGTTAATTAATCCAAATGGGTTAGTATGGAGGTTGAAACCAGAACAGATAGCGAAACCTTGTCTCAGAAACTATGACGTCAATTTTAGTAGAATGAAAAACTGCATTCATACACTTACAAAAGATACATGTACTTGGCCCAGGAATCGAACCTGGGCCTCTTTGGACACAAGTAATAAAATGTATTGTTCCTAAGAACATATTTCGATATCTCTCATAGTGTGCAAGTTCCGCATACAAAGTCAATGGGCCGGCGGACACTGACGTATTGAAAAATAAAACTTTATTGTTTTTAAAACAATACAATAGTTAGCTATCTGCTTTCCATAACCTCCATACATAGGTACCCATTTGGATTTATCACTCTGTATATACCTACGCAGCCTTCAAAATTGGTGTCCCGGCTTCTTCTACAGTAATCTATTATTTTGCATTTGTATCGTACGTAATATAGTTACCATTGAAAATCAAACATTACGAATGTTTTCTTATAAACCCTTCAACCGTGGATTACCTACACATGTCGAATAGGTCTTTGACCTGCAAGTGCATAATTATGTCAAGTCAGAAGACAACAAAATGGCGGACCATTGTTTATTATTTTTGCTGTAGGTAATTAATATTTTTATTTAAAATGGCATTCATTTCCTCGAAAATACGATGGAAAACCTTTTTTTGTAATAATTACAACTCGCAGGGTAATATTGAAATTCTGGAAAGGTGGATTGAGACCAAACGAGCGAATGCTCATTCTATCCCTCATTCTATGAAGTTCATTCGTTACACAAAACGTTATTCGTCGAAATTCATTGATTTCGTAGAGTGGGGGATAGAATGAGCATTCGCTCGTTTGGTCTAAACTAAATCCACCTGAAGAATACGCAGCCGCAGATTCGTTGGAGTGACGATGCAGGAACTTTCGGAGATTATACGCAGGCCTGTTAGAAGATTAAGCCCAAACATATTTATGATGATAGTTCATCAGTTTAATTGACAGAAAGGTTTTCTGTCAATTATTTACTTTGTAAGTGTTAGTACCTACCAAAAATTAGGTACTCAATAAATCTAAATTATTACTCTATGTTAATCAGCACTCTGAACTGATAAATCATTAAAAATTCTGCTTTCCATTTAATACTTATTATTCTTTTCATCATCGGTGTTGTAGGTTAACTACGAGTAATTAACTTTTTTCTACACACACATATGTATATATATAGGTATATATACATATGTGTGTGGGTAGTTGGAACATTCATATCTCTAGTAGTTTTTCCTTTCAGCCACACACACACACACACGCACACACACACACACATATATATATATATATATACACACACACGCACACACACACACGCACACACATATATATATATATATATATATATATGTGTGTGCGTGTGTGTGTGTGCGTGTGTGTGGCTGAAAGGAAAAACTACTAGAGATATGAATGTTCCAACTAACAGAAATCAAGCCTAATTTTTTTACATTAATTAAATCAAATAAATATTCATGTAATGTGTGTTTTTAACTACTAGGTATATATTGAGTTATAGCGGCACAGTGCAAGTAAGTGCAGTGTAATTAGTAGCTTATAAGAGGACAGGGTAACGATAAGAATCCCGAGACTGGGGTAAGGTTGAATAAGTATATTAAAAATAATAATGGTCCATAAATAAAGATTTCTTTTAAGTCAATGATTTCGGAGTTGACCACACAAGAATAAAAAAATGAGTAATTTTTCATATAATTTAGTGGGTTGGATATTGTTTTGGCATTGTGTTTTATAGGGCCGTATAATTTTCTTTTCTCACTTATTTCACTTATTTGCCTCGAGGAAACAACACATAAGCAACCTATAATGTCCTGCTAGACAACATACCGTAAAGCCGGGATACTTTGTTCCAAAGAAATGATAGGCTTGCCTTCTGATACGATTTAATTGAAATACAACACCTGTATCCTTGAATTGATATCTACATTAGAACTATAAATTAAGAATATGAAATTAATGAAGTAATGTACAATTGTACACCCATACTTTTTAATAAAACAACATTCAAGAGTTTCCTTTCGTTAAGTTTGGGCTACAGTAGTACCGAGTTGAAACGTAATGCTCATTAATTAAGAACATGTTTAGACAATTTACGCATACAATAACACAAGTGTTCGTTTTCCTGCAGTTAAATGAAAATTGTGGCGTGATGTAAACCTACACGAAATTGCAAATTTCCCCAATTAACCCCGTGGGCCGTGATACGTAACTTCACCCGAAATTGTGAATGCGGCTTGCTGTTTTAAGCTTTGCAGCTGGCATTAGTAGTAGACTACAGTTTTATAGAATGGTATTACAAATCTAGGAAAGTTTGTAGACTTGCAAAGTAGCTCGGAGGCTTTGTTGGTTAGTTGTTCGGTCATGGGGAGTGGGTTGGGGCGGGCGGACTTGCCTCAGTCCTCGCACCGGCGGCGCCGCGCCCGCCCGCGCCCTGCTACATCGATAACTGCACCCGGACTCTTAATACTAATCTACTTTCGCTACCTTGTGTAGTAAGTATTGCACATGTGTATTTTATTTACAATCCGTTCTGCGTTGTACGTATAGCCATTGTTGCTTTATGTTAAGAATAAAACACAATGATAGCGGGAACTATGCTCCACGATCCCTAGTCGCAATGTTTGTATTGAATTTACTATAAACTTTGGTAAATCATATTGAATTGATTTTGATTTATTATATGTACTTGTGAGGTATAAAGTAACTTCGGCACATTCGCAAATATTTAATCAACAAACTATATATTATCATATCATTTATCATCACTAATTGAATTTGCATGCATATGAAGAATACTTTGGGACATCATACGAATTCTAACTAAAATTTAAGTATGGAGTAATACAGATATTTATAAGCATATAAAATTTTACTGACGAATGTCCCGGGTTCGAATCTTAATAACTAAGCATATTTATCACAAAAATATTGGCTCTTTAGTCATGATTGTTTTCTATGTATTTAAGTAGGTAACTACCTATTTTTTTAAATCGTCGCGTAGTAGGTAGGTACCCACAACACAAGCTCAATTGAACATACCGTGGATCTAGGTCGATTTGTCCCATGATAAGTATTTATTATTATATCACCTATAATATAATTGTATATGTATCCATACCTACATTCCGGTCTCTTGATAGGCTAGTGTGGATAAATACCTATGGATATGGATCCAACAAGTAGAGATTCTTTGGAGGAATTTGCTGAGTTACAATACCTGCTAGTACGTAAAAACAAATGATTGCTACTCACTTTAAATATTATTTATGCGACTGGTTGTGATAAGTATATAAATCCAGGATGTCGTAACGAAGGCGTGTGACCTTAAAACGAAAATAATTATACACGGTCAAACAGTAGTTTTGTAGATAATGTCTGCACTATCATACCTACCTCACTATTCTAAAAGAATCGAAACGGGATCGAGCTGACTCGGGCACTTGAAATAGTTAATAATAATTGACTTAAAATTGTTGAGCAGGGATTTTTGTCATTTTGTGCACTCGATATTAAGATCCCATAAAAATGGTGTTTTTTTTAACGTTTTTGAAAGACAGCTTTAATGGAGAATCTGAGTGAAAGTACAACGTGTCCCTGTGGTGTTTGATTGAACGTTAATTCTAATCAAAAACTTAAACTTTTTGTGCATTTTTGTCCATCGGGAAGGTATTTCTGAACCAAAGACACAAACAGTTGATTACCTGCTTATAAAATTATACTTTGTATATTAAAAAAACTTCGAAGTGTCCTTTACTTGAACTCTTAAGTTGAATAATCTGATTAACTTTGTTCAAGGACTATCAACCATGTCGAATATTATGTTTAGTACCTATACATTTGCGTAGCTACATATAAAAGCAAAAACTGACCAAGAACGTATAGGGTTGTGTCTTGCGCGTCCATCATAAATCATTGTAATTATCATAATATGATAATACTTTGACATGCAATGTCTTGAACATTAAAATCTTTATTTAAAATCGATATGTTGTTTACAAGTGAAAAATAAAACTGTTTTTTATTCACCTTTTGTTAGGTAGGTAGCTGTTTTCCATGTTAACTATTTAATACTAGCAGAAATTTCCGAGATTTAAAGGGTTTAGCAGCCTTACCGAACAAGAGGTGCCTTTCCCCACGGATGAGGTCAATATTTTAGGTGGTGTACTAGCAGGCCCTAAGAATACTCCATGCTTAATATCAGCTCTAGATCTTCTTTTGTTTTAGAGTTATTCAAGATAATGTAAAATATACAGGGTGCCGTTGAAAGTGGCATATTTCGTAAACTGTTCAAGTTAGATCAACGAAACAAAATTGTGTTTGATAACAATAAAATATACTACAAAATGCATATTTTTAACATGCATCTTGTCCTTATTTTTCATAATAAAAAAAGGTTTCTTGTTTTTTTTTCCATATTTTTTTTTATTTCACGCGGAGGTACACCTACAAAAAAAATATGCATACATAGCCACTAATGTCCACTGTATACATAATTAAAAATATTTTCGTAAATCATCGTGCGTCATGCCAAAAAAAAATTTTTTTCAGAAGTAGTCGTTACTGGCATACAAATAAAGTACCAGTGCAGTGTGAACATAAGTTAAGTGTGTAGGTATACAATCTCTCGACACTTACCGCACAAAATATCATTGACGTAAATTGACTTATTAGTGCATTTGCTATATAAATCAGCCTGTATGCATCCAGTTTGTATGCATTTTTTCTTTCCACATATATTTTTTAACGTTTTTTCACAAGACTTACACTTAATTTTTTCCATTTTCCAACAGAAAATGCAACAAATCAAATGTCGAAAACAATACTATGTGTCAAATGTTTATCTCTCTTTTATAAAGCAAATGTACTAATAAGTCAATTTACGTCAATGATATTTTGTGCGGTAAGTGTCGAGAGATTGTATACCTACACACTAACTTATGTTCACACTGCACTGGTACTTTATTTGTGTGCCAGTAACGACTACTTCTGAAAAAAATTTTTTTTGGCTTGACGCACGATGATTTACGGAAATATTTTTATTTATGTATACAATGGACATTAGTGGCTATGTATGCATATTTGTTTTGTAGGTGTACCTCCGCGTGAAATAAAAAAAAATATGAAAAAAAAACAAGAAACCTTTTTTTATTATGAAAAATAAGGACAAGATGCAGGTTAAAAATATGCATTTTGTAGTTTATTTTATTGTTATCAAACACAATTTTGTTTGGTTGATCTAACTTGAACAGTTTACGAAATATGCCACTTTCAACGGCACCCTGTATATTTTACATTATCTTGAATAACTCTAAAACAAAAGAAGATCTAGAGCTGATATTAAGCATGGAGTATTCTTAGGTCCTGCTAGTACACAACCTAAAATATTGACCTCATCCGTGGGGAAAGGCACCTCTTGTTCGGTAAGGCTGCTAAACCCTTTAAGAATGGTTCAAATTAGTTAGACCGACTTTACCGAGTGCTTGTTAAGGTGCGTTTAAACCAAAAGAGCATTCGCTGTTCTAGCGCCCGTTCTACGAAATCAACCAATCGCGTTTTGTGTACCGATCGAATTTCGTAGAGTGGGAGGTTAGAACAGCGAATGCTCTTTTAGTTTGAACGCACCTTTAGGTTGGAATCGAGCCATCAGGCGTTTCGTTTTTAGGGTTCCGTAGTAAACAAGCAAACCATGCTCGTATGTATACATATTAATCGCACGGACAAAGTCAAAATAAGGTGTACACAGAAATGTTCAAAAATGTGTCCCATCAGTGCACTCTAATTCTGTGTAATTAGAACGTCGTAACATATTTATGAGCGGATTCTTTCGATACTTATTTTTGCACTTGACTGTAGAATTAAATATAGAAAAAATATATATATTTCGTGTAAAAAGTAGGTACCTACTTACGGGACGGGTACGTAGGGGAGGTCCCCTACTCGTAAAGTGGGGATATTTTTTTGTTTCGCTGTACCTAATCCTATAGTGTCGGGTATCATTGGATTGGTCTCTTAAAAAGAATAAGAGTCTAAAAAATTTTTTTTCTTCTCTCAGTAATTATCATACCACCAAACGAGCGAATGCTGATTCTATCCCCACTCCACGGTGTTTTCACTTAGTGGAAGTAGTGAATTTGATGTACTCATGACGTCATCGGATATGCTTCCGTAAATCAACGTTAGAGGGCGTTGATATCAATTTCAAGATCTTGTATTATCTGTACAGCCACTATTTTCTTTTCCGTTACGCGCAGTTAACAAAACGAAAGAAATGACAAAGTATTAGTTTTTTTCATTAATTGGCTGTCAAAATATTTTTGTTTTATACATAGAGAAATGAAATATTAATTTAGCTATACTTGTATTTTTACTTTTGTCCAATTTGAATTCTTTAGCTACAAATATTTTAGATACATTTAAAAAATATATTGAATGAACGGAATGTTTTTGCAAGAGCGGCCATAATTAAATTTTCGCTTTGGTTGTCTTCGATGCTTGAACTGAAAGTGCATCGAAACGATATTATTTTAGTGATTTCATACAACGACTGTGCTTGTTCTGGACTCCTATAATTGTGCTTTTCCATGTATGTACTGTACATGGATTGGATTTTTGTAAAAATGGTGCGATGCGGTTAAATGTGTTGTTTGCCTAATTGTGGTAAAATGCGTGAGCATTTTAATGTTACTCAAAACGCATTTATATGCAAATTGGAAGCCATTCGCAAAAACCGTTTCAAGATGGAAATGTACCACGAGTTCCGTTCGCCGACATTAGAAAACTGTGCAATGCGGCTACTGTTTTTTTAGTGTAAAAATAAAACTTGATAGTGACACATTTTTTTTGTTTTATTGTTTTTCGATCCTAGTTCGGGCGAACAGAACTAGGTAACATAATGTGTGAACTTCTTCAGCTGATTCCAAATGAGAAATGCGTCGCAAGTTCACACCTGATGTGATCTGGTTTTGTTTGTCCATTATTTCAAAGGTTACCAATCTACAAAGCTATATATATACATATATATATATATATATATATATATATATATATATATATGTGTATATATATATATATATGACAAAAGTTGCCGTATAGATGTACGATAGTACTACTAGTAGTACGATATAGATGGCGCTGCAAGCAAAAACCTTGACTGATAACTCTATACACTATTATTCAATATACTCTATGCCCCACTCTACGAAATCCGTTTGTTACCCAAAACGTTATTCATCGAAATTCATTGATTTCGTAGAGTGGGGGATAGAATGAGCATTCGCTCGTTTGGTGTAAACCCACCTTAACTCGGGCTTTAGATGACCAACATATTGATGGATGAAGCATGCGGTTCTGTGTGTTTAACAATTCACATTTAATTTGTCATTACCGAATGACATGACAAAAATATTCATTGTTACGGAACCTTAGCAACAATTGTATTGCGCCGCTCTTGGCATCGGATTCTCAGTCACGTACCCACGCGTAGGTACATAATCCTTTATTAAACGTCGCGTGGTGGTGCACAGGCACACCACTCACGCATTCATATCGTAAATCGTTAATCGTTTCCAAAGAGGCGAACAGTTGAACGCAAAATTATCCAATGTGACGTTCAAAATCTACGATATTTAATACATTCGCAACCGTGTTTATGCATTCGGTAGGTACTTACCTCTACCGCAGATGGTGTAACAAAAATACTAAAAATAGTGTTTTCAGCACACCAACATAAAAAGATTCTTTTTTCCTAATCAGATTACGATTTTACTGAATATAAATATCTTTGAAAGTATCACCAAATTAGTCATTATTTCTGAACGGTTTAGTAAAACCAACCCACTTTATCGCTTGCCGTAGGGGGCTTAGAGATTTCGTTTTTATGATAAGCGACAAAGTTTACTAAAACGCTGACAATTTTTGTTACAACATGACCCTAACATACATGATAAAAAAAAAGATTCTTAATAGCGAGCGAAGTTTTGATTATAATCATGATTACAATATTATAGCTATTGAAGTTTTATTCAATTTTTGTTAAAGGATAAGTTGAATGTATCGATGTCAATGCAGACCTATGCCAAAGTCACAAAAATATTAATTAATTTTATACAACCTGTTACCAGAGTATATCTGTTTTCGAAAATAATATACCTAAAACGAGCAAATAGGCACTTGTAAAAGTAAAGAAAGAATATTCGGCTCGCTCGCACCAATAAACGAGTACGAGTGGGATGGATAGAAAGTAAACGCGCGTTAATAACGCAGTTGCGGCTCACGGCAGGGCTATGACTTTGCAATGCAATTGACTTTATCGGTGACGTTAAGTTTTTCTCGATACGGAAAGCAGGCCATCGCGCTCTCTCCAACATGTCAGCGCAACCGCGATATAATGCTTTACGTATCGAGAAAAACCTAAGTAACATATCCTTTAGGTACTTTCAAACTCATAGTCAGGCTACTGTTAGTCGTGCTTTAACATTGCCACCCCTTTTTACCACCCATCGGGTTTTAAAAGCCGTCACAGTCGTCACACACATAGCTATAATAGATTTTAGTAAGATTTCGGACGATGTTACGGCCATCAGATATCGGAGCGCCCATAGTGGCGGATGGGGTGATAGTACTGTAACTCTCCGTGCACGAGTCCGATTACCTACGAGAGGCCTACGCCCAGCAGTGGACATAGGTGGCAGCAATCATAGGCTGATGATGATGATATAGTTAGGTAGCTATAATATCAAGCTTTGGAAATTAACCAGGAAGTCTTAACTTAGCTGACTGTAGTACTTTTGTGTCACTACTGCATTTCAGGTAGGTACTCACAGTACAGCTTCTTCGAAACCTCTTCTAAACTATCTTATCCAAACATGTTTTTCTTTTTTGTATGCAATTATCTAAATTATGGGACTGTCGTAAATATATCTGGCCATTGGTTTCTTAAGATATCCTTGACTTATGCATAATATCCTTGATACTTTTTGGCACTGATTTCGCTTCATAAAACTATGCCAAAGAGACTAAAAATTGTATAGAATTAAATAATTGATTAAAGATCCATAGAAAATTCACATAATGTGTGACACAATTCCCTTCACAGAGTATTACTGCGGCCAATGCAATATTTAAAAAAAACATGGAGATTAATCTGAAATATTGGTCACTTCTGCAGAACACGAAATCGTGCAGTGGAAAATTAAAAAAAAAGCTTGTAAAAATAAATTTCGAAGGGGATCTGGAGAACTTGTATTGTGAATACTGAAATTGCAGTAGCAACAAAAAAGGACCAAAGTTAGCTAATTTAAGACCACCTAGATAATTACAAAAGCCAAAAATTACAGCTTTTTAACTATATTGGCCCGATTATTCATTTGAATTTGCCAGTTTTTTATCAGTACATCACTTAAAAATATTTTTCCGAGTCTAGTGATGTATGGATCACTTGCCAGACTTGCGGTAAGTAGGCTCATTGTAGCTGCTGCGCAGGTGTGGAAGATAACGATGACGAAGCTGACCATATCTGCCCGATTTGTGAGGATGACGACGTTTAAATAAATAGTCTATACCCCATCTTACCCAAGGGGGTACCCCATCTTGCCCTATAGGCGGGGCAAGATGGGGATATTTCGGTATTTTTTTTAAGTTGATATATCTATGAGAAGAATTACATTTGTCTGTTTTGACTGATTATACTTAAAAGAAGAAAGACTGATTACTTTCTAAATAAAACTTCCTACATTGTGCAATTAAAACGGAGGGTTTTATTTATGAAATTCCTTAAAGTCCCCGTCTTACCCTAACTAGTAAAAAGGGTCATCCCGTGTTATTGAGACAAGGATACCGGTACCACTTAAATACGAAAAATTATACCGGCAGTACTATTTGGAGATGTCATAGGTAACTCATAACAGAAGAGAGTACACTGCACTCTATAACCCTAAATCTTGACTGTGATTGTGTGATAAGAGAAACTAAACATAGTTGTGAGCCTGACCACGACAAAAATATAATTGATTTTACATTTGAAGAGTGTAAAAAGACAGTGGCTGTCGATTTTGGATCCGTCCAAGGAATATTTGAGGATTCGTTTATACAACTGGCAGAGAGCGGTTTAATGGAAACGGAAGAAATTCCTTTATTTCATTCCAAGAGAGATACCCTATATCGATATAAAAAGAAAGAGTTAAATTTAAAGAGCTTATTATTATGCTCTTTAAAAGATGACACGATTCCAAAAGCCATGGCTGAAAACTTTTTAGTTATTGAAGAAGGAGATGATAATAAAAGGTTGGTATTTTGTACCAACTTATGCAGGCAATTGATCTGGGAGAATGCATGTACGATTTGTGATGATGGTGCCCGCAAAAGAGCGTCTAAACCTTTTCGTCAAATATACACATCGCATGCTGTAATAGGTTCCACCACTACTCGCCTAAATATTGTAGCAATCGTTTGTTGTCTTCTACCAGATCAGACTCAAGCGACTTACGAAAAGTTGTTTACCTCTTTAAAAGAGAAGCTGGGCTTAGACATTGCTCATTTTTAGTCTGACTTTGAAATTGCACAAATAAATGCTGTAAGAGCTGTTTACCTCGGTGCTAAAATTAGTGGCTGCTATTTCAACTACCAACAGACGACTAGAATAAAAAGTCAAGGAGTTGAATTTGAACTTTGAAGTCTTTGAACAAGACGTCTGACGGCAGAAATATCAAAAGATACTGTTCATATTTAAGCTTCTTACCAACGCAACTTGAAAAGAGCGTCTAAACCTTTTCGTCAAATATACACATCGCACGCTGAAATAGGTTCCACCACTACTCGCCTAAATATTGTAGCAATCGTTTGTTGTCTTCTACCAGATCAGACACAAGCGACTAACGAAAAGTTGTTTAAGTACCTTTTTAAAAGAGAAGCTGGGCTTAGACATTGCTCATTTTAAGTCTGACTTTGAAATTGCACAAATAAATGCCGTAAGTGCTGTTTACCTCGGTGCTAAGATTAGTGGCTGCTATTTCAACTACCAACAGACGAGACGACTAGAAAAAAAGTCAACGAGTTGAATTTGAATTTTAAAGTCTTTGAACAAGACGTCTGGCGGCAGATATATCAAAAGATACTGTTCGTATTTAAGCTTCTTACCAACGCAACTTGAAAAGAGCGTCTAAAGCTTTTCGTCAAATGTACACATCGCACGCTGAAATAGGTTCCACCACTACTCTCCTAAATATTGTAGCAATCGTTTGTTGTCTTCTACCAGATCACACACAAGCGACTTACGACAAGTTATTTACCTCTTTAAAAGAGAAGCTGGGCTTAGACATTGGTCATTTTAAGTCTGACTTTGAAATTGCACAAATAAATGCTGTAAGAGCTGTTTACCTCTGTGCTAAAATTAGTGGCTGTTATTTCAACTACCAACAGATGGCTAGAAAAAAAGTCAAGCAGTTTTATTTGAACTTTAAACAATACGTCTGACGGCAGAAATATCAAAAGATACTGTTCGTATTCAAGCCTGTTACAACACGCTTTGAAAAGAGCGTCTAAACCTTTTCGTCAAATATACACATCGCATGCTGAAATAGGTTCCACCACTACTCGGCTAATTATTGTAGCAATCGTCTGATGTCTTCTACCAGGGTCGCGTTTTATAAAGTTACAAGTTACAATTTCGCTGTTTGCCTCTCTTTCTAACCAATATGTGCGTGCGATAGAGAGGCAAACAGCGAAATTGTAAATTGTAACTTTATAAAACGCGACCCAGATCAGACACAAGCGACTTACGAAAAGTTGTTTGCCTCTTTAAAAGAGACGCTGGGCTTAGACATTTGTCATTTTAAGTCTGACTTTGAAATTGCACAAATGAATGTTGTAAGAGCTGTTTACCTCGGTGTTAAAATTAGTGGCTGCTATTTCAAGTACCAACAGGAGATTAGAAAAAAAGTCAAGGAGTTGAATTTGAACAAGACGTCTGATGGCAGAAATATCAAAAGATACTGTTCGTTTTTAAGCTTGTTACCAACACGCTTTCAAAAGAGCGTCTAAACCTTTTTATCAAATATACACATCGCATGCTGACATAGGTTCCACCCCTAGTCGCCTAAATATTGTGCCAATCGTTTGTTGTCTCCTACCAGATCAGACACAAGCGACTTAAGAAAATTTGTTTACCTCTTTAAAAGAGAAGCTGGGCTTAGACATTTGTCATTTTAAGTTTGACTTTGAAATTGCACAAATAAATGCTGTAGACGTCTCACGGCAGAAGTATCAAAAATACTGTTCGTATTTAAGCATGTTACCAACACGCTTTTAGTAGATGCTTGGCTGATAATGGGGACTGCAAAAAACATCGTAAAAGCTATAATGTTTCACGGTTTAATATACTCCAGAGACCGAGTACTATCAGCTGAAAAAATATCTGCATCTAATAAATTAGGACCTTATATAATGGCGTTGAGGCTTATTGAATCCAGGGTTTTTTGAGTCTTGCCCGTCAAAGTGTTAACTGTTGCTTATGAAAAACAAAGGACGACGAATCTGATCGAAGGGTGGCACAACAGGATTAACAAAAATGATTCCAGTAAAGTCAAATTTACTGCCGTTCGTTCAACATTTAAAAAACGAAGGGCGGCATTTTGACCCTGTAATAAGAAGAAAAAGTTCAATAAGCCGAAAAAGAAGGTTGCTAGACTTAAAGTTCAACAAGATGCTAAAAAAAGCTTTAAGAAAGTTAGAAGGAAATGAGATTAAACCACGAGAATTCCTAAAAAAATATTGTGTCAAAAATGCTATTCTAGAAACTTAACAGAAGGACTTCAGTTTAAGGTATTTTTGTTAATGTTAAGATAAGTTATAAGTTGTTTCATTAAACATACCTATAAACTATTTTCCCAAAAAGAGTTTCCTTACAACAATACTGCTTTACGATTGTATATGTTATCAGAATCTAACCATTAATATACCGTGATATTTTTTTACTGGACTAGAATAGGTAGCTCACCTGAGTTTGTTCAAGCATCCAAAGTTATATAATAATGTGAAACGAGTAGGTATAATCCAAATCAAAATTTATATAGAATACAGGACGAACGGTTATTCCCATCTGTTAGCACCCATATGACACCAGTGGTAAGAACTGTGTTTTTCCCCACCATATTTTTCCCACTTGTTACCAGTAAACTATTTCCTGGTGGTATATGTCCATGGTATGGTGGTATGGTAATGCATTTATGGCGAACTACGATTAGAGCCAACTGCTACAAAGTCAATTCGCTGTTGGTTCAGATTTTAAGGCAAAATACGTATTGGACCAAATGCTAATTGAACAAACAGCGGACAAATACGAGCCAGACGAACGGCACAAATCACAAATAGGAGTTCTCTAAATCATCTCCGAAAATTGTTTGTACGAATATTACATCGCAACAAATTTTTCGCATAAAGTCATTTCGCCGAAAGATCATGTTCCAATTGAATCTTATTAAATCGTTTCATTTCCCAACTAAATAGTTGGCAATTCTATCTTTGGGCTTGTTTTTTAATTGGAACTTTTTATAATACATATTTTCATGTGGTTTATGGTTTAGCTGGCATTTAGTTAACTAAATTACCAATGTTTTTGGTTATAATTTGGGGCGAATTTTATATAGGTATGTTTATGTTTTTTAATAACAGCTTACGCGGGGTTTTATATTAATGTTGATAAACAATTAAAAGTCGGGTTCTAAATAGTAATCTAGATGAAACTGATTAGGGAACGCAATGCCGAGGGAATAACAAAACAGTCGGTTCTGGCACTCGCCGGCCGCTGCCGCGGCACGCTCGCTTCGCTCGCTCGGCTCGTGCGCTGTATTGTCGCAGTTTCACCTAACACTCCTCCTCGCTTCGCTCGTCGTCGTACCTAACAGGTCTCTGTGAAATGTTTTTTTAATGGTATTTTTTTTTAGGCAAGTTAAGAAACATGCTAAACAACAACAACAACAGCAGGTAAAGTGCTGGTACTTAGTTTCTTAGAGTAGTCAGAAATCTGCATATATTTTCTTACTATGGTTCTTTTTAATTAATTAGCTTCATATTTGTCTTAGACAAGTACATGAGCAATCATAATTTTAAAGATCGGTTTAAATGTGTATTTTTTACTTAGTTCAAACACTGGTGAAACGTTATTTGTGTAATAGTTGTTAGGCCTAGTGAAAGGTTTGACAAATGATCAGTATGCTAAAAGCATTGTGTCATTACAATAATCCGTTTTATAATAATTCTGCCAAATGAAACGTTGTCATACAAAAATTTGCTAATTGTTGGTTGTCAAAGTGATGCATCGGCGAAATGTTGGTTGGCAAATGAAATTCGGACAAAAAAAGTTCGGAGAAAAGACAGAACCCCACAAATAGGCTATAGATAGAATGTTCATAAATTTTTTAAATTTAAATAATTAAAAAAAAACATGAAACAGACAACGAAGTCTACATCTGGCACTACCCCTTAATGACGATAAATCAATTGCAGTTTCGTGAGATGTAACCAATAATTCGTTACGACTAAATTAGAAGAGATATTGTTGCAACTGCAATTGATTTAGTTTTAGTTTAAAGTTTTCAACTACTGTAATGATTAATTAAATTTATTTAACTATTTTTTTAAACTTCAAACTATTCCACTACAACATTGTACGCGTACGTAAACAATAAGAGTAAGCGCTATTATTATAATATTACTTTATGTTTCGGATGTTACTACATGTACCTATCATATACTCGTATAGAAAAAAAAAACAAACGTATAAGGGTCAATGTGGATTCATTGTTTAAAAAAATATAGCAGTGATGATTTATGCAATTGTATATACGTGGATATAATTTTTAAAGTTTTTTATCCACTTAAATTGTGATATCTTCGAAACATTCATCTTTGAACAGTTTAAACGCATCCACGGTATCTTCGTGGGGCGACAATCATTGACCATGTACAATTTATTGTTTACAAATGTAAATATGAAAAGGTGTAATAGTAGATTACATGCAAAGGCCGTTTAAGTGAGAAATGTCTCGAATGACGTGTAATTGTAGGCCGAGGCCAACAAACTTGTATATAATCCGAGGCTTTCCCATTTAACGGCCGAGGTGTGTATACTCGTTCTGCTAACCGGAGCCGGCAGGCAGCAACTTAGTTTAGCGCAGCGGCCGCCAATGTGCTATTTGCCGGCCGGAGGGCAGAAAATACAAATTATTCTGTACTTGTTTTAAAGGTGCATTCAGACCAAACGAGCATTCGCTATTCTAACCCCCTACTTTACGAAATTCGATCGTTACACAAAACATGATTCGTTGATTTCGTAGAGTGGGAGATAGAACAGCGAATGCTCGTTTGGTCTGAATGCACCTTAATGTAACACACCCGAGGTAAACGCTCGTAGAAAGGTAATTTAAAAACTGGATCTCATAATTTTATTGTCATAATAATGTTTGTACAGCTATCTATATTGGTTATCGAAAAATCGTCAAAAATTTATTGCCGGATTATAATTACGTGCAACTTATAAAATCGTATTAATTCATTAATTAACTAATGACCTATTTTTATCTAACGAACATTTATCATGCGTAATAAATGACAATTTATTAAGCACGCACGACCAGCGATTATTAGTAGGTACAAAAATAGTGAATCTCTAATTTGTTAATATAAATAAATAATTTATAAATTATTGATTTGAGTAACTTATAAAAGAGGCGACATTGTGTATTTAATTTAATTCTTCTAGAGTGATTTAAATAGGAAATTACATCAGAAACATGAATATTATCTGAAAACAAAAAAAATTACAATGACAACGTACTATTACCTATTTCCACCACTCACGTCGACAAAATGAAAAAAAAGGACCTAGCTACCCTATGGCGTGGGATATTGTCGAATAGGTTTTAGATAAAGAAATGACATATTTTTTCTATTAAGCGAACATTTTCGTTAATCTCATCTTCTGTACCGTTTTTAGGGTTCCGTAGCCAAAATGGCAAAAACGGAACCCTTATAGATTCGTCATGTCCGTCTGTCCATCTGTCCGTCTGTCCGTCTGTCACAGCCGATTTGCTCGGAAACGATAAATGCTACAGTAACGAAATTTGGTAAGGATATGTGTTGTATGAACCGCTACAGGATTATGATACTAAATTGTAAAAAAAAACCATTGGGGTGGGGGCCCTCCATACATGTAACTGAGGGATAAAAATTTTTTTTTAGTTGTATGTAAGCGTGTGGGGTATTAATAGAAAGGTCTTTGAAAATGATATGAAGGTTTATGAATCTCATTTTTATTTAAGCAAATCGTTTTCGAGATATCAGCTCTCAAAGTCGGAAAAATGTGTTCCCCCCCTCTATTTTTTAAACTACGCGATACAAAATTCTAGAAAAAATATATGTTATGCACATTAATAAACTCTACCAACGATTTTTGGTTTGATTAAATTATCTCTTATAGTTTTTGAGGTAGGTTGATTTAACTGTATTTTTTTAATAATAAATTGATAATGGTACGGAACCCTATACGCGCGAGTCCGACTCGCACTTGACCGGTTTTTTAAATATAAAACCTAAAAATAGCCAAATCCTGATGAAAAGAAAGACCTTAAATGAAAAGATCAGATTATGAATATTGGTAAAATTACTTTTAAACAAAGTAGTGTCAAAAAAAATATTTAGCCCTTTGTTATGTCCTTAGATATGAATATAATAATATTACTTATTGGTGAAATGGATATGCATGTAATGGTGTGGAAATAGTTTTGTTTTATTATGAAGTATAGGGAAACATTAAAGCGAGGCATAAACGCATACGTATCTTGCCTATTAATATATGTAATATTTTGCTAATGGAGCCGACTAAAAAAGTAGGTGAAAAAAGTAGGTACCTGCCTTTAAATCCACAAATAGGTAGGAAAGATGTTAAGATGATATATGTGTAAACTGTCTATTTTTAAACTGATTACTCCTACTCCTAATCTTTGACCTCGTAAATGTCAATTGTGAAGTCACTATGAAAACATCAGTAATTACACTTTAAGCCGAACGTACACAGAGCGGAACACTTGTTCTTATATATTTTATTGTGTTTGTAATCTTTTCATATTTTATATTACTTAGTTCTTCCTGACTTCGTGTAAAGGTATTCTACCATAAGATGCTTTTGTGGCAACGAGAAGAAAAAAGTATGATGTAAAGATGAATAGAACGGGAAAATTACTATTTAGATCAGAAAATAATGAACGCCTTCAAAACTAGATTAGTTCTACCCATCTGCACAGTCACGTCTAATAATATGTATACATTTTGGAACGTATGTCAAAGACATAAGGATCAAAATCGTATACATATTACTAGAGGCGACCGTACAATACAGGCTATAACAAAAATTATTGTGATTCGTTGAGGAGCACAGTATCGTATTCTGGCTAGAAAAAGTGGGGGTAGATAATAGTAGTACTCAAACATGCAATTAAAGGAAAATAAAACAATCAATTTATTTTTCCCCTCACTAGCTCGTAAAGTGCTCGTTTATCCTTTAATACGAACGTGTAAAAACGCATATTATTCACTTGTGTGGCAAAGTGGTTGGCACCATGGTTTTGGAATAACAAAAAGTAAAATGCTCATGGAAATTGTTCCATATTAATGATAATTAAATAATTTGTTTGAGAATTTAGTGTAAAATATAAACCTTTATATAATTATAATGATTTTAACATATAAATCCTAAAATTCCATAAGTAACAATTGTTTTAGTGAATGATGATAAGATGACTAGATGCAATCACAAAACGCAGAAAATGTCAACGTCAACATTGTCAAAGAATATTATAGGTTATAATCTTTATTTACCGACTCGAACACGCATAAAAATAGTAAACTAAACAACTTTCAGGGTGTTCTGTTATAATTTTGTAAAAATAATGAATGAGAATGATTTAATAATGCATTGGCGTTGGTGTGCAACTACAGGAATGTGTTAAAATCGTGCTGCGTTTACTTTTTCGTGGTAAGTTTACTGCGACAAAATCTTGCATTAAATACATGATGCATTTGGAAAATTATTATCACTAACCCGATAATGATTGTAATGTGAACAAATAATTACCTTTTTTGAGTTTCCTCGCTATAGTGAGGGGAAAAGTTTTGTGTTACACACGGGTGCAAATGTATTTTACTTCTCGTATGTTAAAACACTCGCTGCGCTCAGAATTCTATTCTAGAACCACTCGCTTCGCTCGTGGTTCAACTATAGAATCCTTTCGCTTGCTCGTGTTTCAATTTCATACTCGCGGGTAAAATACAACTTTGCACCCTTGTATAACAAATAACTATATTACTATACAAGGTGCCCATGAGGAAAGGGAAAAATTCTAGCAGCATATTCCTGAGACTAAAAGAAGCAATAAATGTTAAGTAAATGAGTTTTAGTCAAAACTAAAAAAAAAAAAATTTTTTTTGTTTTTTTTTGATGTTTTGAATGCCTTAATGCACAAAAAAAATGATGAAACTATCGCAAAAAAATGCACTTTAGAGTTTTTTTTCATTTGCTAGGTAATTAAAGGTTTTTTTGTTCATTTGATCTGCCTCGCCTTTGGCTCGTGGCAAGATATGTCGGGACTCGTGAAGTAATGTAATGACATACCTTCCACACTAGCATCGAAATGTACTATTTTCCCTCACTTTGGCGGAAAATCGTGCTTTATAATTTGAAACGATTACGTTACTATCTAGTAATTAGGAGGCATTTTGACCAAAGAGCATATTTAAGTAACTCTTTCCTTGACAGATAAACGCTCATAACGTTTATTTCGATATCGATTTTGTCGTGATTTTATCTGTTAGTTAAATGGTTTGCGAATTTAACATAAAGTGCCAAATTTTGCGTTTACCTTTGTTTTGTACTTATTGTAACTTAAAATGTTGGTGAATATACATACCTACCCAGTCTCCACAGCACTATTTTTATTAGCTTAGTGCACATAGGTATTTCAATATAAGTATGTATTATTTTCAAAATACCATGTTGTATCCGTGTAGGACTCGAGTAATGATGTAAATGATAGTAAATTTGCGGAATAATAACGCTTAAAGATAAAGATCACGACACGTCTGATGCTCTATGATCAGTATAAACGTGTATGTAAGCTCTTGTTGTTATTATAGGGTACTTAGTGTATTACCTACATACATACCTTCCTGAATAATTTTCATACGCTCACATCTGTAGTCTTAATGCATTATTTTGAAATGATAGTTCAAAACGATAGTTCTCTATAGACACAACAAACTGTGGAAATGCGAGCTAATGAAATTTAATCTAATTTTTGTCACTAATACCCACAACATTTTCAACCCTATTTAGTTTTTAAAACCTAATTTCTTAAACAGCACCATGATATCATAACATAATGTAAAAGATGTATTTTAGAAAGTAAAATTCGAGTAGGTACATAATTGAAGACTCGTGCTATTTCGTACTGGGCCCGAGTCAGGCTATCCGATACTTCGTTTTCTTTGGAAAATATGGCGTAATAACAGAAAATGAAAACGAAGACCAGTCTAAATATGCCGATCTTGTCACATATACATGGAAATATTATATAGTTATTTTATACAATTCATCTAAAATCTATCCACAGGTACCGGAATAGATACCATTGAAGAGTTCCGAACCGGCGTTACACCTATTATAAAAAAACCGATCAAGAGCATGTCGGGCCATACTCAGTATAGGGTTCCGTAGTTATTCGAAACGAAAAGGGCAGGGCCGATTATGTTCGAAATAGTTTTATTTTAAAGTATTGTATAAGCCCACTCACTATTCATGTTTTTTTTTTCATGTGTTGTGGACCCATGGAGCAAGAAGAAGGCCTTTATTATTTTTCAAAGACTTATTCAATGATACCCCACACTATAGGATTACAACAAATAAAAAAAAATCCCCACTTCACCAGGTAGGAGGTACCCTAAAAAAGTTTTTTTCTAGTTTTTATCGACATGATTAATACGTATACCTGTACCAAATTGCAGATTTCTAGTACTAACGGCCGCTGAGCTATGCTGCCGACAGACAGACGGACAGACGGACATGGCGAAACTATAAGGGTTCCAAGATTGTTTACTACGGAACCCTAAAAATGATTAAAATGATTGATGAAATTATCTTGATGAAGAAAGTAATTTTAGCCTATTCATTAAATAAAAAGAAATAAGGCAAGGTGGGGTAAGATGAAACGGTTTTTTTTGTGGGGTAAGACAAAAAGTCGTCCTTCTGGCACCAGCAGACGCTGCGCTTTTTGTCTTACCCCATAAAAAAAACCGTTTCATCTTACCCCACCTTGTTAAATAATGTAAAGAACCTGAAATGTAGGTAGGTATACGAAATACGACAACAGATCGATATTGATAGTCATTTTTATTCAATATTCTAATAAAACTCAATACTTCTTAGTGCTGACTTCGTATATACTTATCTAAATACTTAGACACACTCAGATCGATACAAAGCAAGCCTTTTACTGAGATTGCATTATCACCACGCTGTTATACCTATTATAGTAATTTCTTAGTACCTAGTAGACGGTAGTAGTTAGTTGCTACCTCTTTTGATATAAATGAATGTTACCCCAGTATGATTATTGTAACATTCATGTCCTTTTTATATATATTAAATATGGACATGGACGAGGTATTTGAAACGAGTATTGATTCAATTTAATTTTTACATATTTTTCTACCCCTGAGATAAGAACAAGTTTTAAGTCGTCTTTAGAAGTTAGAACATAGTAGAAGCCTTTAGAAGTTAGTAAAGTCATAACGAAAATGTCAAATTGTTTTTGTTTCAATGAATACAAATATCAGGGTGGTTTAGCCCCTTAGTGGATCTTTTTTAGAAATAAGTTCAAATTCCAGACTAATACCTTTAAGTAGTAATAGTATTTAGCAACTATTAGGTACGTATTAAAAAAAATCGATCCTTCTGAAACTTTCGAAAACCTCCTAGGGACCTCCCTTAGCAGAATAGGTATCATGAGTCCCAAATCCACATAGACAACGGGAATGCTCATATTTTAAGCAATTGTATAATAGTTATTACGACAAAAAAAACGGTTTTAGCCCAAAATTCTTTGAAGTCAATGAACCTTGATGGTAAACACATTATGCTAGGCTCTACATATTGCTTAAAACACGATTGTTAATATGATAAGCTACAAAACATTGGGATATTTATCTGTAAATCGAAGGCCGTTGACGTAAGGATTCCTGTTATTATGAGTAGGTACTTGTACTATAGACACTTTCATATTAAATTGCCAAATTAATCGTACACTGATTGATGTTACTTTACACAGTGTGAATCGTATTATAACTTACACCTTAACTAAATTAAATGATATACAACAAATTTATAATACCAACTAAGGAATGAACTACCTATATGTATTATTATGTATATTAAATATGACTGAGTAGTTATGTAAAAATAACAAAACGATCATAAATATTTATTGGGGAAGGTACTCTAATTCAAATTGGCCAGCCATCGGAGTTATATGTAGATATATAATATAGCACTAAAATGGAAATGTATAGTCTGTCTACATGGTAGTTAAACAAGTCAGAACGAAAAACACAACGTCATGTATAATTACACAGTCCATTGCGCTTTTAAACTATACCTTGTGGAAGTTGCCAACCAGTGCACATTACGCCCTCTGTCGTTAGAAATTAGAAAACAACTTTCCTTTTGGGTTCCGTACTTATACTACAAATAAAAAAAATACAAATACAACTAAATTGTACCTAAATTATATAGGATGCCATGGACCAAGTGGTACCAAATAAAAAAGAGCAACATCCGAGGTGGGATTCGAAGCCGAAATATTGAATAGAATAATTTGACTTGTTCTACAATAATGATAATGGGTAGAAAAACTAAAATAAATTATTAAGGAGTGGAGTCTCCTATATAGTAACCTTCAATTTTTATGCTGTTTTTTGCTCTATGATAAATATAATAGTAAGGAGACATTGCATATTCGTTGCTTATATGATAATCAATCCATACACAATATCGGTAGTATCAATTTTAGGCAACGTCAGTTTTCTTTGTAAGTAACACTGAAGTTTAGTTATTTATTTTATGATAAAGGTTACCAAATAATAAAAAATACCAAATAAATATACCACAAACGGGACATTATACTTTTCAAGGATGAACAATATTGCTTTGCTCTTCCGCGATACAGAATGTGTAGCTAATTAGTGTAACCCGCTATAATTACTTGCGTATTTTTTGCATGCAATTAATTTTCCCACCCTCCCGCCGCAAAAATAAATACGCAAATAACTATAACAAACCACCACCAATAACACTATACTCGACACGTGTTTCGCCTCTCTACGAGGCATCATCAGGAGTTGACGATGTTGTCGGTCTGGTGTCCAGCAACAGAATCCACCACACCAGACCACCAGACCGATATACTTTTATTTTCGTACATATTGATCTATTCTATTGAAAAATGCTCGTGGCGTCTTTAATAACAATTTACGGCTTCGCCTCAAATTCTTACCCACGCCACTCACCTTTTTTGACCTCTCAACAACAACAACCTCGAAACAAGGGTTGCATAAAATACAATTTTCTACTCCCGTACTTTTACTTGTCATTTACAGGGTCGTGAATACACCTTTTAAGCCCCTACCTTACAGACGTCAAGACAAGTCTATATTGTCTGTTATCTTGACTTGACACAGTATAATATACGCAATATGATCCGTTATAATACTTTTATTTCATGAATAACTATCGCGGTACATGAAGAAAAGTTATAATTTTTTTTACATGATGTGCTTGTTTAAAGTATGGCCTTTACAAGACTCGGATATAATTATCATGTTGATTCGAATGTTAGGTATGAAAATCATTCATTGTTTCATTAATATTTTCATTTCGATAGAAATATATTTCTCTTAAACTATTCTCTAATTAAAACACTTTTTTCTATGGTATATGATAGGTACCTATCTAATATATATAATTTCTCCAGGCTCCAGCTTTCTTTTACCTGTGTTGTGTTTTGGTTACCTGTTGTCTATCAGCAATCGTAATATTCATCTCATAGGTATAATCTCACAATGGACAATTATTTATTACGATAAACATACCACCAGAGAGGTAAAATAGTTTTGAACAGAGTTCGGAGCCGGCTTTTTTGAAAAACATCGAAATAGGTCAATATTTCAGAATATTATAGACGCTTTATGTGGTAGGTACTTAATATTTTATGTAATTATTATAATGAACACCATCGTATTTTTGAATTAACAATGAATTTAGATACCGAAGAAGGAAAAAGAACGAAATTAGAAACCGTTCTTTTGTATGGCGAAAAAACCGGTATCCGATCACGGGTTTTGAAATCATTTTACCTACCTCTACGATTTTAAAAACAATAGTCAGTTATCAAACTATCGAAATCGAATCATACATAACATTGGATGACACATATTCCGCTAAGCTACGCTCGTAGCGCTACGTCGTAGCGTTTAACGAGGGATTCCCAATTGATTGCAAAAATAATAGAGTCGTTAGGGAGTGATGGCATACGCATGAGTCATGATTAGCGCTGAATGGGTTACAAAAGGTAAGAAAAGTTACGAAGGTTTAATCCAGATTCCATAATTAACTATCATCGGTGTAGATACCTCGTAGCTAACAAAGTACGCCAGTTTGCATAGTACGAGCTATCACATCTAGACCGACGATATCTGTTATTTTGTGAAATAAATAAAGTTGTTTTACTAAATATTTAAATATATTTAGGCATCAGCCACAAAACCTCAGGACGTGGACCGGATTCAAATCCTACCTGCGGCGTTGGTAAACTCGATATTTTTTCTTTGGTATATGACATCTGATATTGTATATGACAATGTCTCAGTAACAATTTAGGTTTGCAAGATAATGTTAGTATACAGTAAATGTAATTAAACATTTTAGTAGCGAACTAGACATGATGCACTACTTGGGGAGCGGACAGTCGCGCCATTTCAGCAGTGAGGCTATTTTATTTCACCGTATGGCATAAAAATCTACCCGAGCTGAGGCATGCATACAAAATCCACTGCAGTGTTTGGGCAGCATCTACAGCAAATAGTATGAGAGTTTTATTGTACTGAACACGTGGGCACTAGTTAGGCATAACAACGGTGACCACATGGCCTAACAACTTAAACTTATCCATAACTTTAAGGGGCTCGCCCTCTAGCATGATCCTAGGTAAACGCACACAGTCTAAGTAGTTTCTTAATGGCGTCGACCGACAGTCGCATCAGGACCATGTCGTTTGCATAACATAATATGTACTTATATATGTTATTGAAACATATCTCACCCAAATGACAGCCGAGATGTGCACTACAGAGCACCTCGATCAACTAGTTCACATAGATTAAACAGGATAGGGGTTGACAGCCCCCTTGTCCCACCCCACAATTCAACCTATACAGGTCCGAGTCGACCGCCGCCTATTGTACCTGATTGACCTGGTTGATGTACTATTACCCTTATAGTTTCGCCATGACCGTCTGTCCGTCTGTCGGCAGCATAGCTCAGTGGCCGTTAATACTAGAAATCTGCAATTTGGTATAGGTATACATATTAATCGTGCCAACAAAGTGTTACAATAATAACTAGAATTTTTTTTTCGGGTATCTCCCCAACTGGAGAAATGGGGATGATTTTTTTTTATTTACTGTAATCCTATAGTAGTACGGTCAAATCGTACATTAAACTCGCAAAACATGTAGTAAAGCTGCATTTTTGTAATGTTATTTAGACACCATAGGGCAGTACGTATAAAACCACATTTTGCAAGCAAAGAAAAGTTGTGCTAGCTGCATTATACGTGAAAAACTGTGAAATTTACTGTCTATTTTTAGTTTCTGACTTTTATAAAAAAAGCCTTACGTTTTTTGACAATATGTATCAGGTAATGTTAAAAGATGAATGAATTTGTAACAAGATGAGATAACATGCATTACCGTAGGTCTTATAGTTTCAGAGATTCTAGACTTCAAATAGTACCCTGTTTTGTAAACTTGATAAAATGTTGAGTTTGGCTTAGGTTTTTGGTTTAATATCGCCTCACCTAATTATGCTACGAAAAACATGAAATAATTATCTTATAGAGCAATAAATATTCTTTCATTTAAGGGTAAAATCATGTCAGCAAACTTTGTAGTTGAAAATAAAAACGCGTAATTCAAAAGGCAGTAGGCCCGCTATCTAAGTTTTTCATACAAATCGCAAGTCGTGTTGCAAAGCTGCAATTTTAGTATATTATATAGGCCCTATTAGGACGTACAAAAATGCATATTACAAGAAAAACAAAAAAGAAATTTCGGCATAAGACGAAAAAAACTGAAAAAATATTGGACTTCTTTTACTTTTTGACGTTTAATTAAAAAACTATTATCTTTTTGATACTAATTGCTACAAAACTTAGAAAGAATATTAAATTTGAAAGGATTTGAGCTATTTTGCATTACCCTAAATTATATAGATTTAGAGATACGACATTTCAAAATGTGCCCTTCATTAAGTTAAGAAAATAAATGCATGTTTTGAAGCCTCGTATACCCCCAACTATAAGACTTACAGTAATTGTTATCGGCTCAATTTGTTCCAAATTTAATGTAGTTATTATTTACAATTACTTTTTTTTCTTAGCGCGAACGTTTTGCCAATATTTAGTGAATAGCTTTAACGTAACCTAAAATTTGTTTATGTTTTGATAAAAGGGCACTTTATGAAATGTCGTATCTCGAAATATATATAACTTACGGTGATGCAACGTAGCTCAAATCCTTTCAAATTTAATGTTCTTTCTTAGTTTTATAGCAATCAGTATCAAAAAGATAACAGATTTTTATTTAAACGTCAAAAACTTAAAAAAGTGGGATTTTTTTTCCGTTTTTTACGTTCTATGCCCAAATTATTTTTTTGTTTTTCTTTTAATATGCATTCTCGTATATATCTATAAGGCCTTTATAATATACCAAAATTGCAGCTTTGCAACTCGACTTGCGATTTGTATGAAAAACTTAGATAGCGGGCCTCCTGCCTTTGGAATTTCGGGTTTATACTTTCAACTACAAAGTTCACTGACCTAATTTTACCCTTAAATTAAAGAATATTAAGTGCGCTATAAGGTCATTATTGCATGTTTTTCGTAGCATAATTAGATGAGGCGATATTAAGTCGAAAACGTTAGCAAAACACAAAATTTTATCTAGTTTACAAAAAGGGGTACTTTTTAAAGTCTCGAATTTCTGAAACTATAAGACCTACGGTAATGCATGTTAGCTCAACTTGTTGGAAATTTATTAGTCTTTAAACGTTTATTTACATATGATATCAAAACACGTAAGGTTTTTTAAATAAAAATCAGAAACTAAAAAATGGCCGTAAATTTCGCAGTTTTTCACGTACTACCCAGCTAGCACAACTTTTTTTTGCTTGCAAAATATGGTTTTGTACTGTCCTATGGTGTCTTAACAACATACCAAAAATACAGCGATACTACTTGATTTGCGAGTTTAGGGTAAAATTATGTACGATTTGACCGTACTATAGTGTGGGGTAACATTGAATAGGTCCCTTAAAAAGAATAAGGGTCTAAAAACAGTTATTTTCTGAATTATGAAAAAAATCATGAATAGTGGGTTTATAGAATACTTTAAAATAAAACTATTTCTAACATAAGCGGCCCAGCCGTTTTTGAATAAATACGACTTTTCTTACTACGGAATAACTACAACTTACCCCCTCAGAGGCGAGAACATATTACAATACAACGCAAAGGAATAAAATACCAAAACTCACTCTTGAAGGGTTTAAAAATCGGCTTCGTTACTTGATTCACTCATATTAAACACAGTATTTAGTTTAAGTTATGTTATGTTTTATCATCTCTAAGAAAATATCGACCAACATTTGAAAAGTTCAATCGCGCTACGCTTTTTAGAATATAAACTGCGTTCTTAAACGATATCAGTACGTATAAATTAGATTCGTTCCCAATATATAAAAAAAAATAAACAAAATTATAATAAATTCGCGATAAATATCGCATCTCCTCATTATATTTTAAGAATAATAAAATGCTCATATGATTAAAATAATATTAGATTTCGAAACTCGAGTTCGAAATTTATTTTGCGACGCAACGAGTTTTTCATTCCCGCTTTTTAGAGGCCTACCACCGAGATTTAAAAGTCGAATGATGAAATCGACATATTTTATATTTATCCCTTTTTCGGCAACGGAATGAAAGTGACGGTTATAATGGAATTTAAACGTACAAATATTGAAATCCCTCATTGCAACTCCCGCCGAGTTTTGTTTATTTTTTTTTCTAACTATTTCCTTCTTGGTGGCCAGGACAAAAACATATAAAGCCCACTCCACACTCGCAGTGCGAAAGCCGTGAAACGCGAATGTTAATGGAAATTCGTGTTAAGATACGACCTATTTCGTGACAATATACATACCTATGTACAGTTGTCCAAATTTGACAGCTATGTGTAAAGGCATTTTTTCATCTGTGTTCAGTCAAATATTTACCACGTTTGCGAGCAGTGTCGTAAAAAGTTAGTTTTTTCATTTTCGCAAAAAAAAATGCACTATGTTCAATAGTTTCAAGCAGCAAAACCGCCATGTTCGAGCCGCTTAGATGAATTTTTTTTCGTGTGCCTAGTAAGCTCTGAAATGGAATTCGAGATCAAAAATGTAAACAATCTATGACAATGACATGACATTACAAAGTCAATGTTAAAGTGACATTCCAGGGGTATAAAACGTTTAATATGGAATGCAGTTTTTAACACCTTTGTAAATTGACGTCGCATTTTGAGATTGGTTTTTTATTTTATTTTATTTATATCTACGCTTACAACTATCCTTACAGGTACTAAACCTAAGACAATGTTTTATGTGTAGATGTAGATACGCGAAATTCAAAGTATGTTCGATACACAAAGTATCACAATCGTTAACATATTTTTGGATATGACAATAAAAAACATACGTCTGAGTGTCCACGGTTCCTGATTACAAAAATAAAACCTAGAAAATTTGCTAGAATGATGTAAATAATCAACATAATCAATGTTTGAAAACGAATGTCGTGTTACTTTAATCTTTAGGATAGTCGGGGAACGAATTCCAGTCTTCATCTATAGTTACGATCAAATCCATTATGATTAAAATATGAAAATGATTAATTTGTAGGTAAAAATACCAAAATCTGTATTAATGTACTTTGTAATGCTAAATTTTAGGAGTTTTTATGAATTCATAAAACAGTCATTTGGTGCACCCTCTTGTTTTGATTTTTGAAGTTCATAGTTATAAATGCGAACCCTCTTAAATGGTTCTTAGTGTAGGTACCGTATTAAATTACGAATAAACTAGTTATTGTTATAACTGCGAACCAAATGTTTAAGATTTCTTATCATTGCCAGTAGTATAAATTAAACATCTTACATTTTATTATAAGTAGCGAAATATATCATTAAAAAAATTATATATTTCGCTTAATGTTTTGTATTAAAAATTTGTAAAATATTAAAGAATTCTACGTACAGTCAGTGACTGTAAATACGCCTTTTTATAAGTATTTTAATGATTTTAGATTACCCACCTCTCGTGATTATTTTTTTATGGTGGTATCCCATTTGTTTACATTTTTGATCTCAAATTCGATTTCACATCTTAGTAAAGAAAAAGTTTACTTCTTAAGTCAATACATGTATTTGGAAATAGCCGCTCCAGAAGAAAAAAAATGCCCCCCCTCCCTCTAAATTTGAGCCGTAGGTCCAATAAACATAACAAAATCATGGCTTATAGAGAATAAAATCACACAAATATATTATCATCATAAGCATACATAAGAAATACCTAAACAAAACTATTAGACCTGTAGACATTTTCTCCTATATCTAAGTTAGATATTGATCACCCTTCATTTACCGGTGATAAATACAGGGTGAAACATAAGTCGTGAACTGTAATACGTTTTTCTAACTCCATAAGCAACTAACAATTAAATGCCCCACAAGTTACTTAAAATTTGACAAGTTACGTATTTATTTTTTGTATGTTATGAGATGAGGTTTATGTTTTTGTATTTTTTGGCTTAAAAATATCCAAAGGGATTTTGAAGAAATGGAATAATTTTAATTTCCTCTTCAAAATGAAATAATTAATAAGGCCAATTTTATCTTTTCGTTTAAAATTAAGTAAATGATTTTTATTAATTTTAATGTTTTAAATAGCTTAAATAGCCGTTATCATTTCTTAAAAACACATTAAAAATTAGAAAAAGCTACAAAAAAAATAGATGACTATTAAGTAACTTGTGGGGCATTCAATTGTTAGTTGTTTATAGAGTTAGAAAAACGTGTTACTGTTCACTACTTATGTTTCACCCTGTACCTATACTAAACTTATACCTACCTAGGTTCAGTAAGGTAAGGTTTCAATTACCGTCATAATTTGTTTTATATAATATTGTTGCAGGTCACCATCGCTATCACCGCTATGGTAACTTTGACGATTAAATAAAATCGAAGCTGAGCCGGTACCGGTGTGTTGAAGCACTGCGCCCGCGCCACGCCGCCCGCGCCCGCGCCCGCGCTCTCCTCCCGCCCGCGCCGCCGCATTCCGCCACTGTCCACCGCGAGCGTCGTACGCGTCGTTATTGTCAGCACTTCTACTATAACGGATCAGCAAACGAAAAGTGACTTTAATAGTGCAACAATCCAAAACAACAGTTGTTTCATTTGTAACTAAGTAAAAGTAATTTACCGAAATCGGATTGTTACATTCATCTGTGTCTTATAAGTAAGCAGACAAGTGCATTGAGTAGGTAAGTGTGGAGAGGGCTGCATTCCAAACCGGTGTCGTTCTTTAACTGGCAAGGTTGGTACTGTTCTCTGCCCATGTTTTGAAGTTATTGAAGGATATACTTTTAGCGTGGCTTTTAGCTAACGCTTCTCTATAAACTGAAACCGTGTGAACACATGCAAATGAGCTCTCCATTCAGAATGTAATAAAAGGCTGCAAAAAGTGAATCTATTCAAGAAGAAAAATGGCTGGTGGTGCATTAAGTGAAAACGACCGCCATAGCCTAGAAACTGGAGTAAAAAGCCAATCTGAGTGTTTGCTAGATACAGAAAAACAGAATGAATGCAAATCCAATGGACTACGTGTTCGGTTTCTGGATGAAGAAGGCAAAACGGAGAGGACAGTCAGTGCCGATGAGACCGACGCCGCAGTATCGCGTGTGAAGAAAATACACATTCTTAAGAACAGGAGTTCAAGCGAAACAAGCATCCTCTTAAGAAACCCGTCGTTGATGAAGAGGCGGTCAAGTGCCGAGCGACGCCTTAGCGATGGACAAACTGGAAATCTTAATAATAATTCGCTCTCTGAAAACCTTAACGGCCGTGCAAAGCCCAAGAACGAAGAGACCGAAAGCAATTATAAGACTGAACAGGGAGTTGATCAAACCAAAGATATTATTGGCCAGAGCTTTAAGAAGAACAGCAATGTATACAGTGTCAATCAAGCAAAGACCTTAACGCCAGATAAGAAAAAGTCCCTGCCATTGCTTATGCCCAAATTGAAGGGCCATAAGTCGCTTGATACATCCCCTGAAAAATCCACTCTACCCGCCGAAGGCTCTCTCGCCGAAAGTCACTCGGCAAAGGACTTCACGTCGCGCACGATCGGTCGCATATCCAAGGGCATCGGGCGCCTCCTGCGCCGGACCAACAGCGTTCGCATCAGCGAGCCTGACCCCACCTACAAGGTGGCTTACCTCGGCAACGTTCTCACCGGCTGGGCTAGAGGTAAACTTCCTTCTTGTTTCTGTAACACAAATAGCAAAATATTACTTTAATACTATCATAACGAAAAAAATTACAAAGCTTAGCGCGAACATCACTAATACAAAATTTTGAGCAACTATCTCTGTCACTGCAATTAGAGCGTAATTGGGACAACAGAAACACTAGCTCGAAACTTCACAGACAGACGATATCGTGATGCCTGACCATTCGTTCTAAACATTACGTCATTTAGTCTTACTGCTGTAAACCTGCTGTAAAATACGGCATAATAAACTTTGACTTAGCCGATACACCTTTTCTTCTGTGACTGTTATTTTATTGATATACATTTTTATAATCCGTAGACCCAGTTCATTGCGGGGACAGTTGTGTAATAATTACTCGTAGGACCAAATATTTTATTCGTTGTTCCTCGTAGAATAGAAATGACGTCGAGCTTCATGGCCACGTATCGCCAATTGAAAGAGTATAGGTATACAGATTTCATTCACAGCTTATGATATGAACTGCCAGTATAATATGAACTTAATGTTGAGTTGAATAAGGTGCACAGGTGCATGTGATTTAAAAATCCCTACTTTTCCGTTCAGCATTGAAGATATAAATAAACAACTTTGTTTTTGTTTAATTTTGGCTGTAAATCCATTCTTACTGCGTAAACCAAACTTCTAAAGCAAGTACAGCGATGATTGTTTACATAAAGCAGGTACTCGAGAGACTTAGCAGCGGGCGATCACGGCCTGAGAAAGATAAAGACACACATCACCGTGGCCGTGGAACAAAACTATTTTTATCCCCAAATTAATCCAATTATTATAAATAAAAAAACAGGTAAATGTTATATTAAGAATCGTACCATTAGTAATCTTATATTATTAAATATCAACTTAAAATATTTTTTTCTGGTTCCTAACTTCAACTTAGCCACTTGAACGTCCACCCCGCGCGACCATATTCCGGTCAACTGTCCGGGTTTTTTTAGCGACGTACGCCCCGCGCTGCGCAGTCACAAGATTTTACAAAAACGTTTATATTTTCTAAACTACTTAAGTTATAATAATAAAAAAAATCAGGAGTATAAATGAAAGTACAATTATTAAAATACAATGATAGTCATTGTAAAATACCTAATGATTCTTGACTATAATCAAGGTTAAACTTAAGACATCGGTAAAAAAATAAAAATCTTTCTTATTTTTTTACCGATGTCTTAAGTTCTTTGACGACTAATTACAGGAAATTTTGAGCGATGACCCCTTATTTTTATTGCATATTAAGAAAATATACTATTTCACCTTTATAATGATACCACAAATAACACATATAATTTTCAACAAAGTATCAAAATAAATTAATTAGATTACCTCCTCCTTCCAACAAATACACCAACATACAAAAACACCGTAAATATTTTGATGAATCCTGACGTAGTTTGATATATTTCCTATGTTTAAGTATATTAATCTCTTCCTTATAAACCACTCGTCAATATTTATTATATATTTCACTAAACATGGTGTTATATTACTAATAATACGGCTTTAAACGTTTACTACCCCAGCTCAAAAATAACCTTCATATTTTAAACTCACTTGACAGGTATTACACAATCACACTGTCAAAAACTTAAGATGATACACATTATCGTATAGAGCACACGTTCCTGATCATTTTTATGTATAATAACCCCAAAAATATGTAAATTAACGTGAAATACTTACGACATAACTAGGAGTCCTTAGCAAACACTCACAATTGCACGGCAGTTTGACACAACACTTATAATTATAATTTTTTATCGACTGAGTAACGAGCGTACACTGCCATCTATATTTTTTAGCGCAAATTAGTTTATTAGGCTACGTTGTTGCAACAAGGGAATTAGGAAATAATGCCTCTATATTTCGCTACATGCCGCTATAATCAACTGTGTCTCCTTCGACTTCATGGGATAGTATAGTATCCACGAACAGTCTACTGCCTTTTTTGTTTGCATAATATGCTATCATCGGACGTTCAAGTGGTTAATATATTCGACGACATTTTAATCGTTTTAGAGAAAGAGGCGAGCTTATGTTCTTATAAAAGGGAGTGAAAAAAATGAACCGGCTGCATTCGAAATGATTACTAATCAAAAATCCTTACGCGAATGACAAAAGCTAACGCCGCCAGCAATAGAAATTGCGAACAATGTAAACAAACTGTTCAAAGATATAATCCGTACTCTAGCACTATTGTTTCATTGTTTTAGGATAACTATGTGGTAAGAGTTGAGGAAATAACATATGGTTTAAGCAGTATTTGATGACGTAAAATGTTTATTAATAGTACATCACTGTCGAAGAAAGGCCTATGTGCAAGCTGAATATTAGCTTATAAACGGATGGCCCAAAAGTAAATGGATGGGAAAAAATAAAGCACCCCGCAGCAAGCACAGGGAAAAAGTGGTTTCAGTCAAATCGCGTAAAATTTTAGTACTTTCGAGACTCTTGATTATTTTTTTATAAGGGCACAACCCTCTTAGACTTATACTTTCTGAAATAATCAAGCATATATTTTTCTATTTACGCGTCGTGTTTTCTAAAATCGGTATATCGAAATGATACCCACTGACAGTTACTGACGTTATAAAGTCAAATCGACTAATGTAGCTGTCACATTTACATTCATTTTCTCAGTTACCTGTATTAAGAACTGTATGCAAAGAGGAGGAATTACATAAAATAGGTAACGTTTATAATATATTGTGTAAAGCAACTCTCTTAGACTTATATAAGTCTAAGAGAGTTGTGCCCTTATACAAAAACAATGAGAAAAGACTTGAAACTACATCACATCATACTAAAATTTTATGCGATTTAACTCAAACCACATTTTTCCTATGTTCGTTGCGGGGTCCTTTCATACGGAAAAAATACAGTATCTGGAGGATAATAGCGTACGTAACGTAGTAATGTACTTAGAGGTATTATACTATTGTAAGTACAAAACTTTATATTACAATACGTCTCGCAATCCTAGCGGTGACTGTAGTTCACGCTTTTTTGTTTTTATGTGTCAATTATGCCTTTATATGTAGATACGCCTTTTCCATATTATTGCAATGGTCTCAACTCAAATGTCATTAGAATTAATTTAATCGCTATTATTAGTATGTTATAGAGGGTTTTTTTTCGTTTTGTAACATTAAATTCTGAAACCTACACAACAGCTTTTGAATGGCTATACACTATCTTATCGTAAGAACCTCTAATGGTTACGAGTACGACACGTAACAAGTAACAGAATGAGCTATATAAAATCTATCAAAAAGTATTAGTAGTACGGCCGAATCATATTTTAGAGATTGTTTGGGTACGCAAAGTAGCTGATTGTCAGTCCAGGCTGATCAAAATTCGTGAATGTCACGTGGAATTCTATTTATGCCAGGATAAGCCGATTAGTCGATAATAACTGTCATGTCCTTAGACAATTTAGACTTAGTTTCATGGTCAAAATAGTTTATGTCGTTACATACACCTATTCAGAGACCAGTTCCAGTCATGCCACATTGCCTGGCGGTGGAGATTCTAAAATTTTGTATTATATTAATTCATATTTATGTATTAAAGGCTTGTGCATCTCGATAACAGTTCGAAGGACTACGATTACTATTTCTAACAAAATGACGTCTCTGTTGATGCATTGTCGTTGCACTAACTAACGAACTCAGTGGTAGCACGCCTGCTCTCAATCTTTGCCGAGCGGGCGTCGCGTCGTCTCGCTAAGGAGAAAGTTTGTTCTTTTACCGTGATGAAATCCTGATGATCAGCTAGCTCTGTAATACAAATTTAACTCATTATGGATTTTAATTTAAGCTTTTTACCAAGTTCTTACTGTAATTTATAGACCCCAATATTAGTAATTTCCTTAGTTATTTTAGAAGATATCTGAATAATATAATATTGATACAGTAACGTCAAAGTGCAAGATTATAAATAATTAATTAGGCATTATGCGAAAGAAATTCTTAATGAGATTAAAGTATGACGTGGATTACAGTCATCAAGATAAGATAAGCTTAAGGCGCAGAATTTGAAGATCAAGGATGAATGTTTACATTTACCGAACCGAGTTTGAGATTTTCAATCTATAGTCAAGTACAATCGTGTCGGTTAAGAGAGTATTTCGGGGTTTCCATTCCAGTAGGATTGATTGATTTATGTTGTCATATAATGCGAATAAGAAATAAAGGACCTCACATTAGGTACATTACAATTACCTAGTAAATAATGTATACTTACATATAGTTAAGACAATAAATTTTCATAACATACCACTATGTTTTGCACCTGTTTTTCGAAAAATATATGTTTGTCAAACGTTTAATTTAACTTTTATCGCAGACTGATTCTTAGACAATTTCATAGCGTTTACTCGATACGCAAAGCGGGCTATCACGCTCGCATTGATGTATTGGAGTGAATGTGCTGGACTAATTTATAAATCGAGTAAACGCTATCGTAAATTTTACTTGCCAACTCATGGTAATTAACACATCCGAATTAGATTTAATTCAATTTAGACCAGCCTTACAGCCTTACAGCCTTAGCCTAAGTTCTTATGTTGGGACGGAGCTATAGTAAGGAATGAGAGGTGAATATCACCATCTCTCTCTGACCCTACAACTTACGTAAGAACTTACAGGTGTAATCCCAACCTTACACTTACGCAAGTCTTGAGACGTATTTACAGATAAGAACGTGTAGCAAATTTATATTTATTAATCTCTTTTTGCATATTTTTTTTATATTTTGGAAAAATAACTTGCAGCTGAGGTATACATCTGTGCACTTATAGGTACATAATTTTAGCTCTGTCGGTAGCTTTAAAGTGGATCAAATTAAATTCGCAAGAGTTGACACCCGACAGGCAAACATCGGGACAGGTTTGTAAAAAGTAAAGGCAACATGAGTGGCATTCCCTATAGTTTAATTGTATGTAGGTACTAAATGACGATTAGTTAGAATATTATAAAATAGATATCACTATCACAATAGATACTTAAATCAAAATATATATATGATAATAAATATGCATAATAATTCGGAATATAAACGCAATATCGACAACAGTACGTAATATCATAAGTTATTATTATTCCCTGTTAATTTACAGTAACGGTTTTTGACTGGTTTCTTTATGAAGGGGTTCTCGTTTTTAGTAAGAATCTGTTAACCCTCCTCTATTTCCCGTGTTAGTCAGAGCGTGAACGCGCTCTCGTTACAAAATAATTGTATGCCTCTCTGTTTAGCGTATTATCTTCTCCCTCACACATTTTTTCGTGCTGCATTCCAAACATTGTTTGGTTTGCTCCCACGATGAGCATGGCAGCACTCGGCGCGAGTCCTTAGACTAGATCGTTTGCGCCCGTTTTTAATCGTATATTTTCAAATATTTTGGGGTTCTTATTTGCCCCATAGACTATACCGGCACCTTTGAGTATTAGGTTCCTAGTGTTCCTATCGATGAAATAGGCGTTTTGTATGAATAATTTAAACGAGAGACTGTTGTTATTTAATTAATTATGCAATGTGTTTTTTTGATTATTCTTTGATGTCAAAATCAAAACAAACCGATGTTGATACAATTGCGACAAAAATGAAGTTCGAAACGAGTGGTGATACAATGCTAACAATATTGTAATAGACAGTGGGGCTGAGTCGATATGTGTGAGATTGTCTCAAGATATGTACCTACAGTCAAGGGCAAAAATATGTATACACTTTTGCACCTTATTTTCACGGCATACGACAAAAAAGTGTATTCATATTTTTGCCCTTGACTGTACCTAAATAAAAGACTCGTCTCTTTTTCTTCATTCGGTCCTTTATTTGATTCGCACAGCGCGTCTTTACATCGAGTCAAACGGTCCAGGCCGGTGTTCAGGCGCCCCGGTTAAAGGTGACAGCAATATTCCATATGAGATGTAACTTGCAAATTGTATTGGTAGGTAGAGCAGTCTTTGTCTTAAGGTGCGTTCAAACCAAAAGAGCATTCGCTGTTCTATCTCCCGTTCTACGAAATCAACCAATCACGTTTTGTGTAACGATCGAATTTCGCAGAGTGCGGGGTTAGAACAGCGAATGCTCTTTTGGTTGAAATTCAATAAAGGTGCGTTATTGAATTTGTTAATAGGTATGGTTCGCCATGAAATAAAAACTTAATTAAAGCATAACTCTTAAACATGTGTAGGTAGGTATGATGGGCACATCTACTTTGTTTCTTTTTGTTTATGATAAGAACACCACAAGTGCTATTGCTATCCGGCCGGTACAGCAAGCTTGATCCGCCGGCGGGGTCAGCTCTAAACGTTTCGCATATTGCTGACCTAGTATTTTATTGATCGTCTCGTTATCTGTGTGAAACTGCCAACGCGTACAAAATATGGAACTATTAGTTATGATTTATAACGGATTTTTTTCTTATTACCCTTCCGACCGGAAGCCTTTGATGATAAACATATAAATTTTATCTCACTCAGAGCTTTGAAGATCTTTATTTTGGTAGTTTTTAAGTATTCCGTTTGTTTTATTAAATTGAATTCCCGGTAAGTCGGTGTGAGAGCAAGCATTCATTTCATAAGGCAGTCTCGGCGCGGTCGAACGATTAGGTATGTTGCACCACGGCGATAACCACGCGGCTAGCGGTTATCTGCGCCGGGACTCGGGTTGTTAACCCACATACATACTTGTCGCAGGTGCTTCTTGATTGGGTTCAAGTTCTTATGGATATGTGTAAGTCAAATACGAGTGATGGTATCATTAATAGCTAGCATTTTTTTAAATCCATAAATCCATGTAATCACATTGATTTCAAAGAATGAGAGCAGGATAAAAGCAGGCATAAAAGACAAAATAATATAATATTTACGGGGTGGCCAACTTGGAAATAGACAATTTTTTTTGCCGCCTTATTGTTTTTGCAGGAAATTTGACAGTTTTTGCAACAAAATTAGTTTGTGTAGATACGGCAAATTTATTATGAAGCGTTTTGTAATGGAACAACGTTTTAATTAATAAGCCACAATAGAAACAATAAAATGAATGTTTCCCGGTCGGTTAATTTCGAGAAAAGGTGACATTAACTGGCTCGCAATATCGCCTGATTTAACCGCTCCTGACTATTTTCTGTGGGGCTATTTAAAGGGATGTGTCTTTTCTTTATTCTTTATCAACAACCATGTAAAAAACAGCTTACGCCAAGACATTACATGTGGAATTATCTATAAGCTAACATAATTCTAGTAGGCCAACGAACCTTTCGCAATTAAAACAAAATGTTCGAACCACGATCACTGAGATAACGCCGGAAATGTGTGAAATAGTGGTGAAAAATACGATGAAAAGGGTTGGCATCCGCGATGCTGTTGGAGGTGGGCATTTGTCTGATTATGTTCCATGTGTAATTGCCGACCCTAAATTTTATATAAACTAGTGATACTTTTTATGTTAGGTAGAATAAAATTTCTAAAATAAACTGTATACCTCTTATTTCGCCACCCTGTAGTCAGGCAAATATCCGATATTACAATTTCATTCAATTACAAACAGAACTATTTAGTAAACAACTCTTGACACACACCCTACTAAACTCCGCTTAAACAACAAAAATTCATTGAAATAACTGCTTTCTTGTTTTTTCAGGTATGTTTATGTGATATTTTATGCAATAAAGCCTTTGCGAGTGTTCTATATTTTTATAGTATTGACAACAAAGCGAATTAATTAAATATTTATTTGCCAGCGAAAGATTTTGCAATATATTCAAATACCGTTCATGTAAACATCGATAAATACTTATAACTGCCATGCCGAAATGCTTTTGCGACATTGGTCCAATAACTTTTCCATTTCAAATCTTTTTTTTTTGTGTCTTTCTGTTAACAATACCAAGGTACTGTTGGACAGTTAGTCACTTCAAACAACACGTGCGTATTGTTTAATGTTTGTAGAATTAGTGTATATTTTACGTAAGTGCCTATAGTACGTATAGCATCCACATTAATTAACTTACCTAAGGTTCAATTTGACCAAACTTTTTTTCGAAAAATAACACTTGCTATCAGATAGTAATGCTAGTGTCTAAACTCCATAGTAATTTAACACTGGTATATTTACATACACGTCATAATAGTGTCAGTGTTACTTTGTAATGTCGAACTGTCTGTCTGCTGTATACATTGCTGCCGGATGGAATATATAATTTTACACCTAATTAATACACCGTAACCTACAAAATTAACTAAAAATTAAATGCACTTTCAGAAATAAAACAAATTCGTATATTGTCAAAAAAAGAATATAATTATGTAGGTACCGACATGGACGATACCTTTCCGAAATCTTTTATGAAATAAATTTTGTTATTGGTCTATTTTTGGAGAAAGTAAGGACTACGAAACCATGTTTTTGCCAATTTTACGTAGGTATTATAAGGCGATGCTGCAGTTGTCCGGGATTCCTAAAGGTGCATTCAAACCAAAAGAGCATTCGCTATTCTAACCCCCCACTCTACGAAATTCGATCGTTACGCAAAACGTGATTGGTTGATTCGTAGAACAGGGGATAAAACAGCGAATGCTCTTTTGGTTTGAACGCACCTTTAGGTGTATCGGAACTCTAGGCCGAGCAAAGGGACAGGAATAGATTTTTCAAATAGGTACCTCTTTTTTAAAATGCTTCCAACTTCTATTTCCTCTTAAGTGTTAAAAAGCAGCAATACATTATCCCATACAAATGCTCTCATGAGATATCTCATAAGATAATAAATATGGGAGGTTTAATAAGATTTTCGAAATTTCATATTGTTTGGAAAAAAGAAGCAGTCGGCAACGTAAATTTCAAAAATCGAAATATCACTCTGTTCTGCTCACCCCACTGATTGTGGTACCAATTTCGTCAGTCGTTTTCCAGCCACATACCTGTTGTATTCTCTGAACTAAAATTACAAACACGTTTTATTTCCTCGTAACATACCTATACGTAATCTACATACGTTCGGATATTCCTCGTAGTATTCGCCGCTAAAATACCAAACGATGTATTCTTTTGCCTGTTTCTGTTTTGTTTCCTCATAAATAAATATGTGTAATATAGGGTGTTTGGAATAAGTAAAAATGTATGATGTTTTCTTCGGTTACCGCGATTATCAATTAAATTAAACAATGAAAACAAAAACGAAAAGTCGTCAGCTTCCGTTATCCGGTAGCCACGTGCAGCCCACTGCTGGACATAGTCCTCTCCGTGTTTGCGTCTCTGCGTTCAGGCGCATTAGGCGGTTAATTCAATATATACTTATTCGCCATTCTGGGCAAGCGGATTGTCGTCCTCAATCTTCAATAAATGAATCGACAGTGACATATAAATCCCTTAGTCGACTCTTACCACACCCACGGGCGGAGTTGGTTAGTATTACTTATGTAAGAACTCAACTTTACGCAGTTATTTTTGTTAACAACAATGAAGAAAAATTTTGACATTAACATTAGATACTCCAAAAATCAGTGCGTAATGTAATGTATATTTGATGCGAGTCTAACTAAACTATCGTATCTACCTTATATCGGCCTTAATTACTTGATACGATGGTAACTTGATGCGATATCCGTTTGTAGTCTTGAGCTTCACTTAATTTACTAGAGAATTATACATGAGTGCACATTGTATCATTCGTATAATAAAATCGGTAGACGTAGTTAATTGTATTCTGTCAACGTTCCGCTCTGCAGCTCCGTGGTCGCGGCGGCTTCCTCGGGCCGCCGCGGGGCCCGCCAGGCGAGAGGCATCGATATCATTGTGACCTCTAGTCCTACCATGAGCTGCCGCTACGTTATTAACGCGCGTTTGCTTTCTATCCATCCCGCTCGTACTTGTATACTCGTATTGGTGCAAGCGAGCCGGATGGAAAGCAAGAGCGCGTTAATAATGCCGCGGCAGCTGATGGTAGGCACACTGCACAAGCTCTCACATACACACAAGTATAGCTTGGCTCACAATATTCAAAACACAATCCACAATTTAGTCACAGGTGCATCCTACTTCATTATGGCATCAATTTTTTAGTTGTTAAGCTCCTTGTATTTTGTAAACGGGTCATAGGGGATGGACCTTAAAATGAACAACACTCAGTATACCAAGTGATTATGCAATTATGGATACAACTCCGTGAAGACTGTAAATTCGAACCAACTTCTAGGTGTTCAATATTCGTATATTATACGCATTGTTGTGGCTTACGCAGTGTCCCACACAGCTCAAATAGTTAGTAATCAATAATAGCAATAAAGTTCACAACTAGGTAGAGTCTGGGCGGAAAAGATAAGCGTCGGCAACAATGCATGCCCGTATAAACACGTGCCATCACTTTTCGTACAAATTCCATCCAATATTGTGTCTAAAATATGTCGATAATTAATTTGTTTACGCTGGTACAAGTTCTATTTTTGATTGAAACCAATGTAAATAATTATGATTCTTTTCAATTTTCCATACTGTATTGTACGGATTGCAGGTACCAGAATTTTGAAACAACAATACCTATAACGCTTTTTTTTTAATTTAGGCAAGCTATATTGCATTTATGGCAATATAAGCTTTATAATAATTAATAGCACAAGGGACATCGGTAATTACAGTTCACCAGTTTTCAAGTCGTCTTTGAATTTCGCATTATTCATTTTATCGGTAAGCCGGCTGTAAATCCTTGGAAATTAGATTGAAACGTGATTGATGGACCTTGGAAATGGATGGTAGATTCAGATACTACATGTATACTGTGCAAGTGTAATACTTAAATGTAATGTAATTGCCATTGGCCTGTATAGTGGGAGCAGTTAGGTTGTCCATTTAGGCTCGCTTTCGGAGCGGGCGTCCTTGCCGCGGTCGTTCCACATGCCGATACCGCGACCGATTCAATTCATTACTCCCATTCGACCAATAACTTTGCAATTGAATACATTTTCATGTTCTCTGGTGGTGCACACAAGTGTCATCGGATGTGTAGAAATCAGAAATTTAAAACTCATTAATCATTAACTACCATGCTTCTCTTTATAGGTAATTGTGTAACTATAAAATAATTCATAGAGCTCTATTTTTGCCATACCTATAAGTAGCTAAAAATCAAAGGCCAGGATCTTGTAATATTCAGAATTAATATTTAGAGAAAATATTTTTTTTTTCTATTTATAATAATACTAGGAGTTACCCGCGGCTTCGCCCGCGTTCTAATATCTATTCACTGCATGTTAATGTTTTCCCGCGATTATCTCGCGTTTGCCTTAACCGATTTAAGTGTGGCGGATGGTGCTTTTACCCGCGGTTCGGCCGCGTTCTATAAATTTTTATCACGGTCGTATTAAACTAATATGATGATGGCTATAATGATGGCGAATTATTTTTGCAATTTTGACTTCAAATTCCATATGAAGAACTTTTCATCTTCTCGGTTGGTATCGATTTTTATCAATATATAAATCAAAGTTCTAGAAATTTTAGATGTGATAGCTTCTCACTTTTTGTAAAAACCCCCTTGGATCCTAAGATACCGATTTTTATTAAGGTCGGATTCAAACTAAATAAATTCAAGGTGCCGATCATTTTGTGCAAATTTGACCTCAAATTCATTACTTGAAACGCTTTGACATTTCAGATATAGATTATTATCAAAATCCGCTATCATATTATGGTCATCTTTACCATCTGGTAACTGACAAATGTTTTTTATCTTTAAAAGTTTACAACACTCACATAGGTGATTGTTGTGTTTTGATGATAAAAACTATCATTTGTCGTTTCCCAGGCCTAACAAAGATGACCATAATCAGGCGAGCTGATTAACATTTGAAGTAACTCAATATTGTTACCGTTTCTTGCAAATTTGACTTCTGCTTCATTATGATGAACAGATCAGTCAGAACTTCAGATTACCACCGATTTTTATGACGGACAATATCGAAACGGAAATTTAATAGGCAGCCTTTTTTGCAGTTTGTTAAGAACCTCTGGGATCCCGATACATCGATTTACACCATTGGATCAAAAATGTCGAAATTTATGGTGACGACTGTTTTGACTTTATTGTTACGCCGGTGGCATGATAAAAACTACAAATATGATTTTAGACACGTTAGAAGCGTTTTCAGCAGGCTGAAATGCGTTTTCAGGCCGTTTCAGAAGGTTCTCTTTCACATACTACAAAATCAAATATTCACCCCAGATACCGTCGTTTTCAGGCGCCTGAAACATGTTTTCAGGCCGTTTCAGGATACCCTCTATCCGATGGCGCAATAACCTGAAAACCCGTTTTCAGGCGTTTTCAGGACCCCTTTTGGGCCTCTCAAGTACAAATCGGTATATAGCTAAATTTCCCATATGAGTGAAAGAGAAAGCACTATTAGATAGAGACAGCACGAGAGAATGTTCTGGAAGGTAGTTTCAATTGAGACAGCGAAGAGATAACATCAAGAGCGAAAACTGCGATTCTAACTGCGAGTTTGCGAAGTGTTAAGTGTGTGATCAGTGTTTTAGTTTACTGTTTGTTCCTTTAATTAGTAATTAAAGTGTCAGTTTTAAATAGTGGCTTATTTATACATTTTCTATAGAAAACCCACCCCACGAACGTAACATTTGGTGTCAGAAGTGGGATAGAAAATGGGTATAACGCCGCGTGACAACGAGACCGAGCCAAAAGGAGTTGTGACCCGGAGCCAAGCTGCACGTGAGGAACCTGCAGCGCGGGAGGATACTGCAGTACCTGAAGAACCTCTAGCATGTGAGGATACTGCATCTAAGCCCGGAACGTCTGGTTTGCAGGCTAAGAGTACTCAAGACGTAGACCTCAGAACTATTCTGATTCTCCTGAAGGAGCAGTCGCGGAAACAAGAAGAACAGTCGCGGAAACAAGAAGAACAGTCGAAATTGATTCTTCAAGAGTTGCACAAGGCTGCTACTGAATGGAAGCAAGAAATGTACGAAGTCCAAGGGAAGCTCAGTGACATGGAGAACAAGATTCATGTTGTAGAGGAAGCGGTTGAGCGTCGCCTCCAGAAGCTTGAATTAAAAGTAGCTAATGGCATCAGTACCTGCGCACCCGAGATATCTGTGCCGGGAGGTGGAAAATTTAAGGCACCTCCTTTTGATGGTACATCTTCGTGGGCGGCGTACAAGCTACAGTTTGAGTCCGTGTCCAAAGCAAACGGTTGGAGTAAGGAGCAAGCGATGACGGCTCTGACGCTGGCACTTCGTGACGAGGCTCTTACAATTCTAGAAGCTCTTGGAAAAGAGCAAACTTACGACCGGCTTCTAGAAGCATTAGAAGCCCGTTACGGAGACAGTCACCTAGAACATGTCTACCGAGCTCAGCTGAAAGACAGAACGCAGGGACGTAATGAGACATTGCAACAATGGGCCCTGGAAATTGAAAAGTTGGTCAGAAAGGCATACCAACGTTCAGCTGACTCTTTAATTAAAACCATGCTGGTGCAGGCATTTGTTGATGGGATCCGGGATTTGGAAGTAAGGGCGGCAGTACGACTAGGGCACCACGAAAGCCTTAAGGATGCCGTAGCTCATGCCCTAGAAGTTGAAGCTGTACGCCAAGATCCATCAAGATCGTATAAGCTACGTGAGGTATCTGCTAGGGAGCCGTTTGCACCTCGTCGGGAGTTTGGGCCACGATGTTACCATTGTGGAGAACGTGGCCATATACAAACTAGTTGCCCGAAAAGAAGGATTGCACCTCATCGGGAGTTTGGGCCACGATGTTACCATTGTGGAGAACGTGGCCATATACAAACTAGTTGCCCGAAAAGGAGTAGCAGGAGAGAACGAGATGAATCCCCCGTGACCAGGAATAAGGGCTCTGTACGACCAGAGCCGCAGCAGGGAAACGAGTAAGAGCCAGGACTAAGGGACGAGTGCTGGCTGGAGGTCGAAATGTCCCAGTAGTGATTTCACAAGTCAACGACGGGAATAGTCTGGTCGTCAAGGGAGAAATTGGTGGAATACCATGTAACCTTACTATCGACACCGGAGCTTCTCGGACGGTGATTAATTCTTGGCTTCTGAAACACCTGACTCGAGGTCATGTAGTCCAACCGACGCATCTACAGCTGCTTACAGCCACTGGCCAGTATATTCCCATCAAGGGAGAGACAGGAGTGGATTTAAGAATCGGCAAGCACATTTATCGGCACAAAGTGATTGTTGCAGACATAATTGATGACTGTATGATTGGACTGGATTTTATGAGGTGCCATGGTTATAAAATTGACATGGAAGTTGGAGTCCTGAAAACTAGATTTGATGAGGTTCCCATGGAAGGAAGAATTAGTGGGAATGTTTACTGCTCTAGAAGAACTGTGCTCCTACCAAAGGCACAGGTTCGAGTCCCAGTGCGTTTACCAGGAACAGCAAGTCAGGGAGGTCGTCGATGTGTAGTTGTGGAAAAAGTATTCAACGGTAAACCATGGATGGCAGCTCGTACAGTGGTTACGAAGATCAATGACGTTTCATATCGGATTCGGAGGAATTTACGAAGCCCATGCAAGATTGTTCACGTTGACCGGCTCGCCAAATACCACGGAAATAATGATGCTCGGGACGAGCATGTCTTAGGAGGGGGTAGTGTTACGCCGGTGGCATGATAAAAACTACAAATATGATTTTAGACACGTTAGAAGCGTTTTCAGCAGGCTGAAATGCGTTTTCAGGCCGTTTCAGAAGGTTCTCTTTCACATACTACAAAATCAAATATTCACCCCAGATACCGTCGTTTTCAGGCGCCTGAAACATGTTTTCAGGCCGTTTCAGGATACTCTCTATCCGATGGCGCAATAACCTGAAAACCCGTTTTCAGGCGTTTTCAGGACCCCTTTTGGGCCTCTCAAGTACAAATCGGTATATAGCTAAATTTCCCATATGAGTGAAAGATAAAGCACTATTAGATAGACACAGCACGAGAGAATGTTCTGGAAGGTAGTTTCAATTGAGACAGCGAAGAGATAACATCAAGAGCGAAAACTGCGATTCTAACTGCGAGTTTGCGAAGTGTTAAGTGTGTGATCAGTGTTTTAGTTTACTGTTTGTTCCTTTAATTAGTAATTAAAGTGTCAGTTTTAAATAGTGGCTTATTTATACATTTTCTATAGAAAACCCACCCCACGAACGTAACACTTTGACATTTCAGATATAGATTATTATCAAAATCCGCTATCATATTATGGTCATCTTTACCATCTGGTAACTGACAAATGTTTTTTATCTTTAAAAGTTTACAACACTCACATAGGTGATTGTTGTGTTTTGATGATAAAAACTATCATTTGTCGTTTCCCAGGCCTAACAAAGATGACCATAATCAGGCGAGCTGATTAACATTTGAAGTAACTCAATATTGTTACCGTTTCTTGCAAATTTGACTTCTGCTTCATTATGATGAACAGATCAGTCAGAACTTCAGATTACCACCGATTTTTATGACGGACAATATCGAAACGGAAATTTAATAGGCAGCCTTTTTTGCAGTTTGTTAAGAACCTCTGGGATCCCGATACATCGATTTACACCATTGGATCAAAAATGTCGAAATTTATGGTGACGACTGTTTTGACTTTATTAAAACACCTTGGATACACAGATATATGTACTTTTGATTACTATCGCATGAAAACTCGGGAAAACTTAAAAGGTTATTAACGTTGGTTAACATGCTATATTTAGATTTTTTTTTATCAGAAATAAACACTAAAACGATACCCCTGTCATAACCCGCAAGCCCATGAGACCATAACAGAGAAGATGGTATTTCACGTACACCTCGGTACAGCGACACGATAGTAGACTATAGAAACGATAACCATGTTGTTTTTTTACTGTTTAACCTTTTTACCACTTTCAAGAGTTCAGTTCTCGAAAACCCTAAAACATGTCTTTAGTCATTTATGTTTGGGAATACTCCTGTGAAGTTTCGGATAAAACAGTTTAAATAGTCAAGTTTCCCCTACAAACTTTAGACTCATTGCACCCTCTAATGAGTGGATTTTGACTTAACCTTTTTTAGAGCGCCCCTACACCCTCAAAGAAACCTACGCGCTATATTTGGAATCTCTAGAACCAGAAATGAACATAAATAATAAAATTATATTGATATTTTTCGAATTTTACCCCATCACACCATAACCGTGTACATAGTATTTCACGTCTGCCGCGTTAAATTTTAAAATCGTTTTTGTGATCTACGTCCCGATAAACCATAGAAACGATACCCAACTTGATTTTTTCACTTCCTCACCCTTTTTACCTTTTTCAGGGGTTAAATTTTCAAAAAACCTGCAAACATGTCTTTATTACTTTGAAGAATACTCCTAGGAAGTTTCGGACAAAATAGTCCAACTAATCTTGTTTCGCCATACAAACTTTGGACCCCCATTAAACCCTCTAGGGAGTGGATTTCGACTTAACCTTTTTAGAGCACCCCTACATCCTCAAAGAAACCTACGCGCTAAATTTGGAATCTCTAGAACCAGAAATGAACATAAATATAAATAAATAATAAAATTATATTGATATTTTTCGAATTTTACCCCACCACACCATAACCGTGTACATAGTATTTCACGTCCGCCGCGTTAAATTTTAAAATCGTGATTGTTTTCGTGATCTACGACTCGATAAACTATAAAAACGATACCCATCTTGATTTTTTCACTTTACACCTTTTTTACCTTTTTCAGGGGTTGAATTTTTAAAAAACCTTAAGCATACCTTTACTCAATTACTTTAAAGAATACTCTTGCGAAATTTTGGATAAAATAGTTCAACCAATCTTATTTCGCCATACAAACTTTGGACCCCCATTTCAACCCCTTAGAAGGTGAATTTTGAAAAATCCTTTCTTAGTGCTCGTCTACACCATAAAAGGAACCTACGTGCTAAATTTGGAGTCTTTAGGACCAGGGGTTTAGGCTGTGCGTGCATCTTTATCAGGGAGCTTCTTCTTTTATATATATAGATGGATATGATTCTATACTAATAAATATCAATAAATTTAACTAAAAATGTACCTATCTGAATTGTGAACTCAAGGTTTGGTTTTAAGTTAGTGATAAAACGAAGAAAAGTGCGTGATTATGATATAATGCAAGTTTTTAGGTTTGTTTACATTTATTTTGTTTTCGAGTGACAAACGGTACAAATAATTATCTATAACTAATTATTCAGTGACCATCAGATTGTGCCAATTTGATATCGAAACTATATAGGTACGTACTTTGCAATCGTAAACGGAAACCTAAACGTAAAAATAATCACAGTCAAGATTGTACTAATAAGTGATAAGTTTGGATTCCTTTACGAAATTTATTATCTAATCAGTCGAAGTTGTTAATGTTTTCTAATTCGTGAAATCAGTCCTGATTTTTGTCACAACATATACTTTTACGAAATATACAAACGAATTTAAATTATTATATTCTTACTATTTTACATTTTACTGAAACAGAAAGCAGGCATTGAATCTAATTCTTTTACCTATTGCAATCCTCGATAAAACATTAGCAATATTACTGGCCTGATATTGAACATTGATGTACCTAATAATGATTGGTGGTTTAGTTCCCTACGTGAAATTCAATGAACAGCTGTCTCCGTCTTATTGATGTGTATCCTCTAGAGTAGTCTAGTGATAATGCGCATATCGTTTCATTATGAAGTAGGCACATAACATCCTAATAATAATCACTAAACATTGATACTGTAACTAGTAAGTAATCTGTGCCATTTGCTTTTGCTGAAAGGCGTTGATTCAATATTGAGACAAACCTCACGACGTTTGAATCAATCAACATACCTACTTGTAGAATACCCACCTATTTAAGAGTCCGGTACTTTTTTTACGAATGTCCTCATGTTTGTCATACTATATTGGAGTAACTAATAATAATCTTGCTACCATTTTAGCATAGAACGGAAGACGATACCAATTCTTAGTACTTTTAATTCTATTTTAGTTCTTAGTCTTTTAATGAGGTAACTCAATCAAGGAGCTGGTTCGCGATTTTTGATTAAAGAGGTAACTTATGTTCACTTTTTTATAAACAAAATGATATTAAAGCGGTATGCAAGTTGTAAATTTGTGTTGGAAAATCGTCTACGGAATAAGTGGAACACTTTCTTCATTTTCATACATACAAGTATTTTTCGCATAAATTTATGTTTAGCTAGAGCAAATAATAAAAATAATGCCAACTTTTAGTACATACTTATAAAGTACATATCATAAAATTAATAATGCGAAATAAACTTCATTTCATGTCTAAATAAAATAAATTAGGTAGCACGAAAATTTATGTTGTGAAATCCAGTACCTAATGTATTAATCAACGTCCTCGCAAAACAAGGTTTCTTACAATCGTCTTTTTGTAAATTAAATAATAATATATATTTATCAAAATATTTTTTTTTTAATAATACCAATAAAATAGTTCATAGTATCTTAACAATTGTAATTTATTAGTGTTAACTAATGATTTTCACTTTCAAAAAATATTGCAGGCTCTTAAATACTGCGCATAGAAATATTCAATGAACTTAATATCTACGTTTTAGCTCTGATTTAGTGTTAATAGTTTCAGATACTTATCTGATATGTGACGTGGTAAGATATTATATTCGCTACGTAACACATGGATATAGCAGTATTTGATGGGCTAGGCTAGAACTGAATCTAAAGAAATTTTGAATAACAGGTTCGTTGTAAATGTTCACGTTACAGAAACTTCAGTTAGTTTTTGAGTATTTTGAAAAAAGATACGTAATCGAACTTTACATTTTAACTTTAGGAACACGATTGACTAAGTTATCGTAATATGAAGGGTCCACGGAAAGAACATGTTTAGTCCGTCTAAAAGTCAGGGCAAATTTGCACCATAATCTATTATGTATAAGTAAGGTTGATTTTCCTACTGAAATTAGAATTGACTAGACATGTTATTTCCGTGGACCCTTCATATATAATTTACGATATCTAAGACCATTTATTTTGCTTTCATAATTTATGTAAACTAACATTTAAATAAAAAGTAAAATTTAATTTATTATTTTTGTTATTTTATAATAAAAAGACACAATTAGTTGCCTAATTTCTAATCATTTATGCATTTACTCGTACAATAATAATCTGATATCAACGTAAGGTAAATAAAAAAAAACGGATAGCATGGAGGTTGATTAGCAGTATGTTTCTTTTTTAGTATAACCTACCGTTTGAATAACTTAGAATAGAACAGGACTATCTAAGTAAGTATGTAAATAACCTTTAACATTTTAACATAATATATGTAAGTGTAAAGTGTGTTAATATATTGCATAGTAAATGATATATTACGAGTATGTTCGAAGAGCGCTAGGCTATGGCAGGCGCGCGCCGCCGGGAGCCGGAATCCGATCCCGTTACCCTAACGGCAGGAGCGCACGCCCACCATTAACTACTTAATCGGTGTCTATCTTGTACCTTTGGGATTTTACCATCACGGCTCTCGGCTTTTAGAACTATACATATAAAAACCGTCAATAAAAACTTATAATCAATAACATTTTACATTATTGGTGCTCCCACTATTGACGTTATTTCTTTTATATAACGTTATAGAACAAAGTGTAACAAGGACAATGTTGTAGCCTATTAGTATGTAAAAGAGAGAAAGATGATGTTACATAAACATAACATTTTATAGCGCCAAATGCGGGAGCACTGTAGGTAAGAGTGGGCTTAATTAACCTGATCATTAGGCCTCCCCGAGTTGTCCCTAACGCAAAAGAAATGCATCACAGTCACACTACATCATATATTATTAGCCTCGTCATTATGTTGAACGGTGATGGACATTGGACAACCTTTACACGAGCTACACATCCGCACAAGATGCCGTTCTGCAATCTTTCAACGAGTTTTAGTTTGATTAAACGATCTCTTATAATTTTTGAGATAGGTTAATTTCACCGTAATTTTGAGTTATTATATGCACACATTGGAGACGCTGGCTGAAATATTTGTTGCTACGGAACCCTTCGCGCGCGAGTCCGACTCACACTAAGTCAGTTATTTAATAATTTTAAGTAGGTATTAACTCGTGGGGCATTCAATTGTTAATAATTGTTTATAGACTTAGAGACTCATGTTTCACCTTGTATAGAATTACATTCATTTTCAACTAACTCTATCAAACGCTCTATGGTCATAATGGAACCTCACTTTCATTAAAGTATTTATTACAACGGCCCTTGCTTAGCGCATAGAGTAGCAGTCATCAGGGCCAAATACCTAGTGACCTGTTACGAATTGATTTGTCCTTAAAGTATAATGTTTTTATTGCATTTTAGTGTAATTTAAGTCCGCTTCTTTTTGTCGTACTTACTCTAAAAACCTGAGTAAACAAAATGTGTTTTGTTTGGCCTCGATGTTGAAAATTGACGAACATTGCGGAACACCGGAAATAACTTGACCATCGAACTATTTCACAATATTAGTGATATAGCAATCCGCGTATACCTAATAATAAATTTCTATTATGTCTTTAAATAAACTTTGTAATCAAAATTTTATTTATAAAATCAAAATAATAATTATTTAATTTGGGCACGATACATTGCACTAATGAATGTCAACATTTTAAATATTATTGTTACTTACAGCCACTGACCCGAGAACTTTTATATTTTTTCCGGAAATAAACTCTAAGGGGCTTGATTTCAAAACAGTGTCTTTAATATCACATCTTATTACTACTAGAGATATAAAGATCTTGGTTGTTAGATTAAAAAGAAAAAAGCTCTTCAAGCGTCGTTCAATCAGCAAAAAGCAACAATTCTTAGTTTATAAGTATCTAATAGACGACAAAATTCTGGGCCACGTGGTGACGGCAGTAAGAATACATTTGTCACCACCCCAACTCCTCCTGCGGGTGTCGTAAGAGTCGACTAAGGGATTGAAGTGTCACTGACCATTTTTGATAACGATTGATGATGGGCAGCAGCGTCATCACTGTAGACACATTACTGCGATCGCCAATCCGCTTGCCCAGCGTGGCGATTATGGGCATTTACCTCCTAATGCGTCTATACGCATAGTTTAATATGAGAGGCCTTCGTCCAGCAGTGGACTATCATAGGCTGATGATGATGATGAATAGACAACAATCAATGCCTAGATATGTTTAACATAATAAAATAAACTCAAATACTAAATTAATAGGATAATACAAGACATGAATAATACATAATTTTGGAGTCAGAAATATGATGATAATAATTTGGAGGTGTAAAAAATAAATGTCAATATAAGGAAAATAATAAGGTACCTTATATAAAACAAATGATCCATTTCAAAAAACAATCTAAGTCTATAACTTAGGTAACAATAACCGTAGGAAAGTCGTAAAAATATTATTATGTTTAAAAGACACATTGCTACAGGCAAAACATTCGAGTAAAGTATCTTTTTAATGAAGTTACTGTTAGTATTATAGGTAGTATAGTGCTCAGAATATAAATGGAGTTTACGTCATTATTCAAATATGGAACGTCAAATGACGTGTCTATACAAACACTACTACCACATGCACCAAGTTAGTTAAGTTTTTCATCAACTGGTTTAAAATACCTATGTAGGTAGATGAAAAACTACTACAAAAAAAGTTCATAGCTGGCATGTATGTACAATATGTAGGTACATGCCAGCTATGAACTTTTTTGTATACTGCTCTTGTTTGTCACTGTACGAGAAGCAAGCGCTACATGTATGTATATTAGGTTTATGGCCGTTGTCACTATTGTTTATGATCCATCGCTTTAGGCTTTATCGTGAGTTTCCAGTTCACAGTTGTTCTAAATCGATAATTTGCCAATGGAATTTAGACTTTGTTTTTTCACGTTGACGTACCTATTAACTACACATCATATGTGTAATTAGTGCGTTTGTGTTGCCGGGCGGCGCTCCGCGCGTCGTCGCCGCTGCCGCGAGTGCCGCGCAAGGTCGTGGCCAGCATAACATAACACGTTACTCGCCATTATGTGTAAATATTATTGAGTTAACGCGCTTTGTTTAGTTATAATATATTTTTTTGACAATTAACAGATATAAATAGACGTGATTGTTGAATATTGAAAATAATAAGTTTATCCGTTCACTAAGGGTTAAGAGCAAGCAAACTATGGGGCTATTCCAAAGAGTTTTAAACATAGATAGTCCAAACTTTTTTTTGCCTGGGAAGAGGCTATACTGAAGAACGTATGCCCAAAAAAAACCGGCCAAGTGCGAGTCGGACTCGCGCGCGAAGGGTTCCGTACCATTATCAATTTATTATTTAAAAAAACACAGTTAAATTAACCTACCTCAAAAAATATAAGAGATATTTTAATCAAACCAAAAATCGTTGATAGAGTTTATTAATGTGCATAACATATATTTTTTTTAGAATTTTATATCGCATAGTTTAAAAAATAGAGGGGGGGGGACACATTTTTCAGACTTTGCGAGCTGATATCTCAAAAACGATTTGCTTAAATAATAATGTGATTTATAAACCTTCATATCATTTTCAAAGACCTTTCTATTAATACCCCACACGCTCATATACAGCTAAATTTTTTTTTCTATCCCTCAGTTCCATGTATGGAGGGCCCCCACCCCAATGGTATTTTTACAATTTAGTATCATAATCCTGTAGCGGTTCATACAACACATATCCTTACCAAATTTCGTTACTGTAGCATCTATAGTTTCCGAGTAAATCGGCTGTGACAGACGGACAGACGGACAGACGGACAGACGGACATGACGAATTTATAAGGGTTCCGTTTTGCCATTTTGGCTACGGAACCCTAATAAAAACAAGCATTACACTAAAGAGAGGAATTACTTGGAAATAACTAAATAATTGGCAATATTTTATTGGATTAAATGCAAAAATACTAAAACGTATTTTAAAAATTTGTTTGATTTGTTTTTGCCTCAAAATACTGAACTCAACGACCTCTGCGGCAGTGGCTGTCAACGGTCAATGCACTTCGAAATTCCTAATACAAGTGCGTTCTTAAATTTCTCAATATCTTTGATAAATGGTCCTAGCAACTCATACTTACGAGCAAACCAACTCGTACATTCGTCCTCAGGTCTTCACGCGTCACTTCCGTCGGTTCATGAGCGGCAACAAGCATCCTAAGTCAATACGATTAGCATTTGAGAATTTTAATACTTTGATCAATCATGAAAATAAATAATATAACCATAAAATAAAGCATACTGCTGTGATTTTTCGTTTTTATTTTGCAGTACTTACCCACCAGTGTTTTAGGCAGTAATATTTTCCATGGCACTTGTGATAAAACTCAAGGTGAAATAAAAGTTAATTCCAATGGAAACGAGTGTACCTGTCTATTAGTCAACATTTCGTTATTTTCGTTTATGAAGTGAAGTATGCAAAGTATCGGAAATACTTACCTATTTATTCGATTCACATGACAAGAAATAGTTAATAGTCAGTTGTCATAATACTTACGTAGTATTATTATATCAATTATTTTCAATAATACATACTGGATTCGATTACTGGCGTCGATTGGCAAGATAGAGAAGTATCTAATATGTAAAGATAAAATATTCGCATAGAAATAGGAAACCTTTTCTTCGGTCCCGGCCCTTTCTTTCGGCTTTTGTAGCCGATTAATTGTTCGGTCCCATACAAGTTTTTAAACCTCGAAAGGAACAGAAACTTTTGGCTTACAAAAAGTTTGTCACTCTGTGTACCTTTTACTCGCAACATTCTTACGTAAACTTACGCAATACACAATAAATAGTACATTGTGCATCAAGGGAGGTAAGTACGGAATTACTAACGAGAGTGTTAGAAACCCGACGCCGTTAGGCGGAGGGCTTTTATGACTCGAGTTAGTATTCCGCTTACCGACCGTGATGCATACAATGTTTTTCATCACACTTGCTGACAAAAACATAAGTTTTAAGAAATAACATCATTAAATGACGTACTGACATTTCCATTACTCCCTAGGGAATTTCACTTTTCTATTACTCCCGCTGCGCGCGCAAACAATGGCGCGCTTAGGCAGCAAGTGTGATGAAATAGTACATTGTGCATCAAGGGAGGTAAGTACGGAATTACTAACGAGAGTGTTAGAAGCCCGACGCCGTCAGGCGGAGGGCTTTTATGACTCGAGTTAGTATTCCGCTTACCGGCCGTGATGCATACAATGTTTTTCATCACACTTGCCAACCAAAAAATAAGTTTTAAGACATAATATTATTAAATGACGTACTGACATTTCTATTACTCCCTAGGGAATTTCACTTTTCTATTACTCCCGCTACGCGCGCAAGCAATGGCGCGCTTAGACAGCAAGTGTGATGAAAACACTTTTTACACCACATTTTGTAGGGCAAAAATACAAGTATTATAATTTTATATGACAAATAAAAAAATAACATGACTCTTTAATTACATACAAATATGCAAAAGTTCTCTTAGTTATTTGTTCTTTTTGTAGGTGGTATAAATTAAGAGAAGTGAGCACGTGATTAACTTCTAAAGGCGATTATTGTCTTTGTTGCAATCATTGCACCTAATAGTACATTGTGCATCTAGGGAGGTTAGTATTCCGCTTACCGACTGTGATGCATATAATGTTCTCCATCACACTTGCGAGCAAAAAAAACAGTTTTATGACAAAATATTATTAAATGACGTACTAACATTTCTATTACTCCCTAGGGAATTTCACTTTTCTATTACTCCCGCGATGCATGCAAGCAATGGCGCGCTTACAAAGCAAGTGTGATTAAAACTACATTACCTACTTATTGATACTTAGTGATATTATTACGCAGGTACTTATATTAAGTGAGTATTTCATTTTGATAAAAACATGTGACCTAGGTACCTATAAATTGCCAGCCGTGTAGTAACGGCAGTAAGAATACGCTTGTCACTACCCCAACTCCTGCTGCGGGTGTCGTAAGAGGCGACTAAGGGATTGAAGTGTCACTTAAAATTGTAAACTCAAATTCAAATTTGTAAAGCACGCTTCAATTATCATATGTGCCTGTTTTATTATTGTAACCGTGTAAATTAACTACGATTAACCTTTTAACTCATTTAAGTGTCCTTGTGGAATTCGCGGTTAATTAGTCGCAACCAGAGCGGGGGGGTCGATCGAGTGAGTCACGCCTTCAGGAACCGCGCACGGGACCGTCTGCGGTTCTAACGTGGCGCAGGGCTTGACACATTTTTTTACATAATAATCGGTGTACCAATGTATACCTAACTAGCGACCCGCCCCGGCTTTATACGGGTACAGCACTGACACTAAAACCTTCCTCTTTAATCACTCTAATATATTAAAACCGAATCAAAATCCGTTGCCTAGTTTTAAAGATTTAAGTATAGGTAGGTACATAGGGATATAAAGTGACTTTGTTTTATGTATAGTAGGTATAACCAAGACTAGCCAAGATTGTATTTTTGAATAATAACTGTTAATACGCTTGTTTTGTTATTACGCCTTTTGCTTAACTGTCAGGTCTGATAGACAATGCCCCATTTCATTAAGTTCGCCATTTGTACGTCGGAGTTGACTTTTTTTTTAGGGTTCCGTAGCCAAAATGGCAAAAACGGAACCCTTATAGATTCGTCATGTCCGTCTGTCCGTCTGTCCGTCTGTCCGTCTGTCACAGCCAATTTACTCGGAAACTATAAATGCTACAGTAACGAAATTTGGTAAGGATATGTGTTGTGTGAACTGCTACAGGAATATGATACTAAATTGTAAAAAAAACCATTGGGGTGGGGGCCCTCCATACATGTAACTGAGGGATAGAATTTTTTTTTTAGTTGTACATAGGCGTGTGGGGTATTAATAGAAAGGTCTTTGAAAATGACATGAAGGTTTATACATCACATTTTTATTTAAGCAAATCGTTTTCGAGATATCAGGTCTCAAAGTCTGAAAAATGTGTCCCCCCCCCCTCTATTTTTTAAACTACGCGATATAAAATTCTGAAAAATATATATGTTATGCACATTAATAAACTCTATCAACGATTTTTGGTTTGATAAAATTATCTCCTATAGTTTTTGAGGTAGGCTGATTTAACTGTATTTTTTTAATAATAAATTGATAATGGTACGGAACCCTTAGCGCGTGAGTCCGACTCGCACTTAGCCGGTTTTTTTGTAAATAAATAAAATACCTAACGAAAAGTTTACTTAAATTTAACATAATAAGTTAAACAAGTGTTTTAATAACTGAACATTAAATTCATTCTGTATATATAAATAAGAATTTTCTTAATTATGACAATTGTAGTTTCATTCGCCCGGTTCAGAGTCTTACAGAAGTAGAGGCATATAACTGACGATGAATATCACCGTAGCTCATATTGAAATAAATACTTTGAAATAATGTATAAACAAATACTTTAACAGGTCAAATTACATATGCTAACATAATGAGACTTGTCATCAAAGTATTTATTTCATTTTAAAAAACGCATTTTTATTTTCTTGTTGTTGCCGTGTATTTATTTATTGTCTCTCCGTAATAAACTCGCCTGTCGTGTTAATAATTCATATTTTTGCAGTCTTGCTCTGCATCAGAACCATCTTAGAGATCACCTACACTTTGTTTACCTAATATAACCGATTATTCAAGTCTTGCATCAGGTATCATCGAAGTCATAATTCTATGGCACAAATTGTACGAGTATTGCAATATAGAGCTGAATCTTTTAATTCATGAGCTTCCTGTTGCAAGCGGTAATTCGCTGGTAGGAGCTACACGCTACACGCGAGCAAAGGATGTTAGTATTCAAGGGGCTCCCTGAAGCACTTCGTGACGCCGCGTGTTCGTTCCCTTTGCTTACCGAGCGCCGGTCTAATACTCATGGGAACTAATGTTATAACTATGCGAAGGCAATCGGCAATAGCCTCATATGTAATGGTTCCGCGCTCGATATGGGAGTGGATTCTAGGACGGTAACTCGCGCTGTTACAGACAGGTTTGTTACGATTAAGTTTCGTGACCAAGAACGACTGCTACAGTTCGATAAAGTTTTTTTGGGAAATACTGAATAAATAAAAAAAATTACTAATATGCTTTACTATATACATAAGTTTAAGGCAAGTCGGTATGTTAGTTATTTACTCACACACTGGTTTTCACAACAACTGTATCATACAGAAGGTATGTATAAACCATTAAATTGATCAAATCAAAGGAAATATATTAGAATATACAATTTAGTAGACATACACTAGCGTCCTTTGTCAGTTCTTTAAAATCCTCAGCAGATTCAATTTTAACAATAGTTAGTAACTGATCCTATATCTTCAAGGTAGAAAAAATATTTAACCTCTTTAATAAACGATTTCATTACTATTTTTTTCAGTACTTTAGGGGTTTTAATTAGAAACTAATTAGGTGTATTCACCGTTTTATGTACTTACTAAGCGTATGTATATTATTATATTATTATTGCATAAGTTTAATATCTGGATGGATATTAAGTAACTATAGCTGCCTATGTACAAAACAGTACCTGTGCTCCTAGCTAAATTATATTTACTTAAAAAACCCATACTAACTGCCGTTTTTTATGTTTTTCGAAACATTTGTTTTCTTCCGATAAGCTTGATTTCTCAGATGTGTTAATACCTATAGTGTACTTACCTACTAGTGTTTTACCCTAAATATGATTTAATAAATACAATGTATCAAATTACTTTTTATTTATAAACATAACAATTTGTTAGCGGAAGTCTTAGTTGTGTACTTATGTTATTCAATTGTTCTAAGATGTCCGTGATGTGGAGTTATAGGTAGAGTTGTAGAGTAGAGCTGCAACCCATATCATTGACATTCCGTCATCGCACACATTCACTACTGACACTCACAGTCCTATGCTTTTTGTATAAAAGAGTATAATTTAATAGGAGTTACGAATAACAAATAAAAGTAAGGTACATCATTAATTATCGTAATCACTTCCAAGAAGACTTATTTGAATAGGTGTAAGTACAAAGTTGTACCATATTAATAAATGCGGCAGTCGTTAAATTTTTACGCAATAATATATTGTCATGGCTCCATCAAGATTAAACCGGTGCTGCATACGTTAACCGTCATGATGTCCAAACCTAAATATAATAAGAGTCTATATATAATAATAAATAATTTTTATTCGCCCTTGAAAACCCCTGCGTAACAATGTTCTTCAAAATCGTCTAAACTGTTTCGGAGTTTCCTGATAGTAATAAAGTAATAATTATACATATATTTAGATATACAAGACTTGTTCGTTTAAAGCTATGAAGATTAGGTAAGTTCAACGTGCAGGTAATAATATTCCTATTCATATTAAGACGATCTCTTGCTCTCTTGAAGTCGGAAAATTGTAGGAATATTATTACCTGCATGTTGAACTTATCTTATTATACCTTCATACGAGCAAGTCTTGAGCTTTATGCTTGTACATTGATGTAAATTCCGAATGTCGCCGGATTAAAAAAAAAACTCACTTTGTTGAAAGGAAATAACACAACTTGAAAAGGCAACATTTCGATATGTTACCTAGTTTTGTTTACTTTCAAGGGACTCGATAATTTACTTTCGACACCGTCAACATAGCAGATTTGAAAATAAGATTATTATGTGAAATATTTTCACATGATTTGATGGATGATACGGATGATGAATGTGTGATATGATATGTTTACTATTGGGTAATAGTCCGCCACTATTCACCTCCTAGGTCACGAGAGCCAAGCCATAGATAGCTCAAAGTGAACTCACTTAAGTGACGACGAGGACCCTCTGAATAGATGAGGCTTTTATTCATAAACGAACCGTAGGTCATAATTATTTTCTGGATAGATATTTAGTTTATAGGTATAGTCTTTGCTTTGATAGAGTAACGCGGATGAAAAACAAACTCTTTTACCTGCGTACGTATCTTATGTAAGTTGAGCTTTTAATTTCTCATCGTCAACATCTGATCGTACCGATTGTGTGTTACGACTGCTAGGGAAGATGTACATTATGTATCTACCTATGTTTCTCAGCGTATTTGCCGGCACGGGTCGCTGAAAGCGGCTTAATGTCTAGGCACTGCCTATATGTCTGATAGGCAAATAGGTTTAGTGTAGTACTTACCGCCATAATGGATTGTTCGACAGTCGGAAGTATAGTATAGGTATCGGCACGAGAGTTGAGGCCACGTACACATCAACATGTCATGGAAACACATGAGGAATTTGAAATTAGTGTTTGTTTTTTCGTACTGACAGCAAACCCAATTGCAACTGTAAGATTGACCAAAAAGTTTGTTCAAGAGATTTGCTTTAATATTTTGACGCAAGTCATTCATTCATTCACTACATTTTTTGCAATTAGTACTTTATGTGTGTAATCATAATATACTCCTAGTTGTAATGACATCTTGCCAACTCGACTAATTGTAAGTCAACAATCGATATTATGTCAATGCTAATAAGTGTATTGCTATTTTGCTTCATGAACTACATGGTGACTATTTACTATTGATATGGCTTAAGTGGCAGTGGCTGGGCAAATTACCAGAAGATCAGATGACCGACGAGGACAGAAACTGCTGGACTGGCGACCACGTACCGGTAGATGCAGTGTAGGCAGACCTTATACAAGATGGTCCAACGACCTGGTCAAGGTCGCGAGAACCCGCTGGAGGCAAGCAGCACAGAGTCGGTTATAATATTGGCGATCATTAGGGAATGCCTATGTTGAGCAGTGTAGTCTTTCGGCTAAAATGATGATGATGACGATGATGATGGACCTGGTATGTACAGAATCAAATGATATCAAACATACTGAAAACAATGTTTAATAGAATATCAGATATAGAAATTTCAAGAATAGAGTTATTTGCCCACTCGTTTCTGAAACTCTCTCAAACTGACTGATCGTGACAAGTAAAAAATCGCTCCTCATAAGCTCATAACTTTATAATATTTGGTATGTTGACTTCGAGTCATTGAAACTTAAAAACCGCTTGCCTGATTTTATGTTTATATAAGGAAAGCCAACTTTACGTAGCTTGTATGTAAAGGCAACTCACCACTTTTCGTATAGGTACTTAGTTTTGCGTCGACATAGTGCTTTATCGTGGCGCTCAGGTTATGTGTCTCATCAGAAGTTAGTTTTATTTAAATTTGGTTTTCTGTAACCGAGATTCAAATTCAGGTAACCTGATTGTTGCGCTGCTGTGTAAATGAGCGCTTATAAAACCTTCCAAACCTATAAGCTATCTTTTGTCAAAGTTATTTTAAGGTTTCACATGATCCTCTTGTGCATTTTACTATTACCTATTTCCTAATCAGGCAGGCAGTTGTACAATTGTTATGATCGTTATTTAATTGCTCTGCTTTCAAGTCCCTATTTTTTGACTCGTGTATATTTAGTTGGTTTTTAAACTGGTTGACACTTAGTGCTGAGACCACTTCTTCAGCCATCTGAATACGGCTTGACAAAATTTTAAACATTTTTATCCAGGAATAAATACAATTGCGAGCAACAAGTATTACCTAATACCACAGAATATAATATGCTAATACCTATGGAAGCACGTTAAGTTGTGTTTGTATTTTGTTTGTGAATTAGTCCTCTTCGTGTGATAATCGCATATGCGTTGTATTTTTTGGAATAGGTTACCTTGAAACTTGCACACGCTTTGTGTTTGTGATACGAGTAGTATTCGTCACAGCTACGCGCGATTTTGTCCGGAGCGCAATAATGCCCGACTTGTCAATATTGTTATACATATAACCATATAAGGAACTATTAAATTTGCTCATTTGTAATACCAAGTGTCCTTAGTTCCTCTCCATGAGGAAAAGTACAAAGTGAGCGAGTACAAAGACAATTGGCATTCTGCAGTAGCGTCTACTTAAATTACTTTCTATCCAGGTTCACAAAACATCGTAATTTAAAGTACGTTCATAAATATTAAGTAAATATTAATATAATTCTTGTAAGTACTTAAGTTTTATTCCATTTTTTTTTCTAACTACTTAGTTATAAAGTTATATACTTAGTTTAAAGTTTCTAAGTTGACACGTTCGCGCAGTCCCACATCCAAGCCACACGAGCACAAGCCGGTGCTGCTGCTGACCAGGCCCAGGTTCTCAAGCGCCGCAAATACTCGTCGCTTTTAATCAACTACGAGTTTGCGGCGCTTGCAGTAGAAACTTTAGGTCCTTGGTCAGCAGACATGAAGACTTTTATGAGGGCCATGTCGTCCCGGCTGCACGAAGCCTCTGGTGACCCAAGGGCTGGCGCTTACCTCGCACAAAGAATCTCTTTAGCGATTCAGCGAGGTAACGCCGCCAGTGTCATGGGCACCATGCCGCAGGCGGATCTTTTGGAAGGTATTTTCTTTTTATAGGTAGTTTGTTTAGGTATATTTTAATTTTAGTGTAAGTTTTATTTTTATTTTTTCATTTTAGTGTAATTTGTAATTTATTTAAATTGTTGATCTTCTGTTTTAAATAAAACATATTCTTAGTTATTCGATTGATATTAACTTGATATTTTATTGTGATCGTGATGTGACTGGAAGGTGACTGGATTATTCGCTAACATTCGTAAGGGCGTGGTGGCAGTATTCACAAAGCATTTGTTAATTATTTGTTTATTGATCCGTTCTATTTAAGCTAAAAAGGTAGTTCGGTAGCGTCGCAGTCTCCGTATGCTTTACCGTAAGTTGTAGTCGCTTAATTAACGCGGTCTTACTTTCAATCCATCCCGCTCGTATGGACAGAAAGTAAGCCCGCTTTAATAACGCTGCAGTAGGTCGTGGTAGACACAGGTTGCCTGGAAGTTATGCAGAAACTATCCCAAGCGAATAAGATTATTATCACTATTTTCTCGCTAGCTATTGTAGCAATTTTAAAACGGGGTGTAAATGCTAAGTCGTCACCAAAAATACGATTTAATACCAATTATTAATTAAATACCTACGTATGAATTACTATATCCTAAATATATATATAATTATAGTATACCAAAGCTATGACTAATTGATTATTTAAACGATATCGGACTTACCTCGTTTCTTTTCTACTGATCATTAGTGATACCCGCCGCGACGCTGGTCGCGTCCGGTAAATGCGGGATAGACTTATAGTATTTCATACTACTGAGGGACCATTTTTTTGCTATGAGCCGATGTATGGAGATGTGCACATACTAATTTTAGTATATTGTATCATTGGTCGGCTTGGACTGTTCGGAGGCGACTGCGACGAGAGAGGCCGATGCAGCCAGCTTTCACTCTCATCGCACACTACTAAGATTTATTTCCCTGTACCGATAGTTCAATGATTCATTGCACGAGATAAGTGTGCGTTTGTGGTATCTTGAAATTATTCAATAATAGCAAAACGTAATAGTGCTATGTCAAGTAGCTATAGATATACGAGACTGGCTTATACTTTTCCTTATTTAGTAATTGGGTAATCGTAAGGTTGATCGCTGTAATATTACGTAATCATTCTCTAATTATGCAATAAAAATGAAGTTATTTTCCGTACGAAGAATTCCGAATACAAACCATTCTTATTCAGTATATACCTTGATTCGCTATACAAATGTTAAGTATATTTATGTGCCTTTTTACAAAATAAAATCCCTTTTTGTCTACTTACTAGCATATTTGCACTTAGTCGGGTCTCAAGTTCTGTCACGAATGTTTCGATTCATAAAATGCCATATAAAGGTTTTATATAACCTTGGTTTTTAAATAGTTATTCAAATGTGTTAAATGAGTATTCTCAAACTTCCGAAAAGCCCCTAGGGGTTCTATTCTGAGTCCCAAAACCTCACAGGCAATGCGGATGGAATGCACTTATTTTTTGGCCACCTTGTATACCTAGGTTACATTTCGGTTTCTTTCGTGAAATAATGAAATTCGGTAACGACAGTGATTCATTTGATAAATAAAAGAGTTACATAATTAATTAAACACTATAGTTATAAAACAATAGTTATACATATGTACATATTTTGCCAACTCTAGAGCCTTATAAGGAAAAGTAAACCATATCACCGATACCAGTTACATACATTTAAATGTACACACACGCTGCGGCAGGACATGTGGAACATAAGGCCGCTGTTACACAACCGGCCGAGTTGCGACGGCCGGTCGGTGTGTTGCGAGCATTAGACGCCAGTGAGGTAACCCGTCGTCGGTTGCACAATATCATGTGCACACGGAAATAAAGTCACCGCGCCGATTACCGGGATCCTAGTTATTCTTTTATACTACGTATAACAAATAATCATAAGAAAATATAACAATAAAATCTTCAATATAAGCTAGCCACGAGAGCTAACATGTAAGTAGTCCCAATCTGTGTATAACGATATAAATCATTAAAATATGTATATCCACATGTATTATATAATATTAAATCTAATATAATCGCTTGTTTAACTCAAAGCTCGAAGATAGCTTGCCCGGTTTTGCTAATATAGGTATTTATTTTGTATTTACTGAAAGCTAACTCCATAGTGTGCAGCCTGTCCAGGCTAATGAATAAAAATTAATAAGATTTTTTTTTACTATACTGTCAATACATAATATGGTAAACAAATAGTGTCATGTGATCAAATGCTGACATCTTCATTTGCCTATTGTTTAGGTATAAAAAAGACTACAACAACAATACTTAGTTAGTTGTCAGTAGACTAACTGTGGCTAGCTTATCTAGTACGCGACAGCAATTAGCAGTCTTCTCGCAGTTACTCGTCTTTTTTAGGGTTCCGTAGTGAACTACCTAGGAACCCTTATAGTTTCGCCATGTCCGTCTGTCCGTCTGCCCGTCTGTCCGACTGTCCGTCTATTTGCCTGTCTGCAGCATAGCTCAGTGGCCGTTAATAGTTAGATGGCCCGACATACTCTTGGCCGGTTGTTTTAACTTTTAAACGCTATATCAAATACAATCATACAATAATTAATTTGAGCTTTACACGCGTGCGTACTTTGCCGTTATATCAGTCATTGGGGTCCAATAGGTTAATTGTATTGATTAAAAAGAGACTGGTAGCCACGAGAACGCTGCGAGTTGCTGTCGCATTTAATATGTAATACTTATAGTCTAAAACGTATTTAAATTCCAATACACGTCAAAAATACTACCAAAGATGGCAAAATGTCATGTTGATAAATGAATACAACTCGTTATTGTGTAAATCGTGATAAAGGTCATCCTAAATTTAAGATATGTTCTTAATGTGTGACTAAGTCGATTTGTGTAAGATGTCCCAAGATATTTATATATTTATTTATGTATTAATCGCGTTACATTTCTCGGTTTGGTACAGTTGACAAAGCTACTAGCTTTCGCCGTTGTCTCCGTCCGCGTTTAGATTATTCTTAAAGCTGTGAATTACCAGACATACATTCTTAGGACAAACACATCACTTCCGACATCATCATCATCAGCCTATACTAGTCTATTGCAAGAGGCCTCTCCCATTTTACACCATCTAGCCTTCCATAGGGAAGTCTAGTTGTTGAAATAGTTGAGTCAAATGATTAGCTTAATTAGTTTGCTTATCTAATGAGCTCTCTAACGAGATTTTTTTTGCAAAGATAATGAAAATGACCGATAACAAACGTATAATTCCAGAAATACCTCATGCACTCGTATTCGTCTGTTTGAAATTTTAAAATTACCGCCATTTAGTTATCATTGGCACAATAAAAAAAACATGGTAATTTATCGATAAAATTGATTGTAGTTTAAGCCCTTAAAAGCTCCGACACCGCTGACATTAGACACCCTGTATATTAGACAGAGCTTTGTAACTTACTGTCACTCCGATTATGCTTTTATCAACAGAATGGTCTGCCTCAGTCGTTTTGATGACAGCATAACCGGAGTGACAGTAAGTTACAAAGCTCTATCAAATACATATTTTCTCGCGAAGTGAACATATTTGGCTTGGCACCGACTTCTAAGATCTGTAGGGTACTTAGCCATAATATTTATTGCATGTTTGAGAAAACATCCTTTTCGAACCAGTTTTCCTAAAAATTTAATCACACATTACGAGACTATTAATTGGTACCAAATGCTGTTAAATCCTGAGTTATTGCCATTGTAATTTAAAGTTTTCTCCGATAAAACAACTAAATTAAATGTTTTTTTTTGCGACAAGTATTTAAATAAGATTTTTCAATTAATAAGTAGATTTAAATGTTGTTTTTAACAATATACAGATAAAATAAGCAGTTATCAATAACATTTACAGAAGTGAAAATTGACCAACACACGTAATATTTCATTCTAATGGTAATACTTTTTGACAAGTATTGGAATCTAAATAGGCAGTCAGGTATAGGGTCGCTGTAGGTAGGTTCTGTCAGTTCTGTGATGTTGTTAAGGTGCATGCAGACCAAAAGAGCATTCGCTGTTCTAACCCCCTACTCTACGAAATTCGATCGTTACACGAAACGTGATTCGTTGATTTCGTAGAGTGGGGGATAGAACAGCGAATGCTCTTTTGGTCTGCATGCACCTTTACCGGAACACGAGTATCGGCCCGGCTTGGAACAAGAATAATGGAATAAGGAAAACTGTCAGTACTGTCAGCTTAGGATTTGACAACTAATTAAGTCGGTTAAAAATCACAATAATTTAAACACTTTACAACAATAGCTAAACCAAGCTGGAAATGTTCCCGAACATACGGAAAATGCTTGGTGATATGATAATGTGATACGTCGATAACAAACGCTGTACAAATGTACAGTTGACTTCTCGTGCAATAAATATGTGTGAAATTTATAAATTAATATAATAACACTCACATGTACAACATAAAAGTAAGTAAACATAAAGTAAAATAATTTACGATGTACTTCAGATTTCATAAGATCTTTTTACACATTTAAAACCGGCACCGGTACATAGCGAGAGATGTTTTGTCTTATATTTGTACGTCAATGAGCTAATAAATACGTAGGTACAGTCGAGTGCATTAATATATAGACACATTTGTGAGGGATCAGTATGGAGAGGTGTATATATATTAATGCCCTTGACTGTACATATATCGTTCATATAATGCTACACAGAAATGAACGAGTTATATTTTCCTAAGTAATTTAAGGAAACCGACGTCCGATACTTACAATTATCGGAATCACTAGGCTAGAAACAACCTAATTATGCTATTTATAACCGTTGTGGTATTTTGCATATGTCGGTCAATTCCGTTGTTGCGAAGGATTTGTTTTATTGACTTGAGTTTTTGTACCAGTAGGTAATAACAACACAAAGTACAGTATGTACTTTATAGGAACCTTAATATATGCCTTGAAAGATTTATAATACAACTTTAAACGTAATTAGCCGAAAAGGCTCACGTTAATTATCCTGATTTGCCTGAATCTCCATGGTGTGTGGTTATGTTTTTGTCCTTAAAGGATCGTAATTTGTCAAATATTCACATTCTTTAATAGTCCTCTTATTTTCCCCAATAGTTGATTTGATTGATATGTACACTACGAGTATTTCCCTACTTAATGTTTAATATGTACAGTCGAGTGCATTAATATATAGACATACACACATTTGTAAGGGATCAGTATGGAGAAGTGTATATATATTAATGCCCTTGACTGTACCTATACCTCGATATTTTTCTATCAGGATTGAGAGATTGACAAAATTAAACATCGACTTAACGTTTAAACTTACAATTTATATAATTATCGACTACTACGAGTATAAGACTTAATCTAGTAGTCGATAAATACATTTAATAAATAAGTAATGTGCCGTAACTTAGAGATAGATTACGAAGTTAAAATATATATGTAAATAAGATGTACTCATCGGTAAGGGTTATTATGACGATTTTTAATTTGGCAATCTCTCGTTCCTGCTAGAAAAATAATTATCTAGGTTATAATAATATTAATAATATGAGTTACAATACTTCACTAGCATAAGCATACGGAGGGATACTTTCATGGACCAGAGAAATTAGTAATACTAACATTACACTAATACTTATATATGAACTTTACGTATTAAGTTTAGAATACATAAAGTAGAATAAAACCTAGCCACAACAAGAATATTAATTGAATAATAGGAAACTATCTATACAAATAAAATATCTCTCCCGAATCGTTGCCAATGTACACGTACAGTGTGACCAGAAGACTGGCCGCATTGCCACGTTGAATGGCAATAATATGTTTACTAGCTGATCGAAATGTACGTGGCATCTATTAGGCGTGAGGCTATATCTTCGTATAACCGACGCGCATTGGGTCTCCAAGGTCCCAGTGTTTCTTCAAACTTATAGCCACTGCCGAGGGTTGCATATTTGCGGCGTTTGAGGTCCTCCGCTGTAGATGCAGCTTGTCTAATGGTGCTGCTTGTTGTAAATGTATAATTTTAATATTGTTTGGCTAAATATATACATAACTTGTGGGCTAAATAAGGAAAATGTAGTTGTTTTGTGCTTATTAGTCATAGTAAATAACATACTTATAAATATAATATTACAAAAACAAATAAAGCAGAAAAATGGCTTTGTTATTATAAATAAAACCGGCCAAAAAAATGTCGGGCTATGTTCAGTGTTCAAAAACGGTTGGATTGTTTTAGCCAGCTTCAGGGAAAACGAACACTCTACGTTTTTAAGTTTTTTTTTTGAAATGTAATTTTTTTTATACATACTATCTTTTATTTTAATGATTTATACCTACGTGATTAATTTGTTGATACTTAACTTTTTGAACAAAATTTACGTTATAAGAATATTTTTTTTTTTTTTTTCGGTTACCACTCCTAACGAAGATTACCATAATAGACGTGTTGATTAACATTTGAAGTAAGTCAAGTTTGTAACAGTTTCTCACAAATTTTACTTCTGCTTCATTATGATGAACCTATCAGTCAGATCTCCAGATTACCACCGATTTTTATTACTAAAATTATCGAAACTGAAGAAATATAAGAGGGCAGCCTTCTTCGCAGGTTTTGTTGCATAATTGTTAAAAATAACCTCTCTGATATTTTATCGATTTACTAAATCTAAAAGATCTAAATTGTAAAAATTTATGATGCCGGCTGTTTTGACCTTCATTATAAAAAAACCTCTTGGATCTACACATATACATTTGATTACTATCGCGTTACAACTCGAGTAAGTAGTTCAAAATTGGGGCATTTTCACGAAATGTTCACCTTATAGGAAACCAACATGCTAAATTTTGAATTTGTAGAATCAAAAATAAACATACAAATGATACATCCATCATAACCTGCAACCCCATCACAGCATAACAGGGGAGATGGTATTTCAAATTGTTATAGTTTTCATAAACAGCGACTCGATAAACCATACAAACGACGATACCCATGTTGATTTTTTCACTTAATTATCCCTCTTTTCTCAAAAAAATGGATACACGTCTTTACTCATTAACATTTTTCAATAAACCTAAAACATGTATTTACACATTTATGTTAAGGAGTACTCCTGTGAAGTTTCGAAGAAAATAGTTTGAATAATCTAGTTTCCCGATACATACCTTAGACCCCCATTGCATCCCCTATTTTAGAGCACCCCTATACCTTCAAAAGGACTCTCTAGAACCAGAAATTAACATAAATAATTAACCTATATTGATATTTTTCGAATTCTACTCCATTACATCATACCAGTGTATATGGTATTTGACTTCCGCCGCGTTAGAATTTAAAATCGTCATAGTTTTCTTGATCTACGACCCGATAAACCATAAAAATAATACGCATGTTTATTTTTCCACTTAATTACCCTTTTACCCCTTTCAGGGGTTGAATTTTCAAAAATTCTGATACACTTCTTTACTCATTTACTTTAAAGAATACTCCTGCGAAGTTTCGGATAAAATAGTCCAACTAATCTTTTTTCGCCATACAAATTCTGGATCCCCATTTCAACATCCCCATGTCAACCCTTTAGGAGGTAAATTTTGAAAATTCAGTTCTTAGTGCTCGCCTACATTATAAAAGGAACTTACGTACGTGCTAAATTTGGAGTTTCTACTAGAAACACTCTAGGACCAGCTGTTTAGGCTGTGCGTTGATATGTCATTCAATTTCTATACAGTGTGTGTCTACGATTCTGGCTTTTACTGAAACCGAGGAATGCGATGCAGATTTCTAGCCAAACCGTGAACATTATTCGTTTCAAAATGCTAATTTTAAAAGTAATTAACTTTCTAAGAAAAGTTAACTGAGAAGCAATGTACTTCAAAATGGATCGTTAATTTGCACTTCACAATGACAAATCGCAGCCGCTCACAACGTTTGACAACTAAGCAGTACACGCGTAACATTGATCGTTCGGAGGAAATAAAATTAATTGTACGGTCAATTTAATTATTTGTCTACTGTAAACGATTGCTAGTAATGCGTATTATTACCCATTTTCGTAAAAGCCCGGGTCATGGAAACACACTGTATATATATATTATACACATACGAGTATATACATATAATAATATTCTAAAGGTTTCCTATCTTTTACATTCTTATTTACTAACTCATGCTAGAGTTCATCATTATCACATACTTTTCAAAAACAAATGCGAATCGGATAATCACATTAACAAAGTTTTATCAGATATATACAGATAGGCATTATCAGTATAATTGAGTTATTCAGAGCGGAAGTAAATTGCCAGCTTTTGCTTTATATTTGTTACATTTGTACAGAGATCAAATGCCGGCGCACTCCTGTTGCCTGTGAGCTTTGGCGATAATTTTTACATCAATTGTTTAATTAACTAATGTGAACGTACCAGTACGTAACATGAGAACAGAGAATATTTTATTAGAATCACGATATTTTGCTCATATATCAATCTACATAAAGTATTGTCATGTGTTTTGGGAGAGGAGTTTGTAAGTTTTGAGACTCAAAACATTCGGTCATAATAAATGTCGGCCTGTTTTAAAATTATGCAAATAATTTAGATATAAGCTAATTATTTCAAAGTCGGGATATGAAGCATTGAAGGCACATACATTTATCATCGTTTAAATGCTCTAATAGTTGATTATATCTTATCGATGGCAACTCAAGCTATAATATCGAGTAAAGCGTCGGGTACTAGTACTTCCACCTTACACTTAATCTTTTTTATATCATCATAAATCATAACATACCAGTCGTGCGAAAGGTGAATAATCAATGTCTCATTATTATTATCAACATTATCATATCAGCCAAAAGACGTACTGCTGAACATAGGCCTCCCCCAAAGATTGCCACAATGGCCATTTCTACGCCACCCGCATCCAGCGGACTTCTGCGACCTTCACCAGGTCATCAGTCCACTATGTAAGGGGCCTACCAATGCTGCGCCCCAACGGCGATTGGTTCTACGCGAAATCTACCCTTCAGTTTAACGATGTGGAGAACTATATCGGATACGTATGTCCTGCTTATTCCTAATATGACCTCGCAGAGAGACACCTTATCAGAGATGCGTTATTATACCTATATGGCGTTTATTTACTATAAAATAATCCATACAGGATGTGTTGTGGTGTATTGTTTTTTAGCATTTGTTACATTTTATTAATCCTAGTGATATGGATTATGATGGAGAATGTAATGTACATTCTTCATCATAACCCAAAAATGTCACTATTCCTTAAGAGTTTCCATTTGACTTACATTTGTTTTAATTCGGACCGCTTTGATCCCAATTAAGAACCATTGGCTCTTAAACATTTGAAATGGGGCTCAAATGTAGAAATTGTTAGGTTCGCGATTCCTGCAGGAGTATTATGACTTTCAAGTATCGGTAAAGTTAGGTTTTACTCGATACGTAAAACAGGCCATCGCGCTCACTCCTATATATATATCAGTGCGAGCGCGATAGAATGCATTACGTGTCGAGTAAAACCTCACGTATCCTTTACTTTCCAACTCATGGTACGGCTACAGCACCTATGAGGCTTAGGTATCTACTTGTATTTTTGAATATCCGCGAACGTGATTACAACTAAACATTAATACATACGCATATTTAATAATCTAATAATATGGCATGTAATGTCAATTCAATAGTGACATTGGTTCAAACAAAAAGAGGAAACTCTGTTTCAAATTCTTTTGAATAATATCCTATTAATTCCGTAACATACTTACATGGTCACGAGAGATAAAGTAAATATAGAATAAATGTATCAAATGCGTGCCCAATCTATGCCCAATAGATGTCACTCACACATTAATTCTATTATGATGACATTGATAACAGAAGATTCACGGTGCCATTTACATATGTACATATTAGGTCAGCGACGTTCTTACGTTTACCTTACGTCAGCGTTATAAAAGGAAAATATTTAGAAAAATAACAAACTGGCAATACACATCATTTGGCAGAAGTTGCTTGATGCTTGTGTCGTCTGTCAATAACAGTTACGTGGTGATTACAATAAAATTACTAGTGGGAGGGAGCACTGAATCATATTATTTGGTATCTATCAAAATTACAATCTCCGGCGAATCCCAAAAATAAGAAGGTTTGAAACTCGTTTCGATGAGAACTAAGTACTTGGTGAAAATTAAAAATCGCTTGCCTGGATCCCTGAAATACTTAGGTAATGGTTTCAAAATAAGCCCTGATAGATACACAGCTGTATCTGTAAATACAAAAAAAAATGTTTACACCTGAACTACTGCAGTGCAGAATATTAATGTTAGGTATTAATAAAATACGAGTAGAACTTTCTGGAATCCCCTAACTATTGTCAGACATATTAACATTAAGACACAATCAAACAGTTAAACTCCGGGTAATTTACTACAGGTCGCACGGGTTTTTCGATCAAAAAAAAATTTACATGAATTTATGTTAATCTCAATGCGGTGCAACATTTTGGTTATTTAGTCATTTAGTCAATTTTAAATATTCTGGAATATCAGCAAAATTTATAAAAAAAAACATCTTTAAAACACGAGCTTCAGGGGGCTGAAAAAAAAATTAAAAGGTTGCCTACATCGAAAGTAACTTTACTATACTACTAAACTAACTATAAGTAACTTTCATAATGCGGTGTCGTCATAAAATATAATAAAACGCCCGTTTTTATTTAACGAACGGTAACGAATTATACGTGTCTTCAAGTGAAAACTTGTAGCAGCTACTTATTATTCTTTTCAGAAATAAAGGAGCAAAGGATGTTTATTAAAAAGTTTTCTTACGGAAGATAAAATTACCTTGAATTCAAGTAACTTTTATCTTGTATTTATCGTTGATAAATATGAGTACGCTTTATACAGATGCGAACATTATTAAAAAAAACATGTTTAATATGATAATATGATATTTAATATGACATTTAACTTTGTGCTAACGTGGCTACAACAAATTGCATTTTTTGTAAATTCACTAAAGCCATTTAAGGATTATCTTGATAAATTCTATCTTATGTCTACTCTTACGTCATCACGAGTCACGACACGTGTGTCTAAAGAAACATACTATTAACGTGTTTCTCTAATTTAAATTAATTATATGACGTTGAGCTGTTGACGTATAAAAATGCTGGTTTGATGCGTAATAAAATAATATGATACATAAATTATTTTTATTTTGAACGTATTCAACCTCGGCGTTGGTGATCTTGGTCGTTTTTCTTTGGTATATGACATCCAATATTTATATATTTATTTTCTTCTATTTCAGGAGAGAGCTGTGTCGAGAAACCGTTAGCAACCTTGTGGAGGAACTACCAACAGTCTTCGAAACCTGACGTCGTTATGAAATTGTCTGTCTCTAATTCTGGCTTGAAAGGCGCAACCAAAGAGCACGGCCTCACTGAATACTGGTCCCACCGAATCACATACTGTGCCAGTCCCCCACATTACCCAAAACTTTTTTGTTGGGTATATCGCCACGAGGGAAAAAAACTGAAACACGAATTGCGCTGCCATGCCGTCCTCTGCGCCAAAGAAATAGTATCAAAGAAGATCACTGAAGAACTCCAAATTAAAGTGAAACAAGCACTTCTTGAATTCAAAAAAGATCGAATATCTAAACAAAACGCTAGATTAAGCCTCGCTAATAGTGTATATGATAACCCAAGCATGCCACGGAGGAAAATTCTTCTCAGCGTCGGAGCGATGAATTATCGTCCACCTTTAGAGCGATCAAAATCTGCTCCAAAACTCGGCGCTATCGAAGAACTCTGTTCCGAGGAGGACGAAGAGGAAGCTGAAATGAATGCTAAACATAATATTTGTAACGCTTGGGCAAGGAATTCCTTATCAGAGGATTCTGCCACAAGCTATTGTTCTTCTCCAGTGTTTCAACGCCTAAAATCTCCTCGTAAACTTTCATGCCCGAGTGTCATGCACAGGGCACGCTCACATTCAGATAGTGGCCCTGTCACAGATCAATTGATTGAACTTCTCGTACAGGAAAGCCGAAAACGTGTGGACGATATTATAAGCGATAACGAAGCTAGTCAAGATGAAGCCAAGAAACAGGAACCAAGAATGCATACTTTAGAATCGATCTCCGAATCCAGCGAATTGGCCGAAAATCCGACTTGTATAGGCCAAACCAGAAATACACAATTGTTATCTCAAAGTAACTTCCTCGTCACAGATAGCGACGACGGATCAGTTTCTTCGGGCTGCGAGACGGCTAGCACGGTGAACTCTGATGCCGAGCCGTCGTCACTGCCCTCGCATTACGTCCATGATGAGGTTAAAGAAACTTCAGAAACAGTACAGAAAAAAATAGTGCTCTCGGAAAGATTACAAAACTTTGAATACATCGACAACGAACGCAGCTGCTCAAGTGCGGTTGATCCTCATAATGAAGTAAACCTTGTACCGATTGGAGAAAAGAGCTCATTTCGTCGAAGATCGACGTATCCACCTTTGCGAATGGATGCCGTATTTAATGAGTTTGAGGGTAAATTTGAGTCTCTCATTGATAATGGTACTGACATGGACAGTTTAAACTCTAGCTCGGAAACAGATGTTTTTAAAAACTCCGGGGACAACGACAGTGCCTGTTCTGATGAGTCGGGATACTCAGAATTACTCGAAAATGGAAAAGACAGTATCATCGGTAATACTATTATGGTTTAAATAAACTGCAAATTCATTTATAATTGTCGGTGAAACTCGTATTTAAAAACCATAGGTCAAAATGCACCGTACTTGTAATTGTAGACGAAGGTTACTAGTTAATATCGGGCGACAGAAAATGGGTGTATAGAAAATTGTACATGTTAATGCTGATAGTAGTATGTCTATCGAACCAGTTAATGATTTTCTTTAGTTTGAAATATGTGTATATATCGTAGTTTAGATTATATTTCTCAAATATTTGTGAATAAGCAAAAGAGAAATTAAATTTCTTTGCATATAAATATTAGTCTATTTGCTACAATGTCGTGGGTGACCAATAGCCGGTTTCTAATCTGCAATACCTAGTAGCACATCTTTCCGAGTCACCCATCAGTTCTTGTCGCAGTTAAGTGATAAAATGTATGAACTCACAGGAGACTCGAAAATATGTGAAAGCCCCCGGTTAAATGTATTAAGAAATTAGTTTCGTTTGATTAGAGTTCACGGCATTGGGTATTGTTATGATAAGTAGCGGGTAGATGGACACATCTAAAATTAGGAGATTTATTCATATTATAATAAATAACAGTTTCTTTGAGATTGTACTTATACATTCCATATTTCATAAAACCGTAATGATGGGTCATTAATTCATCGTATTATTGTACGAAATGTAAAGAAAATAAAGATGTGAATAGACGCAAGATTCTTATTACCTATAACCTGTGCTGTGCTGTGGACGCTAATCCTTACAGACTGGTAGGACAGATATTATGTCAAATAGGGAAAAAATCTCTGGCTAATATAAATAATTGAAGAATTGCGCTAAAAATGTGTTATAAATCATAAAGCTAGAGGTCATTTATTATTTATAAACCACAGTAAACATTGCATAAACTAGTGAGATCTGTTTAATCTCCTGCTAAAGTTATTTTATTCTCGGTTCGCTTTCGTAAGCAAATATATTTGCGTTTTTATTGACAGGCGTTAAATAAACATTCCCGCGGAATCATAGAATTTTCCAACGTTAGCACGTAGAGCACGAGGAGATTTAATTGAGATCATTGAGATATTTGGCACCCATTCCTCTAACTTGTTATCATGCCATTCTCGTGCGAAAGAGTTTTTAAGACTAAGTTTGGCCTGGCCAGCCACATCAGGGCTCACGAAAGAGGAGAAATCCTTAATTTCTATGGTCGCCGTCATCGAGATCGATGAGGAGGACTATATATATATACACGGTGCCTCGCGAGGAACCCACATAATTTTAATGCTGAATTTCTGAGCATATTTAGAGTATTTAATGTGATATAAAATTTCCTGGATTCGGCTTGGTTCCAAAAATAATTAACCTTTTTTCGGAAAAAGTTTTTCGACATAACTCGTCATAAAACTTCTTTTTGATTACAATGCTGCCACAATGTGTTCTAATATTACCACACCTTTTACCTGACAATCAAAAAATAAGAATAGACTTGACGAAAAAACCTGTCCCTAAAAAAAAAAACATTTAAAAAATTAGTTTTAACAAATTGTTGTTATGATAAAAAGTATTGGAAATGTTAAAAAGTATTCAAAAAGTCTAACAAATCGAAAAAAAAATTTTTTTTTGTGGAATTTGACATTTGGTCTCATAATATTTTTTGTTTATTTTGATGTCTAGAATGCATAGTTAAAATTATGTGGTTTCCTCGCGAGGCACCGTGTATATATCTCATAACGTTTAAAGAAGAATTGTTGAAATTGTTTTATAGGTATTATCATAATATAAATCTCCAAACTGGAGTTCGAGGCCAAAAAAACTACGACAGATGCATTACTGTCAAATCTGTCAAAGTCTCTTATATCATAGTCAAATAAAGTTTTCAGGTTTCGCCAACCTTTTTGTCATTTAGTGAATTTATTTAAAATAATTCCTCATTACATACCACTGTACTATTTTAGGTACACCTTTAAATATGGCTGTCACAACTAGGATTTTCTTAAAAACAAGTAAATACCTTTCTTTTCTCAACAAACTTTTATTTTCTCTAAACTAACATTGATATGACAAAATTTTATTGTAAAGAACTTAAAATGATAAGAGCCTACGTTTCAAAGCCTATTTAAAAAATAGTAGAATACACAAAATTAACGAGTCAAAAACAATAACAACAGATTGAAGTAACCAAAACTTAACAAAAAATAAAAACTTAACAAGGCAGAAATCACCACGGAGCAACATAAAGCATTCGAGCAATCAGAACAGACGTCAATGTGGACTCAGAATGACAGTGACAAGTCTATGTAAAAGCACGCTATTATTATTCTTAAATTAGCTAAACGTATGCAGAAAAATAAGGTTTCAATAATTCATGTATAGTTAAATTGCTGTACCAAATGCTATTAATACCTGAAGTGATGCAAGCGTAATACCAACTTTGTTACTAATAATTGCGGATAATTCAGTTTTTATTAAAATATTTTATATTTACCTGAAAATAAGTAGGTAAATAATATTATTTCCATAAATTAATAAAATATGATTAGGTACCAATAAATAAGTTATCGCAACGTCTGATTTTAGAAAATAAGGATATACTAGTGTAAGAACATTTTATTCTTGTGGTAACTTTGTCGCAGTTTTTTTGGCCTCGAACTCCAGTTTGGAGATTTTAATGTTATTGCTAAAATGTGTCTTGTCCTTAGTGTAAAGTGGTCATGTGAAATTGGACGATGCCTGCTAATGTTTTGAGACTTTTATTAAGTATGTAAGTAATGTAGGCAATTACTTGGTAGTGGACCGAAACCCAAAATCGTCTCGGATGGTCTATTATTCAAAGAGTAAAATGCAATAAGACGCCGTCCATCCAAGTCTCAGTGATATAATTATATATCATAATTAGTTTTACTAGCCTGTCATACACTCATTCAACATTATTTGTTTACACGTTTAGCAAACATAGTTCTCAATAAATATTATTAGGTCTCGATTGTATAAATCAGTAAAAAAAAATATTTTCGTGGAATTCTGTTGGTGAATAATAATATGGATACCTACGGAGGAAACTTCGAGAATTCCCAGTATGACAAAATGTGGCACCGTCTACGACGTTACGGGGTTTGTTTTGAAATTTGTCGCCATAGCTACGACCTGATTCAGTTTATATGTGGCCTCAAAGAGGAACCCCAATCATTGACCGGTGTAGCAAAACTAGCTAAACGCAATTGCGTACAGACCAAGGGGTCTAAATGGAAGGATGTACAAATAAATATTGATCAACAATTATGATTGTTAATTGAAACATGAAGTACCTAGTTCATTGAAGACAAATGTCAACCAATCAAGTATGAAAACCTAACCATGGGAGATTAATACATTATTTTTGAGCCAACCTAATTCCCGAAAGGACCAGGACATTCGGATTGTCTACTCTCCTGTGGATCAGGGAATGATAGTAGACGATAAGAAGCAGTTTTCATCTGAGTTCTAGGAAGTTAAGTCCTACAATTCCTAAGACAACTGGAGAGGGGAAGAGATATGGATACTATCCAATTATCCATACAGCCGTTTGTAAACATATCTGGCAAATATGCGTTGCACGTTCTCGTATAGCGTGTATTTTACCTTGTGCGGATCCCACAAGATGGCCGCATACTCCAATCGGCTCCAAACATAATCGAAGTAAAGTGCCATTGCTAATACTCGTACTAGCAAATTGCGGTGATTTTCTCATTACGATATGCTCTTAAATGTTACGGTCATATGGTCCTTAAAGTCCGGTTGTGTATCTAAGGTCTGGCCCAGGTCTCATATGTTATACACAGATCCTGATTCCAGATCCGTATTGCTGACATGATAAGTTGCAAAAATAGGATGTTTTTCTCCAGTAAACGTTATCATCTTACATTTTGATGTATTAAACTGAAGCCGATTGTCTTCGCTCCTCTTGACTACAGCATCGATGTCACGTTGCAAACGCTCGCAAGTCGGTGTCACATTTAATGCCTGGGCAGGACACAGTATGAAATCCTCTGCAAACATAAGGCATTTTGCGGCACTAACAGCTCTAGGCAAGTCATAAGCATCAGGAACTGCGTAGGACCTAAAGTATTTCCTTGATTTACACATGATCTAGTAAAATGAGGTGGTGATTTATAACCCCAAACGACGAACAAATTGACTTCGGTTCGCTTACGTAAGTATCTTGCAAAGAAACGAATATAAAAGCTTGGGTGAGAATCCTATTTGCACATTTATTTTAAGTACCTAACATGTCGTTGTCGACAACATCAAACGCTTATTAAATCGAAGTATGCCGCGTCTACGTATACCCGGCGCCGACCGTCCATCGCTGTTGCAACGTAGTCCGCAAAGTCGGTAAGGTTCGTAATTGTAGAGCGGCCCCTTCGAAAATCATGTTGACTTTGTCGTCGAGTAGAACGGCAACTAACTTGATCGATAATTGACTTCAATTACTTGCCAAATACTGAAAGAACCCCAATAGATCTACAACTCCGTAACATCAGCACTCGGATCACTATTAGGCACCGGAGTGACTTTGGATGTTTTCCAACATGCTGGGTAGGCATTTTAAAAGAGAGTTTGTATATATATTATAACAGTGGACGCTTCAATACTTCAATTTGGCGGAGGTCTAAATGTCAACACTGCCGACTGTGATGAATAAAGAGTCTGCCTTGCGGGTCGATTGCAAAAAAACATACCTAATTATAGGCCTTTAATGAAAACAAATTTAAAGTAAAAAAATAATTAACCTAACCTAACCTACTTATGGATCTGAAAAAGGAAGACAAATTCAAATGTTCTGCAATCAACAAACCGGTATCTTCTCCCCCCATCTTTTAAATTTTCCCCCTTTTACTACTGCCGAACGTTGTTGGATAGGGTATACCACATAGTTTGTATGACTAACTTGTGATCGTGATTTTTGTTTTGATTAAAAACGCCTTAATTTTTTTGCAATCGACCCTTACTCATTTAGTCGAGTACTGATTAGTGTTACAACGCGATAATAATAAATCATGCATTTATTTGCTAAGTTTCTACGAGTACCTAGTACCTACTAGGCACAGAGAACCCCCTAGGTGGTTGGTCTGTGCTACTAGGACTAACACAGTCCAACGCAATGTAATGCATAGAGTATATTGAATAATAGTGATGTAATGTAAGAACTCTTAAAAGCGCCACGCCACCCCTTCGTTGTTTTGTGACTAAACATAATGAAATAGTGGAATACTATCACTAGATGTCGGTAGCTAGCGAATACGGCGGGCGTTCTGATTTCGACAGAACAGTTGGAGCTCACTCATATAGATGGCAGTAGTTAGGAGGCACTATGGCATGGCAGAGTGATGTATGAGAATAATACTAAGCCGTGTAGGAATGTAAGAATGTTGATAATTGATGAATATTATTGTAGATGGCGCTCGTGTGGTTAAATTAATTATTCATATAACTGTTCGTCGTGATAGTGAGTGCACCGTAGCGTTTATTATTGATTATTATTATATTCTACGTACCCTATAATGCAGTGTTTTGTAACCATTCGTGACGCACCTCACTTGCACGCGAAATGTTTTTGGCGACCCCTTTTATATTATATTATATTTAATTTTTAATGACGTGACGTGCGTTGACGTGTTATCTTTCATCCGCTTTGTAATTTAGGTGGAACCTACGGTTTGAAAAGTTTTTCTCACTCTCGCAGCAAAATTGCATTTTGCTCACTTGTTTCAAGCAGCAATACCATAGGTGATAAGTGTATTTCTTATTTAGTTCGACAGGTGTGTCTCAACTCAACCATGTCTGAAAGTTAAAGGTTTCCAGGAAATCCAGCATTTGGATAAAAAAAGAAAGTTATTGAATTTCTTCTGGCGAGAAAGCCCGAATGCAAGTTCCAGTTTCACCTATGATTCAGTGTGTTTGGGGTTGGTACGATAAAATTATTTCGAAAACGGGGTAACACAAATCGTCACTTGTGTCCAGCATCAGGAACACTTTTTATGTTGACCTATTTCAAAATATATTTCATCCTATCCTAAATCCTACATGCATTTGTATTGTCAACTGCATCCTAATTATTATTTTATTTACTGAGGAATAAACGGTTAAACTAGAAATTTGTGATGTTATCTGGGCAAAGGACATTGTCGATGGCGCTTATGGCCTCATGTTCGTAAGTTCGTATACAAAAACAACACCGCAAGACGTGAGCGATATCGACAATGTGGTCCCTTTTCCCATTTATTCGATAAGAGTCTAAAAAACTGGCCAAGTGCGAGTCGAACTCGCGCGCGAATGGTTCCGTACCATTATCAATTTATTATTAAAAAAATATAGTTAAATCAGCCTAACTCAAAAACTATAGGAGATAATTTAATCAAACCTAAAATCGTTGATAGAATTCATTAATGTGCATAACATATATATATTTTTTAATTTTATATCGCGTAGTTTAAAAAATAGAGGGGGGGACACATTTTTCAGACTTTGAGAGCTGATATCTCGAAAACGATTTGCTTAAATAAAAATGAGATTTATAAACCTTCATATCATTTTCAAAGACCTTTCTATTAATACCCCACATTAATACCCCCCATTAAAACCCCGATTTCCCGAACGAAGTGAGGGAAATTGTTCGACGGGTAAAATGATTTTTATAGCAGTATTATTATAGTATCTACATTTCACTTTGATTGTGAGAAAATAAAATGTACTACTACTCTTTATACTCCTTCTACAATACAGCAATAATTAATGTGTCAGGTACACTAACCAGTATATATATATATATGTAGATATCCGCCTTGTATCCGGGATAAATAGGGTTTATTGAAATTTCTTTTCTAAACCTAGTTCCCTGAATTTTGTCGAAAAAAAATTTTTTTTTTGCTAATTTGTACTTACGATGCCTACTCTTTCAAAGGCCTGTTTAATAAAACTTTATAATTGACACCAAATTAGCCGATTGGAAACATGTGGTGAAAGTAGGCCCTAAACTTTTATCAACATTTTGTATGTGTATCTAAGAAAGATTACCTTATAAAAATACCACCAAATTAAAATATGCAAGGGGAAGGCCGAGTCAAAACGGCATCTAGCGCGAAGCGACAAGCAAACTACTTGTAAGCCACGAGTTGGCAAGTAACGTTTTTGTATTAGCGTCTAGCCTTTTACTCGATACGTAAAGTGATCTATATCCATCAGTTCGAGCATGATAGACCACTTTGCGCATCGATGTAAATACTAACACAAACCTTACTTGACAACTCATGGTACGGCTACAAAAGGCTCTGCTGGATTTCGTGGAGGAGCGAAGCTGGAGCCGCTGGAGTGACGCTATTCTATCCCGGCAGACAATATATATATAGTAGCAAAAATCCTACGCAAGACTAAAAAAAATAAGGCATCTGTTATCTAACAGGGGTTGCTACAATGGTAGGATACATTCGCCACCTATATTTATTTATACGAATCGCCGACGCGGGCAAGTGAGTTGATATGGCTGGGTTCGGTGTTATAACCCCTAGTAGGTGAATACATACCTACAAATATATATTACAAATTGACTAATACTTTTTACAAAATACATATAAAATAACAATAGAGGAAATTCCAGTAGCAATTGAATTACACGCTGTACCAAGGTGCATTATTTTCCGAGAAGTGCAAGGTGGTCACGAGGTAATACCTTTGTTCTAATATTGCAACGGAATTAAACAAAAGTATGTTACGCACCCAAATTATAGGCGGTCATAAATTTACCTTAGTGTAGTTGTTACCTTGTCGGGGACAAAAGGACGGAATATAAAGGACGGTGGCGACGTGAGCAGTAGCTCATAGAGGTAATATTTTGGTTGACAATTGTGTTTAAGAACAGAAGAAGAACAGGATCTTTGTGAAAATTTTTGTCTTCAAAAACTAGAAGCAAAAAATTGATACAATTAAACAACGGGCTAATTGCCCAATGGCTATGGAAAGGTTGAATAGATATTTTAAAAGTGAATGCGTTTTACAGACATTGTATGTTACAAACACAAAAACATAAATTGTTCAAGAATTTCAGGTGAGGCGTCTCGCGAACTTGGTGGAATTTGTTTGTAAAAAGATGCTGTTTTTCAGCCATGGCTCGTTAATCTGCGTATCCAATCAACTGCGTACTTTGTGTTGGGATAGGATATAGCAAAAGGTAACGGGAACAGAATTATGCTAATATTCCACGCTCGACGGTTTTGTATTAATCATCTTTTTTGACAATAATAATTTGTGTCGCAGCATTTACTTCCGTCGTCTTAATTAGTAATTACCTAGGTAGTGACACTACTATAATTTAATTATATTTATATAAGGTCCAATTAAATTAGTTGCCGATATTTTTACAGCTGATGGTATTTGGTTAATGATAAAATATATAACATCATTATGGCGGTTCCACTATTTTTAGTATAATAATAACAGTAGATTACATTCATAATTCAGTGAAAAGGGCCAATCATAAAATAAGTTACGGCTTTAGGAAATTTTATTCAGTAATGTAGCAAACAGACATTGAAAACTTTGCCCGTGATCAAAAAAGACCTTTTAGTTATAAGTACCAGTTTGTGAAAATTGCGGAGGGTAATATTTCTAAGTTAATTAGTATTAAATTTGTAAGTTGTATAATAGAAAAGGTATCGAAAATTTTACATACTACTTCGACCCACTTCGCCTTACAGTTAGGTAGTGAACTGTCTTATCATAGGTATGTCAGCTTGCCAGCGGGCTTTAGTCTCTTCAATATCAAGCAAAAGACCGATTATGAGTACCTATGTATATGTCGTAGGATGATTTGATACTTCGATTCTTCGCGAAAATCCTAGGGGTTTTGCGAAAACGCGGATAATAGGTTAGGTTAGGTTAGTTTGCAAAACCCCTAGGATTTTCGCGAAGATTCGAAGTATTAACCTAGGATTTTCGCGAAGATTCGAAGTATCAAATCATCCTACGACATATATATATGTATTGTATAGGTATTATTCCAAATTGCATTTTAAGTCATCGTATTCTAAATTTTTAACAAAACAACAGATTTAGCAACATTGAATTGTTTCAATGCAATAAACATACCTACTTACAGCTTTCATGTTTAGTTTCCACTAAGTATTTCGTGTCTCGGTGGACATCTTTTATTTATTTTAATTAAATTTGTTGTAAACGTTGGTATTGTACAAAAACGAAAATACGAACATTGAAACGCTTACTTGAATGTATCTGCTGTTATCCCAGTATATAATATAGATGTACTATACCTCCACTAACTGCAAATGATGGAATGTAATCAAAGATACTAAAGCAACGGTACCTGACTTTACACAGTATTTCATGCCTTTCATCATTAAAGGCATTTTAATGTCTTGTGTAATTTCTAATTTAATACGATGTACGATGTATGTGACGATTGATGTACATTTATATTGGATAGTCCGGAAAAAAATTATTGCTGTATCTGTGTTAATAGAGACTAGGTACTAGTGTCTACCTTATATGTAAGTACATGCTCCATGTCTGTCTGGCCGACCATAAAATCAACCAGTCCATGAAATTCCCTGGCATAAGTAACTCGAAAGTCTTTCATGATATGCATAAAAATTGGGCCGCATCCCGCATATCAAAGTCAAAGTCAAACTATTCTTTGTTCAAGTAAGCTTATTAATAAGCTGCGACCATATATAACATGGACGTCTAACGCCAGCTCAAAAATGCCCCCAAAAACAAATTGTTCAATTGTGTCAAGATGGGCAGGACATAGCGCTTTTCTTAACACCGCGCATATTTTGGCGCAACATCTTTGACAATTTTTTATAGAATATAGCCAAACAAAACTTTGATGGACCAATCACAACTATTTTCAAATGGCGGCTTAAGATTTTATAGGTTGATATTGAAATTCATTAACTTGATGCATTGAAGAGGGGATGACATTTGTCAACTAAAATTTAGGACCGTTTTTGAAAGGCAATTTAGTATGGCGTGCGGCTTCCATGTTTTATTTGTTCGTAGTTAATAAGCATTTTCGAATCTTCTGACACAGTAACAAGAAAATCGGTATGTACCGGTATCACGATTTGCCTAACAAACAATACGGCGGATCTAATACATATAGTAACGCATTCGTCGATATTCCTTGATAAGTACAGGTACACGGAAAAAATAAAGTGTTGAACCAACGCAATATTTATTGGTCAAGACAAATTATGTTTTGTATTTATGGCGAACACTTTATTGCGTTTGATATCCATCAATAAAATTATTTATTCTCCAATAATAAAATTATTTTGAACCAAGAATTTACGTAGTTTTGATCCAAGAATATTCTTTTCTTGGGCATTCAAGATTTTTTTTTCTTGGACATTTAAGAATATTCGTATTAATTAGATTTAATACTATTTATTGTCTTAGTTAAGTTTATATTTATATAGGGCGCACATAGTAAAAATGTTTAAATTAAAAAGTTTCGGGCCATTGTTAGCGCAGCGTAAAGTCCTAGATCCTTCCTTCGGGCATCGGTAGATAACTAAATATATAACGAACCTAACATATGTAGTTGTCTTATCTAGTAAACAACGTTCTAACTTAAAAGTGCACGTTATGGACTTACACTGCTATTATCTAGATATAGTACGGTCAAACTTTACATTAAACTCGCAAAGCATGCAGTATAGCTGCATTTTTGGTATGTTGTTTAGACACCATAGGGCACTATAAAACCACATTTCACATGCAAAAAAAAGTTGCGCTAGCTGCGTAGTACGTGAAAAACTGCCAAATTTGCAATCATTTTTTAGTTTCTGATTTTTATTTAAAAAAACCTTACGTTTTTTTGACATTATATGTTAGAAAGCGTTTAAAGACAAATACATTTCTAACAAGTTGAGCTAATAAACATTACCGTAGGTCTTATAGTTTCAGAGATTCGAGACTTCGAAAAGTACTCTTTTTTGTGAACTAGCTTTATTTTGAGTTTAGCTAATGTTTTCGGCTTAATATCGCCTCACCTAATAACGCTACGAAAAACATGAAATAATAACCTTATAGCGCACTTAACATTCTTTAATTTAAGGGTAAAATCATGTCAGCAAACTTTGTAATTGAAAATAAAAACACGAAATTCAAAAGGCGGCCCACTATCTACGTTTTTCATACAAATCACAAGTCGTGTTGCAAAGCTGCAATTTTGGTATATTGTATATAGACCCTATAGGGATATACGAAAATGCATATTACAAGAAAAACAAAAGAAGAATTTCGGCATCGTCTAAAACTGAAAAAATTTTGGACGTCTTTTAGTTTTTGACGTTTAATTAAAACACTATTATCGTTTTGATACAAATTGCTTAAAACTTAGAAAGAATATTAAATTTGAAAGAATTTGAGCTACCTTGCATTACCGTAAGTTATATAGATTTTGAGATACGACATTCAAAAAGTGCCCTTCATTAAGTTAAGAAAAAAAATACCTGTTTTGAAGCCTCGTATACCTCCAGTTATAGTAATTGTTATTGGCTCAACTTGTTCCAAATTAAATGTAGTTATTATTTACAATTACTATTTTTTCTTAATGCCTACGTTTTGCCAATATTTAGTGAATAACTTTAACGTGACCTAAAATTTCGTGATAAAAGGGCATTTTTTGAAATGTCGTATCTCAATACATATATATAAGTTACGGTGATGCAATGTAGCTCAAATCGTTTCAAAGGGTTTAGCAGCCTTACCGAACAAGAGGTGCCTTTCCCCACGGATGAGGTCAATATTTTAGGTGGTGTACTAGCAGGACCTAAGAATACTCCATGCTTAATATCAGCTCTAGATCTTCTTTTGTTTCAGAGTTATTCAAGATAATGTAAAATATACAGGGTGTCGTTGAAAGTGGCATATTTCGAGAACTGTTCAAGTTAGATCAGTGTTTTTCAAACTTTTTGTTGTCACGGCCCTTTTAGCCACTCAATTTTTTTCGCGACCCCGCATGATACCTCGTTTCTACGACAAATACCTATAAGTAGTACAAATTCCTATAAGAAGTATAACAAATTTGGAACGCACCTTTCTATCATTCACTTAGTAACATATTATGCGTTTTAGAACGCACCTTATATTTATTTATATGGGTAGGTAGATTCTTTTTATCAACCTACCCATTCTTTTTCTTATCACGGGAGCGTAGTTTGCTAAAATCATCCAAGAAATATCTTCAGATGTCTCCGTGAACATAGAAATTCATATTCCTGTTGTGGAGATTTTGCAAAGTTTAAAAAATCAACTCGTTGTTTCTAAAAAAAAACATTGATTGGTGATGGAAAAAGTTGGATTTTGAATCCTTTTTTGAATAAGTCCGTTGAGATGAGCTGTCTGATCTCAATGCTCTGGTAAAAGAAACACTTTTGGAACTTGCATCTGATAGAATGCTTAAGTTGCAGTTCGTATCTATTACTATTGGTGCGTTTGCGTTCTGGGTAAAAAGAATGACAGAACATCCAAATTTAGCTAATAAGGCCCTTTTTGATCCCATTTGCTACTTCATATTTATGCGAGCTGACGTTTTCAACAATGGTGGACATAAAAACAAAAAAAGGAATAGATTAAATATAGAAAATGATTCAATTGTCTCGGTTTGACAAATTAGTCAAAATAAAGCAAGCTCATTCTTCACACTAAATTGTCCTACCTTATTATAAAATAAATACAATTTGTCTTAGATTATGTGTTTTAATAACAATATTTAATTTTAAAAACCTCCGACTTTTTAAGTTAGGAAAAATCAAATCAGGCTGTCATAAGTTGCTCTTAAAGCTGAACTTCTTTGCGACCCCCCTGGATAAGGGCCGCGACCCCCCTGGGGGTCGCGACCCACAGTTTGAAAAACACTGTCTTAGATTATGTGTTTTAATAACAATATTTAATTTTAAAAACCTCCGACTTTTTAAGTTAGGAAAAATCAAATCAGGCTGTCATAAGTTGCTCTTAAAGCTGAACTTCTTTGCGACCCCCCTGGATAAGGGCCGCGACCCCCCTGGGGGTCGCGACCCACAGTTTGAAAAACACTGAGTTAGATCAACCAAACAAAATTGTGTTTGATAACAATAAAATAAACTACACAATGCATATTTTTAACCTGCATCTTGTTCTTATTTTTCATAATAAAAAACAGAGTTCTTGTTTTTTTCCATATTTTTTTTTATTTCACGCGGAGGTACACCTACAAAAAAAATATGCATACATAGCCACTAATGTCCACTGTATACATAAATAAAAATATTTCCGTAAATCATCGTGCGTCATGCCAAAAAAAATTTTTTCAGAAGTAGTCGTTACTGGCATACAAATAAAGTACCAGTGCAGTGTGAACATAAGTTAGTGTGTAGGTATACAATCTCTCGACACTTACCGCACAAAATAATATATCATTGACGTCAATTGACTTATTAGTACATTTGCTATACAGGGTGGTCCAAACCTTGACGTCAAAAAATTTTTTTTAGGTTCTCGACGTCATGGGCTATCAGAATATACCCCATGTATGTTAGCCGATTTTTTGTAGTTTTCGAGTTATGAATTTTTGAAAAAAAAATTTAGAGAAATACTGGAATGAAGAAATTTATTGATAAGAAAAACTATTGGGTTTTTTAAATATTTTCTTTTTGTGAAAGTATTACTACAAATAAAGCACTTACTGACAAAATAATTAGCGTCCTCACTTTGATACAAGTAGGATAAAAAATACCAAATTCAAATTTTTACGTTAAAAACGCATCAAAATAGCATTAATGTAGGTAAATAAAAAAATAAAACATATCCCAAGGATTTTTGGTAATCTAAAGACTGCCCTAGACCTTAACCCTTCCTAAAAGCAAAAAAAAAGTGATACTTAATGATGAGGATTTTTCGGAGTAGTCGGTCAAATAAACTTAAAAAAAAGCTTCTAAATTTTTTATTTAAAAATAAAGTAAAATTTCGTCTGGTTTGTTGTTCTCATCAATAAACAAAAACAGAAAATGCATGAAAACTCAATTTGTGTACTTATTCAAGTATTTTTTTACTACTTTAAAATGTTAAGCTTTTTTGAGTTTATTTGACCGACTACTCCGAAAAATCCTCATCATTAAGTATCACTTTTTTTTTGCTTTTACGAAGGCTCAAGGTCTAGGGCGGTCTTTAGAATACTAAATTCCCTTGGGATATGTTTTATTTTTTATTTACGTAAATTAATGCCATTTTGATGCGTTTTTAGCGTAAAATTTTGAATTTGGTATTTTTTTATCCTACTTGTATCGAACTGAGGACGCTAATTTTTTTGTCAGTAAATGCTTTATTACAAAAAGAAACTAGTTAAAAAACCCAATAGTTTTATTTTTATTAATAAATTCCTTCATTCCAGAATATCTCAAAAAAAATTTTTCAAAAATTAATAATTTGAAAACTACAAAAAATCGGCTAACACATGGGGTATATTCTTATAGCTCATAACGTGAGGAAACTAAAAAAAATTTTTTGACGTCAAGGTTTGGACCACCCTGTATAAAAGAGAGATAAACATTTGACACATAGTATTGTTTTCGACATTTGATTTGTTGCATTTTCTGTTGGAAAATGGAAAACATTAAGTGTAAGCCTTGTGAAAAAACGTTAAAAAATATATGTGGAAAGAAAAAATGCATACAAAATTGACAAGAGGCTGATTTATATAGCAAATGCACTAATAAGTCAATTTACGTCAATGATATTTTGTGCGGTAAGTGTCAAGAATTGTATACCTACATACTAACTTATGTTCACACTGCACTGGTACTTTATTTGTATGCCAGTAACGACTACTTCTGAAATATTTTTATTTTTTTTGGCATGACGCACGATGATTTACGGAAATATTTTTATTTATGTATACAGTGGACATTAGTGGCTACGTATGCATATTTTTTTTGTAGGTGTACCTCCGCGTGAAATAAAAAAAAATATGGAAAAAAAACAAGAACTCTTTTTTTATTATGAAAAATAAGGACAAGATGCAGGATAAAAATATGCATTTTGTAGTTTATTTTATTGTTATCAAACACAATTTTGTTTGGTTGATCTAACTTGAACAGTTCTCGAAATATGCCACTTTCAACGACACCCTGTATATTTTACATTACCTTGAATAACTCTGAAACAAAAGAAGATCTAGAGCTGATATTAAGCATGGAGTATTCTTAGGTCCTGCTAGTACACCACCTAAAATATTGACCTCATCCGTGGGGAAATGCACCTCTTGTTCGGTAAGGCTGCTAAACCCTTTAATATTCTTTCTAAGTTTTATAGCGATTGGTATCAAAAAGATAATAGTTTTTTTAGTTAAACGTTCAAAACTAAAAAAACTTTTTCCGTTTTTTACGTCCTATGCCGAAATTATTATTTTTCACCACACTGCTCGTAAACACGCTGTTTGTCCTTCAATTTCAGAGCGCAAAACTGTGTTTTAATCTCTAGAGGTTAAAGTATTTTTTTTTAATCTTCTGTACAGACTAAAGCAATAACTTATACGGCCGAGAATGCAATAAGCTTTTTGACGTTTGAACTAGACAGTACGTTCGAAAACTCAATAGTTTCAAACAGATTCATATACATGAACCTTTCATAATATTATATTCAATATGCTAAAATCCAAATTAAATACCACATTTTGTTGTAAAAGGCTTTTAATTAAAAGTTCTAAGAATACGACAAATAAAAAACAATAGGAAAATGAAAGTGTTGACACTATGCAAATTTCAGAACGCATCCGAATATTTTTTTCTGGCTTTGGGGTAATTGCGAGATGCGAAAGTGGCATAATTCCGAAAATCACAGAAAAATCGCCAATAACTAGTCTCATTTTGGAATTATCCTGAATTTTTAAGCATTGCCACGCCAAGATAAATATTTGAGGTTATTGTTTTATTATTTGTTGATTTGTTTATTTTTTGGAAGTTGAGGACTTGCAAATAAATACCTTCTAATTTGTTGTTTGAGTTTTATTTCGCATGTTTCCTCGCTTTAGTGTGGTGAAAAATGTTGTGTTTCACTCGGCAGCAAAGCTTGTTCAACTCTCGTGCCTTAAAACCCTCGCATCGCTCAAGATTCCATTTTATGAACCACTCGCTGTGCTCGTGGTTCAAATTCTGGAATCTTTCGCTTGCTCGGGTTTCAATATTTGCACGAGAGTTAAACAATCACTTTGCTCCCTAGTAACACAAATAACTATTGTTTTTCTTGTAATATGCATTTTCGTATATCCCTATAGGGTCTATATATAGGGTGTCCCAAAAATAACGCAAAATTTAAATGTAATGAAAAATCATACTTTTTTCGACCAATTCCATTTTTTTCGTGACACACAAAGTACACAGAATAGGATTAAATTTTATAATTGCAAATCGCCCAGCAGCCCTGGTCTCCTTGACGAAACACTGTTTTGACCGCATTTTCTGACCGTTTTTCGTTCATTTCAGTGAATCCCAAATATTGCGATATAACATAATTGTTTATTTTTTATGGAGTTATTTATAGTCAAAGATCTATGTCAGCAAGCTGTCAATCGCCCATGGTTTGAAGGAGGGGTTTTCACACTACAGCAACGAAATTCACCCATATTTATTTAAATTTCATAGAAAACTTTAACAAAAGAGTGCTATGTTACAGCAAAGCCTTCGAAGTAATTTCTCAGCATGCTTTACCATACTAAACCCTATTTTTTGTACTTTATGATTAAATCAAGAAATAAGAAAGTCAAACAAGAAATACTTAAGTATTTTTCATCGATTTCAAATATTGCGTTATTTTTGGGTCACCCTTTATAATATATGGTTATGGTTTAAGAATTTATTTCTCTAAAAGAATACAATTCACTTATCTAGAGAAATATACAGGGTGTAATCGTTAAGTGTGGCCACACTTATAAGGCCATAATTCCGTAAATATAACAGATATCAATAAACTTCCAACTGATATCGAAAGTGCATTACCCAACGAATAAAATTGCATTAATAACTTTTTCTAAATAGATGGAGTAATATTAAAAATACTAAGTTAAAACGCTCCCATACATTTAGTATGACGACTGGCCTTAAAAAACGTCGGGTGTCATAACAGATAAAACTGTTAGAGATTCGTTATTTGTACGAATACATTGTAATAAAATAATAATACTACCGTTTATGAAATAATTAATCTAACATTTATTCCTAAATAGAAAAATATTCGTATTAAACTACTCTTTGAATGAACGTTTACGTACTAAATGTATGGAAGGGTTTGAAGTTAATATTTGAGATATTTCTGATTTTATTTAAAAAAAGTTATTAGTGTAATTTTACTCGTTGGGTAACGTACTTTTGATATCAGCTAGAAGTTTTCTGGTATCTGCTATATTTACGGAATTATGGCCTGGCAACACTTAACGATTACACCCTGTATAACATGCCTTAATTTAATCTCTTAATAAAATCTAATTTAACAAATTTTAGGTATGATTGATACAAAGATCGGAAAGTGTAAATAGGTACATAATTATACTAGGCAGACATAATTTTTAATCTAGGAATTTACTATATCTAAAAATATTGGTTGAAAATGTAGTATCCATAATAAAGTGAGTATAAAACAAACATTTAAGATTTTACCGCATAATACACATATACCAAAATTGCAGCTTTGCAACACGACTTGCGATTTGTATGAAAAACTTAGATAGCGGGCCTCCTGCCTTTTGAATTTCGCATTTTTATTTTCAATTACAGAGTTTACTGACCTGATTTTACCCTTTAATTAAAGAATATTAGGTGCGCTATAAGGTCATTATTGCATGTTTTTCGTAGCATAATTAGGTGAGGCGATATTAACCTGAAAACGTTAGCAAAACACACAATTTTATCTAGTTTACAAAAAATAGTACTTTTTCAAGTCTCGAATCTCTGAAACTATAAGACCTAGGGTAAAGCATGTTAGCTCAACTTGTTGGAAATTTATTAATCTTTAAACGTTTGATTACATGTGATATCAAAAAACGTAAGAGTTTCTTAATAAAAACCAGTAACTAAAAAATTACCATAAATTTCGCAGTTTATCACGTAATACGCAGCTAGCACAACTTTTTTTTGCTTGCAAAATGTGATTTTATACTGTCCTATGGTGTCTAAACAACATACCAAAAATGCAGCGATACTACTTGATTTGCGAGTCTAGGGTAAAATGATGTACGGTTTGACCGTACTAATATACATATCTTGGGACATTTAACACAAATCAACCTAGTCCCACGGTAAGCTCAATTAACGCTTGTGGTGTGGCTGCCAAGCGATGGTATACTTAAATACATAGACAGTCATGACCAAGGAACAAAAATTTGTGATAAATAAATACGGAACCTCCGTAGGCTGGATTAAAAATAAATCGTTTTCATGGGGAATAATATTTTTGCCTTAACTGCGGACTCAGTTGTCTTGGTATAGCAACATAAGTAGCAGTTTTAGAGCAAAATAATGTATTTGGAGGTTAAAAAAGTTAAACAAGGCAACTAAGGATGAATAGGCATATTTCACATTACAATTTTTTAATTAAAATAATATTAATTATATTTTTATAACGGTATTACATGATATGACTTGTATTTTTTGATCTGCGTTGCATAATCATCATCAGTATCGGAGCTAAAACGTGAAATGGCGGCTTTTCCTGATATTTCTTAGAATTTCATGATCGGCATAAACGTCCATACGCACTTGGCAAACCAATAGACGGTGATTTTGTACTATATGGGGGTGAAATGGCGATGGCGGTGTTTCACGATATAACTAGGAATTTCGTGATCTAGCGCATTTAACGATTGCCCTTATATTTACATAAGTAGTAATATATAATACAGTAAATTTAAAATTCCTGCAGTTTTACTTCCTTATTCATAACGTTAGCAAGCCGATGTCTCGTTAGTCACTTTCAGTCTTACAGAAATACAAGTATTGATAAGATGGAAAGGGACAAGCAATACTTATCGGTTTGCCAAGCTTGGAAAAATTTATGAATAAGTGGGTTACTGTCTAGTTGCGGGAAGGATATTATATGCAACTTCATCTTATGTACTAATTGACCTGTACAATATGTATACTACCGGGGTGTAAGTAGGAAAGTGAGGCGAGGGCAGAGGCGGGTAATGGATGCCGCGCTCTGCTTTGTCGCCGCAGCCAATCGGCCCGCTCTCGTTTTCGGTAGAACTATTGTGAGCTGGAGGCACACCGGGCGGGACAAGCGTAGATCGGATAATTTACATAAAACACTATTTAGTACCTAATGTATATTATATCATTTTCATTTCAATTTTGATTACCCACTCACAATTCACGGACCGTTTTGTAACAGGATTTCTGTTCACTTTCAACTGTTGTCGTAAGACATTACGTTACGAATATACGATTAATCCGATTTACCGTATTATCCAGATAATCGCCCTATTTTAAAATATGGATTATACACAAGTTTATTGTATAGTGTACATTGGATATATGCAAAATATTATGTTCAAAATTCATAAAAATATAATATTTCAAATATGAACGAAATAATAAATCTGATTCCCTACCGACAACTACGATCGACGTTTATAACTCTCGCACTTGTAAATTCATAACCTAAGCGTGACTGGGAGGCAACACGTCAATCGTGGTTTACGGTGGACCCGATTCATCTTGAACATTATTAAAAAGAAATCCCTGAAATCTGAGGTCGATAAGGCCTCGCTTGAGTATTAACTGTAAATGTGTTATAGAAGTATTCAATGAAAAATCTCCGTTTTGTCGCTTACGTGTCACTATGGTAGCTACCCTAATAAAATGTGCTAGCTGCTAGGAAATACTGTCAATCTTAAAGCCTAGATATTATTATGGTATTATTATCCGTAATTCCACTCAAAGGTACTGAAAAGACAGTATCACTTACGACGCGATTCCATGGAATGTCCGTAAATATACGTCCTAACAAAAGTAACAAAGTGGTTAACCGACCACAACTTAGAAATTAATTTTACAAAAACTAAACTTATGTCATTTCATCAACATCAAAAAGATCCCCTAAACATAACCTATAGCTACAATAATACCCCATTGGAAGTTGTTGATCAATTTACATTACTCGGGATAGTAATAGATGTGCAATAAATAAATGATTGAGTATTGAGTATTATGATTGATGTCAACGACGACGGGCTTCGAGCTCCCTGTGCGCCCCGCGGGTGGCACCGCGGTGATTCCGAATTGTCGGAAACGGTGTCGCGCGCTCCACTTCCATTTTGGGTTAGCTTCCTCCGCTGATTGCCCGCGGCGGACTAATTGTAGCCATTCTTATTACCAGACTTTGTCGAAGCTTTTGTGGTCATTGTATTTACCTAAGTAAATTCACAAATAATACCCTCAAACCGTTCAATAGTGCAATACCGTAAAACTACCCAACTGTAGTCCAAAAGCTCCCAACTATGGTCCATAATTAAGTCAAATAACTTCGGTTTAGTGTAATTATTATATTATTAACGCAGTGGTTACACAAAGTATCCTCATTAATGATTAATAAACTTAGAGAAAACCGAAATAAAAGATTGCCATTGATACTTAATTACGAGTTGAGCTTGTGGACCATACGTAGTTGTAGTAGTATGGACTATAGTTGTATGGTTTTACGGTACATAGTTATTGTACGTATTTTGTCTTATCGACAGAACCAAACATGTACATGGATATAAAAAGGAATAGAAAAAAATGTGTTCCTTAACACATGTACATTTTCTTTTGTTGTTACTAATTGTTGCATTTGTGGCACTAAATGTTTCAAAATAATGCTATTGACCAAATATTAATCTACCAACAAATGCGCAATTTGACGCGCTTTTGTAAACAATACTGAGTGGGAAGACCATGTGTTAAACTATTTGGTTGCGTAAATGAAGAAACATTAAAATGCGTTTGAAGGGTTCGTTCGTGGAAACATAGCATGGTGCATGGTGCATTCAATGCTGAGGACATATCTTAATAAATTCTAAAATCACGTATACACATATATACATATGTGTCGTTACGAAGGTTGCAGGTGCCATAGGCTATAGGCTTGTTAGCCACCGTTGTGATATCTACATAAAATCCGTAGAACTCAATCGATTAATCCATTCCCCGCTACCTTATCAATAAATCACACTCGTAATTTTAGAGTGTCATTCAGTATTCTTACACCAAGTTAGTAGATGATATTATATTACCTAATTAATTTATCACTGTCGGCATACCTCTCGTTATATGTGTACTTGTAGCTATACAAAATCGTAATTTAGGTTGGCATCTAATCATACTTTAAAACGTCGATCGCGTACAGTTATTTACTCTTATGATTAACTCCTTTTGTTGGACAGAAGTGTGTCAATTGTCATGTAACGTTGTATCGTGAGCCTTGCCGCCATACCGCGCGCGCCGCGGAGCGCGTCCGCCGAGATGGCTCTCGTCTGCGATAAACTGCCGATGCCGGCCACTGCTTGCCTCCTGCCGCAACCGACAATAACCAATCTGGCTAATATAGCCACTAATTCCACATTAAAGCGGTTATTTATATTATTTCCCCGAGTAAACTCCTAAAACTTGAATCCGTGAATATAATAAGGGTGACGACTACATACTTACTAAATTAAATTAGATCCGTCAGTTAATTTTGCAAAAAATCTTGTACACATATTTTCTTATTTCTACTAATAAACAATTATGAGATACAGCGCAAGTTTGCTTTTCAAATGAAACAATTTTTTACCCTAAAATAGCACATTCCTTGACCTGAACAGCGGTGAACTTATTAAAATAAAGCGTTTCCATGAGAAATAATAAAAAAGTTGAATAAATGCAACCCTCGTCTCCTAATTTTGGCAAATCTTGTGGTTATAGTGAAAGTATTTAGAGATAAGAAACGTTATTATTATATAGGTATACAGGGTGAAGTCTTTTACATGATACAAAATTATATTTAAAAATGCAATAGCCCACAGCCTACGACGAACAGAAGTTTAACAACAGAGAAATCCAACTAAATATTCATAACGATAATCATGTCATTTTTACTCACAAAATTTATATAAGTAGTATAATTTATAATACTTTTAACCCGTACCTATGTACGATGTTAGTCATTGTTGAAGGTTTGCACGGTTATTTAACTGTTGATGGTCATTCCGACACGGTACTACTTAAATTGCAGGTGCTATAAACAAATAAACAAGCAATTTCGTTCGACCGCTATTTGTGTATCGGCGAAAGGTAAAGGCCGGTGGTCACATTTCTTTATTTCATTGTGAATAGGTAGACGGTTTGTGTTTGTAAAATGCCGCTTTGAAGAAAGTTGTAAAACTTGCATTTATTGGGCTTTGCTTATCTAACCCGGGACATCACTAAGCAAACAAACAAGTTTTTTTCATAGAGTTGAACATACCTTTATTAGAATAAGGAGGAAATTGATGTCTAAACAGTTAAACATTTTGTCCATTTTTAATCACGTTTAAATATTAAATTACCTATTCACTACACACTAAATATACCCACAATGACAATCAGTGACGGGTGAGATTAATGGCAAGGGCCTACAGACGTCGGGGCAGTTAAGATATCACATATAGAAGCTTTATTAAATATGAAATAAAATGATTATTCGTACCAAAAAAAATACATAGCTATACAAGATTACAAGTGAAACAGCGTGTTTTAATTGGTCCATTGAACAAATAATACATATATATATTTAATAGATATCATATCATATCAAATATCATGTTACAATCATACACTAAACAACCTAGACCCACACTAAGGTCAAATTAAGGTTGGCTATACCTATTCTATTTAAATTTGCAAAGATATAAAGGTGCATTCAGACCAAAAGAGCATACGCTATTCTAACCCCTACTCTACGAAATTCGATCGTTACACAAAACGTGATTCGTTGATTTCGTAGAGTGAGGGATAGAACAGCGAATGCTGGTTTGGTCTGAATGCACCTTTACGCGGACATGCATTGTCTGTGGCCGAATTGCTCAATCGTTTTATGGCGTTTTTGAGCTCGCGGTAACATCACGTTCCCGATTTGGCGGTCAATTTGAAATATTTCGGAAATCATAAAGTCCTATACCTCTTATTCCTAGGTGCTAAACTACTTTAGTCCCGTTTCGTAAGCCTAATAATTTTGTCACTTTTTGAGCATGACAAGTGAAAAAGCTTTAGTAGGTCGCTGCAAAAACAAACTGTCGCGCGTTGATATCTTTTGCGTCTTGCTCTTGCGTCGCCACGAAACAGTGTAACGGTGCGGTTGGTCTCGGAGACGCTCGCGGAACGACCTTCACCCATTTTCTTAATTAAAAATGTTTCATGAAAAAACGATGTTTCTATGACTACAACGGTCCTAGTTTGCCAGCCCATATCCTGTAAGGGGTACGTGTTAAATTCGGGTTACATCGCGGCAATTATTCCATCCTTTTTTCTTGAATCACCGGTAAAAAAGAGGATTATTTTACTGGCTTTAAACAAGCAATTCATATACTTACAAATAATATTATAATATCTATCTACATATGTATTTAGAGTACGTACCGAAATGTAATACGAGTAAATATTTTAATTGTTCGCATAGGTACATTAGTACATTAGTTAAGCAAACAAGGACGACAATATTTTTTGTATTAATATTTTCGGTACCTATTAAACTAAATTTTCCGAAAAAAAAAAATTGTATTACGTATCTATGTAGTACATAAACTACATAATATATAGTTTATACGGCTAAGTTTCGTAACAATAGAAACGATCGTGATTTTTGTTTTGTTTAAGCTCTTAATTATAATATTTTTTTGCTCTCGCCCCCAATCGAGTTTAGTACCTAAATATATGTTGCGTATTAATTACGACTTTAATATCAATTGAATGCATATGCATTATTTTATCACTTTTTCTTTCTTCGACTGGCCTAGGTAGCTTTTCTACAACTAGGTAAATACCTTACATATGATAGTTTTGATCAGATATTAATCTTATTTAATTCGATGCTGTTTACATCTACGTAGGACGAATAATCGAGATTTTTTTAGGTTAGTTTAAGTAGAGAGAGTAGCATTAGTTAGTATTTAATGAATGCTACTCTCTCTACCTAAAACTCATTGGTTTAAATGTTAAATTGATGATATTAATGTCGACCGTCTTTCATCTGAACAAAATATGTATCACGACTAATAGCATATCAGATGACCGTAAAATAGTTTCGCAGAGAAGTGTGCTTACAGTGAGCTGTCGCTGCCTTATTAACGCGGACTTACTATTTCATCCTACTCGTACTCATGTTTTGGTGCTCACGAGCCGGCTAGCAAGTAAGCCCGCGTTAATAACCCGGTGACAGCTCATGGTTTGGTTACGGGTCGAGCGTGCCCGCTTTCGGGATGACAACTCGTGGTGCAATCGTGATCACACTGATCACTCACACGTATTTGGGGCATTTAGACAGAACCGTTACGATGACACAAAAGTTAGGTATCCATAAATGACTTACCTACAGTTTTTCACTTAATTGGGAAAACTGTAAGTAACGGTACACTTTGAAATAAGATCATGGTGTCGCTGTACGTGTTATTTATCTGTTTAGGTATAAGTATTGTGTCTATTGTAAGTAGGTGAATGGCTTCAGGTGGGTATATTTTTAAGTAGACCTCTACATAACCCACCAACGACTTTTATACGATAATTACGATGATATTTTTTTTCTATGTTACGTAGGTATATATTTACGTATATTTCAAGTCTTTGTTGATTCAAATACCTATCAAGACTAGTTAAGAGAATAAAGAATAGAAAATACTGAAAATCCCACTGAACTACAACAAGCAATATTGCCTGGGTAGGTATAGCTATATATGTGATCATGATATCTCTGGTGTTTAATTGATAGTTATCAGTATCGCAATCCCCTATATATATTTTAATCAATATTAAGTGCTATTTACATTTTCTTACATAATTATCTGATCGTGTTCAGCAGCGGACGTCTTATGGCTGAAATTCTTCCTAGTGGGAATTGTCTTAGGATGTAGGCTATGCGTAACATTTTCATCCTGCCTGTAAATACTGTTGGCCTGTATCTGTTTTTCGCCCAATAAAGAAAATAAAAATAAAATAAATGATGTTAATGAATATAATGTGATTGAACAATGAAATATTGGAGGAAAAATATATACTTCGAATATATTATTAATCAAAGATAGGTCAAATATGAAAACTAACGACACACTTATACAAAGTAATGCTACCTTAATATCCTACAAGAGATACTTTTGTTTACAAGAATTGCTACCTTCAGCTTCAGGTAAGTATAGATTTTATCATTGGCACCACGCGATCATTGCGAGTTGGTAACTCGATGCCGAAGCCGAACCAAGTGCCGCTGTTAAGGTAAAAAACACTCTAGAAGAATAAATAAATAAATACACGTAGAATTAATTTCTACAAAATAATCAACACTGTGGGTAATTTGGTGACATGCTTGATAGTTATTAATAATTGTCGATGAGATGGCCAATTCCGTTACGTGCACAATTTCAGGAACTGAAAAATCAATTAAAATAACATAATTATTTACAGTCTTCTTTTCTCAAATTATGAATTTACACATGTGGCTATTGGCAATTTCAGCGACGTACTGTCTTTATTATATTTTTCTCTTTGTGCTCCCGTTACAGTTTATGGTGTGTAGGTCTGTACTAGATTATAAATCTATTCAGGTTTGTAATCTTAGGCGAGATTAATCAATCATCAATGGCGAATCAGTCTCCCCGAATGTAGGAAATCGCATCAATCTTGTTTACGGATAGTTTAATTTAGTTTAATTTTTTATTTATTTCACAATATACAAAGTCACTTAAAACTACACAAGTACACATGGTACCTGCATACATTCTTAGGATAATAAGACAAAGGTAAGTACCATTACTTAATACCAAACGTTTAGTAAAACCACCCTGTAAGACTGAAACGCAGTAATTTCTCATGCACCTCACACGAACAGTGTCTATACTATAGGTAGATACTATAAATTGTGTATACCTACCGTTCGTCAGTATAAAACAAAAAAAATTAAAACACATATGGTTGAATTTCCATAGCATTTGGCATCTTTGACACATATCGTGGAACACTTTCTTAGATATATTTTTACGTTAATACTAATCATTGTCAATAAAGATTAAAAATATGTGAACTCAAGGTGTTGGTGATAAAACTAGGATTGTGTTCTTCAAGTGCGTGATTATGAAATAATGGAAGAATTTGGGTTTGCTTAAATTTTTTGTTTTCTACGGTATTTGTAGATACGAACATTTTTTTTAAGCAGTGAACAATATGATATGTTAATGGCCGTGAAATAAGCGAGTAAGCTATTACCTACAACTAGGAATGGCTTTCATACTAAACATTTGGACGGACTTGCGAACAATGATGAGTGAGACAAACGATACAAAGGAATAAATCAAAATAAGACAATAAAGCGACGAGCAGGAAGCGGGTCAGTGTGTCGCGCCCGCGCTTGGCCATCGCTGCCAGCGGCGCCGGCGGTTCGGCGGGCCGCCCGTGGACGTTTCAGGGTGAAGTGAAGACATATAACATCATGCATACGCATTTTGTCTATTGAAATCATCCATTTAGTATGAAACGTGTCATTTAGTGTGCTTACGCATGCGTACGCGTGCGGGTAGCTGAACAACCATTATCTGCAGACAAAATGCGTTCGTTAGGTATGCTGATACATGTCTTCATTTGAATCATTTGATCCTCATTCGGACTACGCTCTGTTTACCTACTGTAGCCGTACCATGAGCTGCCGCCGCGTTATTAACGCGTACTTAATCACTTAGCAAATATGTTGGTTATTAGCAATCTTTGAAGTAATCGATAGGTTTAATAAATTTGCAAATTTTGAACAATTTGAGGTCGACTAATCATTAAGAGTTCATTAACATGTCATATACATACATTAATGAATTAGTTCATTGAGCTATAATTAAGTTCGGGTAAATATTAAATAGATTTTATGGATTACGTATGTAGTAACCATTTAGTTTCCTTTTCTTAATGATCAACCGTGTTTAGGTAACTATGTAAATGACGCATTGAATCAATAGATTACCCGAGTAGGTATGATATCTAGGAAGGAGAGTATAGGTGGAGTATGATAGGTACTATTTATTACCTAAAAAGCTACAAAGTAGCCTACGACCACGTGTGTAACGCTTACCAGAAATGTCAAAATAATACCTATTTAACGCAAATCTATGCGACTACGTCCCGTTTGTCGTCAAACTATGAGGAATAACCGTGAAAGTTTCATTCAACATTTTGATGAAACTAAATATCGTTGAAAAAATTTCCTAATATGCATCACATCCATTTTCTAGAATCTTATTCCTCGTAGAAAACAAATAAAGGGGGAACAGGATAACCCATCCACACGCTTAAGCACATAAAAAAAATCCTTTATGGAGGGCCATACCTATTTATTTTATTCTTTTAATATATTTATTCACATATTTATCAAATTCCATTTCTGGTAGTACTTATAGTTTCCCAGTAAATCGGCTCTGACATACGGATAGACAAGACAAATCTATAAGAGTTCCGTTTTAGCCACTTTGACTACGAAACCCCAAAAAGCTTTTCCAAACCGCTGCTGGTAGGCTGGCGGCTCCAAAAGGCTCCGCGTTGCCACGTTCTATGGTGATGCTTAGGTATTCACTGAGCAATATATTGACCAGCCCTCGGATCACCAATGGCATCGATCAATTATGAGGCTCTCGGTATAGCTGATGCGCAGAATGACTGTCGTCAACGGCCTACGTATCGGAAACGGCAGTAACCATAGCCAACAAACCTGAGGTGCTGAGTTCGCGCCATCTTGGGAAAAGGGAATTTGTGTATTTGTATGATCATGATCAGATCTTTTCTCCATTTGGGGATATATTTAGATCAGTTATTTAGATTGTCTCTGAATGTTTAAGTATAGATAGATATTTGTTACGTGCAGCATGACTCATCGCCATGGCCCTAAGTGATACATATTTTATATATCCTTTGATTTTGAAATTCTATGTCCGTTAGTCAGATTATTAATAAATATGTAAATTTTATTTGAAACAAGGTCATCTCATCGACCATAGAATAACTGCGTTTCAATAAACAACTGACGCATACCAGTTTCTACAATATTATATTAATTAAACATAAAAGCTCAACGCAGACGAATGATTCCCCATTACCCCCATGAAGCACGAGCTTAGGAGGGCTATGAACTGAAGGGCCAATAAAGAAAATCACTCGATGTGCCACTTACCATGTGGCTGCAAATTCGCACAGCAATTATACAAGCAAAAATCATGTCTAAATGAATGGTGGTAACGGTTATGCAGAGTGAAAGCATCGTTTGTAGGTCTGTAGGCTGTCAACTGCTGGAAGTAGGCGTCGCTGCGTGCGCGAGCGAGTGCCCGTACGCAACGGAGATAGCTGCCCGCTGGGGCTACCAACTTAAAGAGAAATGCGCCGCTCTTCACTTTGTAAGAGTAAGTTTGTTAAGCTATACTTATATGTAAGTGGGCTAGTTATTGTATTATAATTGCGTTTTTATACATATTAATTCATTACAGCTATACGAGTTTACTACTAAAATGTCACAAAAATGCTATTAAAATTAATAAGAAATATTGAAAATTATGGTGTAAATACAATGTACAATATGCGTATTCGCGGACTTTGCGAACTTTTCCATTCCTGAAAATGTATAATTCACTGGGCTACGGAGTGGTTTCGCTTATCTACTCTGAGCGCCCACGCACTGCGCGGCGTAGCGGGCCGCACTTGGGCCGCCCTGCGCGATCGGTGGTGGTAGAAAATTTTGGTGGGAAGCAAGTAGGGTGCGCCCGCGCCACAGTCCGTCGGTGCTACGCGCGGTACGCGCCCGCCTTTTACTCGTGCAGTGCGGTTACATTCCCGCTCAAAATTGGACCACAAACTTTAATAGTGTCACTACAGCGACTTTTAACCAGTGTACGTTCAAAAATATGAAACACGTTTTTGTTCCATTTTCAAAAAATATTTTTAAATATTGTGAAAAATGGAGCAAATTGCGGGTGTTTTGGGAAATGTTTGTAATTGGCATTTATAAAGTGACGTGACAGTGCCGCGGATTGTTGGAGTACACAGTGGATAAGCACTCTGGACGCCGTTTTACTTTTTCTAATAATTATTATTTCTTTCTTCCTTGTAAATAATCGAGGGAAATTTTGTTATTTAATTTTTATTTATGCCAATCACACTTTTCCTCTATCTTTTTAACGTTCGTGTAAACTCATTCATCTTTTAAAACTAACTGCATGTTGTCCTATATATTAATTATAATAGTGATAATTAATTACTATAATGAGATAGTTTTACAAACCACAGTAAGGTGGAAAATCCGTGAGTCCGTGGCGTGTTCAGTTTTCGGCTGCCCGAGCCACGACTGGTTTTTTACAGTTCTAACGGCGCGCGCGCCGGTCCGCAGCGACACTATTTTTTAAAGAATTTCTTTGTTGGAATTTATTTATTTCACCTAATTACAACGAGACACTACTAAAACTATAGCTTAACAAATTTGAATTTTATTATTAATCTCATAAATACTTTGATCAATTCTTACATAGCAAGTACAAATGATACGGTAACTAGTCGACTACCCACATAACGGCACAATTAATATCATGTTAGGAGCTTTTATTATTAAATTTATACACGCATGTTCTCGACCTATCATTTGTAGCGAAATTGCTTTGCATTTGTACCAGTAGATAGTGTAGATACCTACATATACCGGACCTATTCTTTGTAGGCATCGTTGGCTAACTAGGTAGATTACTTATTCTACTAAAGTCTGTCGTTCTTGTTTTCTAGTTTCCACCCTGATCCCGTGCTTGTTGCCCCATTTTCGACCCTGGGTTCTCCCTCGTACGCTGTTGAAGGCACTCAAGTGACTCCTGTGACATTGAACAAGTGACAAGACTCGATCTCGAGGAACTGTTGTACAAGTGGACTGTGTACGATGTTGGTGCGGCTGTGACACGGACACGCTGCGCTGCGCTCCCGCTCTCGCCCGACTACTATCAGGTGAGCCATGGAAATCTTCAAGTATAATAACTAAGTCGCGGCCTGTCGTGCATTGAAGCGATATTGAATATGATTTGCCTGGTAAACATTATCAGAATCAATGAACGACGGGCCTGCGTAAATATTCAACAATAATTTAAATATTCCTTTCCTTTTTTACTAAAACTTTATCTTCATGCATTTGTTGTTTTTAAGAAGTTGTATTCCTTATAAGTTTATTTAGATATATATGGCGAATTATTTTCTGCTTGTTTCGTGTATAATAGACAAAGAAGACGCTTGTTGATTGCCCCTACTTCAAGTATGTTATAATATTTTAACATAATTATTGTATTCAACTAGAAGATGAACTAATTCGTTTGGATAAGTGGATGGATGCCTAACTATCTAGGTATACCTTCGATAGCTGGAATTATATTACTTTCGAGGCGATATACGCACGCTGTACAGGCAAACCAAAACGTCCTTATTAATGACATCAACGTAAATTGATAAACTATTAAGTACCTACCTATGTTTCAAAAGAAATTTAGATACCTACATAGGTATATACTCAATTATTCACTTATGCACCTCAAAGGCTTAATTAGAATACTACCTCCAAAGAGTATCTGCAAGCCTTTTTTTAAGTCCTTGTATGTAATTACTATTACTACATAATAGGTTTTGTAAAGATGCAATAATAATATTGTGTAGACTTTTTATTTGCAATGATATGAAATCGTTTAGGTAGATTCACATCGCGTACCAACCGGAGCCGCTTCTATAATATATAAATAAATCTAACAGTGATTTGTAGATGGAGGTAGGCTAATTCTCACATTTAGCATCTTTGTTAAACGTGTTTGCAATTGCGACTGATTTTTCCGAAATTATAGATTTTTTTTTACTATATACTTGTCTATTATCGTCCTTCTTTTAAGTTGTAGTTTCATAAAAGTCGCTCGTACTTAATATGTTTCACACACTGACTGTTATCTGTATGTTTGTAAAGTTTTTTTTTTTGGTCTCAACATCGTACCCACCTACTTGGGTCATAGGTATACTAGCTTCGTGTCGTTAGTTACCTACTTTAATATTTCAAGTGCATGTGTAAACATGATAAATATTAAGAGTTGAACAAAAATAAAACTGGCTCTTGAACAGCTTAGTAAGCCTTTGTCTGTGCAGAAATACATTTACTTCCGTAATATCGTTTCTGGTGTCGTCTGGTTTAGGAATCGGTAGGCCCGGTTCAGGGATCAGTGCACTCGCCTAGAACTGCAGCGCTGCAGTTTGCTGGCGCCGCCCACCGCGCTGCAGATTGCTTCACAGCGCGTTTGTACTGTGACTCATTAAGCTTTGAGTTTAGATGCGAAGAATGGATGTATTTTCTATGACCTCTAGCGAGTGGTGATTAGGACTTTTAGGTGACACATTCCGAGGCCTCTAAACTAAACAAGTAATATCGCTGGTTCAATGTCTCGTAGTTTCTATTGAACACCGTGTCGTTTAATAAAATGTGTAAATATAACAAAATCAACGATTGTGTGTCCTATGAAAATATGCATAAAGAGGTTCTAGTTCTCGTGACAATCCTTATACATATTATCTTTGAACTAAGTATTTAAGAGATAGGATTAGTTATCCTTAAGGGTGTTCCTTTATAACAATAGGTACGCTCCTTTTTTGGGCCCTGTCGTGTAAATTGGATTTGAACTCGAACAGTTGTTTGTATAATTTGACTTTGCTTTTTCTGAACGTTGACATATTTCTACTAACTAAAAATATAAGTTAAGCACCGAGATTTATGCATATTATGCAGATAGGGAACAAATAATTAAATGTTTATTAAAAATCACAAGCAAACCAAGGACCCACACACTTAGGACTACTGGCGTCGCAGAGGCGGTTAGTAGTCAGGGAACACTAACGAAATTTAAAATGTGACAGAGAGCCAACGCGAGGAATGCTATTCGTGGTAGATCCTGAGGACAACCTAATAGGGCGGCCATCAGGATATGATCCATAATTAGGCTAAAACAGGCTGAGAACGTTGTCGGTTATTTATTCTATTGTATATAATCCGGCTCCTACTTAAATAAACGTCAATAGAAATGAGGGTCATGCAAGCGTATTCACATATGCGAATGGCCACACGCGGCGTGCAGAGGCTGAAATGCAGTAAAACATATTGGAAAGCTAAAATTAGCTAGTCGTCAATACTATGTATTTAACATTGGCAAGCGCTAAGGTCCACGTCTACCAGTGACACATATACCGCGGGACGCGCGGGCGGCGGTGCTGCGCAACTTTCACTCGCGCGCCGGAGATGTGCGCCGCCCGCGCCCGCGCAGCCGCGCACGCTAGATCCGCGGCAATGACCACGCGAACTGGCAACAAGGCGACACGACATGTCAAGTGCAACACGACTGCCGACAACCTGCACCTGACCGCGTCCAAGTGCAAGGCCGCCAAATTAATTTCAGCTTACTCCCGGCATAAATGTATTCTAAATACCTACCTAAATCAGATCTATTCTGTTAACTTACGTATTTCGCAAACTAATTTATTTTCAATAGAGAAGACTCAAACGCGCTGGAAATGTTATAATCTTAAGTATATACTAAACTGTCTAAGAATAAAGTTCAATGCGTGGCGATATTAAATGAAACATAAATATGAGATTTAAATAAATAAATATTATGTAGTTAGGCAATCTTATTACAAAAAAATATACCTCGTCCCACAATAAGCTCAATTAAGTCGGTTAATGTGGGTACTAAGCGATAAGAGATACCTACCTACTCGTACTTATCTGTATGTACTGTACTTTGATAACTAGAAAATTATCATGGCTAAGGAGCGAATATTTGTGATCAGCAGTACAAATGCTGACCTCACGGGTATTCATACCCACTACCGACTAAGTAGGATCACTCCGTACCGTCTCTATATTTAGGCTGTACATTTTTAACTAAGGATCATTTTTATTGTAATTCCAAGTAAAAGTTATTAAAATAGAAATACACTCCTTGAACTTAAAGTAGCGGCAGCTTCATGGTAGGGCTACTGTTATGTCCAATGTTAACCCCCTTTAAGCGATTCGCATGTAGATATTGGATTTGCGCCTTGTTTAAATGTACGTGTATGTACTTACTACATCAATGGTATTACTTAAATAAAATCTAACGGATCACTATCATATCTTTGGCTCATTCTTATTCTACAAATTAGTAGTTTGTTTGCAAATTGGCTGGTATTCGCAAAGCAGGATTGTGGCGATCAGCTGATCCCGACGGCCGTCTGCGGTGCGCTTTCACCGCGGCGCGATGGCCATTGGCCGCTCGATCGTTGTTATTGATTCAAACGTCGCGTGCACGGTACTAATATGTACCGACGTGCCTACTTACCTCAACTATTGATGACAAAAATCGTGTAAAGCTACGAAAAAAGAGTTTGCTTATTTATACTATATTTTGCCATACAAAAAGTCCTATTCCTAAAACCACAACAACAATTTTGTTACACTTCTTTATGTAATAAAACAGAAGATACTATTGAATTGTTAATTATATTTGCAGTTTTTACTAGTTAATACACACTAAACCCGTGTTGATTAGCATAAGTAGGTACTTACTAACGTATTTACTCTAGTCGTGTCCAAGGATAAGATGTAGCCAGAACTGGGTACGCAGGGACGGAAGGCAGGAACAAAACAAGTAAGGGTATTATGAATTACAGCCACCTATCGTTAAGTGAATTTGTACCTTTTAAAAACTGAACTGTAGGTATCTGTGAAATAAAACTATGAAAACGGATAAACTCGCGTATATTTAACTTCATTCCGACGTTTCGAACACTTTACAGGGTTCGTGGTCTGCGGATGAGTCATCCGTTAATATATTTACGCGAGTTTATCCGTTTTCATAGTTTTATTTCATGTGTAATCCTCGCGGTATCCGAAGAAAATATTATGTAGGTATCTAAATAAATATTTCTTGAAATATATCCAGTTTGGGATGTCTAGACTATACTAGAATGGCCCCAAGTTCAATTCACCTAAATGCTAAAAGTGAGGTGGTACTTGCTTGAATACTTTCGACAAAGTTGACCACTTAAGTATTAGGTACCTATCTACATTTCTCTAGTATGCCGTTTTTGTGTAGTTTTCACGTTAATTTCAATACTTGACGTACATTTTGAGATTAAATGGACATATAATAGTGCGGTGTTTGTCGTGTTGTTGTGCGGTGGCTGGTCGCTGCAGAGCGAGTGCATGTCTGCGTGCAGCCGCAGTTGCGCGCGAGAGAAAGCCGATGCTCCCGCCGCCGCCGCCGCCGGCACGGCAGCGGCAGCGGCCCGGTGGCCTGCCGAGTGCCGATCTGCCTGTCGCACCCAACTCCGTACACGCACTTCTCTCTTGAAATCAATCGTCAGTAATTCAAGATATTGATTTGGTTATTGAAGTAATTAAACACGTGGAAAATTTGAACTAATTTTAGCACCCCAAAACTCTTTGCTTAGGTGTAATATTAACGAAGATTTTTTAATGAAGGGTAATTAAGTGCATGCGTACTGAAGTTATAATTATTAGTGTTATTACATGAATTTAAATATATTTATTCGTAAATACATGCATTTATGCAGGTAATAATAAAGAATTCCTTTAAAAATGATCTTAAGAGAGAGGACACATGCCATGTCTAACAGGACAATACAGGTCCGCAACACATGTTGCCCAAAACACACATTAAGTAAGGCTTTCCCATCGCGTGAGGCTTTCTCCGAGGCGCAAGATAAAGGGCTGCGACAGATGTACCTCGAACCCTTCAATCAGTCAATATTTGAATGAAATTTGGAACGGCAGGTAGAAAAAAAGAACATGTGCATGTATGGTGTGGGAACATTGTGTTCGGAGCACCCAGTCATTTAACTATTGCATTTATTTTTTACATGTATAAACGTAAAATCAGATATTATGTTACACAATGTATCTATACATTTGCTTTAATGTATATATACATCCACAATGAGCTCACCCATGGAGTTTGCTTCTCAGTGGATGATGTAGGTATGTAGATAATACCTACTGTTTTCAGGAGCTAAGTTTCACATTTATAACTGTTATACACATATATACTCATCGAAGAAATATTTACTGAATATAATATACCTATATTAAGACGTTACCATAAATGAGTATATAGGTACCTAAATTAAATTCAGTAATGTATAATTGCATACACGTAGTCATGGCAAACTTGGCGGCGATGGGATCAGATTAGAGTAGATAAATACCGGAACTAGTTGGAGGAGGATGCCGGGACACCTGACGAGCTCCGTAGCAATGGGTTAGTGGGCTAGCGTCGGGTTACGCGGGACACATTCTACATCCTGCACCTATTAAAACGATTTCCGGTTCGTTCCGGATTAAAAGCCGATGTAAATAAAAGGTTGATAACAATAGACGACCTCTAATGTTGGGCTAAGCCGTTTAAGATAAACACGAGGCGTAAATAATCCGAATTTAGAAGGTTTGAAGTTATCTTTAGGGTATAAGTAATGGTTATTTGGGTTTTATTCACAATATACCTAATTATTAATTACATACCTACTCGTAATTTAAATGAAATCGTGTCGTCAAAGTATTATTGGCCGGAATAAAAATATTATAGAGATAAGAATATGTATATTCATTAGCGGTTATTTAGATGCACACTTACTGGATTCCATGAATTGAGTCCCATTCTAAGTATGTCCAATAATTGTAATTAAGAAAATAATTTTACAATTTTTTTATAGTTTTACTGTGCGTATATTATACTCTTTTGAGAATAGGTAAGAGGTAAGTAATACTTATCTAGGTATTCAACTAGGGCGTGTAGTCACAGGTATGTAAATAGTATGAAAATACGAACTACAAGTCATTAAACGTCTTGTTTCACCATCGCCATAAAATGTATCTGTCAGATAAATGTTCATTTTCTTTTACATGTATGTGTGGGGGAAATAATAGTAATACTGATAATTATTGTACCTACCTGACGCATATAAATATTTTTTCGGGTATTGTGAAATAGACCATTATTTTAGGGTTCGGTAGAAAACTAGGCACCCTTATAGTTTCTCCATGTCCTCGCTTCCACCTGTCTGTTTGCCCGCAGTATATCTGTCATTGACCGTTAGTACTAGAAATTTACATCGTGGTATAGGTATATTAATCACGCCACCAAAGTTGTAGAATAAAACAAAGAAAAAAATATTTTGTTCGGGTACCTGGGTACCTATCTCTCCTAGTTGTAATGTGGGGATGATTTTATTATTTTGCTGTAATTCTATAGTGTGGGATATCGTTAAAAGGTATTTTAAGAAAGATTTTCTTTTCTTAATTAAATATTTTCGGAGATAGCCGTTCCAGAATGAAAAAAAAGTGTCCCGTAACCAATTATTACTAAGAAATTCTAGATACTCTGCTTATTATTAAATGTATGTATACTTAACTCGCACAAGTTTGTTCTGAGTGCTCGGTTGTTTTATGCGATACGCTCAGTGTTTAATTAACGTATATCCATGATATCGGAAATAAATGAAAAATGTCAACTCGATTATGTACCGCGTAAAACAATATAGGTACTTAGGTGTGGTAGTGTAATTAGATTATGTAATACAAAATGTCGCGGATGCGTACAACGCTACGTTTATCGCATTAATCGACTGCGCGCTTAATAAAAACGACATTAACCCCCGTAAAGTTGAAGCCGTCGTGTGCAACGTGCAATGCAAAAGCAGATTAATCAACCCTTCTTAGACGTTAAAAATTGTGTGGATGTAGAGTAATAAAATAAACTCATAGAACTTGAAATATAACTTAACATGGTCACTTACTCGTATAGAAAATTGCGTGTCAGTATTAAAAGGTAATAAATTTATTGTGTAACATCAAGTTTACAAAATAAATTAATCACGTTTTAATAAATTTATATTGATTTATTTACCTGTTTCGGTCATTTATATAACAAAAAACTACCACGCTACGAATTTCAAATTCTTATATTGGACCTCAGTTGGGTGATTCTTATTCTTACATTTTTTTCTGTGATATGTAAGAATCGAATATATTTTGTGGGAAAATATATAAAGTGTGTACTAATTCACGTAGTAAATTACCACTAATATCATGTCAGAGCATCATTTTTGCCATAAAGTTATTAGCCAGCTATAAAAAAAAATTGCTAACCCCAAAATGTCACGGACCGTGTTGTGTGAGATTGCCGAATTCGAAAATATAATATTTTTTTCTGGTGAATTGTCAAATTTTCACGCAAAATATTACAGCATTTATGCAAGGTTAATGTTTGATTTATAAGATAATACTATAGAAATCTTAATAACCATTACTATTTATGATTTACATCAGAATAAAATTTGTGAATAGTTTTTGTGTCACGACCGTGTACGTTACTATAAAAATACGGATCTCTGTAAAAAAGTGTCTTTAATATTGGCAACCCTTTTTATGTTTTTTTAGAACAGCAACATTGTGTTGTTGTCAAATTTGCAAATAACTGAACGTTGTGTGTGTCTCAAGAAAAAAATCTCCGTATTATTTTATAAAAAGGGACAACCTTAACACGTCAACGCCGTGTTTGGCTTTTAAACGTAATTAACAATGTCACACTATTGTTTGAAACATAACTTGTACCTCGCACAGTGTAGTTCCTGATAATTAATTAAGATTCAATTAATCATGGCTAGCTTTTAGGTTATATCGAACACGTCTCAAATTGTCACAACCACGATATGAAAAAAACGTCACGGCCATGGACTTATTGAGTACGTGGTTGTGACATATATAACACGTGGTCGTGACATTTTCGTTTTATTTAGATAATCTACGGATTTAAACTGTTATTATAGATGATTTAGAATATTTAGTATACACTATTTATTGAGCATTTTTATTTTGTCCATTTTCCCATGGATTTGAAAAGTTTCTGGCCTGACATAGAAACAAGTCGTTTTGTGTTATATTTTTTATTTACTTTTCAACATAGTCTCCTTGTAACTCTTGTAAGGCTATACAATTGTCCCTACGATGCTCCCATGATTTTAACAAGGCCAAGTAGTAGTTGCCGTCTTGCTCTTCAAAATAGGCCCCAATTACCCCTTCATTCTTGAAAATCTCTGTCCACCGAGCCAAGATTTGTATCTGGCATATTAGAAATGTTGTAGGTATTGTTTCAGGAAATCAGCAATTATAAAAAAACTTATCGATACAATGGCGCCAATTTTGACATTTAACATCAGAAAAAAGTAAGGTTGTAGTACCAAGGAGGTTTTTTAAAAAGTTAATCTCCATTGTCAGACCAGAAACTTTTCAGACGACCCTTGTAAAAGGGATATCTAAATAATTATTTACTGTTTTGAAGAAAAATACAAATAAATGCTGTTAATGAAACCATTTCGTTGCTTTATTTTATTGCTTAATCATAATAAATTATGATATTACGAATTTAATAACATCAATTTTAACTTTTATTGGAAAAAGTCACGTCCGTGTCATACATTGTCACAACCGTGTTTACATGGTTTTTTTGCCTTTTCCAATGGTATTAAGCTTATCCAGATTCATCAAGAATATGCTTTTGGTATATTTTATTGATTAATCATAATAAATTATGATATTACGAATTTAAACACATCAATTTTAACATTTATTGAAAATATGTCACGTCCGTGTCATACATTGTCACAACCGTGTTTACATGCAATTTTTTTTTGCCTTTTCCAATGGTATTAAGCTTGTCCACATTCATCAAAAATATGCTTTTGGTATATACTTTCAATGTACATTGCGAAAAACAGTAAAGAAAAAAAACTTTTTTATTTTCTTTTGCTGTACTTTTTTTAAGAATCACCCAGTTGCTACCTTGAAGTCATAGTGGGAAAGAGACAGCCTCTACAATGCGCGTGCGCGCGAATGAGTCAGTGCACGGGCATTGTCCTGATTTGTCAATAAACTTGACCCACATTTCATTCAGAGCGGTTTGAGAGGATTTTTGTAGATCCGTGGAGTCCAATAATATGGTATTAAATTTAAATGGCATAATTGAATAAATAAATATCTCGGGGCATCTCACACAAATCGACCTAGTCCGACGGTAAGCTCAATTAAAGCTTGTGACGTATTAAAGCGTGTAATAAGAATAAGCGCCGATATAAGAGACAGATACATAATATATAGATACCTAAATAATAGCAGCTACGACAAATACACAAATAATTCCCTCGCCGGAATTCGAACCCAGAACCTCCAGCTTCGTAGGCAGACACTACCAACTAAGCTACGGAGGCTGAAATTATGCATTTGCATTCAATTTAACAAATAGTGTTTAAAAATCTAAACATTTTGTGTTAGCAATGTGTTTAAAGCAGCTTTTACGAATCTACCTAGTGATAAACAAACTACAAAGTGTAAATGTGCCTGAAATAAGAAGTGAATAAAATAATCTGTTAAATAGGGACTGAAGTGTTGGCCACAAAATATGATCAAGATTTTTACAATTAAGTAACCTACACATAATAGTAGTGAAAGCTTAGTAAAATAAACAAATATCTAAAAGTATGTAACTGCAATTTCACTTCAACTTTCAAAGCAGAAGTGCATATTTATTAAAATATGTTATAAATTTTATATTGTATAATTTTTTTGTAATTGCTATAAATATGTACGTTTAATAAGGATTATTGTTCGTAGACCGTGCCTTCAAAAATATAGCCTTAGTAGACTTTGAATATTATTTTAAAAACGATCCCCACAATGTTCATGATTAAATATAATTATAGTATACTTGTTTACTTACTCACTTATAGCCCTTATAGGTACTTAGCCAGTTTATTAAATAAAAAACTGAGAAGGATGTTCGCGAGTAGAACGAGGTCCTTGTCCTGCGTAACGGTCCGCCAGGGCCGCGGTTTGGGCGTCGAGGGCGGCCGCTCGCCACATTGTTACTTGTACTTCCACTCATAATGTTTTAAGTGTGCCCTATCGATAGAGTAACATCTCTGCACACGTATAGTACCTATGCCTATGCTTAACAACAACATTATTTACGTTCCTCGTCTGAATGCAGTAAATTATTGACGTTTCTATCTGTTCCTATAGTCCAAAATGCTATTTAGTTCGATATATTAAAATTCTTTCGCCATTTACCCCATCCGAAAATAGATTAGCAAATAAGATAGATACTCAACATATTAAGAAGCTCAAGTCGAAATTCGACCCAGTTCGTGCCCGATTGCCTTCGGTAATTTATAAGTAGGTAATTTACTCAATTTCCTTTCAATCGTACGTAGGATAATAATATAATTAACCATCTAATTACTTGTTAATCCATAATTCAAATTTAAATGGTCGAGCAAACATAACCGAATTGATATCGTGCAGTATGTATGTGTATGTGTATTAACATGATTAGATTATGTAAATGCGATACGAGTCCCGGAGAGCGTACGGTTCCTCAGCACGTGGAGCTGGCTGGGGCGGCGAACGGCCTTGTTCGCGGTGAAGCGTGCGCGCAGTTAGCTGCGTCACGCGGGCGGCGCGCGCGTCGCGGGCGCGGGCGAGCGCCGTACGCTAACTGTACCCGCACGTGGTCGACTCGCGACCGACGGACCACACCACTCATACTTCTCATTTTTGCAATATATATTAGACTTCCGTAGAATGCGTATACTTTGGACTGTTGTTGTTGCCCTTCTAATTTCTTTTAGTTTTATAGAGCTCACCGTTCAAAATAAGAAGTTAATGATTCGATACATTGACCTTAAAAATGTATGTTATGAACGTCCAATCACTAATAATTTCTAGCTGTTCATACTTCGCCGCCGAAATTATACGTAATAAAGTAGAACCTAATGAATGTTCTCTTTTTTATTCGTAAACTACGTCGTTATCCAAATATTTACTTTGCCAGTACGTCAGACAATACACCATAACATAACTATTTAAAAAAGCAGAACAATTCTTGTATTTACCTTTCTGTTGTCCTGTCATTAATGAAATTAAATGCAACTTTTTAAATAATTCGGAAAATCAGTTGGAGATTTTCAGCTTGCCGCCTAAATCAGCAGTGAGTGAATCTCGCGCTAGTTGGCGTGCCCGCCGCCGCCGCTGGGGAAAGGTCTCGCCCCTCACGTAGGCTGTACTTGACTTTGAAACGAGGTTTCGCGGACACGGCGGGCGGCGCGGGGGCCGTGTCTCTAAAAGTGAAACGTCCATAACAGTATCCGACTGATTCACAGAATGGTTCTGTGGGTTAATTGCGGTGAATTTGTGCTTAAATCGCATTATACAAATCTTGATTTAACCTTTAACTTGTTCCGCCCTTAACTTGATTCACTGATGGGTGGTCCTATGACGGTCATTAGATATTATCAAGTTATCATCATCAATCAAGTTCCTACTATTTCTAAGTTCACTCGATTCTTGAAATCTGACACTTGTCTACAAAGTGGTTCTAGTTACGGATTCCATCCGGACTATTAGAGGTAGTCTTATTCGGTTGCTATTTAAAATGCGGTTTCATCAGACTTTCTTGACATGAATTCCTCGCAAGTGGCGTCACGTGACCCACTAAACGTGCCTGGTGGTCATCAGCAGACAGGATACTCTTCAAATTTTGTACATATATTTAGGTCACACAAAACCGGCTCAAATCGTTTGCACTGAATGAGAAAGACGTAGTATTTAACTGATTAAAATTTAACATTACAATTACTTATATGCTAATAGTAAGTGTTCTCCATTCAATCAGTAATTACATGCATACTTACTAATTATATTATAAATATGTAGTGCCGATCGATAAAATAAAAAAGATACTTACTGAAAAGGTAACAACATTTTAGGAATTAAGTTAGATACCTACATGTATTAGTGCTAGTAAATATGATGAAAAGAAGGTTGAAGAAGATCAGTAATGTCCTATTGTAGGCGTGGCATGGAATGGGATGCAGCCGGTTTCCAAAAAGCCGTTATTGAGGTCACGCGCCGGTCCCGTTAGTTCGGGACGAGGGACGGACCTGTTTGTTGCCGCACTTTTGGCAGGACTTTATTCTGAACACCGACATTACACCATTACTTTTTCATTAAATATCACTCATTATCATTCATCAATCTCAAAGTCACCCCTAGCGCTATAGCGTTATGTAAAAGTTCTTAATCTTTTTTACTGATCATTTCCTGAAAATCGTTAAAAAAATCTATTTTTAATATACTATTATATTTAATGAATGACTTATATCATATCCTTACAAAATGGATATAGCTATACAATTTTTTTTTTTAATTTTCAATGGAGGTACCGCTAAGTATTTTAAGTGACATGCCCAAATGACATCACGTTGCTGTAGTCAGAGGGCAACATTTGGTTGTGTCCATACGTGCCAAAAGAATTCGTGTAGTGGGTGCCCGTTATATATTCTACCTTACATTAGCAAGTCACTGTCCGAAGCTCATTACCATCAGGCTTATAGTTGATTTTGTGTTTTGATCCTACAAGGGATCTGTTTAAAAAGTACCTACATAAGAATCGAAATGTTCTTTTTAGCTAAGCTAAGAATGTAATTTATTTCTAATATACAAAATCCTATTATAATTACCTATATCCGAAAAATATTGGATCGAACTCAAATGGCTAATAAACCTGGTAGATAAAAGTAAAGAAGGATTTCAAAGAGGCTTATAGTTGATTTTGTGTTTTGATCCTACAAGGGATCTGTTTAAAAAGTACCTACATAAGAATCGAAATGTTCTTTTTAGCTAAGCTAAGAATGTAATTTATTTCTAATATACAAAATCCTATTATAATTACCTATATCCGAAAAATATTGGATCGAACTCAAATGGCTAATAAACCTGGTAGATAAAAGTAAAGAAGGATTTCAAAGAGGCTTGTACTCGGTACGGTGGTAATCCGTACCGGGCCGGGGTTGAACCATCCGACGATGACGCTCCGTTTCTATGGGAACTTGGGGAGCATGACGTCAGACCGACGCAGGCTGAAAGGTCGAACGGCCTAGTTTAGCACGGAATACTCTTACCCTGATCTAACGGATAGGTTAAAAAGTGTAAACTGTGCCTTCGGCTGTAACTTTACAGTAAACATTGAATTTTATAAATTTAATGTAATTGTCGTCATAGTTTTGTATATTATTGTACTCTAACTGGACTTAACGTTATGTAAGAGATAAAACACCCTCACGTATAGCGTTTGGCACTTTAGGAACGTTCTAAGTAATTAATTATTCATTAAAGTAGTCTTTTATAAATAGGTACCTATTAAATATCCTGGTCAGATCAGACCCGGTTTCTATTTCTCGCTTACCTATTCAATTTGGACAAAAGTTAAACCTTTTTACATCATAGTTTTTAACGACAAAAAAGTCAACATATAAGTTTCTACTTTTTTACCAGAATAATCGATAGTGCGCATTTCTATTATTTTAACCTACTATAATGCTCTTTCAAAAGTGAATCTACCTACCACACTTTAATACTAGCTGAAAAAGAAATGATTCGAGAATGTATTAGTCCTGTCTTTACCTTCCTATTTATATAATTACACACGCCAACAGAGCTGAGTATTCGAGACTCTTATTGCGATGCGAACAAAGGTAATAATGTTCACTTAAACATGTTGGCGACACTACATTGCTCTCGAGGCGTTTCAAGCGCGATTTGCTGCGTGTTCCCTGTGCCGCCTTCTCCTCGGTGATTGTGTCATTAAATTATAATCTTAATCTAATCTATAGGATAGATTTATTACGGAATGTGGATATTTTTTATATATTATAGCTTTATTTAATAAAGCCGGCATATTGAAAATATCTATGTATCTACCTTTTAAGATTTATAGGCGTATTTAATCAACTTTCGGGTTACAGAGTTTATTTAGGTTTATTACTTGAAGTTCAGCGGCCCTACCGCGAACTAGGGAATCCGCAAAATTCGGAGATTTTTCTCTGTCACTCTAATGACCTTCGCTGGAGTGACAAAGACAAATCCCCGAAATTTACGAACTTCGGTGTTCGCGGTAGCATGCCTGTTAATCTGCGTTGAAATATTATAAATAAATGGTCTGCCCTTGGACCCACGGTAATCAAAACAATGTAAATTATTGTATTTCCTTGTTACATCATATTAATTTTCTACTCGTGGTTTTCAATGAAAAGATACTGCAAAATTTTTTAGCGAAATAGTTCCAAACAGTATATTAAATTTGCGTATTTTCTGTTTCTAACAAGCACACTTATGAAAGTGACAAAAACGTATTAACTAATCGACGTATACGAATTATAGCGGGAAGTCTAAAATAGTCATGCGGTGGAGGTTCCACGGTACTTCAGCGAGAAGTCTGTCCGGCGCACGAGCCAGGGACCGGAAAACCCGTTCATTTGGCTTACCGGTTCAAATTAATAACCCCTTCACACGGTAACCTATTCATATGGGTAACCCGCTCAATGGGTTACCCAACAATAACGATAACCCGTATTATTCGGGTTAACCTAATCGTCATAAGGGGTTACCGCTTACAACAGCTATTTCGGTGAGGGTTTTGTATGTACTAACCGGTAACCTTTCGGTTTCGGGTAAGCCTTACCCCTCTCCCGCGCCTTTCCGCCACCGCACCGGCCCGTCTTCGCGCCACCACACGCGATCGTGTCGTGACTGGATGAGTATTGTTTTACTTTAGGTTTACTTCAGTCAGTCAGGGTCGTTTCAAAAGGTACTTATTCAGTTTTTAAAGGGACATATTATTATTTTTTTCTTACTTAGCCGAATTATGGTAAGTACGTAGATAGATGGTGTTATTTTATGTACCTATTAGTAAATCAATTAAGTAACTTTTAAGTATTTCAATTATTTACAGTTGTTTAAATATTTGATGCTTTAATTATTGATAACGTATTATATATACCCTTTTTTAATGTTAGTCTCAAAATAACGAAAAAGTCGACAAAGGCTCCAAGACCAATTTTTAATTTATATGTGCGCCGATTTAAAGTAATCGGCGGCGGCAACGTGATTTCAGCGTGAAATCGACGTGAATTAAAAACCAGATCATCGGTTCATCATGTAAGGAGTCATCCTACGCTGCATCGACCAGTTAATGGTTGTTGCCATGAAATCGCTTGACCCACCGGTAGTTTTGCGCAGAGTTGGGCATTTCGTAATCAATTCCCGATTACAATATTACTTGATTTTACTTCGTAATGTACTTATGGGTATCATATTACTTGTAATGTAATGTCGTGAAACGGAAAGTTACCATGACGTATGAAGAAGTCAATAATAATCTATAGCATATTACCATTACTATAATACTTTGGAATCAACATGTAGATTCGAAATACTGGAATTGATGACCATACTTCTACACCGTGTTTTTTTTTATTTCCGTTAATTTTAAGGGACGATTCTCCAGGTTAAATCGAGCTACTTTCGCTAAGAAACTAGTGTCTTAACAATTAGGGTTTTTGAGTTATTATAAAAATGAGTTTGTCAGTTAACACGGTGTTTAACGTTCTTACCATCTTTTTTTTCGTTTTTTCGTATATAAAGAGGTTTAAATTGACAATAATTCACCGTAAGAAGGTTACTGACGTAAGTATGTTTGATATTACCAATTTTTCGTTTTACATATGTCACATAAATGTCATAATTAGAAACAATTGGTCTTAGAAAATGCTACAGGTTTATGATCCTCCCGGATAAATTCAAAAAAAGTATTAGAATAATTGGAAAAATAAAATTTTACTTTTCGAATTTTTTTAAAAGTGATGCACCATGTTGCTTCTATCAACCTAGTCAACCTACCGAGTAACCTGACGAATTTAACGGAAATCAAAAAGAACACGGTGTAGATTACTTTTTAATTAGGTACATATAATGTTAGGACGTGCGAATGTTGAATATTATTGTCGCAGATATATAATTAAATACGGCTTCAAAGGTTTCTACTGATTGGCATACATGGAATCCGAATGTAGGGTCCATTAGATCCAAAATGGCGACACATTTTTTGCAATTTTTGTCATTATGCTCGTTTTAGACTAATACACATACGTGGACCCCGAATTTAGGGTCCATTTTAAGATCCAAGATGGCGGCACAATTGTTTTCTTTTTTTGTCATTGTACTCGTTTTCGACTAATACACACACGTGGAACCCGAATTTAGGGTCCTTTTTAAGATTCAAGATGGCGGCACAATTTTTTTCTTTTTTTTGTCATTGTACTCGTTTTCGACTAATATACATACGTGGACCCCGAATTTAGGGTCCATTTTAAGATCCAAGATGGCGGCACAATTGTTTTCTTTTTTTGTCATTGTACTAGTTTTCGACTAATACACATACGTGGAACCCGAATTTAGGGTCCTTTTTAAGATTCAAGATGGCGGCACAATTTTTTTCTTTTTTTTGTCATATTTGTCATTGTACTCGTTTTCGACTAATATACATACGTGGGTGGACCCCGAATTTAGGGTCCATTTTAAGATACAAGATGGCGGCACTATATTTTTATTTTTTTGTCATTGTACTCGTTTTCGACTAATACACTTACGTGAACCCCGAATTCAGAGTCCATTTTAAAATTAAATATGGGCACAATTTTTTTTGTAATTTTTGTCATTATACCTACACGTTTTTGACTAATTTACATACGCGAGACCCGAATTTAGGGTTCATTGTAAGATCCAAGATGGCGCCGTTTTTTTGCATGTTATTGAATTTTGTACCTACGCAATTTTAATCATTATACTCGTTTCCGACTAATACACATACGTGGAATCCGAATTTAGGGTCCATTTGAAGATCCAAGATAGCGACACAATTTTTGGCAATTTTCGTCATTAGGTATACTAGTTTTTGACTAATTCACGCACGTGGAATCCGAATATTCTATTTCCACTGTCTTAGGTAGGTACACAATGTACACACACTTAAAAAATCTAGGATCTTAAATTGACCCCAAATTCGGGTATATAAATTAATCGAAAACGACTACAATGACAATATTTACAAAAAAAATAAAAACACTGTACCGCCATCTTGGATCATACAATGTACCTGAAAATCAGATTCCACGGATGCGAATTAATCAGAAACGAGTATAATAATCAAAATTGCAAAATAAGTTGCCGTTATCTTGGATCTTAGAATGGACCCGAAAATGGGATTCCACGTATGCGAATTAATCAAAAACGAGTATAATGATGAAAATTGCAAAAAAAAGTTGCCGCCATCTTGGACCTTAGAATGAACCCGAAAATGGGATACTACGTATGCGAATGAATCCGAAATGAGTACCTATAATGATGAAAATTGCTAAAAAAGTTTCCGCCATTTTGAATCTTAGAATCGACCCGAAAATGGGATTCCACGAATGCGCATTAGTCAAAAACGAGTGTAATAACAAAAATTGCAAAGACAAGTTGCCACCATCTTGGAGCTTAGAATCGACCCGAAAATCGGGTTCCACGGATGCGAATTAAGCAGAAATGAGTATGAGTTATGATGATCAAAATTAATTAATCAAAATTAATCTTAGAATCGTCTAAGATCCAATATGGCAGTCACTCTTTTTAGCAATTTTCATTTCTGACTAATTCGCATACGTGGAATCCCATTTTCGGGTCCATTCTAAGATCCAAGATAACGGCAACTTTTTTTGCAATTTTGATTATTATACTCGTTTCTGATTAATTCGCATCCGTGGAATCTGATTTTCAGGTCCATTCTAAGATCCAAGATGGTGGCAACTTTTTTAGCATCTTTGATCATTATACTCATTTCTGATTCTGACTAATTCGCATACGTGAAATCCGATTTTCGGGTCGATTCTAAGATCCAAGATGGCGGCCACTCTTTTTAGCAATTTTCTTCATTATACTCATTTCTGACTAATTCGCATAGGGTTAGTTGTGGAACATTGACACAAACGGACACAGTGAAACTTTGCGATATCTCGGAAACCTGACCTTAACGGCTAGCTAGCCCCGCCTATCAAACAAGGACGAACTTAGGGACCCTCCACAACTCCCCAGGGTGCGAGCGACGATCGCAGAAGTAGCACGTCGCTACATGCTTCAAAGCGAATTGAACCAGGAAAAGTAACAATTTTTATTTATATTTCGTAATTTTTGCAAGAATACAGAGAATAGTTTGGTAGTATTTATATTTTTGTCGTATTGTATATATATTCAAGTTTATCTTAAGCTAAATACTTTTAAAATTAGTTCAAGTTTTGGTTTCGTTTTTTTATTTAGTTTAAAATAATACCCTGGTGTCTCACAATGAAACATTTTTATGTAATGTACAATGAAACAGGTCCATGTTTCGTTGTGTACTGTATAGTTTTTTATCTACATCCATATCATAAGTTGTCTACAATATGTTTAGCGGCGGTAAGCAAATAGCCTACTTTAAGAAATCTGTATCTGTGGGTGTATCATAATTTTTACTTTACGATATCGGCAACCGATATCTTAATCACAATTAAATTTCGAACATTCTGTTAAAAAGAAAAAACACACTTTAATTTCGATTATCGAATTAATCGATTTGTAATTTCATTCACATTAAAATTCATATTCCATACATTGTTCTAAATCTCGAATACTGAGAATCGATATCGACTCAAGACCTTACCTGGTTTATGAATAAAAAAAAACTAATGTCAGTTCAGTCACTTGTTTTGTTTGAATTGTTTCAAACATCCAACTTTTTTGGACTGTTGACTTGAAAGTTAAATATTATCGAGTTCGTTGTGAAATATTTACACTGAAAAATTATTTATGACGACGAAGACAGTGATGTTAAAATGTGTGAAACACCACCAGAAATCCGGGACGCCGCTACAACCGTGACCAATAATTTGCTGCCACAAAAATAAACATATTGTAGAAAACTTATTATACAGGGTGTTTTTTTTTCGACCGTTTAAATTCTACGTAGTGAATGTGTAGGTCATACTCACCAACTTTTACTACGGGGACAACGTCGAAATCGCGAAAAAAAAATCAGCTGTTTCATACAAATTGGCGGCATTACGCCGGCCGAAATGTATGAAACAGCTGATTTTTTTTTCGCGATTTCCACTTTGTCCCCATAGTAAAAGTTGGTCAGTATGACCTACACATTCACTACGTAGAATTTGAACGGTCGAAAAAAAAACACCTTGTATGCATGTAGATAAAGTTATGTATGCAACTGTTCATAATTAGGCATTAAAACACTCGTGTTATCCTATTATGAAACTCGCCTTCGGCTCGTTTCATAAAACAACACTCGTATATTAATGCCTCTCATTATGAACCAGTCACATAAAATACTAATTGTACACCGAATGTGAAATTGCAAAAGGTTACTATTCTATGAGACTGTTCATTTAAACATGTTTCATGTTTAGCACCTCATTATCAACCTATTATGGCCCACTTGTATAACCTAGAGTTAAACACTGACCAGTAGCTAGAGTGAAAAATTTTATATGTACAATAAAATGATCACTTTAGCTCCTGCTGGTGAATACCTAGTTATGTGGCTAAACCCGGGTGGTATAAGAGAGTCAAAATAGTACATTTTTAATATTTTTTGTTGACTAGTATAATTATATTATACAGCGTGTTTTTCTTCATATGCTATAACTTTAAGGGAAGCTTATTTAGGTCAAATATAATTAATTTCTCTAAGAAACTAGTGTTTTAACTCTTACCGTTATTGAGTTATTTAAAAATTAAGTTTAATCACTGAACATGTGTATCGCAACCTTTATTACATTCCAATGTTACTTATTTTGACATGTGCCGTCAGTCACCTGAGATTAACTTTTATTTTATTCTTAAGGTTCTCTCACACTTACCATTTCATTTATTATGTATGAAAACATAAAAAAATATTTTTTATCGAATTTTCCAAAAGCCGATATACCAGACAACTTCTATTAATGGCCCAAGTAACCTGTCTAATTTATAGCAAATCGAAACGAACACCCTGTATATTATAAAATTATATATTAAATATTTCGTAAAATTATATGCGTAGTAATAGTGGTAATTAAACATATTTTTTACCTTTTAAAACATTCTGTTCCCACATATTGTATTAATATGTGATTATTTTCATTAAAACATAAAAATTTTCGGTTGCTGAATGTGCCAATGTCATAAAAATTCGTTAATAAATTACTCTTCCCAAGAATCAGTACGTTTTACTAAGAACAATCACATAATATAATAATAATCTATTTGGCTACTGTTTATGTAACTCTGTTTCAATGTTAGTTATCCGTGATATTTTTTGTTTACAATGAAACAGCTGACGGTGTTTCACTGAACACTATTTATTAGTACACATTGCAACAATACACTTTTTTCAAAAACATTTTTAAGAATATATACGCAATTTTTCAGAACTAGAGCCACTTTTTTACACGTCATTAAGAATGATGACTATTAGTCTATTTTATGGCAAAATATACGATTTTTTACTTTCAAATTGTCTGATAGGACAGTTTAAAAAGTTGAATGTTTCATTGATGGCAATAGTTTAAGTAATATGTTTAACAATAAAATATACGTACACAATAAAACAACATGATATTTATGTTGTCACAAAGTGTATTATATCTATCGTGGAGATGCCCAAGACCCTCTCACGTTACACATCGTCATACTACGAGGACACATAAAACATAACTTTTTTTGCAATATGTCGCAGTTATCGACAGCATTGTTAAGTTACAATGAAACTTGAGTTGTATACAATGAAACAGTCTTTCGGTTTCATATATCTTTCAGTGGTATTATTAATCATTTAACAAATTGGAGTCCTACTAAACTAAACCTACTCCAGCCTACCGTTATTGTTAACTTTCCTTTATTTTGTATTCATTGCAAGCGTTCTTATATATATGTTACATATAACACAGTTCCAATGTTGGTTAAGTCTGTTTCATAGCTCATTGGATTTATTACATCTGTTTCAATGTAAAAATTCAGGTGTTTCATTGAATACATGCACGAGGATACAATGAAACAAATCTCATTTCTTGTGTATAGTTGCATTACACATATACTATTGAAAATAAGTAGAAACCAAGAATGCGATTCGATAGCCAACTAAATTGTTTATCTTCGAACACAATATCTCACTCGTAACTTCAAAAACACCAGAGATACAATGGTTTGAAATTTAGTTGTTTCATTGATCCACAACTTACCCTACGTGAAATCCGATTTTCGGGTTGATTCTTAGATCTAAGATGGCGACAACTTATTATTGCAACTTATATCATTTCACTCGTTTTTGACTAATTCGCATACGTGGAATCCGATTTTCGGGTCCATTCTAAGATCCAAGATAACGGCAACTTTTTTTGCAATTTTGATTATTATACTCGTTTTTGATTAATTCGCTTCCGTGGAATCTGATTTTCAAGTCCATTCTATGATCCAAAATGGCGGTACAGTGTTTTTAATTTTTATGTAATTATTGTCATTGTAGTCGTTTTCGACTACTTTATATACCCGAATTTAGGGTCAATTTAAGATCCTAGATTTTTTACGTATGTGTACCTACCTAAGACAGTGGAAATAGAATATTCGGATTCCACATGCGTGAATTATTCAAAAACTAGTATAATGACGAAAAATTGCAAAAAATTGTGCCGCTATCTTGGATCTTCAAATGGACCCTAAATTCGGATTCCACGTATGTGTATTAGTCGAAAACGAGAATAATGAATAAAATTGCGTAGGTACAAAATTCAATAACATGCTAAAAAACGGCGCCATCTTGGATCTTACAATGGACCCTAAATTCGGGTCTCGCGTATGTAAATTAGTCAAAAACGTGTAGGTATAATGACGAACATTACAAAAAAATTGTGCCCATATTGAATTTTAAAATGGACTCTTGAATTCGGGGTTCACGTATGTGTATTAGTCGAAAACGAGTACAATGACAAAAATGACAAAAAAGAAAAATATAGTGCCACCATCTTGGATCTTAAAATCGACCCGAAAATCTTATTCCACGGATGCGAATTTGTCAGAAATGAGTATAATGACGAAAATTGCTAAAGAGTGGCCGCCATCTTGGATCTTAGAATCGACCCGAAAATCGGATTTCACGTATTCGAATTGATCAGTAGACCCCGGTATCGGAGGTGTAAAATGGTAGCTGTCAAGTTCCTAGGGATGGGGTAAAAATATTTGTGATGTCGATAATTAAAGTTACGTATCGATAAAATTTCTTTACCATAATAATAAGCTAAGACTTTAATTAAACGCACCTGTTTACGATATAAACTAGGACTATATAATTACAAAATCAACATGTATTAAAAAATATTTATTTAATGTTATGTAACATCGCCATACTTTTTATTCAGGCAATGTCGATGAACCTTCTGAAGTTTGAGTTTTCCAATTTGGTCCAAAGTATGTTGCAACTGACGAAAAACTTCAGCAGTTCTCGGTTACAGTTTAATTGGTTTTAATTTTTTTCTTTTTTTATGAGTGTTTACATACAAGATTGAGTTGCAATGCAAGATATGCAAAATTACAAATAATGGAATAAATATTGGAATGGAATATCCTTTATTAAATAATCAATATTAGTAGAACATACGTTGTTGATTTTCTCTTGATGGCAATTTGACTCCATGTGCTTTTTTATATTCCAACATCTGGAAATGATGTGTATTCTGCAAATTGTATATTAAATGTTTTTCATTCATTTTTGAAGTTCAGGGTGTTCAGCAAGAAGCGACTCCGCTTTCTATTGTATAAAATATTTTAGTCGAATAGACTCGTAAACACGGCTAAATAATCGAAGATATCGTTGTAAGATGACTTTGACTATCTATTGACATAAATAATTTATTATACTTAAGTATTTAATATCTCAAAAGTTTTTATTCAATGTTGTGCAACTCGAAACATAATAAATGTAATAGCAACCAGAGATTTGTATTGTAATAGTAATGATTTATATATTAAATGTTAATTATTATCATAGATCCCAAAAAAAGGGATACAAATAAATCGTCCTTGAACATAAAAAAATAATTGTACAAAAAATCGTGTCATACTTCCTGGCGGTGACATGGTGTCGTACAGTATTCAAACTAACATCAAAAAAATGTACATGAAATGTACGAAATTGCACGCTAATTAAAAAAAATTGTACTACACGTACGACACGAGAAAACGGTGTTAATCCGTCACCGCTAGGAAGCATCCTTCCTGGCGGGGGCTTTTTATTTTGTTATGTTGCGGCCGAGTTTTCAACGGGCATGTCAATTAAAAAATATGTACGAAAAATGTACGTTCTGGTATTGCTGAATATCTCCGTAGAAATAGTTTCTCGTTTCTAATATAACGAATCATACTCCTATCCCCTATATCATTACGCGCAAGAAGATATTTACAATGATGATTAATAGGGAAACAGTAGGGAATGTAATAATAGTTATGTACACGCATAAATATGTACGACGACGATTACATGCCACTTATTGATGTATATAATTGATCAAACACGTTAAATAAATCAAGTTTTTAGTACCAAATTAAAGCACCTATGAGATAGATATACCCAAAAATGTTTTAGGACCAGAACGTACATTTCTCATACATATTTTCTGATTGACATGCCAATCGAAAACTCGGCCGCAACATAACAAAATATATAGCCCCCGCCAGGAAGGATGCTTCCTAGCGGTGACGGATTGACACCGTTTTCTCGTATCGTACGTGTAGTACAATTTTTTTTTAATTAGCGTACAATTTCGTACATTTAATGTACATTTTATTGATGTTAGTTTGAATACTATACGACACCATGTCACCGCCAGGAAGTATGACACAAAAAATCGAGTATTAAATGTTAATTATTATCATAGATCCCGAAAAAAGGTATACAAATAAATGGTCCTTGTTCAGTAGGGTTCAAAATTGCATGGACAGTCTATAATGAATGAATACATTCATAAATTGTCCATGCAATTCTGAACGCCACTGTACTTAAAAAACCGAGTACAAAAAATCGAGTATCGATATCGACATCACAAAATGTGTTTACCTATCCCTAAGTAAAAAATTGACAGCTATCATTTTGCACCTCCGATACCGGGGTCTATTGATCAGAAATGAGTATAATGATCAAAATTGCTAAAAAAAATTGCCGCCATCTTGGATCTTATAATGGACCCGAAAATGGGATCCCACGTATTTATGCGAGTTAGTGGATCTTAGAATCAACCCGAAAATCGGATTTCACGTATGCGAATTAGTCAGAAATGAGTATAATGAAGAAAATTGCTAAAAAGAGTGGCCACCATCTTGGATCTTAGAATCGACCCGAAAATCGGATTTCACGTATGCGAATTAGTCAGAAATGAGTATAATGATCAAACTTGCAAAAAAAGTTGCCGCCATCTTGGATCTTAGAATGGACCCGAAAATCGGATTTCACGTACCTATGCGAATTAGTCAAAAACGAGTATAATGATGAAAATTGCAAAAAAGAGTTCCCGCCATCTTGGATCTTAGAATGGACCCAGAAATGGGATTCCACGTATGCGAATTAGTCAGAAATGAGCATAATGATGAAAATTGCAAAAAAAGTTGCCGGCATCTTGGATCTTAGAATGGACCTGAAAATCAGATTCCACGGATGCGAATTAATCAGAAACGAGTATAGTAATCAAAATTGCAAAAAAAGTTGCCGCCATCTTGGATCTTAGAAGCGACCCGAAACTCGGATTCCACGTATGCCAATTAGTCAGTTAGAAACGATTATAAAATTATAATGATGAAAATTGCAAAAAAAGTAGCCGCCATCTTGGATCTTAGAATTGACCCGAAAATGGGATTCCACGTATGCGAATTAGTCAGAAATGAGTATAATGATGAAAATTGCAAAAAAAAGTTGCCGCCATTTTGGATCTTAGAATGGAGTTCCAATTCCAACCTTGAAACTACTCCATGTCAGGTGGTCAGCGTAGAATGATACCACATGTACTATTTTTTTACACTAGGTACACCCAATTTCGATATTATTACATTTATTACAATTCGAACAATTATAACATGAACTATACGACATTCTTACACAAATCGACCTAGTCCTATGGCAAGCTCAATTAGCTCTACACCGTCGGATATAATGCACACTTTTGTTTGAATTTGCGTTATTTGGTCGGCGTATTACAAAGCCTTTGACAAATGCCGCACTACCGATACCGCCCTGCAAATAGTAGGTACCGAGGCCGTGTGACGGGCAGTAGAAACTTAAAATAAAGATAGGTCTAGAATATTGTTTTAATTTATTTTAAATAATGTTTTGCAGTTTAAAAAAACTATTCTTAAGCGTCCGGTGATCTGAGAATCCGATAAATCTAATTAAGGGTGTTCTTTAAGGCTCCCTGTATACGAATTCAACTTATTCAACCAAACAGTAGAAAAAATAATATTTTAAATTGCCCGTGGTCTCAGTATGTTCGAACGAAAAGAACGCGCGCGCATGAGGGGCCTTTATGTTTGGAGTTGGGTGCTACGATAATAGACCATATTCAGTTCGTATAAAAGCTATAACAGCTTGCTGATATTTAATCAGCGCTTGAAGCGGTAACCCGTTCCTGGGTTTTTATATTGGTAAGCGCTAACCGGAATTAATTCAAATGAAGCGGTTAATATCGGTTAACCGGTAAGCGAATAATAAGGTTACCGAAATGAAGGGGTTTTTGGAACCCAGCCTTAAAATACCCCGGGGTTTTAAACGGGTTAGGGTAAGCGGGTCCGGTCCCTGGCACGAGCATGATGCTGCTCGCATAAAGCTCAGGTGCGCGCGCGCAGTGGGTCAGTGTACCGCGCGTTGATGTCTTTACATCCACGGCTCTCGGTGCGGGGACGGGACGCACATACAGATAATAAAACAAACAGCCTTACCAAGTGTACTTGTGAGTGCATGAGAGAATATAGTGTGTTATCGTCATCCAGGCTTATTGAAACCGACCAATGAGATGCATTTCGTAACCAAACTGTGAGTATTATTTGTAAAAACTCAAATTTTAAAATTAATTTAATTCCTTTAGTGAAAAGCAATGTACTTAGTTAAAAATAAATCGTTACTAATCGTTAGCTATCGTTTGACGAAAACAAGTAGCCACTAAGCAGTAGGTACACGCGTTACGTCGTCCGGTAGAAGGAAGTAAAATTAAAAATTAATTAATGTACGCGTAATTTCAATATTTTTTAACTGTTAATGTTTGGAAACGTTAACTAGTAATGTATATTATTATCCGTTTTCATAAGGCCTGCATGATGATTGTAGGCTGTATTTAATTAACATAAATATAAAAAAATTAAAAATCGTCTTAAATTGTAGTTTTTTGAGAGATTCGATTTTTTTTATCTTAATCCTGAAACTATTCTTAACCTGAAAATGTTATTGAATTTTTTTTAATTGTAAATCATATTATATAAACCATTTTTAAAGTAGAGTTAGCGATCTTCCTACGCTACGCATGGCTCTTGGTGGGTGTACAGTATAAGTGTTTTTGGGAGTACCGCGTGCATTAAAAATGTACTGACTGTACGAGGAATTCTACACTTAATAATATCGGTTGTAAAGTCAAGCCAGTATTTAAACTTTTTCTGATACCTGCTAGTAAATATAACAGACCATTTTTTGTGTAAGTATATTATTTCTACAACATTCGTCCAAGTCACACACCTGCTTCTTGTGTAGGCACCATAACGAACTTCAAACGAAACGAAAAATAATTACTTACAGTTTATGTTTAGTTCGGGTGCTTGACCTCCGCGGTGCAGGCTGCCGGACCCGGGCGCCGGCCCGCGAGACTCCGCGGCGGGCGGCTTCGTGAACTATGACAGTGCACGCCGCAAATACTTATTATCTCTGGTTCAATGGTCATTAAGGATAACAATATGTAGATTTGTTCATCGATTACAAGAATAGGCCGCGTATATATGTGGTTGTCTGTATGTTTTATTCGTTGTAGTAGTAGAAAAACACAGAAAAACAATATGACAAATAACTGTTAAAATAAGTACAAATGTGAACTTATACCTTAAAGAGATCTCTTTCAGTTAACATTTGAACAGTTAAGGATAACTAGAGGCGGAAGGCAAATAAACTATACAAAGCGATAAGAAAAAAAAGTAATTAAAATGCTAATTTAGCCCTTCAACTGGCAATTCATTTCATTGAAGTTGCTAAAAGTTCAACTTTCTTTCTTTAAAATCCAAATAAGCATTCCCGCAGCGGGAGCTTGCCAGACGAAGGGCTAAACAAGATATACTTATGATCAATAAATATATACATTCATACAGGAATACTATACAAATATTTAAATACAAATAATTTATTCAAACGTAAGCACATGTTTACAATTTTCAAGCGTTATCCAGAGGGCTCCAACTCCAAACTAGGCTGAGCCTGTATCTTGGGACCCACACTGAGTCGGTATACTGCTATAATACTTAGTATATGTATATATTACAGAGTCGAGTCGCCTGTCAGGTCATATATTTTGTCACCGAGCCAGTGACAAATTAATTGAGAGAATGACAGGCTACTCCAAAATAACTGCTAATTTTATTGTTACAGTTCGCCTAGTCGCTAATTGTTTGTTTGAATTAGTAGTCCGTAGAACTAGTAGTATTCACTGAATTATAAAAATCTCCAATTTCATGTTTTATGCACGCAACTGTGTTACCTAATTTAGCTTATAAGGTAATGGTAAATATTTACGTTACGTTAAAATATAAAATTAGCAAGTTTCTTGTTATTATTTACAAATAATATATTTGTTTAACAATTTGTTTCACGGAGGTAGTGTGAAATATAATCTATTTTATTATGTATGTGTGAAGTTACTGGGGGGCTACCACCACGTCTTAAATGCGATTCAGATTAGGTCCTAAACTGAATCGCATTAGTAGATCGTGGTAACCTCCCTGGCCACAGAAAACAGTATTTCACGAATTATGAAAGACTAATTTCTTACGATTTAGAATCATGCAGTGTAAATTGAAATGATTATATCTATTGCTGTTGATTTTAAAATAATGCTAAGCGATTCCTTGATAGTGCTAAGCCAGCTGTCTTCAATGCTTTGCGAGTTAACGTTATATTTAATGCTTAGTGTACATGCTTATGCGAATTGTAAACTCACAGGCGTTTTTAGCGACATTTTTGTAGCAATGCGATGTAATTATATTCCGGTGTGTATGAAACTTTTTAAGGCTTCTGTGAACTACTTACACTATTAATGAATGTAAATCAAACCTACAAAAGTGATTATATTCCAATACCTAGCCAGCTACTACGTAACAGAAAATAGTAAAAAACTGAAATTCTATGCAAATATACTTCTTTTCATTTTTATTTTACCATTTTTAGGTACAGATGGTAGTTATCATTCTGTACCAAGCTCAAACTACCTATCTATTAAGGTGAACCTATCATTCAGACCAAAAGAGCATTCGCTGTTCTATCCCCCGCTCTACGAAATCAACCAATCACGTTTTGTGTAACGATCGAATTTCGTAGAGTGGGGGGTTAGAATAGCGAATGTTCGTTTGGTCTGATTGCACCTTTACTTCTAACAATTAAAAGAGAAAGTATGTGTGCACGATAGAAAATAATGAAGAGTAACATATTATATATACATGTTAAATGAAGAAAATCGCTAAAAGTGTCAGTTTCTAATGTTGAGCTATTTTACGACTCACTACAGACGACATACTCCAAAATTAACACAAAAGCCTGATAGTTATCAAAATATTCGCTTTTTTATACGTATAAATCGGAGACGTATTTTTGTAATACGACTTATTTGTTTAAATAAATAGAAATACCTAAAATCTAAAGACAGGTTCATTTCAGGGCCCTATCCACAAAAAATGTTTTTCTTTATTTCTAAATAAAAATATGCCAGAAACATTGTTATTAATTAGTTAATTACAATTAACAAATACATACTATTATTATTTTATGAGTTATCACCGACTCGACTTTTTCTGTTTAAAACATATAACAAAATGTTTAAAAAATCTATCTGTAATAATACGTGTAAGAAAATTAGGAAAGAAAACACCAAGCATAATTTAGCCCAAAACGTATCTATTACCTAAATAACTATAGGTAATAAAATGTTGAGATAAGAACCATACCAACAATACAAAACGGTACGTGTAGATCTTCAAGGCCAAGCACGCGCAGTGGGTCGCTCCCGGCCACGTGGGCGACGACCTCTCCGGGAACCATAACTGTAAATGCGGAGTAAATAGTCCTTCCCCAGGCAATCCCAGAACAAGGCCGTTGACCGCGGGACGGCGGGGCGAGCGGGCGCGGGCGCCTCCACTCGGAAGGATGTTACCATTATCTCTGCTCGGGCTCGGGCCGGGGCGGGCTAGCCTCCGACTGCGAATGCACGTTCGGTGCACTCGTGCGATCAGCTGACTGACACTAATCAGTCTTCGAGTAGATCCACAAGACTGTAACGAGAGTTACCAATTCTTTTGTATGTTCTCATATTAATTAAATACGTTTAAGGGTCCACATATCTACCTACAGGGCTAGGCAAGACGTATGGAAACTCAATTTTGATTAATTAATTTTGAAACATACGAAAGAATTGGTAACTCTTGTTACAGTCTTGTGGATTTACCCCTTCGCTTCAAACATACAGGACCTATAGTTTTTTCATTGTACTTATGTATCAAATCGAATTCTTTTTTCAATTAAGTGTTTAGCTTCGGTGTAATAAGAGTTCAGCCAAACTGGGTGGAGAAACAGGGAATAAATAAAACAAAACAATTGGGTATTCTTAAGCAAATACAAACGAACTTATTTTGCTTAGGCGATACACATAAATTGGTACTTATTTAACAGTACCATAATAATATATATAAAGGAGGATGGGCAAAAATCTATGGACCCTGGCCTAATAACCAATAACAACAAGCTATATATTTTTGGAAAGGTTGTTTTGTACTCTACAATTTTTGTTTAGACAGAGACGGTCCAACATCTGTGGGAAAAAAATTATAGCTAAAACAATCATTTACCAATGAGACACTTATTTCGTAATATTCACCTTTGAATATTTTTGGACAACATATAATGATCCCTAAATGTATTTTATATACACATACAGAGTATCTTACGAAACTAGGACATATTTGCGGAAATTAAACACTTTATTAATTTCAGACTTATTAGGAACGAGTAATAATGACGGTCACTAACTGTCAATCACGAACACTTGCGATAGTTAAATACTCTGTGACTCCCAGTTTTTAAGTGCTATTAAGTTTCTTCACACACATATTTGGAAGTTCCTGCCATAGTAAAAGTTACGGTATCCAGAGATAAGCTATCCAGAGGCGTACCGTTTGTCGTTATTGGCCAATAGGCCAATTTGCCCACCCTCCTTTATATTTTTTTTACGTTGCTTATGTTCGACAACGGACACGGTTTTATGCCTATTTACGTATTTGTTAATAATATACATTTGCGATTTATATTTACTGAACGTTTACTAATAAGAGATTAGGCTGCAATGTCTCTTATTTTATATTTGAATTCAATACATTAATTAATAGCATTTGAGTTGTGTAGGTATATGTATCTACGTAAGCACTTGGTAATATTGTGACTTCAATCAGATTGAAACATTCCTCAATATGTGCGATAGTACTAATTATGAATTATTGACATTGCTAAGTAATTGCGTTAGTCAAAATAATGCACGCTCTCTTTCTTAATAGAACAAGGATAATGAAAATGCGAAGTACCTGCATACCAATTCGTACCCGTGGTATGGACGTAGGCTGAGCTGTGGGTAACGAGCCGCGTGCTCCACTGGTCGACAGCGTCCACTCCCAAAAACCCGTTGTAGGCTCGTAACGGTACGCGCCGTTACCGAGCCTTGACACACCGACGGACAAATACTTCATATTAGGCAATTAGGATGAGAGGATTCTCAAACGTGCCGCCGCTTTGTGTTAGCCCAGGTCGTCGCTTAATTGTTTTACTACACCCTCTGTTTAATAGCAGACTCGTCGGTACGGTTATACTGTTTTGTTAAAATGAAGATAACGTTACCTGTAAAAATTGGCTGTACGTGAAGCAGTTGTAAACTGCCAAAAAAGTTAAACGCAAAGAGATATTTTAGATACATCATAAATGCGTCGCGAATGTAGTACCGTAGGTAAATTGCTTGTATATCAATCGCTGTCTTTACGTGAAATTACTCATTAACTTTTGGAATACAGGAGTGCTACGCTAAACTTAATACATATTTTTTTTAATAACAATTTATTGCAAAACACGAAAACTTTATTCAAAAATGTACTCTAAAAATCAGATGATTCATTTTTCACTTGCCACGGGGCTCGTATCATGAACCTCAGTATTTTTACGAGAGCTGAAAAACAGCACGGAAATAAGAATTTGAACTTAAAAATTACAATGACGTAATAATGATAATTACATCTGCATTCAAAATATCTACTTTTAATGTCCTATTGGGCTCGTCGGCCTTGAAGTTTTGAAACATTCATAGGTAATTCAAAAATGTCTTAAATATTTTCATTATTTTGGCACTAAACGATGCATTTTAGGCATAAATTACTACAAATAAATACATATCGTATAGGATTGATGCCTTGTGTTCAATTGTATGATATAATGTAGTTAAATTTGGAGAAAATTTGCTATTTATGACAATATAATCTGTTTTGGGAAAATAATAAAATATAAGAATTTAAAGTTTCAAAAATATTAGATTTATGAAAATCTAACTTAAAAAACACATAAGGTTAGTATCATGTTACTATTACATTCTATATATTATAACGGTCTTAAAAAATAATTAGTACGGCATTCATTCACATAAACGCAATATTTCCCCGTCATTATAGCAATATTCTTGTATTTCCAACAATAGACCTATCACTGGTCAGCAACATTGACGTCACAATTTGCTACCGATTAGTTAGCAGCATTTGAGGGCATTGTACGAATGTTAAAACTAGTCCGTAAATCCGACTTTCGTATTGGCTTAGTGTATCAGGTCCCATTAGATAATTGATATTCACAATAAATGCATCGATCGAAACAGTAAATATAAAATTGGAAACAAGCCTATTGAATACTTCGCAGGTAATGTGGGGATTACTTAAAGCTAATTTAAATAAGCCAGTTTTTCTAGCTTACTTTCCCATAAATTGGGGATCATGTAACGATTTGATTTTATAATAATCACAGTATTTATTAAATATTATTAGTAATAATTTGCACATATTACATGTAGGTATAGTACGATTAGTACTTAAATGATATTTTACCGAATAACGAATATCTTATAAAAAGTACCGAATTAAACCCGAACATCAATAACATAATTAGATCTATCAAAGTGACATATCCTATATTAATGTTGAAAGAATATAGAGTAATTTAACATATATCACCGAGTGCTCACGCCATACACATTAGAACTTAACTACTAATATAATTGATTGTCGTCAAATTCAGCTTATAATTTATCCATAATGAGTTCTCACGAAGATCGCTCTGAATGGCATTGATACAGTTTCAAAGTGAAATTTAATTTTTCAAACTCTTTATCTTTAGACCTACAGACGTGATTTCTGAGAGTACCTTTATAAAAATCTTAAGTACAGGTAAAGTATAAATTAATTAAAAAATGTAACAATACATTATTCAACACACTTACTTCTGTATAAATCACGTAGATTTGTTTATTATATGTTATATGCACGCCCTTCCGTGGTAACAACATTATCCAATTAAGTTCTGTAGGTAGCTATGCAAAGCGTTACATGAGTAAACGAATCATTACAATTTAGCCAAGATATTATTATGATAACCTGTAAATAGTCTGTCTTATCTAAAAATTGTTTCAACTTTCTGTCTTAATTACATAAAAAATAAACATGAAACATAAATTTGACTAACAATTAAATATGAACAGAGGAAAATGGATTCATACAGAGTGTAATCGATAAGTGTTTACACGCCATAATTCCGTAAATATGAGAGATATCAGAAAACCTTTAAGTGATATCGAAAGTACGTTACCCAACGAGTAAAATTATACTAATAACTTTTTCTAAATAGATGAAATAATATTAAAAATACAAAGTTAAAACGCTCCCATACATTTAGTATGACGACTTACAGCCTTAAAGAATGTCGGGTGTCGTAAGAGCTAAAACTGTTAGAGATTCGTTATTTGTACGAATACATTGTAATAAAATCATAATTCTACCGTTTCTGAAATAATTAATCTAACATTTATTCTTAAATGAAAAATTTGTTATCTTTGAATGAACGGTTACCTACTAAATGTATGGAAGGGTTTGAAGGAAATATTTGGGATATTTCTGATTTTATTTCAAAAAAGTTATTAGTGTAATTTTACTCGTTGGGTAACGTACTTTCGATATCAGTTAAAAGTTTTCTGATATCTCTCGTATTAACGGAATTATGGCCTGTAAACACTTATTGATTACACCCTGTATATACAGGGCGTCCCAAAGTTATGGAACACGAAGGGGAAGTACCTTAAATATCGTAGATAGGATATTTTGCTGAAAGATGACTCTATTTTATTTCGAAATTAAATAATACTGCATTAAAAACAAATCCTAAAAAATTTTGCTTTTTCTAGGCATCGAACCTACTTTAAAACAAAAAAAAAATTCGTAATTATATGATGTTATTTCCTAAGAATGGATAAAAACAACAATTTTCCTTAAGAAACATAGTATCTAAAACTAAAAGAATAACCAAAAAAGTTTGGTTCTAAAATCGAAAAAAAATTTGTAGTCGGTTCGATTTACGGGTGAAGCAAGTATTTTTTTTTAAAACTTTTAGCGCAGAATTACTAAATTTTAAAAATAACATAAAGTCTTCTTTCAGCAAAATACACTATCTACGATATTTAAAGTACTTCCCCTTCATGTCTCATAACTTTGGGACGCCCTGTATACTCGTATAGGTGGATCCCTATGCAACGTAATGATGCTCGAAAATATCATTATCATCAGCACATTTTTTTTAAGGTTTTAAACCTTCAAATCGAAATAAATAAAATTATTCAATATAATAGTGTTTATTAGTATCAGTGCCAATATATGTAATACAAGTATCTAACGAAAGTTTACAGATGTATTTCTTATAAAAAAATTAATTGAGTAACTAAGTGTTTCAGGTTTTCTGAAAGTATTAAAGTTAGAATGTTCATAATTTTATATTGTTATCTAACAAATACAGGAAAACAACAAATTTTAACTAAAAATATAAAATTAAAACTAAAGCTACCTATAAAGATAAAACCCTATTATAAAAAGAACACACCCTCCAGCAGGTCCGCTTTCGGCATGGAGCCCAGGATAACGCTGGCGGCGTTACTTCTCTGCACTGCAAGATTATTAGTTGAAAATATAAAATGTGAACTTCAAGTAAAGAACAAGAATTGTGTTTCAAGCTTAAACCTAAATTTTGAGAACATAATGTATGGTTGTTTTCCTTAGAATTCAAAAACGTCGTACGGAAAAGAAGTGTTAATTGCCCTCAGGACCATATTATAGGTAACTACCGTCTTGATGTCGAGTGTAATAATCGACTAAATAACTTACCACACTCTTATCATTATCTACTACTCTATTACACTCGCGGTCAATGAATATGGGTTTTCATAGAAAATAATACAAACAGGCTGATTTCAAAGAGAGTTTTCAAATATTTACAGGATAGGTAGAATCATTTTTAGCATCGTTTGTATTGTGATTTTCCAATCAGATTTATTCAATCAACAATCCAAAAAAAAATTATAATGGTTGTTACATTTTTGCAGGCAAAATTTAAGTATGTTTATAAAAATTGCCGAAAATGTATGGACGTGGGGCTTTTTATTCATGACTTGCTATTTTTATATCCACAGAGTTATCGAACGATAAAGTTACATATATTTTAGGATTCGATAGAAATTCCAAAACATTTTGATATTGCATTGGATTCCATTTAACTTTTAAATGTTTTAAAAATATGTTTGAAAACAGTGTATTTACAGTATTTTCTATAAAAATTGTTCCTGACCTGTATTCTTTGACCGAGAGTGTAGTTAGGGTAGATTATTTCAACTATATACAGGGCGTCCCACGGCGATGCCACATGGAGGGAAAGTACCTTAAATATCATAGATAGCGTATTTTGCTGAAAGAAGACTTCATTTTATTTTTAAGACTTAGTAAAGTTGCATTCAAAGTTTTTGAAAAAATTACTTGCTTCACCCGGAAATCGAACCAACTACAATTTTTTTACAAATTTGAACCAAACTTTTTTGGTTATTCTTTTAGTTTTAGATACTATGTTTCTTAAGGAAAATTGTTATTTTTTATCTATTCTTTCGAATGACAGAATAAAATTACGAAAATTTTTTTTTTGTTTTAAAGTAGGTTCGATGCCTAGAAAAAGCAAAATTTTTTTTGGATTTTTTTTAATGCAGTATTATTTAATTTTCAAAATAAAATAAAGTCTTCTTTCAGCAAAATACGCTATCTATGATATTTAAGTTACTTTCCCTCCATGTGGCATCGCCGTGGGACGCCCTGTATAATCGCTTTATTCGCGATCTTGTGTGGTTTGGTTCTCCTATCTTGCCAATGCATGTAAATATGCGTATTATTTTTAGCCAATTATCTATGTCCTGCGTTTTAAATTCAACCAGTGTCTTCCCGCAGTCCTCCTCAGATCCGGGTTAAAATCAATGAACGCTAATATAACTACAGATCGCAACTGTTCCTCATAGTTTTTAGTGGTTACTTTATTCTTGAAATATTTAATCGATCATATTTTAAACTTCCTTATAGCAAGCTGTACAAGAAACGAGAATTAGGTACTTATATCAAAGTGCATATTATACATATATAGATATAGGTAGGACTACCTACACTCGCAGTCAAATAATACGGGTAATAGGTGTAATTAGCACATATGTAGGGTAGATATATTAACAAGATAGGTAGAATCCTTTTTAACATCAAATTATATTTGAATATTCCTGAAAAATTATACAATTCACAAAATTGGTCGTCAAATCGTTTGTGCAGGCAATGAATGTTTAAAAAAACGAAACGACAATTGTATTGATTGGAGAAAGATTTTTTGGTTATGACTTATTACTATTTTATTTTTATATCCACGGACTTATCTAATGATGAAGCTTTACACCAGCTATCGACGCCTACATTTTATGTAAATGATTCAAATAAGAAAATTTTTATACATATATGTCTAACTGTCTGATGATTGAAGACTATCACCCTTAAACCTTAGGTACTGAAATTCACAAATAAACGTATCACGATATTAATTTTGAGGCCAGCCCACACACTATGCCCGCATCGAAAATTTGTCGCACATTAAGTGAGAAGGCAGATTTAATCGGAACGAGAGTGATAGAGAAGGGTATAAGAAAAACAGGGCCGGCTAACGGTACACACACGGAAGTGTGTCAGTAGCGTAAAGCGTACTCTAAAAGCGATAGGCAGCAAGCGGCGGTGGCGCCGCGATAGATTACCAACCTTGACCTGCTGCAATAGATTCGGATGTTCTATGAAAACCAATCTGGTTTTCGATTTTCACGGTGCTGATTCACTACAATAGAGTGTTCTCTGCTTCTGTTTTAATATCTATATAGACAGCCTACTTCGAAACCTACCTCAAGGGTGAACTAGTGATTTAGACATAAGTTTGAAAAAAAATAAATAATTATATTTGCGCTTCAATGTGTATAAAAGTACGATTGTTAAATGCAATAAAATATTTCTCTCTTTATTATATGTACATTTAAATAGCATGAACTTTATAACATTAATATATTATGACTAAATCAGGATTCAATTTGGAGAACTCATATTTGCTTTCGATTTTAGATAGCATAACGTACCTACTTTATTGTTTATTTTTTCATACACGAACCTAATCCTTTCATGCACTTTGTGAAAGTTACTTACAAAATAGTTTTCCCATCGCTATTACCTAAAGGAGAACAAACTGACACAGAATAATCGGAAAATAATATTGTATATGAATGAAAAGCTGCAAACGGTAAATAAACTCTGCAAAGGCCGTGGCAGGAGCGTCCTATGCCTTAACAGCTTATTGGTTATGATGTATCACGTCATTAGTGTTTATCAAAAATTCAGTATCCGCCTCTTTTATTAATTAAGAAAAAAAAGAAACAAGATGACAGGCCGTGATAGGCTAAGAAAACACCCTTATCCTGCCACCGGCCTTTTAGAATATTCCACGTCGAAGGGGGATACACAAGGAATTAAATTACCTAGTAGTACTACTAATGTAATTTATAAGGTGTGTGCGGCCAAATTCGCAAACACGTTAAAACGAGCTTGGCTCGACCACAGCCTTTTCCTTCGCCCAGAGGAGGCTGCAGGATCGAATGAATTAATTACATTTTCAGAAATTGGTAATTATTACCCGGCTACACCAATCGATTATAAGTCGTTGGTAGAGAAATCTTTTATTACCTATCGTGTAATGATTTTCTAAAATATTATAAAAGTGAATAATTTGTCATAATATACCATCGTTTTATTTGAAATATGAAAGGTGTCTTTTTATCACGGTAACTTTCACTACTTCGGTCAATCGGAGCGAATAATTCCTAAGCACATCAGTGACTCGGTGGAAAATTTTAACGTTCATCCAATTTTGGCTAAACCATAAAAGAGTTTCCGTCAAGAATTTCTTAACAATTATCACTCTTTTATTCTGATCTGTACTTTTACAAAAAGTGTACGGTATTCGTTTCAATAAGTATTACGAGTTTCGATAACTAAACTATTACTTTGTTAACTACAGACTCCTTAACGATTGGTATCTATTGATTATGTTTAAAGTAAGAAGTTCATAATTATCATTATCATGATTACAACAAATTATTATACATAGGTGACGCATTTTATACTAGAGCTCGACTATTTAGTGCAATGAAAGTAACCTTTAATTTAGATATTATTTGTAAACTGTATTTCGTCAAAATATTAAATATCAACAAAAAGCGCATACAAAAGCGAGTTTTTCTGTCACCGCTCAAGTCACGTTTCGTTCCGAGGTTCGGAACGCAATCGTAGTCTTGTAATTCAGTATTTTTTACAACGATGTATTGCGTTAAGCGGCCGCCACGGGCCGTTGACCCGTGCAATCGGGCTTTATTCACACTCGGTCATTTTGCGAAAAATCACTCAAGGCCGCGCTCTTAGCCGAGACAAATCTATATTTTAATAGCATTTTTTTGGCCCGATATTGCAAATTGCGTGCCGCAGTTACCTTGTTGGTCAACTAATTGCATGATGCCATGGATATTGTGAAGTTTTTTTGGTCTTTTATCTATCAAACATTTTCGTATATTTAATAATTTGCAATCCCACAAATTTATACGACCTCGTGACGGCGTCGCTGTTGTTAAGTTTGATCTTACCGCCAAATATTGTTTTTCCAGTTTATAAAGTAAACATAATGTTATGGCACTCTTAGCCCATAGAAGGCTAATTTGCGTTTTTTTTTGTTTTCAAAATTAATATTAAAAAAAATATGTATCATTTTGAGTATGATTTGCGTTCGTGTAATTTATCTCTAAACTAAGGATTTTTTTTTAATTTATTTTTATTTATCGACTACAATAAGACTTATCGATAACAGTTGTGTCGATGTCTAATTTTGTCAATCTCTCGTTCCTGCTAGATAAATATCGAGGTATAATTATCAATAATGAGAATGAGGGTTTTCTGAAATGACGTTCACCAGGGCAGCACTGAGGCGTCAGGCATTCTAGTATTGTAATTTCATAAAATGAAGTTAGTATAGCATTACATTCTAGTATTGTAATTTCATAAAATGAAGTTAGTTCCAGTTACGCGCACCGGGTCACTTGATATTTACATACTAAATAATTGTTAATCCTATTCCAGTTCCAGTCCTTGTATAAGTCATTAAAATGATTGAACGTTTTATCAAAAAGAAAAGCATACACAAATATATCTTGCAAATTGATCACCTAAACAGCAGGAACCCTCATAGTGCGACACTGTCCGTCTGCCACTAAGTTAAATATAACGGGAACCACTTTCTAATCAAAAGAATAATCAAGAGATTGATTGTATTACATTTAAATTTATTTTTTTATTATTTATTAAAAATGTCGATAAGAAGAGGGGGCTAAATTTCAAAGTCTAGTTAATAGGTCCATTGGGATATACATATAGAATTACAAATTTATTTTTGTAGGAAAAAAAAGTTTTATCAAGGATAATGTGAAAAAAGACTTCCCTCACCTTATGTCCAAAGTTTACCCTTTAATTATTCAAAATGCCGATAAGAGGGGCATAATTTCAAAGTCTAGTTAATACGTCAAGTGCGATATATAGCATGACAAATTTATTTTCATAGGAAAAAAAAATATCAAGCATAAAGTGAAAAAAGACTTCCCTCACCTTATGTCCGAAGTTTACCTACGAAATAGTGCTAAATTATTACTTTAAGATAGCCATAAACATTTTAGGAAAATATAAATAAATAAAAAAAATATCCGATTATGGTTTGAGCACCTGTAAGTGAAACTGTTTTAAAGTTATATGGAATTAAAGTTTGTATGGAAGCTCGGTGCGTGAGTCAAATAAACTTCCATGCACCAGGCCGGTTTTTTAAATATTTGTATGCATTAAAATCTTTAAGTAAATTAGGGTTATTTAAAAAGTTTTGTACGCATTTGCTCATACCCAATTAGCGTAAGATTAAAAAAACATTAATCGCAGTCGATATCTTTAGGAAATTTTTGATATTTCAGTAAAATAATTTACAGTTTCCTTATATTTTAGCCATTTATTTGTTACCTATTTTAATATTTTTTTTTCTTATTTCCTCCTCCACATACAAAATTTATGTGAAAATATTAATTTACCTGCGCTCTTCGTTTATATGACTAGGGTAAAAGATAATTTTATTGAAACAGACGTAAATAACAACAATATTTTCTTGCAAAATACATACATAATGTAATTTTTTTAATGAAAATGATGTGTTTCCCATAAATTTACCACTGATGTCACATTAAAACACTTCGAAAATAATGTCTACTTAATATCGATCATGACTAGCGCGACGACGCCTTTACACTTGTGGTGTTATTTTCATTTCTTGTACACTGAATAACAACAATTAACCATTCACGATCTAGCCAACAAACGAGGGTTTAATAGGATAAGTCCATACATCATTGACCTCTATACGTTTAACGCCATGTCAGTGCCTTGGCCTCCTGCATTGAGCTAGTACACCTTAGTTTGAAATATTTCCTGTCGTAGTTTAAATAAGTAAATGACGTCTTTATATCCAATTAAGTATTTGCATATATAACTAATAGTTGTACCTATGTTCATGCAAAATTGAAGTGTAAGAATTCAGAATCATGCCTCTATTATCCGCATCCTGATTTCGTTACGATTGGCAGTAGATTGTTGCAAAGAACACGGTCAGCCTACTTGAATAACTCGGTTAATTGTCGATGTGTGCGCTAAGTGCCCGCCGCCGGTAGTAATCAGGCGCTATCTATGCTCATCGGCAGATTCCTTTATTAGCTCCCACAAGGAGAAATATCGGCCAACTTACGAATTACGTTATTCTATTGTAATCACTGAGTCTTCATAACATGGTTGGTTAGTATAAGAACATAAATACATAAGTATGCATGCATATGGATTTGAGTAAGTTTACGTCTGATAATATTGGTACACCCTTAAGGATACGAGTGGACAAACTTTATGTTTAGGTGTAAGTAACTTCTTGTATACGTATTTATATTTTGGTGTGTCGTCAGTATTATGAGACGTGATTGTACCCAGATAACCATCATTCAACCATTACTTATGTACCAAATTATACTTACTTGTACTTCGGGAATTTTACCTATGTCGTGTCTAACCATTACATCAGAAAAACAATATTAAAAATGTTTTGATGTGTGTCTTGTCATAGTGGTTCGAACCACGCATAACCTAAAGAGTACATCGGTACATCGCCAAAGGGAAATGTACGTACCTACGGTCCACTTTCACTGAAAACTTCTAATTGCAGTCTTAATGTTCAGTAATACAAGCTACCTGGTAGACGGGAATTCGGTGGTTACGTCATGTTGTTGAACAAAGCACAGATACTCCTTAAGTCACTGAACTGAAAATTTGTTTACGAAATGATATCCAAATCGGAATACATTAATCAAAATTTTGCAAGCTCCAGAGTATAAATAAATTTGCGTGGATATAGGTTGAGAACTGATTCATAAATGCCTAGTAAGTAGGGGTGAAACACATGCAATAAAAACTGATGTACCTAAGTGAAATAGCGATTCATTTATTCATTCTATTTTTATTTTCGTTTTTTCTATTTATTTATGCATATTTTTTCATATTTCCAGACCATACCAGTTTCGTTTTTTTCGAAATTGTTGAAAGAAACTGTGAACTGTTTAATAGAATCGTTATATTGTGTAAAGCTACGTAGATACCTACTGTTGCGGTAGATACACAAAGGGTGCATGTAGCATACATAGCATTTATTAATAGCATAGCTCATGTAGCCAAACGTTATATTAAACAGTAGGTATAAATAAACAATAATACTAACCATACCATACCTTTATCAAAATAAAATATTGTTGTTTAAATAGTGGACGATATTCTATTAGGCTTAAGGAATTTAATTAACAATTGCTCGATATGTTTCAATCCATTGAGAGGATCCAAAAATTCTAACAAGTAACACAATGTATACGGCATTTATGATAGAACAAAGTTTAATTTTAACAATTATTTTAAACATAAACATATAATAAATAAATAAATTTAATTTCCCCAATTTAAATATGCCTAGGAAATGTACAGAAAAATGCTTACATACATTCTCCTAAACTGATTACCCATGTGACGGAAACCAAAACGTAGATATGCGAAATAGTTTCTAGACTTTTAATTATTACATAAAATTTCTAATATATACTCGTATTTGCATACAGTACCTATAGTTTTGCTTTAGATTTACCGAAACAGCAGAATCAAAAAATATTAAAATAAGTAGTGTAGCTATAGCTATCGTCAGCCACAGCAACAACACCAATAACTAGTCAAGCGAAGCGGCGTAATGGAAGCGATTATTTCGCGCCTACCTACATCTTGATTGCGTACGCGCCGAGAACCTACACTTACAATCCTAATCAATTCATTACTTATTTATAAAGTCAAATTATTTTCAACTTTGAATTATTTGGAAAATAATTTTGCATATAAAAACATGTCGTTCAACGGGCATAACCTGTCAGACACGGTTTGAATAGTTGCTAATTCTATGTTTTAACTAATTGTTGCAGATAACACGGCAGGGTGGCGGCGTCTAAGTATGGCAGTGGCGGGATCTCGCTGGGTTCTGGGGTCGCGGTAAGACGCGGCATGAAGTGCGCGGGGGTCGCCGGCAGCGGGGGCGGCGACGAGCTCCTTCTCGGCACGTGCTGGCTCGACCCCAAGCTGGACGCTGCTTCGCCCCCTCCGACCTGCCATGAACTGTTAGATTCTCTACTAGCCCCACCTCCATTGGCAGAGCTGAAACCACTGCCTCCTTTTACTGGCTACACGGGTCATCTTTCGATCAATGGTATCTCTGGGCACCATTACCACGCCATCGCCCAACGTCTTCCAGAAGAAAATAATAACTATCCCACGCAAAGTGGTTATGGTGCTGACCATGACGTTGTTTCATCATCAACTTGTGCCGCTGAAAGTGAGCCTCCTGATCTCGAAGATGTCAAGCCGTTTCCGTTAGATGCTGATACGAAACCGTTCTCAGCTGAAAATTCTGCCCCCGGTGCACCTGACTCTTGCGCCACATCTTGCTCGCCACCCGCAAAGATGTTTGATGATGGTCACAAACAAGACATGTACGATATTAGTTCGATTGAGGATATAGCGGCCATAATTGGTTCGGCAATAGCCGACACAACAGTACCCTCACAACCAGAAGACCCTGAAAGAAATGATTCAAGAGATAGCTGGATGGACATCGACGCGTGGATAGCGGGTGCTTGCAGTCAACACAGTGATAAAATAGTACCACAAGACCTGGCAGAGTTTTTACCCAGCTCTCCACCTCCGTCACTTCCAAGTTCTCACCACACTGGATTAGATTTTCCCTGCAAGCCAGGTCAGGAATTTTCTAAAAGTCAAGAATTCTTACATAAGATTTCATCACATGGACAAGCTGGATCTACGTTGCAGACTCTTCTCACCCATGGTTATATGCCCCTGCTTCAAAATAGGCTACAAAATGGCCCACCGGTGAAACAAGAAGCACCCAGTTCTACCAGTTTTGGTATGGATGTGATATCGACTTCTTCTCCCCCGGGAAACGCTGTTTCGACTACAGATGGCGTAGGTGGATTATTGAATGGACGATATCCCCCTCATTATGCTCTCAGTTTGAAACCCGATGGTCTTTGTAGTCCGGATCGGTTATTGGGTTATCCTCACGCGCACACAACAACTGCTACTCCTTCCAGCAAAAGTAAAAGAAGTCGAGCAAAGGCGAAACAATCCAGCAATGGAGGGAACATTCACGGCAGTTCTTTGGCCTTCCCTACGGCGACGGCAGCCGAATTAAGCGGACTTCTTGGGAAAGAAAAGCCAGTTCACCGTTGTGGTATATGTAATAGAGGCTTCCTCAACAAATCTAATATAAAGGTGCACCTTAGGACCCACACAGGAGAGAAACCATTCAGGTGCGACGTGTGCGCAAAAGCGTTTCGCCAGAAGGCGCACCTCATTAAACACCAACAAATACACAAACGGATTGGGAGAGACTAATCATAGAGCAAAGACTAACGGGCTCATTCCCGACACTAGCTCAAAATGAAGCATTTTGTAGATCATAGATATGTGTGAGTGATTGTTGCATGTGGACGAACGTGTTATTGTGCTGCTAGTACATACCTCAATTTGAGCGGAATCTCACTTTTTAGGCTATTATTCATGAGTACTTCAACATTTAATGTATGTTTATGTCATTGTCTTCTAACTTAGTTATGAGCGATGTTCTTGTATTATTTTTATATTTCTTAACCCATTAGGTTACACTCCTCCTAAGGACAAGTGCAATGTTAACTAGTTTTAAGATATCTCCAGAATTACTTTGGTGTAGATAATATTATTTATGTTAATTTTAGTGGAAATTGAATTTACATTTCGTAAATGGTTTTATTGTACTTATTACTTATTGCTATAAACTTCATCTCATTGGACACTATTCATTTCAAAGGATAAGCAAACAATTGTTTTGATTATGTTGATGTCCTTCAGTTGTACTTAATAAGTACATTTATTTTATAGTATGTAACTATGTATACGTTAACAAGACGACACAACTTATAATAATCGAAATAATTATAATGCCTAAAATGTCAATAATTACTCTGATTACCTGGTTATAGTCAATTTAAACGAATATATTACACATAAAATAATATAAAATTAGGTGCATGATTCGTTCGTAGAAATGATTATGACAAATCGCACAAGGCGGCCGTGAAGGTAGGAGGTTGTAATTCTATAATAATAACCTGATTTACTTCAATCACCTCGATTTTGTATTACACTATTAACTATTTCCGGTAAATAATTATTTAGACTAAGTTACCTACATAAAATACAATGTATGTATACCCTCAAAATTTAAGCTGCCTAAGAAAAAGTTAAACATTTACTCTAGTTAAAAAAAAAGTTTGACATCTAAAATATAGCCACTGCCAACCTTGTTAGGCTATAGAGTATATTTTTTAAACGGAACATGTGAGCAAATTCATAAGTACACAATTTAGTAGGTAAAGTCTGTAAACATTGGTTGTGCGGCCGCGATGTTAGTTGATCGATTCCTTCGTATTGCGCGGGCGCACGCGAGCTCCGGAACTGGCCGCGTCCGGGAAGCGGATGGAAAAAAATATAAAAAAAAATCGTTCCAATAATACCTACACGATGTTGCGCAATAGTGCATTCGACTCGTGCTAAATATATAATTGGCTACATTTATTACCTCATTTCAGTTCAGCATATTCTAATCGATCTGTTCGTTAGGGTCGATGCCTCATTTTAATTGGTCTTTTGGAATAGCTCAAGTTTTTAACGTTAAAATGTAACGTGAAACGTCTAAAAATGGGTGACCTGAATGAAGTAGGTATTTATCGATTATTTACGAAGTGGAGCGACTTTCAGGCTGTTTAGTCATGTACCTACATTACCCTGATTTCAGCGGACGAACCGCCTTGCGCTCGCGGTTTCTTATGTACCTATGTACTAACAACTACGAGTAGTAGTTATTACCATAATTAAAGTACTTAACAAGTTTTTGGGTTTAAAATATTACAAACGACTTTTCTAAAGTATGTACCAACAATGTTCAACCGAACACACAACTGTTGTTTGTCACGTGAGATATACCTACATATTAGATAGCTGATTGTAAACAGTTTAAATAGTCAGTGTTAGACTATTGTTAATATTAGAAACATATACATATTTGACAGTGCAGTAAAAGAGATGTTTACTTATCAATGTTATGAGAGAATGTATTTTTTTCTAAGGCTTAGCCGTCTGCTGGTGTCTGTGAAAGACTGAAAGGCGGTTTTAATTGATGTGACAAGTATTTGATGGTATTAATGGCAGCAGACCACCGACAAGACATAAACCTCTTGATAAACCTAAATCAAATTTATTAATCTTTAATGCTTTTCTTTATATCATGACAATCATCTTATTTTCTTCTCTAACTTTAATGTCTCCTCGATCTACCAAATATTGAATGCTATTACGTGATTTGTTTTTGTTTTTTTTTATTATAATTATTTAGGTAGTTACTCCGAATAATTAGAAATGAAATACTAGGGTCCAGGCGCGCTTTCGCCAACGATAGGCCCTGCAAGTGACTCGACAGTTTAAATCTTTTACTCCTAAATTTGGTTTGGTGAAGTTATGACTTGAAATATGATCTTAAATTTACCTGCTCACATGTAAACTTATAGGTATGTAAAAGTCTTCTATGAATTCCCGCATAGAGGATTGAGTCTATTTCTGATTTCAGACATTAATATTACCAAAGCCAATTGTTCTGATATCTTTTTTCATCACTGTCACTCCCCAGCTTATATAGAGTCATAATGTTTATCAAGTACCTTTTATTTAGTAGCTAAGTGATTAGTTATTAAGTATTTATTGGTAACTGTAGTGTGTAGGGAATTATTTTTGTATTGTAAATTCTTTCCAATTCGGTACAACTCCGATACTTTGTAGATATAATGTATTTTTGTAAGAAACAATGTTATATTTTTCGAGAGGTTTTCCAATTATTCTTAAGTAAATTGTAAATTAATGTAAAAGGAAAGAAGATTTTTCGTTAACTAAACCTGTTTTTGTCCTATCAGCATCTCCCGAATCTCCTCCATCGTAGAAATGAACACTCTAAACCATAAGTATTTATTCATATTACGAAACTTTTCCAAGCCTACTCGCTAGTTGACTGCTACCATAAGTAGGTCATATAAGACGTCAATGTCGCAAACAAAGGTGTGAAACAGACAAAGTGAAAGATTCCACTAAAAGTTCACACAACACACGTAATGTTCCCGTGCGTTCGAAAGAAAGTCGGATGTGAAAATTGTCATAATGCACATACTGCCAAGCAATTGGTTTTTTGCGATCGCTGCGCAAGTGCAGGGCACACGAGAGAAAACAGCCGCCAACACACGCGGCGGGGCACGGGCGGCGTCGCGCGCGCACACTAGCGCGTCGCAGGTAGCGTTAGCAAATTATCCATAATTAAGACTTCATTCATTTTTTCATTATACGCCAATTTAATACTGATTGCTACCGATTCCGGCCTTAAATTAATTATTAAATTGACTAGTTAGGCATTTTAATTTGGTAACGTAGAAAACAAAAAACATGGTTAACTATTTGAGAAAATCGCTCGTAGTGGTATTACATAATAATAATATACTTGCTATCCTTATTTTCTATTTTTATATATATATGTGTTTTGTGAATTATAATTATTACCTATATAAGGTACAGAAATATACATACCTATACCTAAACATTATTAAAAGTACCTAAACAATACTAAATGATAATTGATAATAATGATAATGATAATGTAATTTAAAAATGTTAAAAGCTATTCACACACATTTTATGATTTAGATACTTAGCTCTGCGATAACTAGTCTCCAATCCCTATGGAAAGATAGTCTTTAATAATCACTCGAATCCCACGAGGCAAGGACGTTGATGCCAACAGGTCCAAGGAATTAATGTCCTAAAAAAATACCATGCTATTATTTTCGTTTCAGAAAAAGTCCATCATAGATTTATTTAATAACGGCTTATATATTTGAGCGGATAAGAGTGTGTAAGGTTAAGGTGGTGCTGACGGTACCGGCGGCGGCGCACGGCGCTGCGCGGCGGAGAAATTCTTTCACCAACCCACTTACATAGAGAGGTTTGATTTCACCGACGCCGTCGCCTCTACGCGAACGCTCGTTCAGCGTATAAAAACTGGTGGCTTGCAATCATTAGGTACTAGAATTTAAGAAATAAGGTTTGAACCAATGTAAACGATATCAGTTCTTTGCTCTAGGATCATTATCAGTAATCGAAACTATGGGAGCAAACCATTGAAAATTGACGTTGGGGAACACTTTAGCCAAGAGAAATACGAATATGATAGAAAAATAATTAAAATTTATTGCATATTTCGGAATCTTGAACTTACAATTAATGTTTGGGTGTGTAGATATCTATATTATATGTGTTCTTTCATGTCCACATTACAAATTTTGTTAAAGTTTTGCACCCGAAGTTCCGACCACTAATCATTATCCTCATTATTCAATATTCAAGCGATATTTTTATTAGAGTTCGTTTTGTTTCAAACGGCTATATTCAAAGTATGGTCAATAACTGAACTATTTTTATTATAAGGGTTAAATGTAGCAATTTCCACGCATCTCCTGCAGACATCATAGGAAGTTAAAGTTGTTCAGTAGCTTATGCTGATCACGCCTTTATCGTTTATAAGCGTCACTTTCGCACTTTGTCACACCGACGATAAACACGGGATCATACTTACAGAGGAGAGAAAGCTTCTGTCTTACGACTTACGATCTGAGGATCTGACGAAATATGCCAACAGGAAAATCAATAAAAAATGGATCCTATATATGTAAATTTACGGATAAAAATACTTTACTGGCGTATTGAAACGCTTTACATAATGTGCGAGGTAAATTTTTATTGTCATATGTAATTTACTAAACATTACCTACAAGACATAAATACGTCAGTATTCGCATCGCAAAACTTTGCCAGCCTTATTCTAGGTCTATCCTAAGCTACAGCGTCATTGTAGCAGTTGTGGTATCTATATGGTATAACAATAAATACAAATAGGTCATTCCCAGAAAATCGACCACATCAGCTTGATTTTCCACCGTAATTTGCCTAATGCATGACTGTTCATCATACAATTCTCCCCATTTTTCTTCATGGAAAAGTGACGTTAACTAGAGAAAACGCTTTTTCAACAAAAACGAGGTTTTACGGTACAATTAAACCAATTACCTACTTACTACACTTCGCTTGTTATTGTAATCATCTTATATTTATAATGTTTGTTTTTAAATTCACGGAACCTTCTCTGAGATGCTAGACGAAGAAGGATGATCCTCTAATACTAATCAATTGTTATGCCTGTTATTAAATTATCACATTATCTACATGGCATGCAATATTCGCTGTTAAGCCCGTTCGTGCTTAACAGCGAGCTTAGTAGTTAATTTAATTAAAGAACCGTGATGGCATTCTTGCGCACTTCGGTAGTAACAAGGGGTTAACTGGTCAAATGCAAACATTTCGGACACTATAGGTACTATTCATACCTCGTGTTATACCCCTGATTTTGCAAGTATATAATGATACAATAGTACATTACTACCGAGGCCAGGAAGTGACTAGTTGCCGGCCGAATATTATGTAGACGGCCGACCGAAGCGAGGCCGGATAGTATTCGGACGGCAACCCGTCACTTCATGGCCGAGGTATGTATAAAGCTTTTCTCAAACATGCAATGAAATTAAACAAAATAAATTATCTTCTTTCTAATAAATTATAAGTCAACTACATAACTAAGTCTTTGAAACACAACAAAGTCAAAAAATACGACACCGACACCTCATTTTTTTTAAGATTGACCTGTTTGAAAGGTGCAAATTTTTATTTTTAAAAAGCGGTATTAGACGACGTGTTCGGTTGGGTCCAATCAATCGCATGCGGTGATCGAGGCCGACGGATCGCGCCGTATAATACTGCTTTCTAAATATTATTTTGAGTAGTTATTGTACATTTATTTTAAATTATATAATTTAATTACCTAATTATAACTGCAAAAACCAATAAATTTTTTAAATACTAATATTACTTACAGATAATTATTGGCTAAAAGCCAAGATGCCAGGTCACAACCCTATGTTAAATGAAAACTAAAAAAGAGGCACTTGCCGGCCTAGGCCCGCAACGAGGTACTTCCCGGCCACTTTTTAGGCACGTAACTACAACACTTTATTCCATATTTGAGAAAATAGATATTTACCTAAATACATACCGTGTGTAAATCTAATACGGGCGATAAATTAAACCAGGCCACAGACGTCACGGTAGTAGTCAAAATTCAAATAAAGTGAAGATCTGCTTCGAATGTTTTTTTTAGCAGGAGGGTACTTTATACTTGATAGTTTTTGAAAACATAAAATACTTGGCATGTGTCGGAATAAACATCCTTGGTATAAGCTTTCAAAGTTATCATACTGCTTGACACTTGGACGCGTTAACTAAAACTGCAAAATTTGCCCGTCCCTTTAAAATTGATTATCTACGTGAGTAGTTTAGTGATAGCCATAATTATTTAAATGGAGGCACATAAGGGTATGTTCTATCATTTTTAATAACATTTTATTATTTTCTCTGCCGTTTTTTCTTATAATATTTATTTTACGCGAGCCATTAAAACAATCAACGACGATTTCGATTTGAAAGATATTTCGAAGCTTTTAGTTTAGAAACCCTTCGAGTCCCTTAATGATTCATATATCGTTTTGTAGCCTAAAATGTGCTTTATCGTGGGCAAGTGATCATTCTACCGAAGATTGCCGAAGGTCTTGGCGGTAGCCTTTTTACGAAATTGAAATTTATGGACAAATAAGTGTAATTATTTATTTTTATGTTTTGTTTTAATCCTATAGTGTGGGGTATCATTGCATAGGTCTCTTAAAAATAATAAGGGTCTCAAAAGAAAGTTTTTATCTAATGTAAATATTTTCCGAGATAACCGCCCAAAATAAAAATAAATGAGTTCCCCCCTCTAACTTTTGATCCGTGGCGTGGGTCCAAACAATATGAGAAAAAACATTAATAGTGGGCTTATAGAAAACTTTAAAATAAAACTATTTCGAACGTACCTAATCGACCCTACCGTTTTTTAATAACTACGGAACCCCATACTGAGCATGGACCGACATGCTCTTGGCCGGTATTTTTTGATCTTTGGCTTCAATTAGCTAAAGCTTCTAATGCTGAAAAAAAAATAGGTATTCACGGTTCTGCGTTCATAGAATATTCTATTTTGCCCGTAGATGATGACTGATGAGATGAGATGACGGGGAAGAGGCCGCTGAGGCAAAAGACAAAGATATAAATTATTTTAGGCAACATAATACCCCCAAAATTTCAAGAATAACAAGTAACACTGATTTGCTCAATAGATTTTTGCTGACATCCGATCCATACATAACTGGTTTACAAACTTTACCTCAAAAAAAGAAGGGTTCTTTATCTAAAGACTGTATTTCACTTATTACAGATCAAATACAATCTTAATAAAACATTACGTACTGTTTGTTAGACTTTTATTGCGACTTTAGAATTTTAAGCGCTGTTCTATGAACGCGGGACCACTGTGGCAGGCATGGGATCCATTAGCGTAATCATCATTGATTAAGAGGTAAATTATGGCACCACAGATTTTTTAAAGAGAATCTTTAAGCAGCAATGTGTGTGCAATCTTAAACCACCATCAAGGAGCAAATAATTGTGGTAATAAATTCACTCGCTGGGACTCGAAACTGAAACCTCCAGCTTGGTAGGCAGGGTCACTTCCCACTACGCTCCAATGCCTGACAACTAAATTTTAGATGTCCAAAATAATAATTCAGTGCACAGAGTGCATTCCTACTCGGCGGTGGTAAAACACACAAACACGTATCATAGAGTAAAATCATGACAAAGGCACAGGTTCATTTCTTTTTTAGATGTGTACTGTTGAAATGTACTCAACAGCTGGTTCCAGTCGCTACACCAAAATATGTACACGTTTGCACGAGAATCTTCCTACGGCAGAAACAAGCGGCGGTTTTCCAGTGCTTCATTTGTTCTTCAATTTACCCAAGTAGATGTGGCATCCATAGGCGATGACTAAACAATCGGTATTCATTGACAATATAAGATAAGGAGATACAAAAGCAAGTGAGAGAATATTTGATATTGTCAATAAATATTGATGGTCTAGTCTTCCCCATAGGGTAAGAAAAAGTATGTGGTTGTTGGTACATCTCCCAAATAAAGGTTAGATATTTAACTACTTACATAAAGTACTTAGAAAGTGCTACTTTTAAAAGGTAAAATATAAAAGGTGGAAAGTTACATGAAAAATACACTCAGAAAACGAAAGGTTTCCAGCATTGGCTTTGCAGCAAGCAAGCACAGCATTGCAGCAGTTGCAATACTGTACTCATTCAAATTAATGTACTTAAGGTGTGAAATCGAATTGGAGATCAAAAATGTAAACAAATGGGATACCACCACAAAAAAATAATTACGAGAGGGGGGTAATCTAAAATCATTCAAATACTTATAAAAAACGCGTATTTACCGTCACTGACGGTAGGTAGAATTTTTAAATATTTTACAAAGTTTTAATACAAAACATTAAGCGAAATATACATTTTTTTTAATGATATATTTCGCTACTCTTAATAAAATGTAAGGTGTTTAATTTATACTACTGGCAATGATAAGAAATCTTAAACATTTGGTTCGCAGTTATAACAATAACTCGTTTATTCGTAATTTAATACGGTTAACTACACTAAGAACCATTTAAGAGGGTTCGCATTTATAACTATGTATTTCGAAAATCTAAATAAGAGGGTGCAACAAATGACTGTTTTATGAATTTTTACTCCTAAAATTTTGCATTACAAAGTATACAGATTTTAGTATTTTTACCTACAAATCAATCATTTTCATATTTTAATCGAAATGGATTCGATCGTAAGTAAGATGTAGACTGAAATTCGTTCCCCGACTATCCTAAAGGTTAAAGTAACACGACATTCGTTTTCAAACATTGATTATGTTGATTATTTACATCATTCTAGCAAATTTTCTAGGTTTTATTTTTGTAATCAGGAACGGTCGACACTCAGATGTATGTTTTTTATTGTCATATCCAAAAATATGTTAACGATTGTGATACTTTGTGTATCGAACATACTTTGACTTTCGCGTATCTACATCTACACATAAAACATTGTCTTAGATTTAGTACCTGTAAGGATAGTTGTAAGTGTATAGTTCTAAATAAAATAAAATAAAAAACCAATCTCAAAATGCGACGTTAATTTACAAAGGTGTTAAAAACTACATTCGATATAAAACGTTTTATACCCCTGGAATGTCACTTTAACATTGACTTTGTAATGTCATGTCATTGTCATAGATTGTTTACATTTTTGATCATCGAATTCCATTTCAGAGCTTAGTCGTTTTTTGTTTATCGACGAGGATAGGACGTCATATTATAAAGGGTCGTAGTTATGTTGGTAACATATTATGCGAGAACCAATACAGTTAGTTATGTAAATGTAGGCACGTCTATTCGTAGTACACTCGAAAATTACTACTAGGGGAAGAAGTTAAGAAGGAGTACAGTACAGATGTCAATATATAAGGTCCTAATTTATTAGTTGCAGATATTTTAACACATGATACTTTACATTAAAATAATTAACTTTAAATATAAATTAAAAATCTTTTCATGTAATTTTTTTGATTTCATTTTCCTAACAAAATTAATAATTATAATTTCGTCTAAAAAAAATCATCATGTGTGCATTATCACATGTCACAATAACACTGTCTGTCATGTCATCAAACGACACAATCCAACGGAAAATAACATGACATTGACAATCAAGTATTTAATTTATCGACGAGAAGTGGCCAGTTCCAGTTAAGTGGTACGTAAAAGAGGTACTAGAATCTGTTCAATGAGTTTTCATTTAATAATCTCATAAACAGGGTGTTTATACGTAGCAAATTTGTTTTTCCGTTTTCTCCAAAAAACATCGTAAAAGCTATAATGTTTCACGGTTTAATATACTCCAGAGACCGAGTACTATCAGCTGTAAAAGTATCTGCATCTAATAAATTAGGACCTTATATTTACGTAGCCGACTGTAGATACAATACAAGTAGGATGAAGACATGTATATCATCACGCGTAGGTACGCATTTTGTCTATAGAAAATAGTCGTTTCGTATAAGTCAGCGTCTAGCTTGCTAAACGGCCAATTTCAATAAGTAAAATGCGTATGCTTACTGATATATGTGTCTTCACTTCTCATATCATGACACCTCTTGATATCAAAACACCTATGCTGAATGCTCTAAGCCCCATTTGCGCGATCTAGGATAAACCTGCTAACACGCCGTTAACTGGTTACGTATTTTTGACACCACTATTCGTTTAACCTCGAGTTAACTAGTGACCAAGTTGTGCAAGTCGACTTGTGAAGTGGCCTACGGTTCCAATTGGTTGACTGTACAGTCGAGTGCATTAATATATAGACACATTTGTAAGGGATCAGTATGGAGAAGTGTATATATATTAATGCCCTTGACTGTACAGTAACCATCAAAATATTCCAGAACAGCCACGGTGCCCAAAAATATCTGATGGTGAACTCTAATGCTATGAAAATAAACGCCGGCTCAGAAATTTGTGAGCATCCTGGCGGCTCCGATATATCTGATGGCGATTGGACTAGCAGTAGTAGCAGTAATGCACTTACGTTATTATTTGGATATGAAACGTCATATTTCTTATACACACGCGTTACTACTTCATATACCAGGCCATTTCAGCAGGGCTTCGTCGATATGTCCGCATGCTAGGATTGACATTTACCTAGAAACTGAAAGCCTAGCGAAAAAGGGTTTCATCATGTCAGGTTTGTCAGGGTATCCGAGACACAATTCTAATACTAATACGAATCGTCAGTAGAATCTAAAAAATGTAATTGGCATACTTCATTATTTAAATAACAAAATAATTCGGCATTTGTGGTGTCATTTAAATTTGGTACAAGTTCGGTCCGTGTAACAAATAAAATGTACTTACTCAAGAACCTTAACCTATTTACCTACCCTAGATACTTTTACTAAGTTAAAGTGAGAGAATTAAATTAAGTAAAAGCAGAATACGTACACCCAAATAAGTAAAGGAAAGGTCAGTGTAACCTTTAGAACATGCGCGGTGATCAGGTGAAATGCCTGCCGATAATAAGCATGCGCCGCGCCTTGCCCTTCATACTTGAACTCGCGCCGTGACCTTTACGAGTAGATGCGCGGGACGCAGGCGACGCTGCACCAGAAAATGTATGGGTAAGTATCTCATAAACCTTCAGAACTTGGAAACAGGAGCTTGTAGAAAAATAGATTTTTGACAAAACTAACGCTGTCGCTTTGCACGGCCTACAACTCCGATACATCTAAGAAAGGGACAACCGCAGCTTCGCCTTATAATACCTACCTACGTGAAACTGGCGAAAACATGGTTTAGTAGTCTCCTGTTTCCTCCTGCAAAAATAATATCATCATCATCATCATCATCAGCCTATGATAGTCCACTGCTGGACGTAGGCCTCTCCTATTAACTATGCGTATAGAAGCATTAGGAGGTAAATGCGCAAAAATAATATACCAGTAACAAAATGTATTTCATAAACGTTTTCATAGCGGTGTTGCCCATGTCGCTATGTTTTCTTTTTTTGACAATATGAAATATTTGTTTAATGTGTGTCTGAAAACGCAATATTTAATTATATTAAAATATTAGGCAATATTTGTAATTATTGAATTCTTCTTGTTTTAAAAATAATAATACTTAATATCAAAAAAAGCAATACTTACCAACATGGGCGTAGCAAAAGAAGATTTTATTGAAGAAAAACATCGCTGTATGGTCTAAATCCATGAAGGCAACAGGGGAGTTGACCGTGTGGTGACGGCAGTATAAGAATACATTTGTCACCACCCCAACTCCTCCTTCGGGTGTCGTAAGAGTCGACTAAGGGATTGAAGTGTCACTGACCATTATTTGATAAAAGATTGATGACGGGCAGCAGCGTCATCATAGTGGACACATTACTGCGATCGCCAATCCGCTTGCCCAGCGTGGCGATTATGGGCATTTATCTCCTAAGCGTATAAACGCTTAATAGGAGAGGCTTACGTCTAGCAGTGGACTATCATAGGCTGATGATGATGAACAGGGGAGTAACGTTTGTCTGCAAAAAGGAGCACATATTATATCGTCTTAAATATTCTCGAATCATATTATTTTAGTTTAGCTAGTACAAGTAGTAAAGGGAATTTCATATGCATGTACCAGAGTCCACACAAGTAACTGTGTGGCAGGTACCTACAGTCGAGGAATTTAATTTCCTACCCATTTCGTACCTTGTCACAGTGACAATCAATATGAAAGTTGCTAGGACTGTCATATTATAGCTACTATGACAAGGTACAAAATGGGTAGGAAATTAAATTCCTCGACCGTACTAGGAAATGATCTCTAAAAAATAATTTACTTATTATATACAGAACAAAAACTATTCCTTCGCAAAGAGTTTCAATAGGTACCTATTTATGTGGAAGTTCATAAAGGAAAGTTTGCACCTGGTCCAAGTCTGTCTGGTTACCACCATAAGGATATTATTATCACGTATAAACTAGAAAAATACAAGGCAAATTAAAAAAAGGCAACACACATTTATGAGTTCGTCTTATTTGATGTAATTTTATGAAGGTGCACGAATTAATGTAATGAATACAAAACAAAGATTAGTAATTGTGTGCGTCAGTAGAAAACGACAAAATGTTCACAAGTTGACTAAGTTTCAATAGTATTTGTTGTTTGATACGTGAAACACGTTCGTAGATTTATTTTTACGTTAATACTAATAAATATCAATAGTATTAACTAATAATATCCAAATTAAAAATTTCAAAACAACTAATTTCAACCGATTTCTCCAAGATCCTGTCATCTGTGGTTCCCATCATTGGTTTCCTATAATGAAATCCTACTTTATGAATGCAAATTCTTGTTAATGAATGAAAATTACCAAAAGCGCCATAATGTACCTATCTATAACATTTGAAGAGATCCCTCGATTTCTCCAAGATCCCATCATCGGACCCCAGCGTGCCAATGGGACCATCTCGTGGTTATACACGATCGATCACAAAAAAAAATCGGTTCACGAATATCGGAGATATCGGGTAACATACATACAACAAAAAAAATCTGTTGCATTGAGAATCAGTTGAATTTTTTTGAAGTCGGTTAAAAATTTATGTAAACTCGAGGTTTTAAGTTTTGAGTTGGTGAGTGTTCTGAAAGTGCTTGATTATGAAATAATGTTTGCTAAAGTTTTTAGGTTTGTTTAATTTTTTTGGTTTGCTACTGGCAAACACACTGCTTATGTGTAAAAGTTTTTCAGTGACATTCTCAAAAAACGGTTTCAGCAAAGTTGCAACACTAATCAAAATGACGTGAAAGACGTAAACGCTAACCCATAACCTTGACCATAACCGACCTTAAATGGCACTTCCGTTTGCGCGGGGAAGCTGCGCCGGCGTCGGCGGCGCGCGAGCGAGCGGGACAGCACCACTGGAAAGTGTGCTAGTGACACCGTTTGAGTTCCGACGCTAGCCGTGGGTACCACATCCGTAAACATGTTCTTGAGACTCTGGGAATTAGATTGCTCCTTCTCGTATGTATTTACACTATGTACCATGTACCTACTTATATTTAATACTGCACTTGTAAATGCGAACACATCATAATAGGTAGTATCTATCTACATGTATATAAGTACAATTACCCTTTCATTAATTATATGTTCATAAAATTGTTATAAAAAGGAATTTTGATTATAGGTACCTTCATGATAGGGCATATATAATCCTTAACCTCCTACATCTATCCTAAACTACTGACCCTATAGGTTGTACTATAATATTATAGGAAGGTAGAGGTACTAGCCACCATCGTAATCCCTATGAATTAGGTACCAGTACATATATACTTCACTGAAGCCAGTCTTATTATGGTTCCGTGTTTATCGTTTGTCATGGTTGCCCGTATGTTCTAAACAAGTATGCAAGTGCGAGGGTGACGGGTAGAACGATAAACGGTAAACGCTTGGAAGTAAGCCACCTGAGGTGTTTTTGGGTATATTGGGCAATGGTAGGTATGGTAAGTTGGGCACTGGCAATTGCTTATCATCGGATGATCGTCTGCTCATTTGCCCTACATACCCTGAAATAAATATTCTAACTTAAAGCCTGCAACTAAATACATTAGTACATAGGTACTAGTTATTCATGAACTCCGCCGATGCCGATTATAATGTTCACAATCAAAACATACATAATATTATATAAGTACAATAAAAAAAAAACAAAATCAGCTCATATTTGCTAGAAACCGTTACGACGCTAAACCTAACCTAACTTAACTTATTTTTTCAATTTCTGCCCTAATGTTTTATTGATTATCGGTCGATATAGTGTAAGGCAGTTCAATAAACGTCAATAATACTAGTTAGCAACTAAACAACGTATTGCAGCTTACAAAACTGACCATGCTAAAGAGGAGTAGCGGAAGAGTGAAATACAAAAGTAAAAGTCATGGCAGAATCTAACTGTACCTCCTCGCGTTCGCTCTCGACGCGTTCGCGCAATCAACGCATACATACCTTACTAGCGGTTTGTTGGCTAATTATCACTAATTCCTAACTGAAATGATAATTCAAGGCATTTGGATAAATAATCATTAGGGGGTTTACCCTACTCATAAAATATTGTATGCCCCTGTTAAGTTGTTCCTTTCCTACAAATAAATAGGTACCTACGAATGTCACAGAAATAGAACGGACAAAATATTTATTATTTATTTATTTTCGATTTGCGTAACGTTTCTGAATTGCTATACGTGCAAACTTTAGAAGAAAGAACACGTGAGCCTATTTAACATCAGTCAGAGGTTGTAACTCAACTGTTTCCAGGAAAGCTAAAACTATCATATCATATCTAAAATTTGTAATCGTAACATTGAGGCAAACATTGTATGTCGAACTGATTTGTATGATGCGCTTAATTAATAGGGCTTGCCTATTAGTGTAAGGAAATATTTGAAAACATTACCAGAAGGGCTTAGGGGTGTAAAAAATTTAAATTAAGCAATAGTACATTACTGCAGACGCCGGGAAAGATGGGCTTACCGGCTGAGTTGGTATGGACAGTGATACGAAGCCGGTAAGCCCATTTCACGGCGAGGCATGTATAGTGCTTTTCTCAAACATATGCAATGAAATAAAAAATACGACAATCTAAAAAACAGAATTTAGCTGTTTAACCTGTTTATGAAAACCGACGCCATGTTTTAAAAAAATATTACTTACCGGCCTAGGCCGGTAAATTCGTATGAAAATCCTTTACTATTATCTCGAGGTCATCCGCCTGCAACGTCATACTTTATAGCCTATTATGACGAACATAATGACAACATTTCATTGCATGTTTGAGAAAAACAATAATATGACATATATACAGGTCGTCAAAATATTGTGATGATTCGTTGAAGGGCCCGGTCAGTATCGTATTCTGATTAGCAACCGTTTTTTTTTATTTTACATAGAGTCTATCGCAAAAATCAAAGCAATGTGAGTGGTACAACACTAAGTAACATGGAAATGCAACGGGAGATAAGTATTATTAAGTATAGTCTGTGTGCAATCTAAGTTTTCCATCCTATAAAGATTCGAAAAATTGTAATAGGCTACTTGACCCATTTTTAAAGTTTGTCGTATATTATTAATCAATATCAGATTAACGGAAAAAAAATATAAATATATTTTTTCACGACCTAGAAAACCGCAAAATTATAACTTAAAATTTAAACTTTCGTTACCGCGCGAAAACGATACTAGCCATGTTAATGCTTAGATTATCTGTGGTGTGACGTCACTCAAACCGAAAGCAAACATTTGACATGTCGCTTACGTTATGTCAATGTCACAGCAAAGCTACATGCCTATATGTCCATGGCGAATTTCACTCGTATAAGGTTTGACATGAAGTTAGTTTAAGATCCTATAACACCATATCATGGCCGACACCGTTTTCAGAGAACGAAATTAAAAAAAATAAATCAAATTTTTCAATAAAAAATATGTACCCATCAAACACTTTTAATACACCGTAACTAATCGAAAAATATTGATCTATTCAATAAATACTACAGAAAATAATTTTTTTTGCACTAAATTTGAAATGAGTCAAGTAGCCTATTAGAATTCTACCTGTTTCTAGCAAAAAAGCATATTTTTCTTGAAATATTTACCTATGGCTGGCAATACACCTGTAAGTTAAGTTGTAGGGACGGAGCTATACTGAGGAATGACAGCGATATTCACCTCTCATTCCTTAGGATAGCTCCGTCCCTACAACTTACGTAAGAACTCGCAAGCGCAATCCAGGCCAGGGTTTTAATATATAATATATTACGTAAAAACATATTATATTATTTTTCATATTATGAAAAATTTTCATATTATGAAAAATAATATAATTTTAAATCGAATATACAAATTAGATTTAATGTTTTAGGTAAAGTATCATACAGTTTTAGTTACCTCTGTAATCCTTCGAGATAACCTCAAGAAGTCAGCTGGAACTCGGCATAAAATACAATTTTGATTATCATTTAGGGCGTGATGACTTCAACCAACTACGAGTATGTACCTAGTTTTGATAAATTAGCATCCCAAACCGCTTCAGCTTCAGACCCGTGTCGGGTCTATATCCCAATAGCTCTCCAGCACAAAAGAGGCCAACGCCCATCAGTGGGATGTAAGTAAGTATACCTACCTACTACTTAACTTAAACAATAACGGTAAGGAGCGAGCGGATGATAAGTTACATTTGCCCTTGTTATGCTGGAAAGCAAAGGCAACATTAATGATATATTATATGAACTAAGTAGTAAAGAAGTAACTGTTAATGCCAGTTTTTACTACTACATGGAATCTTAAGGAACACTCCCTATGAAGACAGCCTTCCATACAGTCCAAATTACACTCTCATTGTAAACATCACCGAGCAATAAGTACTTACTTACTTTAAGTGTCTAACTAGTTATTTACACTCGTTTTTAACCGACTTAAAAAAAGGAGGAGGTTCTCAATTCGACTGGGTTTTTTTTTTGTTGTATGTATGTTACTCGATATCTCAGAGAATCGTGAACCGATTTTTTTTGTGATCGAACGTGTATAACTCCAAGATGGTCTCGTTGGCACCATGTTGGGGTCTGATGATGGGATCTTGGAGAAATCGAGGGATCTCTTCAAATGTCATAAGTACATGATGGCGCGTTTGGTAATTTTTTACAAGAATTTAAGTACATTCAGTAAATAGGATTTGATGATAGGAAACCAATGATGGAAACCACAGATGATAGGATCTTTTAGAAATTGGTCGAAGTTGGTGGTTTTTTTTTAATTTGGTGATTTACTCTGTTATGATCTTTTTTGGTATGGTTGTTGCGGACAAAAACGTTATTGATAATAATCTATACCAGTATCGACAGATACGAGTGGGTACTTGGATGTTGTTTTAATTTTCATACCATATTTCATGTTGTTCCTAATTTCCAATGTTTCAGAATGCCACCGTAACTGCGATTGCACTCTTAAACTATGGGTATCCCAGGATACTTAGACCACTACCGTAGTTAGACAAAAGATCTCAAGGCTAATACAAGAAAAAGCCGAGTCCGACCACGAAAATGTAAGTTTTGAACGGATAACAAATAATTGGTAACAAATCAATGAGGTTCACGTCTCTCCTGTAGAGATAACAAAATGATATTAATAACATAATAACAGTGTCATGCTTAATATTCTGATGGAATCCTTATCGACATATAGAGGCTGGAGGTACGCTGCACAGGCTTTAGTGAGTGAATAATCAAGCTTGCATAGTATCATCTCTGGGAAAGCACGCGTATTCGAGTTAGCCAGCGAAGCTCAGATACTTGGTTCGGTTGCCACCAAAGCCTGTAATACGCACACAAGCGTTGATATTATTTGTTAATATTTTATATTGTTGGTATCTACATCAGGGAAGACTGCTGTTTTTGATACTGTGAATGACTCTCATTAGACCTTTGGTAATTTTAACAGCATCCATGGTAATGCTGTTAAAAGCTGCTTAGGTACCTACAGATAATGAACTATATCCAAAACTTTCACTTTTTTATTTATATTTATAGCATATTAGCAAGCTTAAATTGACACTTTTATACTTAATTACTAACATTTATTCTACTCACTGGTATAGGCGGGCTAGTACGAGCGGGTTACTTACTTAACCTATTTCGCAACTTTTAAAACAGGGACTACTCCTGCTTGGGTATGCTAGGTCAGCAAAAAGGTGCTAGTCGTCACGTCCAGTCGAAGACAAAATAAGGGGTATACAAAAACGTTCAAAAATATGTCCCAGTGCACTCTAATTCTGTGTAATAAGAACGTCGTAACATATTTATGAACGGATTCTTTCGATACTTATTTTTGCACTTGACTGTCCCTACATTAACAAATTATTACTCGTAGTAGTGCATGTGCAATGAAGCCATAAAAATAAAGCTAGAATTCAAGCTTGTGTTGGTTTTTATCTTGTTTGTGTGTGTGATCACTGTAAGCGTGTGCGTGGCGCATGGCCGCGACGTCGGCAGTGGGTCAAGAAACAAGGTCACGCCATTTCTCTTGCGCGGCGCTCCTCAGTGGGGGGAAGGAGGGCAAAGGCTGTGTAGGAGCAGATTTAGATTGAGTGTTTCTGATTGCTAAACTTTGTGCTCAGAGCATTCCGACCTAGGTATATAAAGACAGCTTAGATAGCTCATCTAGACATACTTTGAAGCAAGTTCTTTAGAATATGTTAGTAGTTAGGGTAGGTTTAAAGTAGGCAAATAGCCTTTTTATCGGAGCTTGGAGAGATCAGTTTGTATTAATCAATCGGATGAATATTTCGGCTATTATAAGTGGATGTAGTAGAAAAAAATGCACATAGCACATTGGTACCTTTCCAATATGTTTATATGACAAACTGTATAACCTGACAGCAACTCCCAATGCAAATTAGCTATATGAAATTTAAATAGATGCATACTGATAAGCGGTACTTCATTATATTTTTATCTCGGAGTGGGTGTAATTAAACTATTGACCCGAAAATTAATGTCGGGCGCAATGGTACTTCATTACTATGCTAATGTAGGCAGCTTAACTTAATATAACGTTGTCGTGGCACGGAAACTGCAGTTTGTGAGTATTTGAAGTAATTAATGCTTATGTGCGTATCAATATTAAATTTAACATGATATTTGGCGATATTTAATGTGTTGAGAAGCTAAATCTAAGTTTCAAAATCTTTAAAAACATCATATTACAGCCAGTTTTTTTATAGACAAGTTGACTATTATGACTTATACTCGTACCGTACTCTAATTAAATATCGTGCTTGCGTTGCGTTGACTATTGTAGGAAAGCCAATGCCCTCTTTTAGTTTGTTAATTCATTTTTATTTTTAACATAATGATGTAAGTAGTGGCTTGCACCATATATACCTTTATATTTCAAATATTATATTTAATAGAGATTCCAAGAAAAAAAAATGTACAAACAGGGATGTACGAGTACATACATACAACAGGCAGACGCGACGTTACAATTTTAGCATATTGGCAACGGAATTCTAAAAAATAGGTAGTTAGTTATATTATAACAATGAATGTAAAATAGATGTAATACGCAAGTAGCAAATAAGTGTCGTCAATACAAAAAAACGGATCACCTAGAACCTGAAGATATCTAATGTCCATTTACCTACACAATCTTAGTAAACTATAGTAGATGTATTAGGATCTGAAAAATATATGAAAGTACATAATACATATACCTTAATATATTTTCCATTAAATTGTTTATACTTTGAGATAAAAAATTCTCATAATTTGTTCGGCGTGTGCATAATCTTAAGTTAACGAAGTTATCCCCCGCCCCCTTTCACCTGCCGCACCCCGCGCTGTGCCACTTCCGCGACACACATTCCCAATCAACCGGATTGAGGCCTAGATATTTTGGAGCTCCTTTCCTAGCCAAATATCAACTCTAAAAGCTGCTACGGAAAGCTCATTATAGGTTAAATTGTTTCATACAATCGAAAATGACAGCAACGGCCTGAAGTCAAAGCTTATTTTACAACGATCTTGTTAGCTACTCGATGAATTAAAACGGTATGCAGAGTTGAGGTGCGTGAGTTTAATTTTGGTCGATTTTTAAAAGGCTTCTATAAGTATGGCTATAAATTTGAACCGTGTGCTATTGCAATAAAGTTTAATTTGGTGGTCAAGCATTTGTAGGTTTTTGAGCAAAAAGGTATGTCACATCATCACAGGGTTTGCATACTGAAATTTTTGGTTTGTGTGACTTTTTTAAATTATGCACGAATGTTTGGTGAGCTAAGTAGTGTATACGAGTATTGAGTCGCAATAGAATTCAGCACAGTTATGTACATTTACTTTTACTATCTTTTCTTATATTTTTGGAGGCTAATTGCTTACTTATCTTGCTACTTAACTTATTCACGATTCAGAATAGTTTTTATTGGTCTGTGTAACATGCATGTGATCAGAATTTTAAATTAAAAACATTAAATGTATAAGTACATACCTACTTATCTAGACGATGTAGTGCTAAAATATGGGTGCACCAACATTATCGTCAATATACGTAATCTCAAATAGTCTTCTGTAAAAAGAACATACAGCCAACCTTCCCCAAAAGTTTTGTTAAGTTTCATCCCAAAATCTTGATGATTTTCATACTAATTATGGAAATTTCAATTCATGTAGCCGTACCATAAGTTGGTAAGTATTGGTTACGTTAGGTTTTACTCGATAAGTACGTAAAAAAGGACATCATGCTCGCTCCAATATATTTCTAAGTGCGAGCGTGATAGAATGCATTACGTATCTAAAATCCTAACGTAACCGTTACTTGAAACCTCGTGGCACGGCTACTTATCAATCTTTTATTTCGCAATTAATTAGGTTTACCACAAAAATATAAAAAGTATAATATTAAATGGAAATACGGGCACTTCAGTTGTTTTTTTTTTCAATGCAGGGTTTATTGTGATGTGAACGTATTAATCTTGTTTCAATATAATATATGTAACAGCATAAAATTGTTTAGCAATACGATCAGAGGTATGTTGTTGATCCTTTACATGTTTGAGGATTGTCTCCCTGTGGGCTGTTCCATTTCCATGTACAGGTATATCAGTAATTTTGCTATGCAAATTACCGGAGTGCGGAAGGTTTTTAGCAAAGCTGTATTTATATATATATATATATATATTTGTGAAAAATGAAAATATAGTTACATTACATTATTGGCCAGTCAAGTTTTGCATAGAAATCAAGTATTTAGGTGTGTTTCGTTTCTTTCTATTGACACCAAGTCTATTGCAGGACTGAGATATTCGTATTTTAGTCAGAGTAAAATGTATAAGAAAACTGTGTTTTACCTGGAAACACCCGTAAGATCCAGCGTGGAAATACGGCTTGCCCGCCCATTGATTGACAGTGAGCAGTGATATGCGACTAATTTTAACCTTTGATTATGAATAGCTTTCATTTTTTTTAGCAATTATGATGTTTTATTATTATGTAGAATATGTTGAATATCTGAAGGGTCGTATTTACGCTGGCTCAAATGTGTACCTACTTATACAGTGTGTAAATCTAATACGGGCGATTAATTAAACCAGGCATGGGATTCACTGGTGTAATTGTAATCATGGATTACAAGGTTTTTTTAAAGTTACTCTCAATTTAGACCCCACAGAATTTTTTAAGATTATCGGAGCAGCAATGTAGGTACGAACATTAGTTATTGTTGATTTGGCAGTTATGTCATCTGCTTTTGAAATTAGCTGTCAACGAGTGCTTAACTCGCGTATGTTGCTTTACATTGCGCGCCGAATTATTTTGTATGGAAAATTTTGTTGCTCTGATTTTAAGTAAAAGTTATTTCAATGTACTTATTATGTCGTAAACTAATACCCCTTAAAAGCTTCGCCCGTATTAGACTTACACCCTGTATACGTATTACGTAGTATGTCATGCTTAAAGTTTCTGGATACCTACAAGGAAACTGTATCAATTATGCCGTTTATCTATGTTTTAATTATCACCTTTCTTAACTCTTTGTGATAATATGTACAATTAACTAAAAATTGAACCAACATTTAAATCTCACAGCATTTTTTTTCTTAGGTCAAATTTTATACGAAAATTTTCAGTTTTCGGAATTTTTTGTGGGGGTTTGGAGAAAGAAATTTCCTGACTTAAAACTTTTTAGAAATTCCAACTCCAAATGGTGAGCTGTACAGAGTAGGACAACTTACAATAGTTATTTGTTCAACTAGAAAGCAAAGTTTTTTTTAAGTAGATTTTTGTTACTTTGTTGATTTTGAGTCCCGAGCAAGAGAAGGATTCAGTAATTTAATCACGAGCGTAGCGAGTGATTCAAAATTAGAATCTTAAGCGCAGTGAGGGATTCAAAGACACGAGATACAAATATTACGTTAATTAATTACGTTTAAAATATTCGGTTATAATTAAAAAATAACAAATTATAATAATAAAATTCGCGACAAATATTGCTCTCTTCATTGTATTTTAAGAATAATGAAGGTTTAATATTATTAAACAAGTACCTATAACGAAAGTTTCAATTTTATTTTGTATCCCAACGAGTTTTTATTCCCGCTTTTTGGGGGCTTATTAGGCAGTATAGCTTAGGGCTTTCGCCTGTCCACAGTGTCCACAAAGACAAACTATTAAACAAATTGGGGGCCTACTACGAATGTTTCTAAGTCGAATTACGAATCGATATATTTTATATTTATCTCTTTTTTCGGTAACTGAATGAAAGTGACGGATGTAATGAATTTTAAATGTTCAAAGTTTGTATTAGACCCCGCAGTATGAAAAGATGACCTGCGAGTCCTGCGACCTCCTGCAACTAACCAACGATATGGAAAATTAAAAAGTTAGTTTTTCTCACTCTCGCAGAAAAATTGCATTTTGCTAACTAGTTTCAAGCAGAAAAAAAACCAGGGGCCTATTTCTCGAAAGCTTGTAACTTGTAATACAAACGGAAGTCCTTATCTAATTAATAGTGTTATAAAGAGAGTTCCACTTGTATTACGAGTCACAAGCGTTTGAGAAACGGGCCACAGGGAACTCGATCTGTATTCGTATATCACTATACATCCAAAAGGATTCAAAGATGTCCAAAATCCTTTGGTTGCTTGAGTCGTGTATATGAAGATGAAGAGATAGCATGTTTTACTAGCTCTGCCGCTGCCGTCTTCAATTTGTAAAAACCGATATTGCAGTTACCGAAACCTGCAACTCTTCGAAGTGTCTAAAGCTCAAGCCTGCGACCATATAAAACATGGACGCCTGAGCCTGACGCCAGCTCTAAAATGCCCCCAAAACCAATTGTTCAATTGTGCCAAAATGGGCAGGACATAGCGCTTTTCATGAAACCGCGCATATTTCGGCGCAACATCTTTGACAAATGTTTATTGAATATCGCCAATCAAAACTTTGATGGACCAATCACAACTATTTATAAATGGCGGTTTATGTTTTTATAGGTTGACATTCTAATTCATTGCCGTGATGAATGGAACAGGGGGTGACACTTGTCAACTAAAATTCAGGACCGTTTTTGAAAGGCAATTTAGTATGGCGTGCGGCTTCCATGTTTTATTTGTTCGTAGGCTCAAGCTCATTTTTTAGCCTATGATATAGATTGATATTGTGAAGATTGCCTTTTAATTGATGGAATTTGTAAGTCTTATAAATACATGTATATCTAAATAAATATCTTTGGACATCTTAGGCAAACCGATCTAGTCCCATGGTAAGCTCAATTAAGGCTTATGATGTGGGTACCAGGCGACTATAAATATAACAGATACTTAAAAAATACATAGACAGCCACGACCAAGCAACACATATTTGTGATAAACAGATATCGGACAAATGGCGTCATAGTTCGCAAAAATATGGACATGACTCCCAAGTGAAAATTTCAATTCATTTAATAATTTTCAGAAAATTACCTTTTTGACACCGGTAACTATGAAAACCTTTGTGAATAGACCCCTCAAAAATCAAATTTCAAGAAATTATCCGTTTAATTCTTCATTCAATAAAATTTGGTGCCATGTCCATATTATTGCGAACAATGACGCACATTTATCCGATCCCTGGTGATAAATAATGCTCTTGTCGGGATTTGAATCCAGAACCTCCAGCTTCGTAAGTCACTACACTCACTACCAACTAGGCTACGGAGGTTGATAAAATAGCTTAATTCTGCATAAAACTAGTGTGGCTCAGGTGACCGTAACGATGGCAATAACAGACAGAAAAAAGTTGATTCATCAATTTACACCTTCACTTTAGACATGACGGCCAAACGTATGGATTTGTATAGAATATTCACATAGTAACATTGATAATTTTGGAGATAAAAATAGAATAAAAAGGTAAAAAAAATATTTTTAGTTAAACAGTTTTATTGTAAACAGACATGGTAATGTTGCAGATACATGTACTAAAAGCTAAAAAATTATTAAATATAGGTATCTATGCATTGATTAGCCTAAAATACAATCGTGGGGCACGTGTACTTGTATAATAATAATACTATCTGTAAATTTTACCGACAGCATGATGGAAAGGAGAGCAAAGAAATAATTGGATCACTGCCGTAAGAAGATAAAAGTAAGTCATCAACCCTAAAAATGACACTTTACACCAGACTTAAATTGAAAACTTATGGCGTATTACTTGTGTTTCAATCCTGACGGATCCTAATTTAATCGGCATCGTTGCATAAATGTTGCTTACGGTCACGGTTGTTTTGTATACTTAGGTACTCTGCTATGCTATTCTCTTATTGACACATTCGACGCTGCATTCGTCAACGAGATCGATGTCGAGACAGCCTTGTCTAAAATCCTAGCTGTTTGATTTGACATTAGGAATCGAGGCTGTGAGCGAGCTTGTGGGCGAGTTCGTCGCTGTTTTTCGTTAGAGAATACGAAGTTCATACATTAAACGTCAAACTTTCGACGCAATGTAGTTCCAGCTCACGCCGCATTCGTCGCCGAGCACTAGTGTCGTTTAAAGTACATTAGTGAATACCATTTTTAGGCTCGACGCTGCCGCAGCACTGACACAGCGCTGACAGCAAGGCGGTTACCTTAGTGAATAACACTGCTGTACTCATGTCACTTCGTCGAATTTATTGAACCTCAAGTACATGCCCAACTAACGTCAAATTGTTGCTTTTCTCCGATTGAAAAATGATTAGGATCGATTGAATAAAAATTGTACCTATATCTGCGACCATAATATTATGTATAACATGGACGCCTAACGCCAGCTCTAAAATGCCCCAAACACAATTGTTCAATTGTGCCAAGATTGGCAGGACATAGCGCTTTTCTTAACACCGCGCATATTTCAGCGCAACATTTTTGACAAATGTTTATAGAATAAAGCCAATTAAAACTTTGATGGACCAATCACAACTATTTTTAAATGGCGGTTTGAGTTTTTATAGGTTGACATTGAAATTCATTACCGTGATGGATTGAAGAAGGGGTGACACTTGTCAACTAAAATTCAGGACTGTTTTTGAAAGGCAATTTAGTATGGCATGCGGCTTCCATGTTTTATTTGTTCGTAGACCTACATATAGTTAAAGACCTTTGACTATGTAGGTACAATATTTTTTTGTTACGAAGTTAAAGGACCATGGGCAGAAATGGGGTTTTCCTTGGAAGACTGTATTTTATTTTCATATTCTTAGTCTTAATTAATGTAATAAATATTAGATGAATTTTAATGAACAATGTGATAAGTGATAATGTGTAAAGTTGTGTTAGGTATTGTAGATATAAATAATATACAGCTCTATAAGCTAATTTTTGTTTTCTTTTTAGGGTTCCGTAGCCAAAATGGCAAAAACGGAACCCTTATAGATTTGTCATGTCATGTCCGTCTGTCCGTCTGTCACAGCCGATTTACTCGGAAACTATAAATGCTACAGTAACGAAATTTGGTAAGGATATGTGTTGTATTGTATGAACCGCTACAGGATTATGATACTAAATTGTAAAAAAAAACCATTGGGGTGGGGGCCCCCCATATATGTAACTGAGGGATAGAAAAATTTTTTTTAGTTGTATATAAGCGTGTGGGGTATTAATAGAAAGGTGAATGATATGAAGGTTTATAAATCTCATTTTTATTTAAGCGGACCGTTTTCGAGATATCAACTCTCAACGTCTGAAAAATGTGTCCCCCCCCCTCTATTTTTAAAACTACGCGATATAAAATTCTAAAAAAAATATATGTTACGCACATTAATAAACTCTATCAACGATTTTTGGTTTGATTAAATTATCTCCTATAGTTTTTGAGGTAGGTTGATTTAACTGTATTTTTTAATAATAAATTGATAATGGTACGGAACCCTTCACGCGCGAGTCCGACTCGCACTTGGCCGGTTTTTTAAGACACATAGTTATTGCCTGCAACTTATCAATGAAATGATCGAAAAATATATAAAAAGAAAATACATTTTTCCAAGAAAACCCCATGTAACCCATAGGCCTTTTGTGTAACAACTTTTGAGAGTGTGTAACAAATTATCTGTGAGCGATCAATAAAAACATATTTATATTTTTAAAATTAACACCCTTTTTCTACTGCCAAAGATGGTTGCTCAGAGTATTCCATAATGTTCGTATTACGAGTAGTAACTTAGGTAACGTGATCGTGATTTTTGTCTTGATTAATGTACCTACAAAATGTAATTATTTTTTACAGTCGACTCATTCGCGGATGTTGTTACACTTGTTACCCAAACCCGTTTCAGTGACAAAAAGGCTCATATCTAATTCAAAACAATGTTTATGTTATTGACTATACGAAAATCGTCCAGAATGGTTAGTAATATCTTATAAAATTTAATTTCGTCCTATTACTGCAAATATCAGTTATCTACACAAACCAAGTTTTAGCAGAATCAATTTAACTACTTATCGTGATAGCTAAATTCATTAGCTATTTCATAACATAATAATATATGTGAACATTGCTGGTATTTCGGTGAATCAACTTTTTTCTGTCCGTTATTACCATGGTTAGGGTCGCCCTAGTCACGCTGCTTTTATACATAATTATGATACTTAAACTATGCAAACATGATTTTTTCTGGCGTTAATAAACCCTTTCCTTGATGGGCCATCTACCTACAAACATGGACTATTTGCATAAATTATGTTGCATAAAACTATCGTGACTCAGGCGACCGTAACCATGGCAATAACAGACAGAAAAAAGTTGATTCACCCATTTGCAGTAATAGGATGATTTATATTATTATGTTGTTTACTTATTTCTTGTTTGATAATGTTGCCACCGCCATGTGGCGCAGACATCGCGCACGGTACTGCAGCCAAGTACAGTCGCCATCAGACATATAGTAGCGGTCGAGGTCCCCAAATAAATCGGAGCAACGTAAAATTTCAATAAATTCGTTACGTGAGAAAAGGGCAATAATTAGAGGCATGTAATTCGTCACAAATTTCGGAACAACCACTTTTCAATTAATTCGTAACGTATAATTAGGCCAAAATTTCGGAACACAGATATAATCAGAAATATCTGAGCAGTCAGGGTGGTCATAAATATCTCAACATTTATGGAAAATATACCTTAGTGTCATATACACATCGCTTTAAATTCTTTATGGTCAGCCACAAGTCTTGAATAGGTTGTCAATAATTTGAATTTAGAACAGAGTTGTTTGTTGTGACGTTCTTCGAAAAGAGTAGACATTTTTCATCGTGACAAATATATTCCTGTCTCTTTCGCAAATTGGACAGATATTATGCCTAAATAATTAAAATGAGTTATCTAGTTAAGCGCTGTTTTGACGTATTGCCAAAATTGGCAAAGGTGGAACAAGGAGCAAACCTAAATTTCGTGAGAAGATGTCGGGTACTCGGTGGCGCAATAAATAGTTCGAGTAATAATTATATTGAAGTAGGTATTATTAAACAGCGATTACAATGGGATTTGAAAGTACTGTTGACACAACAGTGTGTAAGTCAATCTAGAATATATTCATAGTCATACAGGGTGGCCAAATAACATATATACACTTTATTTTTGAAATTTTATTCTATACGTAACTCAAAAAATATAAAGTATCACTGGTTAAATAAAATCATTTTGGGTCGGCAATTACACATGGAAAATAATCAGACAAATATCCACCTCCAGTAGCATCGCAGATGCCAACCCTTTTCATCGCATTTTTCATCACTTTTTCACACATTTCCGGCGTTATTTCAGTGATCGTGGTTCGAGTATTTTGTTTTAATTGCTAAACGTTCGTTGGTCAATTAGAAAAGACAAATCCTTTTAAATAACCCCACAGAAAAAAAATCAGGAGCTGTCAAATCAGGCGATCTTGGGGGCCGGTTAATGTCACCTTTTTATTACACTTGCTGTCTAAGCGCGCCATTGCTTGCATGCATAGCGGGAGTAATAGAAAAGTGAAATTCCCTAGGGAGTAATAGAAATGTCAGTACGTCATTTAATAATATTTTGTCTTAAACCTTTTTTTTTTTTGAAAGAGAAATTCTGAAACTATTAGACATACTAAGTAGTATTTGTTCTTAGCGACCATTATTAATTATCTATCATCGATTTTGATAAAAAAACTGCATTTATACATTAGAAAAAAACGTGTTGAATATGTGAAAACAATGTATTTTATTAATTTTAGACATCATGTTTCTTAGGGGATATGGTTCCTAAAAACAAATACTACTATTTACTGCTTAAGACCTGCACAATGGATATCCGAACAGAAATAGTGCAGATAAGTTTATTTTTTCAAAACAACCGGATTCGATTCCCCTTCTGGGTAGTTTTTTTTTTTCAAATATATTCATGCAGTTTTTTTGTTTATTAAAATCGATGACATGGTAAGAACATATTTTCGTATATCCGATAGTTTCAGACATTCCCATACTGGCTGATTTTAATGAGGTACCCTGTATTTTAGTAAAGCAATAATAGCATAAACATATATATATATAATATCATATATTATATGTATAATATCACCGTTACTGATGTCAAGGCTCCGCAGGCTACGTCTACCGCTTACTATCGGACGGTCCGTGTGCTTGTTTGCCACCAACATACAATTATCACTAATAATTAATACACGTGCGAAAAGGAAATTCGTAACTCGTGTAGATTTAAAGCACTCCCTTCGGTCGTGCTTTAATTTATCTCCACTCGTTCCACTTAATTTTTTTCGCACTTGTATCGTAATTTACTATTTTACTTTCGGAAAGTCGTTACAATTGTCACAAGGTTTAAAACGATTTTCGTAAATTCTTGAGATGTTGGAATTTCGCTACAATTGTCGTATTTTTATGACAATATATAATTTTGCTTCGCTTAAAAGACGGTATTTATTGTTGATTGCTAAAAGTTCTTGCAATATATTTGAAACACAAACGACCACACGGCCCGTCTGATGATCAGTGGTAACCGTAGCCCATGGACGCCTGCAATGGGAGAAACAGTCAATTTACAATTCTCGGACTTGTCACCGTGGTAAAATAGGATCCGCAAATGACTTTTAGGTATTCTGTTCACCCTTTATACTTTTTTAGTTTCGTTCAAATAAATCATTTCCTAGCTTTACGATTTTATTTACTTATCCCATATTAATATGATTACATCAATAAAAAATCAAAATTGAATTTATGCATTTTTCGATAATGACGCTTGAAAACTTCTCTTTTATCTAGGAAACTCATTTACCTACTCACCCACAACAGTGCCGTCAAAATCATTGACATTGACAACTTAAAGTAGTAGTAATGACAACATAGTAACAAATTAAAATAAACTATGTGACGCAGACTTAAGGTGTATTTCCTATAAATGTTTCGATATTTATGATCATCCTGGCTGCTTCGATATCTTTGAGTCATGTTCGTTCCGATATCATTACCTACTTGTACGTTACGAATTTATTGAAAAGTGACTGCTCCTAAATTTATGACCAATTACACGCTCCCAAATCATTGCCATTTTCTCACGTAACGAATTTATTAAAATTTTACGTTGCTCCGATTTATTTGGGGACCTCGACCGCTACCATATATCTGATGGCGACTGTACCTAGAGTTTCAAGCAAGCAGAAAAGTTAGACCGAACAACGAAAAATGAGAATGTAGGTTTCTGACAATTCCGGTAGGCAGACTTTTTAAGTAATTAAAGGTAGAAATCGCTAGATGTCGCATCCTTATACTCCGTAAACATGGCGGTTGGAAATCACGTTAGTTTAGGTTCCGATGGCCAGGTGGCGTCCCCAAAGGTGTTGTCGAGTTGTTCCATTAGATGCCGCTGTTATGACAAACATTAATTTGAAATGAGTGAGTATTATTTAGCACGAATTGTTAACGGACAACGGTAGATGTCACTCTAATGTGTTGTTCATAGTTTTGTAAAGGTGGCGCTGTTTTTAGTAATTTGAGGTTGAAGCTTCTTTCTCTATACATTATTGTTTTAGTAGAAATCCCTAGATGTCGCGTTGTAATGTGGTTTTGACGTTCTCTTTAAGAGAGCGCTTTTCTCAATAGTTTATTTGCAAAAGAAGGGATCGTTGGCAGCCGTGTTAAGAAACGGAGCTATCGCTAGATGTCATCATACTCATCATCACAACGTGCTGCTCAAGATTTTCGAAAGATGCCGCTGTTAAATAACAAGTAATGTGTATCAATGATTGAACTTCTTATGCAGATTTAGTAGCCAAAGTTTCCTAACCAGCTTCGAAATGGGAATAAAATCCCAGTAGGTAACTGACTTCAAATCGGAACTTTACAATAGTAATAAAATAACCAATTTGTAACCACCGACCACCGGCTAGCAAATCCGGTTACGAGATGAGAAAGTTATTCCCATTTCATAGCTGGCTACCAGGCGGGAAACCATATTTCCCATTTGGAAGCCAGCTGCCAAATCTGGCTACCAAACGGTCCTAAAGGGATAATACTAGATGTCATTTCTTTCAGTGGCGTAGCTGCCTTGGGTGGCACCACTGGCACCCGGTGCGGAAGTTGGAGGTGTCACCCCAAGGCGGTAATTTTTATAATACATACGCTCAGAAAGTGCTCTTTTTAAGGGTACACTTATCCACAGAAAGTGATATTTTTCCGCACGTGTGTATTAATTTTATACACTACTACACTTTTATTTTATACACGTTTTATATTGCTTTTAGATATTTTTACATTGTATTTTAATTTTACATGGGTCAAAGTAAATTACTTTTACATTTTATTGAAAAAAGACCACCAAACAAGTTTTAGGCTGGGATTACACCTGTAAGTTCTTACGTAAGTTGTAGGGACGGAGCTATACTACGAAATGAGATAGCGATATTCCCCTCTCATTTCTTAGTATAGCTCTGCTCCGTCCCTACAACTTACGTAAGAACTCGCAGGTGAAATGCAGGCCTAAGGTCAGCCGTACACCTGTAAGTTCTTACGTAAGAGCGCTTGTACACCTGTAAGTTCTTACGTAAGTTATAGGGACGGAGCTATACTAAGGAATGAAAGGTGAATATCACTATCTCATTCCTTAGTATAGCCCCGTCCTTATAACTTACGTAAGAACTTACAGGTGTACAAGCGCTCTAAGTTATAGGGACGGAGCTATACTAAGGAATGAGAGGTGAATATCATTATCTCATTCCTTAGTATAGCCCCGTCCCTATAACTTACGTAAGAACTTACAGGTGTACGGCTGGCCTAAGATAGACTTATATATATATATATATATATATATCAAGGTATTTATTTTATTATACAACACATTCTTATAGAAGCAAGTGTGATGAAAAAATATTAACCGTTAATAACTTCGGGAAGCAGACCAGCACTTCGGTGTCCAGTGAGGCTTCAGCTGCGACCATATATATATAACATGGACGTCTAACGCCAGCTCAAAAATGCCCCCAAAACAAATTGTTCAATTGTGCCAAGATGGGCAGGACATAGCGCTTTTCGTGACACCGCGCATATTTCGGCGCAACATCTTTGACAAATATTTATTGAATATCGCCAATTAAAACTTTGATGGACACAACTCTTTTTAAATGGCGGTTTAAGTTTTTATAGGTTGACATTCAAATTCATTACCGTGATGCAACTCATTGGGGTGACACTTGTCAACTAAAATTCAGGACCGTTTTTGAAAGGCAATTTAGCATGGCGTGCGGCTTCCGTGTTTTATTTGTTCGTAGGGCTTCAGTGTCTTTGCTATATCATTCGACAGTCTAATATAGACCTATTGAGCCTACGGTCGTGACACCACATAGGATGTAATGACTACTTTGGTATTATCGGCACTGCGCTGCTGCCCTTATAAATTACCGATAAGGACATGTTTGGGCGTGAGAGTCAGAACGGCGGCTGTACCCTCGCAAATACGTAAAACGAATATACCACAAAAAAAATACTAATATGTTACTATTTTTTACTATTTTAGTGAAAAGAATTGTACCTCTACACAATTAATCTTTAATATTACAATTCATATCATATATTTGCGAGGGTACTCCCGCCGTTCGTTCATGATTGGGCTTATGTTTGTTTCACAAGTTGTATCCCACACCGGCACGCGCCGTATATTCCACACCGGGTACTGCCACCCGGCCTGGCCTGGCCGTCGCTCCTTGAGACATCAGTAGTGATAGAGCTTGACCTTTGAATAAACCGCTACACTAATTAGTTCTAGAAACATTACTTTTATAATCGTTCAGCAGGGTTTTTAAGAAAACTATTTAGTTATATATACCACAGCACAGTTTATTTCTAACAGCCTCGAGTGATTCTATGAACATAAGTATAGGATCTCTGTAAATACTGACGTGTTTAACTACAATGCTACCTACTTGATACTGTCCTTAGATACATTTTATTGTCCATCCTGTGGATTACATTATTCTCTACTACGAACAGTAAGTACTAAGGATTTGAAATCCAAACTACCTGTTGTTTATTTTTAGATATTTATACCCACTAATTAAATACGGCTATTAACTTGCAGTGTAATATATGGGCTTCGAAAAAGAATCACTGCTGTGAGATTCAAATACTTCACCGCTGTTAAATACAATTATCTCCATTTCAAATTTAATAACATAAAAGACAAACAAAAATCAGTAAATGTAACCAATGAAAGTTACACAACTGCTCATAATTTCGAGTCATCGCTCAATAGGAAAATGTATAATAGAACTGTTGATAAGAACGCTAGGATGTGTAATTATAAAATAGGCTAATAGGGCTCCTTGTTACTTTATCACAAGCAATTGAATCTCCAGGATTAATACAATTTAGCCTAACAGTCACGGACGAAAGGTTTGCCGCAACTCGAACATCATCTACATCTAAGCGTTTTTATTAGCAGTGGTAGAGAAGGTAGTTTAGTTGGCGTCGACGAAATACTCCTGCGCAGCCTTGGTGTCGGGCTTGATGGTCTTGGAGCCTGGCTTCCAGTTGGCTGGGCACACCTCGCCGTGCTTGTCCGTGAACTGGAACGCCTGCACGAGACGCAGGGTTTCCTCCACCGACCTGTTCACAAATACACATTCAGTACAAATATATATACATAAACGTCACGTGGTTTATGATCACATTTTACTCACGAGCCTAGCTTGTCGATGATTCTTTTGCAAGGGCAATAGAAATAACGGAATTCTTAGTAATATTAGATAACAGCATACCGCAAACGTAGATAACCTGCACATGTAAGAACGATTTATCATACACGTAGCAGACAGATCATTTTCACAGAAATGTATATTCGATTAGATACCGGACAAGGCTAATTAATGTCTGGCGTGGTTTTATTTTATCATTTGCAGACGGTAAAATGTACACTTTCTATCGTGGTAAAAATCTGATATCGCTCAAAATAACATAATTATCATCATTACGTATGTTTTTTTTAATACAGACTGAAGTTTACGTATACATCTTATGGCATAAAAAATAACTTCAGTCCCGCTGCCAGTGAGGTTTTGGGAAGCAGAATAACATTTCGTTTCATTACAAACACTGGCTTAGCCCTACAACATAGTCTGAAATAATTTACAGTCAAGTGCAAAAATATATATCGAACTAATTTTCTTATAAATATGTTAGGTACCTACACCGGGACATATTTTTACGCATTTTGCGTTTGTATTGCCTTTGACTGTTCTACAATATAATAAATACACCATAAAAATATACAAAAACAGTGACGATATATAATATATGTCTCAGGGACAGCCCAAAATAACCATATTATTTGCTATTCATTACTTTTAACGAGAGATAATGCCTATTTTCAATGCGTAAAATAGCTTTAATCCCCAGTTAAATAGGTACCTTAAAAATACATTGTGAATTTAACATAAACAATAGGAGCCATTACAGTATATGATTGAAATAAACATTTTCAAAGAAATAACAGATTTGAAGTCGGGGCGGGTCGCCAGTAAATTAATAAAAATATACCAAAAATAAAAACATTAATCGCGAGCTTTTTGAGAACTAATATTAATAAGTTTTAGATTCGTTATTTCATTAAGCAGGCAGCTAGTAAGTGTTGTTGAGTTTAAGTAGAGTAGTATAGTATGAATAAAGTGAGCACTGACAGCTCGTGAATAAATGCACAAAAAGGAACCGTAGTATCGATAGCGCGTACGTATTACATATTATATTATCGATGTGCCATATAAATGTGACGTCGTGCGAACGGACCGTTTTCGATAAGGTAATTCATAGATAACGTCTCAACGAGTCTAGGCAGACGTTACCATCGTTAACCTTATTTTGTAAATGAAATTTATTCAACATTTTTAAAGAGACAAGTATGTAAATGAGGAGAACTCTACCGGATTGAACTTTGTATCTACTACTTAATAAAATAACTGGTTTTGGTGACACGTGCCCCTCGTAATAATGTGTGGCAGGCCGACTATAATCAGGCCTCAGAAAAAGCATTGTTGAAAAAAAATACACAGTCCACAGAAAACCGGCCCAAAAAAATAGGCATTTAAAAATTAATTTACATAAAGTAAGACACTCGTATAGTATGCGATTCTAACTACTAATACAAATTTCTTAAGTCTTCGTTTATCGTACTAATGATATCGTCGAAACCCCGTAGAATACATATAGACTCTTTTGTTATGAAAACTTTATGATAAACGCAACTTTTAACTTAGCTGCACAACAGACGTCACTAATTGAATGACGTCACTGAATTGACGACATTAGCAGTTTTAGTATTTAGGAAAGTTGGACTTTCCCAAAATGATGTGCACTTTACATTGTAGTATCTCTGAGTTTATTTGTTACGGAAGAAAATTTAGCGGTCTTTCTATAACATAACACAGAAAAAAATAGTAAAAGAGCCTATTAGGTACCCACCGTCCAACAGGCAGGTCGTTGACGGTGATCTGGCGCAGGTTCTGGCGGTCGTCGATGATGAAGAGCCCGCGGAACGGGATGCCGGTGTCCTCGTTCAGCACGCCATAGTCGCGGGCGATGCGGTGCGACTTGTCGCTGATGATCGGGATGTTCATGGGGCCGAGACCACCTGAATGTTCAGGCAAACGTTTAAGACTTTTCATATTACTTAAATGTAACATAGATGGTGAAATTAATTACAAAAATAATCTTTAAGCGTAAAAAGCTTCGAAAACCATAAATATCATCAAATTTTTTCCCATTTACGTTAGTTTTTTGATTTTTTTTTATTCAACGGTATCTTCGAAGGCGTAATGCTGCAGACATCCTCTAACAAGCATAAGAAAAATCGTCGCTATGAAAGGTCTCTAACACATGTCCAAAAACGAACACCACTTACCTAAGTAATTCTAGGGCTGAAATCCCTTTATTTTATGCTAGTAAACATTAATGAAAAAATGATATAATTATGGCATGTATTGAATAAGACTAAAACAAAATAGTACCCCTAAAAATGCATGACATAAGAAACGTGAGATACAAAATAAATTGTCCATCACTCAGTTCACCATAGGCCAAAGCAGTTTTTTCTCTAAACCCGCGGAATATCACATTTGTAGATAGGAAGAAGAAAGCCAGGTATATTCTCTAGCTAGAAGTAGTGTGGTTGTCACGAGCAGAAACTTATTAACTTTTATATACATTACCAACACTAAGCAATACCTAAGTACTCAGCGGTAGAATAATATACACATGGGCCATTCTTTTATTTTGGGAACATTCATTGATTGGTAGAAAAAAGTATAATAAATCCTGAGTGTATAAATATTATCCGATTCTTCCAGAACCAAATTTTTGGATTTGGTTAACGAAAAATCTTATTTTTATCTTGATTAATGTAAAAAAAATGGTAACACAGTGGTAATTGCCATATTTTCATACAAACTGGAGACAATCAGGCACCACAGTACCGTGATTAATGATTATAAATATGATCTGTGATTAATAATTATATAAAACTATCAAAGTCGATAGCTTAATAGAACCTCATCCTCAACCAAACAGCCAGAACGGGAAGTAATGGCTAAGTATTCCAAAACATTAATTATCCGAAATTTACGAAGTTTATGGTTTAAAAATAAAAGAATGGCGCACATATTTATTTGGTAACATACCTTGCTTGCGCGGCGTGTTGATCCAAGCCAAGTGGGTGAAGTGAGAGTCGGTGGAAGCGGCGATCACTTCGCACCCAATTTTGCGGAAGTCGTCAGCACGTTCGGAGAACGCGATGATTTCAGTCGGGCACACGAAAGTGCTAAAAATATAAAACATAAACACTACTAAATGTCCTCTATGGAAGTAGCCATTCTTGCGAAGAAGTACTACTCCCACTTATTAAACTTGGTATGCGAAGTAGCGACAAAAAATATCACGAAAATGGCGAATTTTGTCGAAAATAAGGTCGCAGCAGGTCACAGCGTCATCAGACTCATCAGAATAAGAATATTTTAATAATTTATTATAGAGGTTTATGAACACATGTTACGTTCTATTAATTACCTAATAATATGTGAAGTTATCTATAATATTAGGTGCGTCACATTTTCATATAGTACGCGTTTACATAATCATAACGACTGATAAGTGTTTACCAGAAACATCTACTAACGATACTCTTACGACATTTAACCTTTCCACCATAAAATGTGTTTATCAATGTCAAAACAGCACTTTTAACATAAACACCTAAATAAGTGCTGTAATAATATGAAGACGTATCTAGTCACATAGGTACGGATATTAAATAGTGCCAAGTAATTAATGCATTCATATTCATTAGCTACTACTACCCCTTTCGTATTGCTTATTGTCGGTTCAATCGTATCTCTGCACTGCACCCATTGCAAATGTTTCGCAAGAGTAGGTTCGCGAGCAGCACGTCACTCTTAAATCAATATTAGACAAATATACCGTAACAAATAGTATATCACGGGCGCGAGGTCTTCTCGGGCACTTTTGCACTAAACTACTCGTACGTAGGTTGCCCTGAAAGTTTCGGGAATCGGAAAAAATACGCATTTTAATGAAATAAAAGTACTTTTATTGTTTTTCAAAGTATTCTCCTTTGTGTTTAATACACTTTTTCATTCTCTGAAACCAGTTTTTAAAACAGTTATTGAAGTCTGAAGTGGGGGTTGACAAAATGGCCATTTTATAAGCGTCGACTGCTTCTTCCGCGGTCTGAAAACGCTGACCACGCAACCGATTCTTTATTTTCGGGAAAGTAAAAAAATCGTTGGGACTTAGGTCGGGGCTGTACGGAGGATGGTCCAGTAATTCGACGTTTCCGCCCTTCAGATAGTCGTCTGTTTTCTGAGCGGTGTGAGGGCTGGCATTATCATGGTGTAGTTATAATACGGCGGTTAGGGTTGGTTTTTCGCAGTTCAGCAAAAACAATCGGTAAACAAACGCCTATATACCAATCGGCATTGACAGTTCTTCGACCTTCAAGAGCGATAGTCGCCACGTGACCCGATTTGGAGACAAACGTGGCTACCATTTTTTTGATCGTGCTGCGAGAACGAACAACTTTTGTCGGCTTCGGTTCGTCTTCGTAAACCCAAACTCGAGATTGGTTTTTCGATTCAGGCTCATATGCGTAAATCCATGATTCGTCACCTGACACAATACTAAAAACGGCATTTGAGCTTCCTCCATTAAATCTTTTTAAAGTTTTGCGGCACCAATTGACACGTACCGTTTTCTGGTCGTCAGATAACAAGTGAGGAATCCACCGGGAAAATAACTTCCGCACGCCCAACTCTTGTTGTAAAATAACTTGTACCTGACTCATTCCAATGCCTAAAGTCTCCTGAATCTCCCGATATGTAACATGCCTATCTTCCTTTATCAGTTGGCGAACAACATCGATGTTTTGATCGGTAACGGCCGTTTTCGGTCGACCCTCACGTACGTCATCCGCAAGAGACACACGGCCACGTTGGAATTCCGAATACCACCTGTACATGGTCGTCTTTGAAGGTGCTTCACTACTAAAAGCAATAGTTAATCGGTCTCCACATTGTTGTTGTGTTAATCCACTTTTAAAGTCATAATAAATCATTGCTCTAAAACTTTCGCGGGACAGCTCCATTTTCACCAGCGACTCAACGACTTTAAAAAACAATTGAAAATCGGACATTGTTTTTTTTTTCTAAGTGGCCAGTGTTTTCGAATAATGAGACTATGCTTGTAAGAAAGAGGTATAACACATGTCAAATATACGTTCCTAAGTATTAAATTCCCGAAATTTTCAGGGCATCCTACGTATTAGGTGCAGTACACACTGCATAATGGGTCATACGTACCATAAGAATAAATAAGTATAATATATCAAGTAGAAATTAATTCATGATACCTACAAGGAAAATATTTATACGAATGCGTCAATAGTGGTTTAGGTTACATTATTTTCCCCGCACTCAAAAGGAAAATTTTACTATTCGGAGCATGTCAATACCTACCACAAATTGCATGAAGAAACTTCTCTCCTTTATGATGTCATTTGCTTTATTCACTATAAAGTAAACGGCGGCGTGTCGTAAAATATTAAGAGTTGCCTAATTTGGCTCTAAATTAACTCTTTCCGGTTACACTGGAAATCAGAACTCTACCAATAGTAGAATTTTACTTTTACGAGTTTGGTGAATACAAAGGGATAATTCTCGGCACAGAAAAAGTTATGACGCAATTATAGCAAATTAAAAGGGCCTTTCCAACAGCCATGCCAAAGCTTCACACATTAGCATTTTTGTAGCATTGAGGGGGCAAAGCATCGCTATTGTTTCGGATGGAGGATAAGAAACAGTACCTATAGGTGCTATTGTACAGTACACGAATAGTACGTAGATTTTTGAATGCTAATTGCTACGCTACCTGCGGCACTGCGCTAACTGACGGCAACTTTGTTGTTTTTTGGTATGTATACACGGTGCTCGTGAGCATTCCGAAAGATTTTAATGCTGGATTCCTGACCACATTTAGAGTCTTTAATGTTACATAAAATTTCCTGGATTCGGCTTGGTTTCAGAGGTAATCAACCTTTTTTCGAAATAAGTTTTTCGACGTAACTCGTCATTTAACTTCTTTATGATTACAATGCCACCACAATGTGTTCTAATATTACCACACCTTTTGCCTGACAATCAAAAAATACGAATAGACTTGACGAAATAACCTGTATCTAAAAAAACAATTGAAATAAATAATTTAAGCAAATTGTTGTTATGATAAAAAGTACTGGAAATGTTAAGAAGTATTCAAAAAGACTATAAAAAAGAAAAAAAAAATTTTTTTTTGTGGAATTGACTTTTTGTCTCATAATATTTTATGTTTATTTTGATGCCTAGAATGCACAGTCAAAATCTTTCGCAATGCTCGCGAGCACCGTGTATATACCTAAATTATACATGTGTGCGTAATTGCGTATTATGCACCTATACTCTATTCAGTTGCCTCGTCGGTAGTTAAGGTTAATTTGTGTCCGAGCTTAACCTAGGACTAGGATAGTTTGTGTAAGAGTGGTTTCGCACTACGTCCGGACGTAGTTGGACGCGTCCAATCAGAACCTAATCCCAACCCTTGAACACATGTCATGGTCCGAAGTACCCATAGAACTATTTCGATAGCAATTTACGCCTTAGATCCGACCTCATCCGATTTATTTCTGCCATTCTAGAATCTCCATTCCGGATAAGATTATAATATATTATGTGATACCGCAACCGCATAAGCTTTTGCGTGAATCAACTTTTTTCTGTCTGTTATTACCGTGGTTTCGGTAGCCTGAGTCACGTGGTTTTGGTTTTATGCATAATTATGATACTTAAACTATGCTAACATGAATTTTTCTGGCGTTAATAAACCCTTTCCTTGGTAGGCCATCTACAAACACGGACTGTATGCATGTTTGCCTAAATTAAGTAGCATAATTTTGCATAAAACCAGCGTGACTCAGGCGACCGTAACCATGGCAAATTAAATTAAAGCATGGATTCACCCTTTTGCAAAAGCACGTTAGTAAAATCTGGTTAAGGACAACTGGATGTAGTTATAGCCAAAGCCATAACACATAATTTCACTTTATGCTAACGAAACAAGGATCATAAATCAATAATTATTGCACACTTATAATATAAAGCCCTTACAGGAAAAGTACTTACAAGTCGAGGGGATAAAAGAACAGGACGACATATTTGCCTTTGTAATCAGACAAAGCGACGTCCTTGAACTCGCCGTTGACGACCGCGGTAGTCTTGAACTGCGGGGCGGGTTTAGTCAGCTGGAGGGGCATCTTGTTGAAGCTGCGGCAGAGAAACAATAATTAGCGGTATAATGCAACAGCGCAGTGGTAATATACAGATCTTTCCAAAAATTTGACGTTAAAAAATAGCCATCAGAGTCAAATTTTGATTACATTACAGTGTATAGCCCTAACGCATACTGAAGGATAGGGGCGAGTTGCACCAGCCATACTTGGATCGATCTACATCACCCAACAGATTATTATGAAAATGTCCATACAATACATTTTAGCCACACACCAACCCCTATTTTCTATCCCCCTTATTCATAAACGTCTGCTAACTTAACAAGCCGCTAATAATTGTTTGTCCCTTTCGGTCTTAACAATGTGTCCATAAGAGCAAAAGGGACAAACGATTATTAGCGGCTTCTTAAGTTAGCAGACGTTTATGAATAAGGGGGTATGATTTTTGTGAAAGATTTAACGCTAGCAGATGGTCTGGTGCAACCCATCCTAATAGAACACGAGTCACATAATTACAATCACAACAACGCACATAAATTTTTTTGGCTCTTTGGCTATGAATAATAAATGTAAGTATTGGGTACTATTGCTATATACGGCTTCTTTCCTAGTTACAATAAGATAAACAACAATCTGGTGTTAAGCCGTTTCTTTAAACATCTGTATTAATATAAATATTAATTAAATGTTCATTAATATTAAGCGATTTATTTTTATCATCTGCTAATCTATTATACGACTACTACTTGTAACTAAGTATCAAACTACAAAACTAATTAAATAATATTGCACAATAGAATTCAGTATTGACTCACACTGTATAGAAGTATAAGATCAATATGAGTACGTACATAAATCATAATATATATGACTCAACACATTCTAATCAATGACTAGCCAATTTACTACTGTGACTGAAATGAAGAAATCCTGCCTAAGCTTTTACGAACATCAGTTTATACTTGGAGTACACCCGAAGCCAAATATATGGAATAAAATAACGTAAGGACACACAAATTTTATTCGTACATTTGCATTAAGCATTTCTAGCCATTTTACGTGCAATTGGTGATAAAAACTGGCAACGCGATCCACGGATTAAAACGTATAATTGAACAATCACCAAATTAAAATATTAAGAAAACTGACTTCAACCGATTTCTCAAAATCGGGTTGGTACCTCAATCTAAGTACCTAGTCAGCGTAATCAATCAACGAACCCTAGTTATAATTGTTATAAATCAATCATATGATACCTACTGTAACAAGCATTCGCGGCTGCTTCTATGATTACCTATATAATACATATTTATAAAAATAATACCCCACAGTAACTTGTTACATTAAACAGAACCTTTTAAGACTTACATTTGGTTAGAAATAAATAATAACTCAAAGATGTCGCGGGAATAATATTAAAGTACCTATCTACTTATAATCTCTCAATTTCGTAAGGCTAATAATAGTCTACATATATATACAGACTAGTGAATAAATAGCCGTGTGGTGGCAAACGAACCGAACGTATGGTTCGAACAGTTGAAGATAATTTTCTGGGGCCACAATATACACCTCGTCTAATGTTCTAGAGGTCCTCCATAGCTGGGCCAGTAACCCGCCACCGCCGCGGTACAAGTGCTCGGTGAGTATCCCGCACGTTAGCATGTTAGTCAAGATTGCCTCAAGTTTATTGACCCTGGGAATGGATTTACAATGCAACGACTTTAAAACTAAGTTTTAGCAGACATTTAATATAGTTAATATAATAAATAGCACAAAGGCGGGCATTTTATAGAACTGGTTTAATTTGATTACATACCTAGTACCTAGTTTGTAGGTTGAGCGTGTTACTACAGGGAATGGGAAGTATCTGTATAATGTAACGTATTCCAAGCAATTAGCTAAGAATTACTTTTCAGTTATTTTTCTGAATAAACATGCGCTTGTAAAGGACAACCTATATATTTACACATTCTAAACAATTATTTAAGTATAAGAAAACTGGCCAGAGCATATCGGGCCATGCTCAGTGTTAGGTTCCGTAGATATTCAAAAAAGTATTGATAAGATTTTATCTCTAGTTATTATCAAGAAACCCAACATTTGAATCTTAGTCATAGGTATCATAACCATACCATAAGATAAAATCGTTTCAAATATTTTTAATTCTCTTATTCAGTTGAAAGTACCGAACTATACCTACGAAATGGTATTGTTACTGATAACAGTGATTACTCAAGTTTTGACTATTATTACTAACCCAAATTTACACCTACTATACTAACTTAAGTTAACTACAACATAAAGTTATAAACCTATTATTACCTACCTAATACTGTACGGTGATACTAAACTAAAGGTCACGTCACCAGTACCTACGGCTGCTATGGAAAGATGACACTATCAAGCCCAATCACTTTCTCATACTTCCTATAGGCATAGAAATCAATAAAAACGTCTAGAAAAGGAATGACTTGTTAGCAAAGACAGCTGGTAATTTAGCACGTATTTCAAGTGACGTTTAGCTATGAGCAATTTGACACGGGGATGTGAATTATTAATTATCAATATGTATGGATGTGGCTTTGAGTCTATCATTTAAACACAACGGAATATCATGACTGCTTCCAGCTGGCTCAACCTTAACATAGGCGAATACGTGGCGTTACAGAAAAATTGAAAATTATTCTTAGCAAGTTTGGTAATATTAATATGATTATCCCTAAAAGACAAATTATACCTGTTGGGTACAAGGACCTCCTGCTGCAAAATATACCTACTTGCAGTTAAAGTCATTTAAATATTTATCTAAATTAAATATGCTGTCTAATATTAATTAACTATTTCCCAAAAAAACAGCAACTTATTAGTACTTAACTGTATCGGGTATGCTAGTAAATACAACTTATATACATAATATATTATACATCAAAGCAGGCTAATTAATAAATTCTACAGTAGGGTAAATCCAACAAGACAATTTATTTAAGTTTTTGTAAGTTTGGCCTAGCCCTATAGGTAGAAATATAGATGCTAAAATCTTCTAAATTAATATAAAAACATACAAAATAATTGGTAAGTTAAGCTAATGTCTGAAAGAATTACCCTGTGCTTAATGATTATTCTACTAACTATAATTTAACTAGTAATATTCTACAAGTATTAAAACAATATTTAGAAAGGTGAACCTCATTGAAAATGGTCTCATCATGGGCATGAGGTGCTCTGGTCTGTCCAACTCTACGCTGGAGACCTCATCTCCGCGGCAGTAACACTTATGCTCCAAAGACATCCTGGCTGCTTACACTCCTTTATAAGACTGTCACAAGGTTGTCACAACATTTTGTTACAAAGTAATTCACATTGTGCAATGGGGCAGCATTAGGTACTGTAACTAATTGAAATGGAGACATCACCTTATTCTGAATGTTGAATTTGTAATATTTTAATCAATAGCAGGATAACATACTAGTACTGGTTAAATTGCAAAATTGCTATAATATTAATTATAAAATCTAAGTGTGCTTCCATACTTATTATAATTATACCCAGTTGTGTGCAAAATAAGGATAAATAAATATCTTGAGACATCTTACACAAATCAACTTAGTCCCATGGTAAGCTCAATTAAGGCTTGTGTTGTGGGTACCAGGCGATGATATATTATATAATAGATAGATACATATAGATACTTAGATACATACACAGCCATGACCAAGGAACAAACATTTAAGGATATGTAGGAAATGTTCAGTCGTTGCTGCTAAATAAAAAATATGAAAAATATACACATAACAATAATGTATTCTTATCATAATTATGTTCCCATTTTTATGCTAACATTGATTAGGATTAATAGTAAAATATTAGAAGTATGCTGAGGATAAAAACAACTTGTATAAACTTATTTAATAATATCATGGATATTATAGCCATTTGAACTGCCTTTAGTATCATTTTAAACCACTTAACTATCTTTCAAATCATTCATTAAATTAGACAGAAGTTTCAGCAATTGCTTGCAAAAAATATAAAACTCTTCAATAAATGTGCTTCATCTAGTTAGTAGGGACTTAGTAAATTTATCACACAAAACTGTATCTACAGATGAGCTGCCCCAAGTAAATTCCCAGAGTTACTTTGCTACAAGGAAAGTTACTGCTTGAGAATGTTTCCCATACTGTATTGGGAAAGTTCCTGGGAACAGCACATCACAAAAGGTGCGCTCAGACCAAAAGAGCATTCGCTGTTCTAACCTCTCACTCTACGAAATTCGATTGTTACACAAAACGTGATTGGTTGATTTCATAGAGCGGGGGATAGAACAGCGAATGCTCTTTTGGTCTGAACGCACCTTAACTGTATCACAACATATTTGAACAATTACAGATTCCAGAAAGAAGCATAGCCTCTAACAAGCCCTCCATAAAATTGATATGGTCCAGTGTGCCTATAATAATATCTTTTAGCATGTATGTCGGAGTCATATGAATCAAAATCACTAACAAATTAAAAGAGTTGACCAGTAGGATATAAATTTCACAAATTATGTCCAAACAAGGGCATGGTTATAATTGAAAATGAAGTTACATCATGCAAGTTCTGAATCATTTAAATAAGACCATCAAAACACATCAAGCATACATATGAACCCACCTACAATAGTAAGCATTGCCTTTACAACCCTCTGTAATTGTATACATTATATTAAATCCATATCCAGTTTATGAAAGCGCTCCAAACATTCACGGCTCAAAAGTTCACAAAAAATTATAAGTACATACTTATGAACATACATACAATAGAAAAGCATAGCCTTTGCATGTACCTAGTAACAAGAAACTTTTCGTATTCCATAGAACTACAGATTGAATAAAAGGAGATTGCATGATAGCAAGACATTTCTTTGAATACATTTTAACCATAAATTATACTTCTTCAGTCATCTTAGACAATAATTAAATATACTATTGAATAAATCATGCTACCCCGACACCACAAGAACAGCGTACCTTGGCGTAATCTTTTTTGCCGTATTACCACTGATTTCTGTGTCAGATTCGCTTCGGTGTCTTTTCCTATCATTAGATTTAGCGGGCATCATGAACATTTACCTTATTAAAGTAAAAATAAAAACTGTTGTAATATCACGAAAAAACCGGCAAAATCAGTTTGCGAACGTCAAAACAGTGGAGATTTTCTTACGAATTATCCCAATGAGGGTACGTCTAGATCGTACTCGAAGTCTTCTATTCAAGAAATAACTTGCTAGTTTGATTCAAGGCCACATCATTACTCACGCTTTGGGATTTTAACGGTTCACAACTTTTTCTAGATGTATCTCTTATAACAATAGATTTAACAAGACAAATTATTTGAGTTGGTATTTAAAGAACTGAGAAGATAATGTTATGTAGTCCGATAATAATTCAAAAGGAAAATATAGATCTACTCACTTATTAATGCGGGAAATATAGCAGAAGACTCCAAACAGACCACGCGATCAATGTATAAAGAGTCGGCGCACAGACTACTAAGAAGATACTACGTATCAGACGACCATCTCACGTACTAATGGTTTAGACATTAACAATCTGTGGTCCGGCCTTGATGGCCATATCGATAGTGACGTTTGTTTTTTTTTTAATTCCTTTTCTTGTAAAAGGCGGGAGAATTTGAATTCAAATGTTACAAAAGCCCGGGAATATTCGTATTCAATATCACCCCAAGGTAATGGAAATGCAAATTGTAATAGGAATAGTTATCCCAGTTAATCCAGTAACGTTTCTAGATAAACTGGAATAACCTAATAAATAAAACAACCAAACATTTATAAAGAGATCTATTTTTCAATCTTTTTTAAATTTATTATACATAGGCCTGCGCATGCATGCGAGGCAAATTTCTTATATTCAATCTAGAAATATTTTATTGATTATAATGCACCAATTGAAAATGCATAGGTTCACGGACACGGAAATGAATGACTACCTAACCACATCCCGTTGTATTTCGCAATTAATAAAGTCAAATGAATATTTGGACACAATTTTATCATTAATTTGCTTTTTTATATTATTTTCATGTTGTTCCAAATATTCATTTGACTCTGACAATGTTTCCACATGCCCTCACAGCATGTGCCGAGGTATAGTTAATTTTTTTTGGTAAAACATTGTATTCCCTTTGCGAAATCCATTAATGGAGACTGGACTCCTCTGAGGTTAAGTCTTTTTCGCATTCTTTACAATTCATTTTTTTGTACTTTTCTTGTGACCCACCCCGCGGTGTATGCTCGTGAGTGTACATGCGAGATGGTGCGTGGTTCCGGTGACCGCAGTCCGCAGTTTTTTGCCTTTAGTATGCTTATTGTTCGTTCTGGCGCCGTCGACGCTGTCGAACAGGTCATCGAGGAAAGTCACCAGCTCCGCCGTGTTGGCCAACGTGTCGCTCACCGGCGTGCTGTCCGCATAGTGCGCTGGGAAATATTACGAATATTATTAGTAAAGTATTCCACCCTCTTCGCTTATACAACACATTTTCTACTGTTAAGAGTCTTCCGTAAATTTGACACTCTGGCTTCCCTTAATTATAGATAAACGAATGTACTTAAATGTCAATTGCTAATAGTTAAAAACTGGCACGGTGTAGAATTATTATTAGACATATTGTCTTTCTAGATACATTGTACAGCGCGATATATTCATATTACTTACTAATCCATCACTCAATGAATCTTTTTTCTTTTGTTTATTTACGTTACTTTGTTATATTATTATACTTTCATCAGTGTTCATTCAAAATCTAAGAAAATATGATACTTTCTAGAGAAAGTACGCCTGAGTAAAAGATTGTCTGTCACAACGAAACTGGTACATAAAACACTGTGCTTTCAAAATAACCATACGTCGGACTCCAGCGGGCATTTTCGGGGCACTGTATGGTTTGCAAATCAATTAATTCACTTCAGAGTATTTATACTTAGTATTTGGTAGGTAGTATTACCTTGGTGGTTAATATTTACCGACTATTTATAATGTAAAATTCCAAATATCATAGCAACTAACTGCGTTATTTATAAAGGTTTATTTGGAAAAATATTTATAATTATATTCTCATAATACACCATGAATGTAAATTAAAATTATAACAAGAGTCTGTTACGGGATATTTACCATGTGTATTTATAATTTGTGTGTGTAGTTATAATGTAAATAACCATGTTAGCTTAAAATCGTATATGTAACGTAAATTAAATCAAAGATAACCCAGACTATTCAACATTATTTTTATTTTAAATTTAAAGTATATAAAAAATACCTTACTAATACACAGCCTTAGAGCCGTGTTCATATAATTTGAAATGCCCAGTTCTTTGTATTTTGTTCCTTTCTCACAGCTGCAATTGTCTTGAGTGACGGGTAAAGCCAAACGAAATTGTTCGGCATTTTGACTTATGCGTTGTCCAATTACATTGATAAATAACGCATTTCGTTGCTATGATATTTGGAATTTTACATTATAAATAGTCGGTAACAAATACTCGAAAGTGAATTGATTTATTTACAAACCTTACACATGCCCCGAAAATGCCCGCTGGAGTTCGACGTATGAAAATAACTCTTTGTTGCCAGGACGTTTTTGTGTAGCAAGCTATGAATCTTAGACCTTCGAACAATACTGTAGAAATTAAACATGTTAAAAAAACTTACAAAATGACGTTGTGTAGGATAAAGCGGCAGCCATGCTTTTGCTAAATACGCCCACAGTTTTTGACCTGAAACAACAGCACTGATTAATCTTCATTAAATAAAATTATATTTGAGGATCCTCGTTATTTGCACGTTTTTTGTCTGGTCATAAAGAGGGAACTACATTACTATGATTCTTAAATCAAAATCGATCCTAGTATCAAGCGTCGCAACTTGAAAGGAAAAGACAATATGAAATTAATTCAATAATAAATGTTGTCAATGTAACAAAACCCCTTAATTTGTACTTGCACATACTCAAATCTTATAATGCATATCTTTTTTAATTAACGTTAAGAATTAACTATACTTTATCACGATGTTTGTCAATCATTCTCTAAATGCCTAGGATCTTGTCATGTTATTGCTGGCCAATCTTACACAATATAGGTAATTAGCTTAAAATGTGTAAGATTTTATATAAATCTATATTTCTTTCTTTGTCAGCCTCCGTAGCCTAGTTGGTAGTGACCCTGCCTACAAAGCTGGAGGTTCCGGGTTCGAATCCCGGCGAGGGCATTATTTGTGTATTTATTTATCACAAATATTTGTTCCTTGGTCATGGCTGTGTATGTATTTAAGTATCTATATATATTATATATATCGTCGCCTGGTACCCACATCACAAGCCTTAATTGAGCTTACCGTGGGACTAGGTCGATTTGTGTAAGATGTCCCAAGATATTTATTTATTTATTTCTACCTAGTTACATGTAGGTATATAAAACATAAAATATTTACCTTCATCTTTTTAATTTAGCCCGGGAGTATGTGGTCATCGTTGAGCTTGGGCAGCAGGTGGCCGCAGTCGGTGCGGTACACATCCACCAACTCCTGCCACTTGCATGTTTTGCCATTCATTACTATATTTTTAGCCAAAATTAAATGTGGCCTTTATTAAATGTGGCGGGTCGTACACCACACTGAGGCACTGGTTGTTCAGATGTATTGCGTCATCTGGAAATAAAAATAAAAATGTAATTTGGAAAGTATACAAATTGAAATTACTCGCCCTAATAAACAAATAAATGAGTATCTTCAAACCTACTACGATAACAAAAACCAATGATACGAAGTTGTACTTTAAAAACGACAATACACGAAAATACATTGCAATTTTTATATTATCGAATTTAAACAATTGTTTTCTTGCTTGCATCACAAGCCTTAATTGAGCTTACCGTGGGGCTAGGTTGATTTGTGTAAGATGTCCCAGGATATTTATTTATTTATTATTATTTCATGTCCATAAATAATTATGATCGTTTGTCAGAATTGAATTTCGAACTATTAAATTATTAATAATAAATAAATAAATAAATATCTTGGGACATCTTACACAAATCGACCTAGTCCCACGGTAAGCTCAATTAAGGCTTGTGGCGTGGGTACCAGGCGACGATATATATAATAGATAGATACATACAGATACTTAAATACATAGACAGCCATGACCAAGGAACAAATATTTGTGATAAATAAATACACAAATAATGCCCTCGCCGGGATTCGAACCCGGAACCTCCAGCTTCGTAGGCAGGGTCACTACCAACTAGGCTACGGAGGCTGACATAATAAAATAATAGAAAAACATAAAGCTTCTTTAATATTCTAGACCTTACCCGTCTCGTCGCCGGCTATAATTATCGATCTTCTAGTGTCCTCTTGAAGGCTTTTAAAAGCATTTTGGAATGAGGTTCCCTGATCGCTTATCAAAGCGATAGGCTGGAGCCCCGTGTCACAAACAGCTGCTACTATTTGTTTAATTATTTGCTTCATCTGCGGCCCCTCGGCGGTGCCTTCGGAGAAGTAAAACGCTGTCGGTTGTTGCCACTTGTGTACTGCGCCTTTTATAATAAAAGCCAAAGCGTGATCGGCTAATTGGTTGGTCTTCTCAGTCAGCTCCACGAAACCATTGATCTTATCATGTTTCCTGGAGTAATGTAGTCACAGTGTCCGACTTCATTTCGTCGAATACGATGGAACACAATCTTACTGATTCATTTGATCCATTTGCTGACCTGAAAATAAATTGTAATTTTATTGATATTGCAAATTTATTCCAATTGTTTAATTTTAATTTCTACTTAAAGTTTGACTGGCCGATTCTATCAAGGCTCCTGGCAATGTTTATGAAATAATATGATATGAAATATTTTATTAAAATAATGAGTACAGTCAAGGACATTAATATATATACACTTCTCCATACTGATCCCTTACAAATGTGTCTATATATTAATGCACTCGACTGTACCTAGTACCTACTTGATTATTATTTCTGTATGATTTACAGACGTCAGATTACGTGTTTACTTATTTCTAGACCCTGCATAAAAAAAATTAGGAATCGATTTCCTCTTTAAATATTAAGATAATAACACCAGAAGAAAGTTTTAATAACTACAATATTTGATATGAGTCTGCAGCGAATCAGTCAAGCGCGGGAAACGGTGACCAGCACGCTCTCTCTCACTTTATTTCTAGGGCCCTATCTCACTCAGGTGAAACAACAACATCCAGTACGGCTTCCGTAGCTCGGTCGGTAGTAGTAGTAGTGACTACTTAGCTGGAGGTTCCAGGTTCGAGTCCAGGCGAAGGCATTTATTTGTGTTTATCACAAATATTTGTGACTTGGCCTTGGTTTTATAATATGTATTTGAGTATTTGTACGATATATATATTATATAACTATATATCGTTGCTTAGCACCCACAATGGCTTAATGGAGCTTATTATGAGACTAGGTTCATTTGTTTAAGATTGTCCATGATATTTATTTATTTATATAGTGACCATTATCCCGAATCTCAACACGGAGTTGTTGTTGCTTACTGGCGAGCCTACTCTTACTGCTTAATTGATGTTGTTACCTTTAGTTTGCTCTTGCGATGGTCCTGCAACAGCGATGCTAATGTGATAGCATCAGCAGGAAGCACACATGAATCACCCACTGGAAACAATAAAACAGTTCCGTCATAAGTACTAATAGAAAATAATAAATAAAGACTTCCTTTCCTATGCGGTACAATGTTACTATAAAAACCGGCCAAGTGTGACTTCGTCTCACTTGGATATGGTTCCATACGTTCACGAATATTGAGATTGTCTATGATATTTTAAAACACTATAGACTTCTTCTTATAGGTTTTCCTGTAAACTATGGAACTATTTTCTGTAATTATTGCAAAATATTAGTAGTTTCGGAGATCAGGAGAACAATGGTTTTTTTAAATAAATATACTACACTACTATACTACATATAATATTATTTAATAATATAATAAATTCCTCACACTAAGCCCTTTTCTTTGATGTATCATATGATACAGTATGCAAAACTTTTTCTTTTCAATTTTCTTATTTACCCCCCAAAAATTGCCCTCATATTTAAAATTATTTTATTTACGTCCCACGTCCATCGTTGTGTCACCAACTTACATATGTGTGCCAAATTTCAACTCAATCGGTCCAGTAGTTTCGGAGCAAATCGGCTGTAACTGAGGGACAGACAGACAGACACGCGAGTAATCCTATATGGGTTCCGTTTTAAAAAAAACCCTCAAAAGGTTTTTGTGGTATTTATTCCTACTTATCTGTACTAATATTATAAATGCGAAAGTAACTTCGTCTGTGTATTAAGATTTCGCGTCGAAAATACTGACACGATATAGGTACATGAAAATTTGGTATGGAGATAGTAATAATATCTGGGAAAGGACAAACAATGATTTTGCAGGCAACAGCTTGTCAAGTAAATTTCAGACAGGCAATAGATTTGTCAATAGATTGTATCAGGTGTAGATTTCGTAGTGAGTATCTATGTTAGCATTTACTTTCAAACATATTACGTATCATACCATAGGTCCACCGTAAGCGCCCCAGATAATAAGATAGAGGTCATTAATCATAGTATTATCGTTACCTGTGTTTATTGGAATTGCCAAGAGGGATGGCACAGGACCGGTCATTGTGGCAATCTTTGGGGAAGGCCTATGTTCCGCAGTGGACGTCCTTCGGCTTATATGATGATGATGGTACCGCTACGACAGTGGTGCTCTGCTGGTGGTCAGCGGGAAAGACAGAAGAGCCATCTACTGGAAAAAACACGCCAAGTGCGAGTCGGACTCGCGCGCAAAGGGTTCCGTACCATTATCAATTTATTATTAAAAAAATACAGTTAAATCAACCTACCTCAAAAACAATAGGAGATAATTTAATCAAACCAAAAATCGTTGATAGAGTTTATTAATGTGCATAACATATATTTTTTTCAGAATTTTATATCGCGTAGTTTAAAAAATAGAGGGGGGGGGACACATTTTTCAGACTTTGAGAGCTGATATCTCGAAAACGATTTGCTTAAATAAAAATGTGATGTATAAACCTTTATATCATTTTCAAAGACCTTTCTATTAATACCCCACACGCTTATGTAAAACTAAAAAAAAAAATCTATCCCTCAGTTACATGTATGGAGGGCCCCCACCCCAATGGTTTTTTTTACAATTTAGTATCATAATCCTGTAGCGGTTCATACAACACATATTCTCACCAAATTTCGTTACTGTAGCATTTATAGATTCCGAGTAAATCGGCTGTGACAGACGGACAGACGGACAGACGGACATGACGAATCTATAAGGGTTCCGTTTTTGCCATTTTGGCTACGGAACCCTAAAAATAAAACATATTGTTTACAAATCGATATTAGTCAGAATCCGTAGCCCCTCTACTGCGGCCCGTTTCTCAAAAGCTTGTAACTTGTAATACAGTGGAAGTCACTTTTTAACACAATTAATTAGATCAGGGGCCTATTTCTCGAAAGCTTGTAACTTGTAATACAAGCGGAAGTCCTTATCTAATTAATAGTGTCAAAAAGAGACTTCCACTTGTATTACAAGTTACAAGCTTTCGAGAAACGGGCCCAAGGACTTCCGCTTGTATTACAAGTTACAAGCTTTTGAGAAATAGGCCCCTGGTAGTGAGCCTGCCCTGCCTACGATACTGGACGATTTGTGGGCTTATCACAAATATTTGTTATGATCATGGAACGTCTTCTACATAAGTATTTATTGGTACCAATCTATTGTACATGTCGTCGCCTAGTATCCGAACAACACAATCATTTGTACAGCTTACCGTGTAACGTGTATTTTTTTGTGTGTTTACTGTATCTATGAAACAAATTATTTCATGAATGCAAATCACTATTCAAAAGTTTATAGAGAACTGTGAGCCCAGCTTTTAAAAGTACAGTGGCGTTCAAAATTGAATGGACGATTTATGAATGAATTCATTCATAAACTGTCCACCATCATCATCAGCCTATATTAGTCCACTGCTGGACGTAGGCCTCTCCTATTAACTTTGCGTATAGACACATTAGGAGGTAAAATGCCCATAATCGCCACGCTGGGCAAACGGATTGGCGATCGCAGTAATGTGTCCACTATGATGACGCTGCTGCCCATCATCAATCTTGTAGAATGGTCAGTGACACTTCAATCCCTTAGTCGACTCTTACGACACCCGCAGGAGGAGTTGGGGTAGTGACAAAATGTATTGTTACTGCCGTCACCACACGGCTTAAAAACTTAAACTTACTTAAAACTGCCCATGCATGCATGCATTTTGAACCCGACTGTACGTAGCATCTTCTGTCTCACGCGCCAGAGGTGATTCCAGCCACGATTCCTATACAATTAGAACTTGATACGAGTGCGCTCCGCCGAGCGCACGGATGACTTTTAGTACGAGCGAAACAAATAGTTTTAAGGACTTCGCCATAGTGAATAGTGAATGGTTACATAATTATTTTTTAAATATGAAAATAAAAATATAGGAATGTCGTGGAGTATTTAAAAATGTTTATTAATGATATTGATGACGATCCTGTTAAATTATAATATAATTTCTATCTCATACCCACAGAACCGACCTTATGCCTCTCAGGTCGATATATGGTTGTACACTTTGTACAGTGCACGAGCACACTTTAGGTACAGCTGCCACTGATGTAGTGTAGATATAGCACATAATTTAATTTATGATTATGATTTCGTTTTGGAACTATTATTTAAAAAAAATAACATTACGCGTACAAGTTGTAAGTGGGCATTTTCGCGAGAAGAGATACAAAAACTTATTTTTCTGAAACAGGTAAATTTTATGTTTTTCCTGCTCAGAATCACGAGCTCTTTCGATCCTACTAGAAGAAAAAAAGTGTCCCAACTTTTTGTTTCTATTACGTAACCGTTTTTCAAACACTTTGTACAGCGGTTACAAAGTGGAGAGCATGTAAAATGTATGAAAAATTTGGGACCATTCTTTTCTTGTACTTTTTTTCTCCTAGATTGAAAGAACTCATTATTCTGAGTAGGAAAAACATTAAATTTACCTACCTTAAAAAAATTTTTTTTTGGACCTCTTCTCGCGAAAATGCCCAAGTACTTCTTATTTATTTAACGTCTCCGGATAGCGCGACGGTTACACACTGACCGTCTTATTCATAATCAGTGATCGCATTAGGTAGTGCCATTTCACGGGAACTCGGTGCGTAAGCTTAATATGGATATACCTTTTAACCCCGGGATTTCACATGAAAAGTTTGAAGTCTATGTCTAGTCATCAAAAAAAGAAATAGATTGACAGTTGAAAATATCGAAAACATAATTGTTTGCTTTTATAGTTTTAAAGAAAGCAAGGAATAAACGATCTAAATGATATATTCTGTACAGGTTGACTGGAAGAATTTACTTCTTGGCTATAACACGCTTATTGCTTACCTCTGTTTTTTTATGTTATTGGTTGTAATATAAATAAAAAACGAATATTTGATTAATGTTCATCTAATACATACAACGTGTAACACGAGCCACTGAAATCCTTGAACTGGGTAATTTGGTTAGACTGAACAACTTTTACTATGGAGCTAACATACATGTACATTTTGGCTCTTTCATACAAAATGTGTTGATCTGATCGATCGGTCAAAATGTATTGAAAAAGACATTTTTTTTTAGATTTCGTGATTGGTCCTGTAGTAAAAGTTGTTCGGTATAGCCTAATCACCCCGTTCAAGGTTTTAAGCGGCTCGTGTAATACCCTGTATATGTTTATTATATTCGCTCCCGACCCGTGGTCCAACCGCTATGTCCACGGTGTGCCACGAGGAAGTAAAATTATTCATAATCCAACCAATTATACTACGAGGAAGTTAATTTACCCGTGGTCTGGCGATTTATTTTAAGATTGTAACTTGTAACTGTGAAAAATATTGCTGGATAAATAATACACGTATTTATGCTATTTATAAATAATCAAAATCACAAATTATAGGTCAATAATATTTACTATGAAAAAAAACGAGCCCGGAAATCCCATGTCTTATCCAGGTTATGTTTAATGTTTAAGGTCATTCACCCGAAATGGCACTACCTATTCCGATCACTGTTCATAATCATAAACAGGCGTTTTCACAAACCGTTGTTGAAATCACCTTGTTCTTGGTCAAGTTTAGGCTTATTCGATTCAGAATCACGAGCTCATTCGATTTTGTTAGGAGGAAAAATATGTCCCATAATTTTCATACACTTTTCATTCCTTCCATTACCCTACCGCCTTTGAACATCTATGAAAAAACGGTAACGTAATGGAAAAAACTTTTTGGGACATTTTTTTTCTCCTATTAGAATCGAAAGAGCTCGGGATCCTGAGTAGAACAAGCCCAAACTTGTCCGAATTACAAGGTGGTTTCAACAACGGTTTGTGAAAACGCCCTAACACCTCCTAACATAACAAGCCGCTAAGTATCGGTAGTCCGTTTTACTCTTGTGGATGAGGGTGACCGAAAGGGACAAACAATACAATACTTACCGGCTTGCTAAGTTAGCAGACGTTTACGAATAAAGGGGGTCAGTGTGTAATTGACTTAAATTACATGTACATGCAATGAAGTACCGGACCACAATTTATTCTTCATCAGCAGTTAGAATTTACGCTTGTACGTAATATAAAGGCTGTCCCAAAAATAATGCAAAATTTAAAATAGATGAAAAAATACTTATTTCTTGTTTGATTCTTTTTATTTCTTGATTGTATCATAAAGTACAAATAATAGGGTTTAGTATGGTAAAGCATGCCGAGAAATTACGTGCGAGTCGGACTCGCGCGCGAAGGGTTCCGAACCATTATCAATTTATCGTTAAAAAATACAGTTAAATCAACCTACCTCAAAAACTATAAAAGTTAATTTAATCAAACCAAAAATCGTTGATAGAATTTATTAATGTGCTTGTGCATAACATTTTTTTTATGTTTACCGCGTAGTTTAAAAAATAGAGGGGGGGGGGACACATTTTCCGGACTTTGAGAGCAGTTATCTCGAAAACGATTCGCTTAAATAAAAATGAGGTTTATAAACTTTTATATCATTTTCAAAGACCTTTGCATTAATACCCCGCACGCTTATATAGTTCTAAAAAAAATCTATCCCTCAGTTACATGTATGGTGGGCCCCCACCCCAAACATTTTTTTACAATATAGTATCATAATCCTGTAGCGGTTCATACAACACATATCTTTACCAAATTTCATCACTGTAGCATTTATAATTTCCGAGTAAATCGGCTGTGACAGACGGACATGACGAATCTATAAGGGTTCCGTTTTTGCCACTTTGGCTACGGAATCCTAACAAACTATGGGTATTGGATATTTCCATTGAGACGGACCAATCTAATAGTATTTTACACAATCGTGTTATAGATAATAGAGATCTTTTCATTCGAGTACCGTGTTAAGGCCACGAAGCGTGCTGAGTGTCTTAAATAAGGTACGAGATTGAAAAGCTTCATTCATTACAACACTATTGTGCATAATACTTACTCTATTGATGTATTTATTGCTGGTATGTTATTGATCAAATTCAATTAACTTACAGTGCTGTATTAAAGGCCGGGTCACACCAGATGCGTGTACGTGCACGTGCACGTGCGCGTTGCGTGGCGTGCACGGCACCCATGTCATGTCACACCGAGAGCTGCGCACGCAGAGCTGTGCACGCAGAGCTGCAGAGCTGTGCACGCAACGGTGGCGCACGCTGCAGCACCGCTGTGTGACTAGCCGCCGGGGGGAGGCGGGCGGCAGCCGGGGGTGGCGGATGGAGGCGGGTGGCGACGGGTGGTGGTGGGTGGCGACCGGGGGTGGAGGCGTTGGGTGGCAGGCGGTGTCGGATGGTGGTGAGTGGCGACGGGTTGCGGTGGGGGGAGGCGGGTGGCTACCGGGGGTGGCAGTGGGTGGAAGTGGGGGGTGGTGGGTGGTGACCTGTTGCGGTGGGGGGGAGGTGGATGGAGGCGGGCACCCGCCACCCCCAGCCACCACCCGTCGCCACCCACCTCCCCCCGCCGCCGCCCGCCACGCCCGGCCTTAGCCCGCCTCCACCCGCCACCACCCGTAGCCACCCACCACCACTCGTCACCACCCATCACCCGCCGCCACCCGAAGCCTCTACCCGCAGCCTCTCCCCCCACAGCAACCCATCGCCACCCACCACCACCCGTCGATATTCACCACCCCCGGTCGCCACCCACTTCCCCCCACAACGACCCGTCGCCACCCACCACCATCCACCGCCGCCCGCCACCCCCCAACCCCGGCCTACACTCGCCGCCGCCTGACGCCTCCACCCGCAGCCTCCCTCCACCGCAACCCGTCGCCACCCACCACCACCCGTCGCCACCCGCCACCCCAAGTCGTCACCCACCAACATCCGCCGCCGCCTGCCACCTCCGGCCTCCGTTCGCCGCCACCCACCACCACCCGTCGCCCCCCGCTCCCCTCGCCGCCGCCCGCCGCCACCCGTCGCCCGTCGTCGTATTTGGCAATCGATTACAACAACCATAAATACAAGAGAGCCGCACAGCACCAGCGCAGCACCAAGCAATGCGTGACCCAACATGTTCGGTTCGCCGTCTCATAGGGAACGCCGGTAAATACTACGTCATCACTGCGCTCATCGAAGCGACGTTTCCGCTCCGCTGCGTGAGCGCGTGCACGCAGCACGCAACCGGCTTTGTCTCGACGGAGCTGCCAAGCGGTGTGCCATCTAATATGACATTTACATAAGCTACAACGCGCACGCCACGCAACGCGCACGTGCACGTGCACGTACACGCATCTGGTGTGACCCGGCCTTTAAGGCACGGCACCCATGCCATGTCACAACGAGAGCTGTGCACGCAACGGTGGCGCACGCTGCAGCACCGCTGTTTGACTGGCCGCCGGGAGGGAGGCGGGCGGCGGCCGGGGGTGGCGGGCAGAGACCGGGGGTGGCGGGCAGAGACCGGTGGTGGCGCGCAGAGGCCGGGGGTGGCGGGCAGAGACCGGGGGTGGCGGGCAGAGACCGGGGGTGGCGGGCAGAGACCGGGGGTGGCGGGCAGAGACCGGGGGTGGCGGGCAGAGGCCGGGGGTGGCGGGCAGAGACCGGTGGTGGCGCGCAGAGACCGGGGGTGGCGGGCAGAGACCGGGGGTGGCGGGCAGAGGCCGGGGGTGGCGGGCAGAGACCGGTGGTGGCGCGCAGAGACCGGGGGTGGCGGGCAGAGACCGGTGGTGGCGCGCAGAGGCCGGGGGTGGCGGGCAGAGACCGGGGGTGGCGGGCAGAGACCGGGGGTGGCGGGCAGAGGCCGGGGGTGGCGGGCAGAGACCGGTGGTGGCGCGCAGAGGCCGGGGGTGGCGGGCAGAGACCGGGTGGCGGTGGGTGGCGGCAGGTGGAGGCCGGGGGTGGCGGATGGAGGCGGGTGGCGACGGGTGGTGGTGGGTGGCGGTGGGTGGAGGCGTTGGGTGGCAGGCGGCGTCGGGTGGTGGTGAGTGGCGACGGGTTGCGGTGGGGGGAGGCGGGTGGCTACCGGGGGTGGCAGCGGGTGGAAGTGGGGGGTGGTGGGTGGCCACCTGTTGCGGTGGGGGGGAGGTGGATGGAAGTGGGCACCCGCCACCCCCGGCCACCACCCGTCGCCAACCACCTCCCCCCGCCGTCGCCCGCCACCCCCGGCCTTAGCCCGCCGCCTACCACCACCACCCGTCACCACCCACCACCACTCGTCACCATCTATCACCCGCCGCCGCCCGAAGCCTCTATCCGCAGCCTCCCCCCACCGCAACCCATCGCCACCCACCACCACCCGTCGCCATTCACCACCACTCGTCGTCACCCACCATCACCCATCGCCGCCCACCACCCCCGGTCGCCACCCACCTCCCGTCGCCACCCACCACCATCCGCCGCCGCCCGCCACCCCCGGCCTCCACTCGCCACCACCCATCACCACCCGCCGCCGCCTGACGCCTCCACCCGTCGCCACCCACCACCACCCGTCGCCACCCGCCACCCCCGGTCGTCACCCACCAACATCCGCCGCTGCCTGCCACCCCCGGCCTCCGTTCGCGCCACACGTCGCCACCCACCACCACCCGTCGCCCCCCGCCACCCCCAGTCGTCACCCACCAACATCCGCCGCTGCCTGCCACCCCCGGCCTCCGTTCGCGCCACACGTCGCCACCCACCACCACCCGTCGCCCCCCGCCACCCCCGGTCGTCACCCACCAACATCCGCCGCTGCCTGCCACCCCCGGCCTCCGTTCGCGTCACACGTCGCCACCCACCACCACCCGTCGCCCCCCGCCACCCCCGGTCGTCACCCACCAACATCCGCCGCTGCCCGTCGTCGTATTTGGCAATCGATTACAACAACGATAAATACAAGAGAGCCGCACAGCACCAAGCAATACGTGCACGTGCACGCCACGCAAGCGGTGTGCCACCGAATATGACATTTACATAAGCTACAACGCGCACGCCACGCAACGCGCACGTGCACGTGCACGTACACGCATCTGGTGTGACCCAGCCTTAAATGAGTTCAGTTGAGTAGCAAACTCGATGAAAATGTATGATTATAATTTTGTTTATGTAATCTTAATTCAAATACTACAGCCGACAAGTAGAAAAAAATATATGATTAAGTTTAACAATTATAAATCTCAATCAATAAAACTTTTTCGAAATGTCAAATTTTCAAGCCAACAAGAAAATAGTGTTTTCATCCCTAGGGTGGAGAGAAAGTATTTTTTTAATTGCCATGTGGTCCAACAACAGACACAATTGTTTCCATTTTCATCTGGATGTGCCTCGTGACCAACTTGATTAGGTAAAATCTAGTTATCACTTATCAGTGGCAAGGTGGCCAATGGCCATTGCGGAAATGTTGGAGGTAGGATATGGTTGGTCTGTGTTAGATATACATTTACATATAGGTAATATTCATTTACTGTAGTATTTTATTTTCCTCACAGTCAAAATTAAAAGTGTTTACTTTCGGGTGAAAGCATCAATTTCACACTCATAATTGAAATATGTTAGGTGTCATGAGTCACTTTCAACGCTTGGGTAACGTAACAATTTACTATTAACTAACAGTAATCTGCTAGATGCCTTGATTAATGTTGTTATTACCTTTATCTGCTGGAGTAGGCTCAAGTGGCAGCCCTGCTAAAGTGGTGTTTGAAAGTTTGAACGGTCAGCTGGAAGAACAAAAAATGTATTTTTAATTATAAACATTTTAATTAAATATTAGGTTTGTAGCCCGGTGTTACCGATGCAGAAGCAGATCAATATGAATTGAAAATAAAATCAAACAAAGGAAAATTATATTTTAATGAATAAAATAGCGAACTAAACTTATATATTGCTACCGACAGCGTAGGCAACACCCGGTGAAAAGTGAAAACATCTATTAGTGTATTTCTCACAAAAATATTTTTTTTGTTCCATAGTCATGTTTATTTTCTATGTATATATTTTCGCTTACAGTACCCACAACACATACCTTTATTGAGCTTTATGAGAAAGTAGATATATTTAAAAACCAATGTCCCATAAGAATAAGAATACACATGGGATTAAAAATCAAAATGGTTTGTTTACTGATGTCTGATGGCATTAGCTACTACTTACTGGTTTAAATGTGACAGGTAGTATTGCGAGATTTAAATTAAAAATATTGTAATGATAGCAATAATTGTTCAATTAAGTATACTATACCGGAACAGGCAGAATCAGCTACATTTTGGGATGGTCCGCCAACAGCATGAGTTGATTGACTCATGGGAGACATGGCATGTGAATGGTCATAATGCTGTTTCCTAGCAAATGAGTGTTCTGTCCTTCCAACCTCGATGAATCCTAGTACAATAAAATTACATTAGCCATATGAATATATACAGGGTGTTTTTCCTCATATGCTATAACTTTAAGGGAAGCTTATTTAGGTCTAATATAATTAATTTCTAAGTTATTGAGTTATTAAAATAATAAGTTTAATGACTGAACAAGTGTATTGCAACCTTTATTACATTCTAATGTTACTTAATTTGACATGTGCCGTCAGTCACCTGAGATTAATTTTTATTTTATCCTTAAGGTTATCTCACATTTACCATTTCATTTATTATGTATGAAAATAAAAATAAAATATCGAATTTTCCAAAAGCCAATATACTTGACAACTTCTATTAATGTCCCAAGTAACCAGTCTAATTTAAGGCAAATCAAAACGAACACCCTATATTATTAGTTTATAATAATAGAAAAAATTAAAACAACAAAGATTAAAAGCTACATAAAGCTTTACCATTTACTCACTAAAATTAAATGCCATGCCCCAAAACGTAATAAATCAAAATATATAGCTGACATACATTATTGGTGTATATAACAGTGTTTTCAAAGTATCCACAAAACTCAAAAAGTAGTTTATTGATATAAAACCATGGCTAAAACAAATTTCAGCCTATGATTTCAGTAGCCACAACACAAACGTTGTATCTACTTAACCTTAATAAACCCTTTCAAAACTGCTATAAATATATCTGTAAGCTGAATAGAATTAGTAACACGTGTAAATAATTGATTGATTAACATAAATGACGAATGAAATGTTCACACCAATAAACAAATGTCGTCTTCATAAATAAAATATCACGTGCACGAAATAAAGACACCCAAAAAAATATCAATCAATTATATGCACCAGGAGAAAAGTGAAAGAAAACCTAATATGGGCTACCTATGGGTTAGCTTATCCATTTTAAATTTCGCGTTCCTATGGTATCTGTAACAGAAATTCACAGTAATAACAGTTCATACCTGTATCAGGATATGTTTAAGCTGGTGTTCCACTGGCTATCTGTGGGATGGCGAATAATATTGGACGCGCATTCAGCTTTCATCTTATATTCGAAGAGACGTAATTAACCTCAAAATGTTTATGGCAAATATAGAGTTTGCCTATTTAATTTTCATCCTATGTCAAGCCATCTAATATCTAATATGGCAAATTGGGCTTCGGTGATTGACGATTGTTCTACGTCACAACAAAAGTTTTTCAATAGCCGCCGGCATTTTGAGCATGGCGTCCTTTTGCTTACTTGAACCATCACAGCCTGGAGCACTTATAACGCATTTTGTTAATCAAAATTATTACGGAGAAATAATGGAAATTAATCAACACACAATCACTTCACTACCTCGACGAAAAAACTGTACACAAATACTTATGGCGTCACGGCGTCAGTAACAGAAAATAGAAATAATTTGACACATTACAAATAAAAATTGGCGTTGGCGATTGGCGATGGGGATACCCAATAGCAACGCACTTAAACGTCACTATCATAGTAGCAAAGCCCACCTACGGCTAGGATTGGTTCTTAGAAGCTGAATGCCCGTGAGTCGGCGAGTCGGCGTGCAAGTGAAGGAAGTGACAAGACAACCCAGCAGTCAGTTCAGTCACGCCAGCCAGTCACAGACAGGACTAGGTAAAACCACAGATAAAATATAGGGAAGATTCCGAGGGGCCGCGCCGAGTGTGCCACTAAGAGGGATGGATATATAGTGAGCGTTGTTGCCATGCGAGAAAAATTACCCCATCATTTACCCTATTATATGAAACAATATTAAAATGTAATATCAAATATGTTTATTTAAGTGGAGTTTTAGTTTCTTAGTGTACCTTATTTAATTTAATTTACGAAATAGTATTTTAAACTGTCAGAGATACGTGGCGTTTTTCAAGCAAAATATACATCTTTGCCGAATATCAATTAGATTGCATTTTAACGTATACCAACCGACAGTAGAATCCAAAAAAAGAATGTAAGCAAATATGGCTGACATTCCATAGCATCTGACGTGTTTGAAACATATCGTGAAAAGGTGCGGTTAAACTAAAAGAGCATTCTCTGTTCTAGCGCCCGTTCTAAGAAATCAACCAATCAGGTTTTGTGTACCGCAAAACGTGATTGGTTGATTTCTTAGAACGGGCGCTAGAACAGCGAATGCTCTTTTAGTTTAACCGCACCTAAATACGTTCGCAGATATAATTTTAGGTTACCACTATAAATATCAATATTTTTTACTAAAAATGTATGTGAACTCTTTGAAGTTCGGAATAAAACTACGATTGTGTTTTAAAAGTGTTTTATTATGGAATAATGCAAGTTATTAGGATTGTTTACATTTTTTTTGGATTCTACTGACGAATGGTGTGAACGGTTTGCGGACAGCTCATACTGACTAGCAAAGATGCATTATTTACTTAAAAATAATAAAAAATTTTAACTTTTAGGTATACACTATCTTCTACCATCCCCGACTCTCAATTTCAACTCGTCAATAATGATATATTTAGTAACTTATCGACATTAAATTAAAAAATATATATATATCATCATCGATTTCATTAGAATAATGAAAAATTACATGTACCTACTTACCACAAACAACATAGTACATAAACCCTCGATTACCCAAAATAGCTTGGGCAAACTTATTCGGATAATTTAAATAGGATAAGGTAAAATAAAACGACAACGTATATACAAAAAACATTTAATTTACTCATAAATAATTAGAATTCTATGGAAAGAAAACATTTGCAAGTGCACCATCGGGCCAAACCACCATTTATACACTATAATAATTTTACGAACGTGGGCAACTATCATACTGAAATTACCCCAAAATTTTGGGTAATTATACCCTCCTTGCCCTGGCATCCCTCGAACAATAACAAAGTCACTGAATTATTTCCCTTTTCCGAGTTAATTATGGCCAAAATGCTTTCTAATAACTAGTATTTTTATCAGTTTACATTTTAAAATGGTTTGCAAACAGTTTCATTTAGAATTAGACTGAAAAACACTATATTTACCTGCGAAAGGTTATGTCAGCAATTTTTCGCTCGTTTCTACTTTTACAGCCTAGTACTTCGCATCGCACCATATCTAGAAGATAAACACAGATGAAATTGTTCAAAATAAGCCTTGGGATAAGTTGTTTGTGTCCACTTTCACATTGAAAACATTTAATTTCACTCCCACCAGACGTAAGTGACGTATTCAACGCATTTGTATCAATGATATATAAGTAAAGATACGTTATACTCTAACAAAATGAGCGAAATAAATACTTCACATCATACATCTACAATTTATTGACAGTTGACATACACCTATCTTCATACTTCAAAATGCGTAAAAGAGATGGCAAAATACATATACTCGTAATTAATAAAAAAAAAAAGACAACTAGCATTTGACAATCGCGCGTGAATTCTTTTATTGATAAACATTGTTTTATCTTTGTTACTCTCGATCTTAAACAGCATAAGCTTGTCTTTTTCTCTAAGTTAGTCGAAAACGTCAAAATGGCGTCCTATTTATTTTCAATAAATAATAAAATTGAAAAAATATATAATTCAGTTTAATTGCGCATGATGTGTGATGCTAAGGGCATTTTTGCATTTTATTTTGTGGTTTTCACTATTGTATAACATAAAATGACATTTTAGGGCGCAGTTCATGTGATTTGCGAGAACTCTGCAGTGGTACACACCTCTCGGTGGTCTGGGTAGGACTAAGAGCGATTGTTAGAATTATCGCAATCTGAGTGCTTCAATTTTAGAGCCGGTATAACATATCTTTACTTATTATATCATTGATTTGTATGGCACGTAGATGCTAAGTGCCACACAAAAAATAGTGGCACAGTGATAAGGACGGTTGATTATCGTTCCTTTTCACTTCCACTAGTTAAAAGTTTAATAAGACCATCCCTTTCGTTCTTGCTATTATTATTACGTTGTCAAATCCATATTAATCCTACATTCATGGGAAGATTCCGTGTATTAAGACATACCTGAACAAACTATTGTCATCCTTTACCATCTCAAGATGTATTCCATAAGGAAAAGAGACAAATAAGGTAGCTCTACTTGGTCTTGAATTCTATCAATGACTCCATTTTCTTGAACAATGCTACCAACCTGACTAGATAAAATGTCATTACTATTCATAGACATATTAATTTATAGACCGAGTCTATTTTATCTGTGGGTGACGCCGGCAGTGCCTGTTAACGATCTTTGTTTGGGTATACTAGTGCACCTAAACCGCAAATAGTAAAAGTGATTAAAATAAAGCTTTTCATGTATATTTCTGTTCGATAAGTGCACGGAATGTGATAAAAGTGATGACTTGTGTGGTTCCAGGGTGTAAAAACCGCCAGGGTTACCTGTAGTCCGTGGGCTACTCGGCCTGAAATTAGAAAACGGTATAATTTGGGGGTACCAAGTGTCCTTTTTACAGTAGTTAGACATATTCATAAGGATGTTAAAAAAGTATGATAGACATCTCAAAGTGGTAGCTAATAGGCATACGGGCTATTTCAAGATTTCCGTTGTATGACAGGTATGGTTAAAATTAGGAGGTACAAATTTTCCTTTTCACGGCTGTTAGGTAAGCTTATAAAATCGTCAAAAATGCAAGATTGCCGTTAATAAGTGCTACCTAACAAAAATGGGGGCCAATCAAAGATGGTGGATCTCAAGTTTTACAAAATCAAGTATATCTCGAGAACTATTAAATATATCGTCCTATTAATGCAAATACCGACTAAGTGACTTTTTCAGGAAATCGTGTTTTTTACGCCTTTGGAATAAGAATTTCAAGGACTACAATCTAGTAAAACCCATGTTTTGATACGACTCTTCGTTCCAAAGATAGCTTTAAGATAAAGTTACTTAAACATCATTTTACTGAAATATTCACTGCCAAAATCTGATATACATAACTTAATACAAAACTTTATGCTTTCTCCGCCAAGTAAAAACTGTTAATGGTACATAGTGTTTATTTGCATTTATACATTCCCATTTTAAGTTTTACCAAAAAATATTATATATACTTATTTGGTTTTAGCATGAAAATGATTCTATTGAATTATTTCTTTTACGACAGGTAGAACACATTACATGCCTTTAGCATGTTTTTCCAGCTATGCTATTCTCTTATTGACACATTCGACGCTGCGTTCGTCAACGAGCTCGATGTCGAGACAGCCTTGTCTAAAATCCTAGCTGTTTGATTTGACATTAGGAATCGAGGCTGTGTGCGAGCTTGTGGGCGAGTTCGTCGCTGTTTTTCGTTAGAGAATACGAAGTTCATACATTAAACGTCAAATTTTCGACGCAATGTAGTTCCAGCTCACGCCGCATTCGTCGCCGAGCACTAGTGTCGTTTAAAGTACATTAGAGAATACCATTTTTAGGCTCGACGCTGCCGCAGTGCTGTCACAGCGCTGACAGCAAGGCGGTTTCCTTAGTGAATAACACTGCAGTAGATAATTGTTTCCAAACAACGCCAATATCATACTGCCAAAAAATTTAAAAGCGACTTAGTTGCTTTTGCTTGTAGTTCTATTTCAATATTGACGTAAATCTCTACAGGAGAAACCAATTATGTGCGCGTACGAGCTTCACGCCGTAGTAACTTCACTCAGTTGCGACTCACGCGCCGATGTCACAGGTTGTTGTTTCTCGTAATGTTTGTTAAAAAAATCGTGTAAAAAACTATTTAAGCGCTAGTGTATAATAACCAGGGCCCGTAACTTTCATGCCGATGACATCAATTTGACGTCACGCTCCATTTAGGGTGATCCAAATAGTTTTATTGTTAAATATTAATCATTAGTCGTCAATCATTTTAATCATGTACAAATAACTTCAAATGTAGTCTGTTTACACGTGAAATAAATAATACCTACTTGATACGTGCTTTACGTTAAAGAGGAATTCCATTTTCTACGTAATTATGGAAATGTGTTAACAATGTCATTAAATAAAATGTATGTATGGAAACAAATCAAATAGATTTACTTATGGTTCACGTATCAAGTAGGTATTGTTTATTTTACGTGTAAATATACTACTTTTGAAGCTATTTGTACATGATTAAAATGATTGATGATTAATAATTATCAATAAAACTATTTCGGATCACCCTAAATGGAGCGTGACGTCAAATTGATGTCATCGGCATGAAAATTACGGGCCCTGATAATAACAATGAGTGCAAGGAGTAGAAAACCCGTTAGACTCGCCACGGGGAACAAGGAAACTGCCTTTGGTCCGTTTTCGTAATTATGGTTTCGTAGTTAGCTACGTAAGAGGAATTATTTTTCGCCGTTTCGTAATTGATTACCAAAGCGGAATTTATTTTCCGTTTTCGTAATTGCTTACTAATTCTTGTTTCGTAGTTAATTACCAAAACATATTTACTTTTCTTATTTCATAATTGATTATGAAAAAAGAATTTACTGCACTAGTTACTTTTCATAAACTGCCTGATACTGTTTTGAGATCTTTGTTCGTTTAGCCATTTTCCATAATATTTTTTAGTCGATAGATTTCCACTGCTACTGGACATAGGCCGCCCTCAGAGCATGCCTTAAAGATCGATCGTGAGTAGTCGGCATCCAATAGATCCCCGCTGAGGATTTTAAACAGAATAATATGGATTGCTTGTATAAACTGTGGCCATAAAATAAGTGTATTGCAACGGCCAGAGAGGTTTTTTGGCCACCTTGTATATTGTTAATCTTTTGCTAGATGCTATGTCATAATTTGTCATGTTTTTTTTTCATAAGACAACTGTTATTTTATTGGGTAGGTACATATTAGGACTTTCAATACTGGGATCGCGGTATTGGTAATCTAAAAATACCGGTATTGAAAGTCCTAGTACATAATTATGTACCAACAAAAGAAAAAAGGCATCACTACGTTTTAATTATTTGGTACAAACTATATTGAATTCATTTTATTCCATTTTGTGGAAATACAAAAAGCTATGAAAGTTCCGATTTCAATTATTTCATTAAGAATTTATTTAGCGTTAATGGTTTCATTAATCGCAAAACTGAATAAATTAATTACGAAACTCCAACAAATTCCATTTTGTAGACAACTCAGTTACTACCTGCAAAAACATATTTTATCCAAGGTAACTATGAAACTCAATTACTAAAAAGGAATAAACTCTCTTTTGATAATGAATTACCAAACAGTGAAACATAATTCTCGATTCGCAGCCAAATGACTGCGAAAAAAGAAAAATAAATTCCTGTTTCGTAGTCAACTACGAAACAGATTACGAATGTAGAAATTAAATTCCGCTTTGGTAATCAATTACGAAACGGTGAAAAATAATTCTTCTTATGTAGGTAACTACGAAACCATAATTACGAAAACAGACCAAAGGGAATTTGGCTTTATTTTCCTAAAAAAAACTTTCAATAATGTATGACTACCGGTTATCAAGTGTACAAATACTATTTATATTATTACTGTTATGTGTAATTATAAAATGAAAAGTAACATCCTTAGTCATACATTATGGTGTTTTTTAGTTTCCGAGGCCTAGCTTTCGAGTTCGAGTTGGCAGAGTGGCTGAGCGAGCGTATTAGATGTAGTAAGTATATGATGCGATTACTCGAAGACGCCTGAACCGATTAGCATTTTTTTATTTTTATTTAAAGGTGTATAGTTTTGAGATATTGTTTTATAAATCTTAACGTAATCAGTTCAGTCGTTTATGAGATATCAACAAAAACTGGTGAAGTTCGTTGTTTTTTAATTTTTTTTATTTCGTGTTTTTCCCACAAAACCTAAAACTATGTATTATTAAGGGTTAGGAGGCTTCCAAACATGCTTTATTGTCAATAAAATACTGTGATTAGTGATGATAATTTGAAGATTTGAGACTTAAACGAAGACATTTCTAGATTTCCTACAGATAAAACCGATTAAGTCATTGTGGATTTTTAGTAAATTTTGTAATAACTTAAAAATCTGAGCCTTTTTTTTATCATATTGTGATTTATAAGAAACGTACATGTCAACCAAAGCTTAATCAAAGGAATATGTTGTTCTAGATGTATTGATAAGAGAAACAAACAAAAATATATTTCTACAGGAAAAAGCAACTAAGTTTGCGACTGTTTTATTAAAATCGCATTTTTATTGTCAATCAAATACAGACTGAATAATTTTCACGATTAGATAGTAAACTAGACAATATAGGCTATAAAATTCTAAATACAGATTGTACATATCTTAATTTTTTTATGTAAAGATATACCTCCAAACATTAAAATCGCATTATCTCAAAATCACTTTTTTTTACTTAGTCGGTATTTGCAGTAATAGGACGATATCTAATTACTCTCTTGAACAAAATTAAAGGCATATCTGCAAGCTTCATATTTTGCATACACACCATATTGCTAAAACCAACCAATAATTAATTATGACCAAATTTATGAAAATTTCGCGATTTTGATTTTTTTTGTGTCGTGTTTTTACATAGTAGTCATGACGCTAGAAAAATTTAATATTTTTTTAAAGATAGTGTATTTAATAAGCTTTAATTTGATGTATGTAACTTGTTGGCGGTATTTAAAAAAAGACCCATAAAAAAATATTTAAATAAATTGTAGTCATTATCCACCGTATACTTAGTGATTTAAGAGGCGATTTTTTTATATTTTTCAATCTTGGTTATTTGAAATAAGCACTATTATTTACGAGTGGCACTTCCATCGCCTCTTAAATCACTAAGTATACGGTGGATAATGACTACAATTTATTTAAATATTTTTTTATGGGTCTTTTTTTTAATACCGCCAACAAGTTACATACATCAAATTAAAGCTTATTAAATACACTATCTTTAAAAAAATATTTAATTTTTCTAGCGTGATGACTACTATGTAAAAACACGACATAAAAAAAATCAAAATCACGAAATTTTCATAAATTTGGTCATAATTAATTAATGGTTGGTTTTAGCAATATGGTGTATATGCAAAATATGAAGCTTACAGATATGCCTTTAATATTGTTCAAGAGAGTAATTAGATATATTTAATAGTTCTCGAGATATACTTGATTTTGTAAAACTTGAGATCCACCATTTTTGATTGGCTCCCATTTTTGTTAGGTAGCACTTATAAATGGCAATCTTGCATTTTTGACGTTTTTATAAGCTTACCTAACAGCCGTGAAAAGGAAAATGTGTACTTCCTAATTTTAACCATACCTGTCATACAACGGAAATCTTGAAATAGCCCGTATGCCTATTAGCTACCACTTTGAGATGTCTATCATAATACTTTTTTAACATCCTTATGAATATGTTTAACTACTGTAAAAAGAACACTTGGTACCCCCAAATTATACCGTTTTCTAATTTCAGACCGACTAGCCCACGGACTACTGAATGAACAAAATAAATACATTACGTTTCACCGGTAATTTAGTTTTGACTTGAATTTTAAGATTTCGAACCTTATTAAGGTAAAAGTAACTGAAAATCTTATTCAATATTTGTTGCCGGATACATGTGTGTAGTTTTGTGAATTAACCATTCGTATTTGCATTCGTAATGTAATTATAAATAGTGGGATTCAAATATTTGTATCGCATAGTGTTGTATTTAAGAGACCGGTCGTGATATCGATAAATGTATTGATAGCCAACTCAGAAAATGAATCGATGTTTTTAATTTCCAACAGGTTTCCACAGGACACTGAACAAAGGCTATTATGTCATTGTTATGTAATAGTCGGCCTCCGTAGCCTAGTTGGTAGTGACCCTGCCTACGAAGCTGGAGTTTCCGGGTTCGAATCCCGGCGAGGGCATTCTTTGTGTATTTATTTATCACAAATGTTTGTTCCTTGGTCATGGCTGTCTATGTATTTAAGTATCTATATGTATCTATCTATTATATATATCGTCGCCTGGTACCCACATCACAAGCCTTAATTGAGCTTACCGTGGGACTAGGTTGATTTGTGTAAGATGTCCCAAGATATTTATTTATTTATTATTTATTTATTTATGTCAAAACTACTACTAATGGGTCAAAAATATCAAAAAGGCAGACGACTGGTGCCCTAAAAAGTATTCAAAAATATGCTCCGCACATTTTTAAGCTGTTGTTTCAGGCAAGGGTACGCGCATAAGTGATTACATTCTGACGTAGTACCCACCATATTTGGTAATCATCCAATGTCATGTCAACCAGAAAATAAATTAAATTTAGTTTAATAATGACACTATGTGATACTTGTGTAGACTTGTAGAGTGATTAATTATAAAGAAGCCATCATACAAAAATTGTTAGGTATGCTTTAAGGGATGATAAGTTTCATAAAACATGTTATAATGAGGGTTTTTTGAAATGCCGTTCACCAGGGCGGCAGCACTGAGGCGTCAGGTTCAGAAACTTGTCTAAATTCTCAGAGCGGCTATAGTTTCGTGTTTAAATGATTTGTACGAGTTAATAAAATTATGTAAAAATATAAAATGACCTTCTAGTTACTTTTTCTTTGAGGCTAGATAATTGTGTTTCTTAGCGGGACCTTACCGCTAAGTGGCGCCAACTAGTGGCATACGTTTTAGAAAGACAGAACACTTCTTATGACATTTTAATTAAAGAAAATATTTCATTAATTTTGTGATTTTATTCTTATCCTAAAATGTAGATTTAGAAATCATGACATATTAAGGATCACAGAAGATCGTGATTCTGAGTAGGAAATAAGGTTTATTCCTACTGTATTCGCTACCTAATTTGGTAAAAATATTATTATTGCCGATAAAAGCATATATGATGAAGACTGGACAACACTAATAGTAATGACATTTTATCTAGTCAGGTTGGTAGCATTGTTCAAGAAAATGGAGTCAGTGATAGAATTCAAGACCAAGTAGAGCTACCTTACGAGTATTTGTCTCTTTTTCCTTATGGAATACATCTTGAGATGGTAAAGGATGACAATAGTTTGTTCAGGTATGTCTTAATACACGGAATCTTCCCTATATTTAATCTGTGTTACTATTAGTGTTGTCCAGTCTTCATCGTAGGTATATTTTTACCAAATTAGGTAGCGAATACAGTAGGAATAAACCTTATTTCCTACTCAGAATCACGATCTTCTGCGATCCTTAATATGTCATGATTTCTAAATCTACATTTTAGGATAAAAATAAAATCACAAAATTAATGAAATTTTATCTTTAATTAAAATGTCAAATGTCATAAGAAGTGTTCTGTCTAAAACGTATGCCACTAGTTGGCGCCACTTAGCGGTAAGGTCTCGCTAAGAAACAATTAACTAGCCTCAAAGAAAACTAACTAGAAGGTCATTTTATTTTTTTACATAGTTTTATAAACTCGTACAAATCTTAGAATTTAGACAAGTTTCTGGACCTGACGCCTCAGTGCTGCCGTCCTGGTGAACGGCATTTCAGAAAACCCTCATTATAACATGTTTTATGGAACTTATCATCCCTTAAAGCATACCTAACAATTTTCGTATGATGGCTTCTTTGTAATTAATCACATGTGTGTCATTATTAAACTAAACTTAATTTACTTTCTGGTTGACATGACATTGGATGATTACCAAATATGGTAGGTACTACGTCAGAATGTATGTAATCACTTATGCGCGTACCCTTGCCTGAAACAACAGCTTAAAAATGTGCGGAGCATATTTTTGAATACTTTTTAGGGAACTAGTCGTCTGCCTTTTTGATATTTTTGACCCATAATATCCTTTGTTCAGTGTCCTGTGGCAACCTGTTGGAAATTAAAAACATCGATTCATTTTCTGAGTTGGCTATCAATACATTTATCGATATCACGATCGGTCTGTTAGGTAACAACACACATGCGATACAAATATTTGAATCCCACTATTTATAATTACATTACGAAGGCAAATACGAACGCTTAATTCACAAAACTACACACATGTATCCGGCAACAAATATTGAATAAGATTTTCAGTTACTTTTACCTTAATAAGGTTCGAAATCTTAAAATTCAAGTCAAAACTAAATTACCGGTGAAACGTAATGTCTTTATTTTGTTCATTCAGGTAACCCTGGCGGTTTTTACACCCTGGAACCACACAAGTCATCACTTTTATCACATTCCGTGCACTTATCGAACAGAAATATACATGAAAAGCTTTATTTTAATCACTTTTACTACTTGCGGTTTAGGTGCACTAGTATACCCAAACAAAGATCGTTGACAGGCATTGCCGGCGTCACCCACAGATAATAATAGACCCGGTCTATAAATTTATATGTCTATGGGTAAAAACAAGACTAGTGTTGCCAGAACACAACCAGCGAATAGCGAAGTTATGGTAAAAAAAATAGAATTTGAGAAAGAAATGCGTTTATATCCTTTGCAACTACTGAGATCTGCGGCCCTAGCACGTCTTGTTGGACACTGAGTACTAGACTATTTTTTCAGCCACCAGGTGGGGCTAGACTAGAGTAGCGTCTGGTCCACACAGCCTCGCTAAGTTTAGCTTAACTGTTTTTTTTGCCTTATTAACAAGTATGTTGTTTGATTTTAAGATAAATATTATTTAATTGAGAAGTTTAGACTGATTAGTGATTGCATTACTGTTATGGATGGCCCTATTGAAATTATTAGTAAAAGGTGTATGGTGTAAGGGCCTGTTTCACAATGTCTGGTCAACGCTATCTGTTAAATAACAAATACCACATTCTATTTATCTGACTATGTATTCTTACTGCCGTCACCATACGGCAGATTATTATTAGTGTTAATAGACTCTATTAAATATTAATAAGTATGTTTTGAGGTTTTAAGATGCATATTGTTTGATTTTAATAAACCAAATATATAACTAAATTTATAGTGGTGATAGGTATTTATAACCATTTATTAAGTAATGTTGATTGGCTTTCTAGAAGAAGACTTTTTAAGAAACTAAAACAAAACTGTTATGTTACACAAGTACCTACCTAAATAAAAATAGTAAACTACTGTTGATTGAATAAATGTTTTTAATATCATTATCTCCTTTAATAGGCTACTTGACTCATATCAAATTTAGTGCAAAAAATTATTATTTTCTGTGCTATTTACTGAAAAGATCAATATTTTTCGATTACGGTGTATTATAAGTGTTTGATGGGTACATATTTTTTATTGATAAATTTGTTTTATTTTTTTTAATTTCGTACTCTGAAAACGGTGTCGACCATGATGTGACGTCATAGGATCTTAAACTAACTTCATGTCGAATCTTATACGAGTGAAATTCGCCATAGACATGTAGGCATGTAGCTTTGCTTTGACATTGACATAACATAAGTGACATGTCAAATGTTTGTTTTCGGTTTGAGTGACGTCACACCACAGATAATCTAAGCATTAACATGGCTAGTATCGTTTTGCGCGCGGTAACGAAAGTTTAAATTTTATGTTATAATTTTGCGGTTTTCTAGGTCGTGAAAAAATATATTTATATATTTTTTCCGTTAATCAGATATTGATTAAGAATATAAGACAAACTTTAAAAATTGGTCAAGTAGCCTATTATCTTTCCTCTTGGTTTAGGGTATTATAAAAGATTATAAATACAAAAAATAGGAATTAAAAACAATGTATTAAAAGACATTTGTTACTATAATAACATAATTTATTGCGTATATCACAGAAAAACTTTAACAGATCACAAAAGGCCGACTAATCACAAAGTGGCTTAATTTTATGAAAAATAATTTTGCACTATAGATGCATTGTCAGTGTCAATTTCAAATTCAACTTTGTTTTGTATACAGATATTATGGAGCACCACGCAGCTATTTATTATTTTGGTCGCCTTTTCCGGTGCATAATGCAGAACTCTATGCTTTAAGAGACACCAATAAATAAATAAGCCATTTATAAATTTTCTAAGTGTTTATACAATGAGTTGATTAAATAATTGTCTGTTTCTTCTCAGAAATGAACACCTCTTTGGGTGAAGGCCTCCTCCAACACATTCAACAATCTCCTGTCCTGCGCCAGGATTCCTTGCCAGCTGCTTTGATTATGTCATCGACCCAGTGACTTGTAGGCCTGTCTCTTCCCTGGTGGTCCCATTTTGTGACTTCGTTAGTCCATCTCTTGTCGCAGTAGCGCGATAAAGAGACATCTATATCTGCCTTTTAATACGCCATTACATCTCTCAATAGTTGCACGCCCTTTTTAACCTCGTTGTATCGCTGTTCTGGCATACTATCTGGAATTTACAGCCAAGTCCTTAGCGCATATCCACTGTCACCTAAAACACAACATAAATCACATTCTTATAATCTATCAGAAGATTTTATTAAATATAATTTGACTCCCGTTTTTTCATAGTGTAAAAAATAAGCTGTCGGATCTTTTGACTTTGATATGATTTTGAATTCAAAATTATGACATTCATTCTAAGAGTAGTCGTATGTGCTCTTATACATGCCAATGATTGTTATTACCATGACTTATAATCAATGCTCGGTGAGGGTGGGCTGTTTTCATACAAGTGACATGTATCATGTGACATTTAGTATGAAAACAGCTCGCCCTCGCCGAGCATTGCATATAATTTTGTATTCACAACAAGTCTTATTGAGATTATTTTGGGGCTATATTTATTTACTAGGACATATTTTTGTAAACTTTATCAGTATTCATTTACACAATACTACTTACAATAACTTACCAATGAGGTAGTAATTTCCACCATGTTGATGGATTTCCTGCATAACAGGCTGCACTGTACTTTGATTCCAAATATAATTATCGTGAGTATTCCTTTCCTATATTTCAATTTGCATCACATCTCTGAAAAATAATAATTTAACCATGTTAGAATAGGTACATATGTATACATAAAGCTTAAAACAAAGCCATCTAAATTACATCCTACAGCGAAAATAAGGGGAAAAAATAATAAAAAGTAATTTTATAATTAAGATATTACCAACTGAGTGTTGATTAACATAACTTTACGATTAACATGTTGATAAAACTTTGTAAAAGTACACACACTAGCTCGGTTAGCACCTGGGTCGCGTTTTATAAAGTTACAATTTACAATTTCACTGTTTGCCTCTCTTTCTAGCCAATATGTGCGTGCGTTAGAGAGGCAAACAGCGAAATTGTAAATTGTAACTTTATAAAACGCGACCCTGGCATCAAACTTACTGGTTACTTCTTCAATCAGAGCCCGCACCAAAGGTTTCTTCGGGTTTCATAATTTTTCTTGAATTTGCGGTCACACATAGCAAAAGCAATTTGGTGATTGATGGCGTATGGCGTCTTCGTCATTACCTAAAATAAATTCGTCGAGGCTTGCCATTTCTTTGAGATCTTACTTTTTCGAAATACAAACTAACTAAACTCTGGCTGATGTCACTAGTCACTGCGTCAACACTGTCAAAAGTAGTCACACGGTGATTTCAAATCGAGTGGGTGGGGGCACTCGTAAAGCGATATCATAGGTATGACAATTCTAGTCACCGGTGACATTTCAAAAATACGAACTTAAGGGAAATCAGAAAATCACTTGTTTTCGATGAGAATAAGTCACTGGTGACTTAAAAAATTGATCCCCAGGTTTCAGGGAAAGAAGTCGAATGACGTCAACTCGAACGCAGCCTCTCTCTGCATACATTTTGGATCACTAGCCGCACACGAACGAAAATGTTCGTACGGATATGACGTGTACCCCTTGAGTATAATTTTTATAACATCGATTCAATAATTGATCAACATAGTTATGCCAAATAACGTAGGGTAAGTTCTCCAGTGAATGAACAAATCCAGTGAACGAACAAAATACAAGTTTAATTCGTAAAATAAGCTTTCTGTACATTTCTACTACGCGTTATATTTTTTTTTCGGGTAGGAATATTATTTGGCAAGTTCTGGTAGCACTTACATCAACTCGTATGCATCAGTGTCCAAGTGGCGACGATCTAAAGTGGGCACGTTGCGCCGGTTCGTTTTTTATATGGAGGTGTTATAAGGATTGAGGTAAGCATACGTTGTGTTTAATGTGTTATTGTGTGCGTTTCGTGCATCTTCCAGGTACAGTGCGTGTTTTTTTGAAACCGGAAGGTTATGATTATGCTATTAAAGTATAGTTTAATGTGATTTCGTTTTAAATAGTGGCTTTTAATCCAGTGTTCTATAACTAGAACTCAAAATGGCTTAAACCTAGTGAACGAACGGGGGAGTTCATTCACTGGAATTGCGTGATTTATTGTTTGTTCCATATCTTACGCTTTAGTGGTTATTATAAGTTATGGTTTTCTTTGGATTTAATAGAAATACGCTGTCTAGCAAAGGGCCAGTGTTCGAACAATACTTGATATATTCAATTTTTAATGAACTACCGCAAACACTGTTAGTTCATTAATTGGATTGCGAAAACCAGTGAATGAACTAAATAATTTATTACGTATTTTGTCTGGTTTTAAGACATGGAAAGGTTAAAAAAATCGTATAAGAAATTCCAATATGACCAAAAATTTCTCGACAAACCTCTAAAAGCTGTTGCAACTAGTGAACTATCAAGTGCCTGTTTTAACATCTCAAAATCAACGCTATTTAAATCACCGAAATTGTCCAAATTCATGCCACTGAAGAAACAAACATAGACAAATCTTTGGTTAATCAAAAGTATTCAAGTAGGACTTCATATGCAGAATGAGCCCAGTTTACTTTTTAACGAAAGCGACATATAAGGTCACTCTTCAATGGTCACTGAAGAGTTAATTGAGCCTTCCCAGAATACGCAGATATGTGGAACTGTAATTGATGTCGTTTAGTTATGTTTATAGTTATTATGTCTCATTAAAGTTCAAATTAAATTATCGAATATTACTAGCACTACCAATTAAAAATAGAGTACTTTTTGCATTCTAATTCATTATTTTTAAGGTAGTTCATTCATTGGTTTCATTTGTTCATTTACTAGAATTTTGTGTTCATTCACTGGTGATTTTCCATTTTATCCCCTACAGTTAGCTATAATTTAAAACTGTGCAGCACTAATGCAAAATAAAATTGATTTTAGAAAACTACAATAGTGGATTACTCTATAAGAACATTCATATTTAAACTTCATTATTGCTCCCAGCCACAAAAAATAAATAAAGTTGAAAATTTCCTTAAGTGTTCATTCACTGGAGCACTTACCCTACTTTCTTATTTTTCTTGTTGTTAAAATAATACACAATATTAGAACATTAATATTGGTTATTTATTTCACTTATTATATACCCTTTAATTTCAAAGTCGGTTCTTGATCTTACATTTTACGGTTAATTATTCGACATCACACCAACATCACACATCATCAGCCTATTACAGTTCACTGCTGGACTAGCAATCCTAATTCCTAATAAGGTCCGACCGAGATCTCGGACTCGGTCTCGAGATATCCCTCTAGGCTCTCGGCCAAAAATAGCTGGGACTCTCGGCCATCGCCGAGAGTCGTAATGAGCTGTAATGAGAGTTTTCAACATTTTTTCTGCCACCTGGTGGCGCTAGACTAGGCATCTGGTCCACACAGCTGTCAGATTCATACTATTCATAGGCACCTGGGCCTAAAATATTGAAATTCTATTTTATTTGGAAGAGTATTGATTTTGTAATGGATTACGAATAATACACGGTCGTAGAACTGAAGACTGAGCTATAAAACAGGCGCGCAAAGTCACTGGTATTAAAAATAATTACTATAACTTCATTAATTTCATGGGAATTGACTTGGAACAATTTTTTTTAATTTATTTTAGAAAACAATATTCCTAAAGTAATGGTTTTCAGAATAAATAAACCTAAAAAATCTATAGAAAATTAAATGCGCGTATTTGTTTTGACAATTCGTCAAAACTCCCGCTCAGTGCTGCCATCTCACCTCCCCATAGCGGCAGAAAAAGTATCAAAAACCCTCATTGGCGAGCATGACGCCATCGCGCGAACTTATTGCGATTTTATTGGTGTCATACATTTCTTACAATCATATTGACATGAACTGACGTCAATTTCACTTTAAATGAACGGAAGGAATAATTTAGAGTAAGCGACCCCTATTCGGCTGTCCCAGATCAAAGCCTAGTAAGTGTATTTAGCGAAATTTTACAGGAGAGGCAAATAAACATTTTGTTAAAAAAAAACAGTAGCAGAGACCTTTATCTCACAAGACTTTGTCTTATATAAAGAAGTATAACTTGCTTTATAAGACAAACTATTGAAACTTGATATATGTATCTTTTTAGAACTTTTATGTGCCTTACTAACAACTGATTACAAAAAAATAATAGAAATGTTATGTCAATTAGAAAACTGAAACCTAGCAAGTGGTACAAAAATGGTAAATTTTACTGCTTGTAAGCAGTAAGCTCTTAAAATGTCAAGTATAAAATCAAGCAAATGCTTACTTTGAAATCCGGATTAGGATTACCATTTTAATAAGGTAAAGGTAAAATTGTAGTATAGTGCATTGGGGTAATTTCAAACTACAGAAATTCTGCTCGGGTAATTTCGGAATGAATCTTTATTATGATAAAAGTAACGGTGTGTTTTATGGTAATTTCAAATAAGACGACTTATGAAATGACTGCAAAGCACCCTATTTAGTTGCAATCTAGAGGATTTCAATGATTTTGAAATTACTGACTACCAATCCTTTCCCGCAGAGCTTCGCTGCAAAGTACTTGCTAACAATTTACTAAACATTGAAACTTCCCAAAAACATCACTCTAAGCCGATAAATGTCCACTGCTGGACATAGGCCTCCCCCAGTAGGGTCATTGCCATAACGAGTCATTTTATTTAAAGTTGTCTCGCACTTGTTTTTTGTTTTTGTAACTTTTAATATGATTTCCACTCAGTACCGCGAGCTCTTTCGATCCTGATAGGAGAAAATTTTGGTATCATCTTCTGCTACGAGTGTATGCATGTGCAATAATTGTGCATACCATTCGAATATCACGTGTGTAAACAGTATTACACACGCGACTGTCGGCTTACCAGCGAAAATAAAAAAACGGCAATAAACATTCAATCAGCAATAAGTTTTTCAAAAACTGTTGTACGAAATATCATTTGATATTCACAAGTCTTTACGGTGAAGGAAAACATCGTGAGGAAACCTGCAGACTTCTGCGAAGAAATTACAGTGTGTATGTAAAGTCCCCAAAAAGTACTGGGCCAGCGTCGGAACCACGCAAAATAGGCACGTTTGATGTTGAGTTGTGGAAAGAAATAGAAAGAAATGACAAACACAATATAATAGCAACAAGGCCAACAAGTATTGACATGATTTGATTTGTTTTATCAATACCTTCGTCGTAATTTGAAGCTTCTGATAATTTGTCCAGGGTTCTTTCATAGAGAGACAACGGACAATACCGACAAATAATGCACGACCGTAATGATAGTGACGTTATGAATTATCGAAGATCCAATTTTGTTTATTATCAAATAGTACATTTTTTTGGTCGGTTCTTTGTCGGTTAACAACCAAAACACCCTATACCAATCGTCAGTAGAAACTAAAATGATTGGTAACAAAGCCTAAATAATTGCATAATTCCATAATCGCGCACTTTTAGAACACAATCTTGGTCTTGTCACCAAATTAAAACCTTAAGCCTTGAGTTCACATACACTTTTAGTTAAAATCATTAATATTTTGGCCACTTTGATGACGCTGCTGCCCGTCATCGATCGTCGATAAATAAATGGTCAATATCAATTCAATTCCTCAGTCGACTCTTTCGACACCCGCGGGGCGGTGACAAAAACCGCAGGCAGGGAGCGCGGGAGCGGCGACCATTAGAACGCAAACTTCACTCATTACTGACTTGATAGGTTTTATTTATTGTTATATTTGAATTCCTTGTACGACCCTTCGGCAATTATTAAAATCAAAAACCTAGTAAGGAACAATTTCCATATTCAAAAACCTAGTGTGTTCCATTTACAAACTCAAAAACCTAGTATAGCATGCAGTTGCCAGGTTTTTGGACTTGAAAATGTTACTTACTAGGATTTTGAATATGTTGGTGGCATGTAAGAAATGCCCTTGCTAGGTTTGGTGGGTCTCGTAACTTTGATTCTAATTGAAATAGAAATACAGGTGTTTTTGCATTAGCCGCAGCTCAGTATTTGGGGCAGATACATTAAAAAAACGTATTTTGACAAAAAATGTCCCTTGCTAGGTTTTGATTTGGGACAGCCGTATTATACTATGGTTAAAAATACCTAAAATTAGAATACCGGTTTGTGGGGTACCTATACACAAAAAAAAAACCAAAAAAGAAAATATAAAAAAAAAATTGCTGTATTTAGTTTGTTGTTGGACTTACTATAGGTATTTGCTAGAGATTTTTAATGTAATTTTTACGTTTTTTATCCTTCCTACCAAGTCTCGGTCTCGGCCGAGAATCAAATTTATTCTCGGTCTCGGTCTCAGCCGAGACTAAAATTTGGGTCTCGGTCGGACCTTAATTCCTAATTCGCGTAAAATAGTGTGTGATGTGACCATCCCAAGATTTATTGAATTTCCCGCCAAAAATATTAGTGAAATTTCAATGGTAACATTTAGGTAGTTAAGGCAAGAAATCGTACAAATTGGTACTGAAGGATCTGGCAACACCGTACAACGCTTCAGCTCCCTACTGTGTTCCACTCATGTTCCATTAGCTTTTTCTTGCTATGTTGCCAGATAATAAATTGAATTTTATAATTTACCACTCAAGTGAATAATTACAGTCAACGATTTCGTGAACTTGGATATTAGTCATTTTTAGATTTTAGATTTTGAATCAACTACGTTTTATTTTATAAGTATTAAACGCAGACTTTTGGATGGTAAGTAGAGACATCTATTGGAAAAGTTGCACACTTTATGTACGAATACAAAGCTACCTCTAACTTTCATCCACATCCGTATTCCGTAGTTGCCCTAGTGTTCACAAATCTGCTGACAAAGCTAAGAGATGGCGTTTATACTAAGTTACATTAATATAATAATCGTAGAGTATTGATTTTCGGGTCGCGTACCAGATGGGTGAGAAATTGAAAAATACTGATATACGAGAACCAATAACCAATCCTGAACGAAATCCTAAGGTAAATAACTAAAATTATAGAGAGGCTATCCTGTCGAGGTGCTTCACGTATCTGGATGGGTGATGGCATTAATGACAAATAATATAACACTTCGTTTTCATTGTAATTGTGTAGGTACTCATGTCTTATGTTATGATGACCCTTAAAAAAGTGCGAAAGTGATGCATAGCGATATAAGCCATAAAAGCGGGACCATCATAAATATAAACCACTTGCTCAATAGAAGATATCCTTTGCATGTCTGGCACGCTTCTTAACCGCGGGCGGGGCGGGACCTTTATGGAATAAAGTATACCTATTGGTCCAATAATTTTATACATCTCTAATATCTACCTATGCGTGAAATCTGCTAGATCAGATTTTTAACAGACTTTATAATCTTATTTGCCTAATTAATAATCCAATTTTGTGGCCTCGAGGGCCGAACGCAACTTTGTCGAAAATGACAATGCCGTGAAAATATAGTTTATTTTTACAAGTTTGGTGTCTAGGTATAGACCTTACAGGACAAGTTTCTGAAAAACCCTTAGTAGACTTGCTACAATATGATAAGTACTAAATTGCCTCTATAGGTACCTATATACTGTATATACCCAATAGTTTACGAGATGAAGTCTATCAAAGTTTATCTTTCCGAATCGACTTCAAAAACCGGCAAAGTGCGAGTCGGAATCGCGCGCGAAGCGTAGGTACCATTATAAATTTATCATTAAAAAAAACAGTTAAATCAATCTACCTCAAAAACTGTTAATTTAATCAAACCAAAAATCGTTGATAGTGTTCATTAATACGCATAACATAATTTTATTTTTGAATTTTATACTGTTTAGATTAAATTAAAAAATAGACGGGAACCACATTTTTCAGACGATAGCTGATATCTCGAAAACGGTTCGCTTAAATGTAAATGTAATTTATAAACCTTCATATTATTTTCATATTTGTGTGACATGTCCCAGATATTTATTTATTTATTATTTTATTATTATTTATTTATTTTCAAACTCCTTTCTATTGATACACGCTTATATACTTCAGTTCCATGTATGGAGGGCCTCACCCCAATATGTTTTTTTACAATATAGTATCATAATTCTTTAGCGGTTTATACAACCAACACATATCCTTACCAAATTTCAATACTGTAGCATTTATAGTTTCCAAGTAAATCGGCTGTGACAGACGGACAGACGGACATAACGAATCTAATATCTATAAGGGTTCTGTTTTTGCCATTTTGGCTACGGAACCCTAAAAATAGAGGAGGTTCGCATTGCGACACCTCATAACATTCGACTGGGAGAACCAATTTTGATGATACTTTTTTTATTTGAAAACTGATGCTCACCGATTGGTCCCATTCTAATGTAGTCCAGTTCTGACAAATGGCATCCATGATAAAACCTTAAAAGTCATAAATTTGCATTAACCATATCTCGATACCACGTCAATCGATTTCGATAATAATTTTGACTATAGGAACTTGTGGATGTATTTTAATAATACCAAATAACTGCTACCTATTTGTCGACGTTATTAATATGTATGTACCTATACCAAATTGCAAATTTCTAGTCCTTATGGTCACTGAGCTATGCTGCGAATGCGAACAACATACAGATGGCGAAAATCGGTAAATTTGATCACATAATTTTTGGAGAGTCTGATGCCATAACTTCGGAAGGGGACGACGATGACGGCTTAAGACTATTCAAATAAAAACATGTTTAATATCTAGTGGGTACAAAGTTGAATTTATATATTATACTCAAGTACACTGAACAGCAATAAAAAAATGGTTAACCTATGAAAAAATTAACCCGTTTTTATTTGAATTTAGTGTAGATAAAATATACTAATGTGATTAGGGCTGTTAAGTTGTCGTTTTGATGAAAATTACCAAATTTCTAACATCGAATAGGTATTTGTCCTACAAAGAAAGGTTGTCAAACGACTGCTTTTTTGTGTACCAAATCACAGACCAAATTCTAATCCTAAAAAACTGACTATAGTTTCTACCCGTTATAAATCTGTGTATAGGAAAGTATTATGATGAAAGAAAAATCACGGCATCTTTTACATTTATGGCCCGACATGCTTCGAGCCGATTATATTTTGATTAAATCAAATCAAAAATCAAAATCAAAATAAAATACCTATATAAAACGAAAAAAAAAAAAAATGTAAATTATTATAAAATTAGAAATAATATAGAATTACATTGTTGATCACAAATAAAATCAAAATATTTTATTAGGTATCAAAATCTGTTTACATTATAGGTATTTTGTGGCCAGCACCTCCTGGTAAGTATAGCAATACTTGTGTTAGGAGGCACCGCTCTTTCCTAACGGAACTTATTCAGTAACATTATCAGTATATGATAACTTACAAAATATTTATAAATAACTATCAATTACTAATATTGGATATCGCCAAGATTATTATTACATCCAACTTTAGATTAACCTATATAATTATTTGTATAGTGTGTGTTTGTAAGTGCGTGTGTGTATGTGTGTGTGTGCACTAATATACTTGTTTGTTTGTTCATTTATGTTGCATACTATAAATGTTTATCTAGTTTGTTTTAATTTACGACGGTTTTAGCTTATTTATTTATTTACTAATTTTCTTATTAATTTAATTTAGCTCGTAAGAAGTGATTCGGTATCTTCATAATTTAAAGTTAGTAACCATTCTTCTACCACTTTTTTACATTTGTTTAGCTGCATAGGGTAGATATTGAGAACTTTATTTATTTTATTGTATAACTGAGACGATAGAGCAATGAATTGTCTCTTTGCAAATTGAGATTTCGCGGGCCAGTAAGGGGCCACTACATTGTTGCGTCTCCGAAGAAGTAGGTAGGGACGGGTCAAATTTGAGTTTCCTGTGTTGTTTAAGCACCGCGTGTAAAACATATAACTGCCTTGTGGTCATGACATTTATCTCTCTATAAAGCTCATTCGTTGGGTATCTTCTTGGTAAATTTCGCATAACCTTAAGTAAGCATCTCTGACCTCGCTCCAGCTCCAGAAACTTACTCTTTGTTGCCCCACCCCATACAACAATGCAGTAGCTCAAAACTGATTGTGCTAGAGTTTTGTACAATTGACCTATTAAGTTTTTGTTGGCAACATTTCTGAGAATTTTAAAAACCCAGATCAGTTTTCTTAACCGGTCCTTAACATACTCGACATGTGGATGCCAGCTTAGTCGCAGGTCCAAGATGACACCAAGGTATTTAGTGGCGGGTACTTTCGCAAGTTGTATGCAGCTACACTTAGTAGTAAGCCTAGTTGGTAAGTAATTTTGGTCACAAGTGTGTATTTTTAAGGTTCGTTCGGAATTAGGTTGCGAATTTATGTATTTAGAAAAGCACATATAATTTGTTTTATCCACGTTTAATATTAGGAGGTTCACTTTGAGACAAGAAGATATCAGCTGCATACCTTTTTCAGCATGATCGTAAACGGATTCCCAAGTTTTTGCTTTGAAAAGTACAGCTGTGTCATCCGCATAGGAAAAAATAAGCCCATTATCTACTCCAAGATTGGTAAGATCGTTTATGTAAATCAGGAAGAGGGTAGGACCGAGGACGCTTCCCTGTGGGACACCAAAGGTAATCCCCTCCTCCCGACTCACACAATCGCCCACCTTAACTCTCTGTGTCCGGTCACACATGTAGTCATGAAGCAGTTTTAAAGGAGTTCCCCGAATTCCTATTCGTTCGAGTTTATGTACAAGAATTGAGGGAGAGACCGTATCAAAAGCCTTCTGAAGGTCTAGGAACACTGTCAGACACTTCTCACCGGCATCTGTCACCTTGGTTATTTCGGAGGTAAGCGCCATAACCGCATCCTCCGTAGACCTGCCGTTTCTGAACCCAAACTGTGAATCCGAGAGTATGTTAAACGTATTAAGATAAGATTTAAGTCTAGTGTTTAGTGCTTTTTCTATAATTTTAGATACGGCAGGTAATACGGAAATTGGTCGGTAATTGTTGGCACTGTCTCTCTCTCCACTCTTGTACACTGGCGTAACAATCGACTGTTTTATGGGACCCGGGAAGACTCCAGTGTCGAAGCAGAGGTTAATTAGGTGACTAATTATAGGTACTATTATAGGTCTAGCTAATTTAAGGAAGCGGGTGGTTATGCCGTCCCAACCTGGGGCGCTGTCTATTTTAAGGTTCGAGATGATGTTGTCAATTTCTTGAGGATCTGTATTAAAAAGGACAAAAGAGGATGAGTAGGTCTGAGTGGGTAGAAAGGAGCAAGGTGTTTCCACAGCAGTGCTGCTATCAATGTTCTCAGCTAGGTTTTTGCCAACATTAGAGAAATAGTTATTTACGTAGTTTACCGACTCTGTCGCAGATGATTTCGAGCTCAGCAACTGTATATTTTGTGATTTAGTAGTTTTATAATGGGTTATTCTTTTTATGGCCGTCCACAGCGCTTTTGGGTCTTTGGATGATTTGATAAGCAGTTCTCGGTCATATTTTTGTTTTAGTTTTCTTATTAATTTATTACAAAAGTTGCGGTATCTACTATATGTCACACGAAGGACCTCATTGGTTGGATCGGAACGTAGATTCTTTTGCATCTTGTCCCGGTTCCTTATGCAGCGTAGTATGCCAGATGTGCTCCAGGGCTTTATATTACGCAGTCTATTTGGTACTTTTGTCACTATTTTACTTTTGTCAAGTGAAGTCATGAGTTTATAAATAAGTTGCTGGGTAACGTAAAGGGGGTCGTTACTAGTCAGTAGTAGGTCAATGTTTGTATTTTTGAGATGCTCTAATGCGATATTAAAATTTACTTTTTCGATATCTTTTTGTGGGATATGTTTGATGTTTTGTCGTCTAAGTGCCAAGAACACAGTTTGATGATCTGAAATGGAGGTGTTTAAAATTGCTATATGAGCTGATGTGTTACGGTCGCTGATTTTAAGAATAACATGGTCAAGACAGCTATTTCCTCTCGTGGGGAGCATGTGGCCTGGAAGTAGGCCCTGTGTAGCCAGCATGTCAAGATAATTTTGTCTGTTTTTAGTGTCGTGTAAAGGTTCCTGTGTTCTTGGAATAAGATTTATATTTATATCGCCTATTATAATGATTTTTCGAGTAGTTTTAATAGTTTACACATAATGATTCTACGAAGGCCGATGCGTCCAGGTTAGATGGTGATCTATAAATACCCAGAAATATTGTATCTTTAATTTTTAATTGTACACATGATGCATGTTCAAGCTTGATTTCTGTCGCAATAGCATTAAGATTATTTTTGAAATACATGACTACACCGTCATTCTGATTTAAATTGTATTTAGATGCTAGCGAGGTGTAGCTGTTCATGTTTGGAATAGGTTTGTGAGGTGCTAAGCGGCATTCAGTAAGTATAAGAACATCTAAGTCGAAGTTCAGCTGAGACAGTGTAACATTCAAGTTTCCAAAGTTTGCGTAAATACTTCTGATGTTTTGTGTTGCAACTGTTAGATCTTTATTTGTTAAATGAAGGGATTTATTAAGGTCAAGCATGTCGCATACAATAGACTGGGCTATTTCAATTGAATCTATTTCATTTAATACATTTGGGTGTGGATTCATTTATCGGAAATTGTGTAGACTAGCAAGGGTATTATTTAGTGGTTTATTTTTTATCGCAGCTAACCGCAATATGTAGGTGTATGGCTTCTTACAAGATAAATACATGTGGCAATAATTTGGCTTAAAAATGTGTAGAAAATGTGTTGGTGTGTACTTACAGTAAATTAAAAGTAATATTGGCATAAAATCCAGCTTACACATCTCATTTCATATATAACTTTTAGTGTGTGAGTGATTAAGACAGACTGCACAATCGATAGGCGGCTCTCTCTTAGCTGTGCTTCCTACTCGTATAATTAAACTATGAGGCATAGCTTGGTTCGAACCGCTATAACGGAAATTCAATTAAGCACATACCGTGGACCACATATTCAAGCTAGATGTCCCATCTAAACAGGTAATTTTGTTAAATCGCAAAATAATGCATCTATGTCTTTATAGAAAGGCCTGTCGTGAATTTTGTGATAATGATCTCCATTACCCATAGCTATAATTGTACAATCCGGTGGCACCTTAGATTACGATGCATCCAATTTTACACCTCAAAATTTCCTGTAACCTTGCCATGAACTGCTGCCTCGCTCGCTCGCACCAATACCTACGCGAGTACGAGGGAGATGGATAGAAAGTAAGTTCGCGTTAATAACACGGCTGTAGCTCATTAAATGCACACAAGTCTCCAACATGATCACGAGTGCTCCGGAGAGTATATAAAGCACGGTCCTAGCGAGCGATATATAATTGTAGATTATACACCAAGGGGATAAAGCACTGTTTTATGTAACGGGCGCGACATTGAATCCTGAACGTAACGAAGGATTCCCAGTTTTACTCCCAAGCGCAGCGAGGGCGTTATAGGTTTAATTCCCGAGCGAAGCGAGGGAATTAAGACTAAGTCCTGAGTGCAGTGAGGGATTCAAGCGCCCAAGACAAAAACAGTTTTATTCCCGACTTTCCCGAGGTATATACTCTACTTTTCTCACTATATGCAAGTCAATAAAAAACCGGCTTGATTATTAATACTTCATCATCATCATCATCATCATCAATATCAGCCGAAAGACGTCAACTGATGACCTGGTGAAGGTCGCAGGGGTCCGCTGAATGCGGGTGGCGTAGGACCGATTATTGTGGCAATCTTTGGAGGAGGCCTATGTTCAGCAGTAGTGACACTTAGTAGATAATATTTATTGCAACAAATTAATAGTGTTGCAATTAATTAACTTAAATGTTTAAATCGGGTGCAAGGCTCGGCGCGCGCCTAGCCGTGCACGGCCAACTCGATTTTCGGGCGGTGCTTACTCATTTTGCTTAACGAAGCTAGGCTTTATCGTCGTAGCAATAAAGTGTAATTACATCATCGCCCGGCAGGTGATAACGAAATTTCATACAACATTATAACCCGGTTTTTGCCAAGGGATATAATGTCTTGCTTTTCGTGAAGATAATATGACATATAATCCGGCTTTGACGAGCATGAGGTGTGAAAACTTATTATTAGGCCTTGCGGAAGGAGGACAACACGATGTCTTACCTTACACTGTCAGAAAACATTGATATTGCTATTCTATTATTTAAGTACTTTGAAAACATTATACTATTTTCTGTGAGGCAACTGTAACATAATGAATTCAGCTTAGAATAGAAATACATTGGATTTAATATTCTTGCTACAAACCTTATACCTTCCCTGAAGTTGCCAAAGATAACACAAATCAATGCTTAATAATAGCCAATAGGGAACAAGGGATGTTACGATGCGACCCCCACTGATTTCATCGGTGTATCAGTCAATGCAGGCTAGCTTTAATTTGCTGAAGCTGTTGTGGAGCATCGACTTAACGACTTTTTAAAGGTTGGTTTCCTTACCTATCATTATCATCAATCATGAAATGCACAACAGAATTGAGAGTCCTATCGATGAGCCTATGTTACTTATAAGTGCAGATAATCTCTTTTTAGTGTTCTCGAGGTTACATCACATCATAACTTGTGAAAGAACAACAAAGAAAAACCTCATAAAAGTGGTTTCTGTACTCGACTATTTTCTTTCCCAAAAGTACGTACCTAACCTATACAGGGTGTAATCGATAAGTGTTTACAGGCCATAATTCCGTAAATATGAGAGATATCAGAAAAAAAAATACTGATATCGAAAGTGCATTACCCAACGAGTAAAATTACACTAATAACTTGTTTGAAATAGAATCAGAAATATCTCAAATATTAAATTCAAACCCTCCAATACATTTAGTACGTAACCGTTCATTCAAAAACTAGTTTAATACGAATATTTTTTTATTAAGAATAAATGTTAAATTAATTATTTCATAAACGGTAGTATTATTATTTTATTACAATGTATTCCTACAAATAACGAATCTCGAACAGTTTTATCTCTTACGACACCCGACATTCTTTAAGGCTGTAAGTCGTCATACTAAATGTATGGGAGCGTTTTAAGTTAGTATTTTTAATATTACTTCATCTATTTAGAAAAAGTTATTAATGTTATTTTACTCGTTGGGTAACGTACTTTCGATATCAGTTAAAAGTTTTCTGATATCTCTCATATTTACGGAATTATGGCCTGTAAACACTTATCGATTACACCCTGTATAATCGTAACATCATTTTGGATATTTAATGCTGGTAACCGCTAGTCAGTCAACTCGTAGTAACGCGTGCATGTAAAAATAAATGTGCTCAGTGGTATAGGAACAGATAAGTAATTACAAAATAAAAATAATTTATGTAGTCACTATCAAAAACTTCTACTTAACTAAAATATACAGGGTGTAAGTCTAATACGGGCGAAGCTCTTAACGGGTGTTAGTTTACGACATAATAAGTACATTGAAATAACTTTTACTTAAAATTAGAGCAACAAATTTTTCCATAAAAAAATAATTCGGCGCGCAATGTAGAGCAATATACGCGAGTTAAATACCTACTCGTTGACAGCTAATTTCAGAAGCAGATGACATAACTGCCATGTCAACAATAACAAATGTTTGTACCTACATTGCTGCTCCGATAATCTTAAAAAAAATCTGTGGGGTCATAATTAAGAGTAACTTTAAAAAAACCTTGTAATCTATGATTACACTAATGAATCCCATGCCTGGTTTAATTGATCGCCCGTATTAGACTTACACATTGTATGTCAGTGGTACAGTAGGAATTAACCTTTATACGAGTAGTTTCGCCACATACGTCTGATCGTCGTTTGTCTGTGCGCAGCATAGCTCAAGGCCGTTAGTATTAGTACTAGAAAATAGCAATTTGGTACAGATATATTAATCACTATACCTAAATATTTTTGTAACAAGAACAAGAGATTGACGAAAATTAAACATCGATGATATCAATAAATCTTAGGTAAAGTAAAAGCGAAATACAATTAATTTTAAAAATAAGTAATGTCCGTAGGTAGGTCTCTTACACTAAGTTGAAAGAATACAATTCAAAACGACATGTAATTTATTTTGTATCGTGTATTTAGTATCCAATCAAAACAAAAACGAAATTTGGAAAATATTGTGACGACATAGGCATAGGTACTTAACATAAAAAAAAAATTGCCTGAATAGAAAGGCATGTCTTGCATTTCTTTCCGGTGCATTTGAACCTAAACTCAAATCACCCTATTGCACAGGACATCAGAATATCGAAAACACACATTCTCATATAAACACATATTCAAAATAGCCTAACACCGAAATACTCAAGTCCCAAAACACCCTAAAACTCTAAATCCAAAACGAACTTATCTCTATTAAATACTGTTACTAATATAGCCTACTGGCATAAAAGCAAAAGGTCAAAACAAGCTATTCCTACAATACACGATTCATGTTATATACTATTGTCAAAATACAAAGGTGACTTTATTAAGTTTTTCACCTATAACGTTTATTAAAAATCGAAAAGGCTACGCCTGTTGCTTTACGATGGGCATACATATAATTTAAGCCACACGAATAAAAATCAAACTAATAATTGGAAATGTGTAAATAGAACCGAAGGATGCTATGCATCAGTGACATTGGACAAACACAAAGACAAAATCCTGAAAGAAAGTGCACATGTTTGTCACAGGCACCGTGATCAAAATGTCGCAGATATCTTTATATGTAGACAATTGCAAAAAAGAAGTGTGTAGGAAGATGTCGTCTGTTAAGAAGATATTCGAAGAAAAATTAACTAAAATAGCTGATGAAAATATTATCATGTGTTCATATGAGCAGAAAAAAAAATTCACTGTACAGGGCAAGACAAAAGTTTTTAGGCCAGAAAAATACCGAATTTACCCGCCGAGAAAATGTTTAGATACCGGAATTGTTGCCAGACTCCTTTTTGGCTGTGGAAGATGGAACAGAAAACAAAATTTTGATATTTGCAAGCCCCAAAAGTAAACAGTTTCTGCAAAGAAAAATAATGAAATACAATATTTCGGCGACGGTACCTACAAAAGAGTTCCAAAACCATTTTCTCAAGTATACAGCATTCATGCCGATGTCGGTGTAAGCAGCAAAACAACTAATGTTGTACCCGTTGTATTTGCATTGCTTCATGACAAAACCGAAAGGACATATAATAGACTTTTCACCTTAATACAAATTGGGTGTGAACATAAAGAAATTTAAATGTGATTTTGAATTGGCACAGGTGAACTCCTGTCGTTCGGTTTTTCCCGACTGCAAATTGGCCGGATGTTACTACCACTTCCGTAAAGCGGTTTGGAAAAAGGGTAAAGATTTGCAAGTAGTAGCGACCGAAGAGGGCCGAAAACTAGTGGAAATGAGTGCTAATTTGGCATAACTGCCGGCAGATGATATAAACGATTGTTGGTTGGCCATTTTAAGCGAAGTACATGCTATCACGCCAAAAGTATTACTGTTTAAAAAATATATGGAGTCATTTTGGCTCAAATTAGGACCTGAAATTAGGAGCTGCATTCATGAAAAGAACCAATGCAACAAATTAAAAAAAGAGTCCAGATATCAAGACACACGAATCAAAAACAGCCTTTTCAGTGGGGCTAGCAGGCGTCGTGTCGACATCGCTTTCGACAAAAAATACCGTGATCTATTGATTGAGCTGTACATAGGGTATATTGATGCGATAACGTTTTTAAAACATGTGTCTTTTTAAAAGGCAAGATTGCGATAAAGCAAAAAATAGCACAACAGGTAGTGCAGATTAACTAGGTATTTAGTTTTTCAAGACAAGGAGATAATTTATTTAAGTTTAGTTTATTTTATCAAATTTTATAAATATAATATCCTTACAATTTATACGATTTTGTTTAATTTATAACCTACGAAATTGTATTTGATGTAAATTCAACAAATTTTTAACTATTCCATTTTTAACCCTTTAAAGCAGGACTCAAAAAAATCCTGAGTTCAAGCCTCAACAAAAATAAAAATACAAAATGTTGCAGTGATGCAGGAATGGTCGTTTTTTAGACCGGTGCCCTATAAAGAGTTAATCATTAAAAAAAATAGACAACTGTGGCTTTTTTTTTTTTTAGGTTTTAATATATTTATTTTCAAAACTACAATATTTATGTACATAGATTAAATCTAACTAATCTACTTAACCTAACCTATATCTAAGATTGGCCCTTGTGGCATTGTACCGAGGATGCTGGCGGCATTTCCTCGCTGTATCGCAATACTGATGCGTTGTGCGAGGAAGTCGCCAGCTCTTCGGTCTCTAGTTACATCAACCAGACGTTTCGCGATCTCAGCAAACAATTTGCGTGCGCTGTGGCTTAAAGTGCATTTAGACCAAACGAGCATTCGCTCATTCAATCTTAAAAATAGGTATTTAATTTTATCCTTCAAAAATCGAAAACAACAAGTTAATTTAAAATCTGTTCCATTAAGGCACTGGTCTCACCGCGAGCTACTAAGCTATGAACTATCGGCTATAAACACGAACAAAAGATAAGCACTCCCGTGTAAATAAAAGAGACACGGCGATACTCACCCGGCGGTGATAGCTGATAGCTGGGCGAGTATCGCCGTGTCTCTTTTATTTACACGGGAGTGCGTATCTTTTGTTCGTGTTTATAGCCGATAGTTCATAGCTTAGTAGCTCGCGGTGAGACCAGTGCCAACTAGTCTCGTTGTTTATATTGCATTGTACTGTAATAATAAATAAGAAATAGAGAAAGAGAAAGAGAGGGGGAGAGAGAGAGAGAGGAAATAGGGTGTTTTGGTACTAGAGTGTTTTAAGACTATTTTATTTTAGAGAATGGTGTATTTTTTACGATTAGTGTATTATGGGACTAGTTTGATCTGAGCTTCAACTCTTATGACATTAGGTGATGCGGGAGTAGTACATAATAAAGATAAGTGCGTTCTGTTTTAGGGTGTTTTGGGCCTTGGGTATTTTGGTGTTAGGCTATTTTGCATATGCGTTTATATGAGAATATGTGTTTTTGATATTCTGCTGTACTGTGCAATAGGGTGATTTGAGTTAAGGTTCAAAATTCAAATGCACCGGGAAGTTGCATTTCTTATTTACTTGATTTTACTGGTAGAGATTAGGGAATGCAAACGGGTTTTAGAAAGTATGGAACCCGGAAATTATTCACCGAAATCTCATAAAAATAAAAACCAATTTGCATGCTCTGATAGAGATGGTTGACTGGTAGAGAATACCTTAAGGCATTAAGTCCGCCATTTGTTATTTTTAACTGGGCAATAAAGAACTTATTGTGAAAACACAAATCAGATTATTTGTTTTACTAAATATTTTGCTTTTTGCTTTTATTTTTTCCCCAGTATAGTCACACTACTTAATACTATATAATATAAATTATAAATATTGGATGTCATATAAGAGTATCAAAGAAAAAACAACCAAGATGAAAAATAAGACCCAGAAAAGACAGTCGTTGGTGATCTTGGTCGTCTTTTCTTTGGTATATGACATCCAATATTTACCTATAATGGGCAATAAAGGTTAAATAAATAAATACATTTTGCAAAATTAGCATCTTTATTAAGAAAAGAGACTGTACCTACTCGTCGATAAGCATTACGTGTCGATGTTTCACTTTATCAATCACTCGATTGTGCTAGAAAAACATAAAACAAAACTAATCGCCCAACAGTTTTTGAATAACCACGGAAACCTACGCTGAGCACTGCCAGACATGCTCTTGATTAGTTTTTATTAAAGTATGTATCTTGACATATACCGTTCGTTCTTAAGGCTCATTGTGTAGCTGTTGGAATTCCTTTATAAAATAAATAAATAAAATATCACAGTGCGGCGAAATACTACACTTTGCAGAAAAGACCGAGAATGCAATAGTACTCGTAAATAATTTACCGATGACGCTCTTTAATGGGCTGATAATTAAAGTACTCGACTCAGGTTTGGTCTTCGATTGATAAGTACAACTAACTCGGGAAACACCCAGTAAAAGTACCTACTACGTGTAGGTCGATAACGACGGGGATTCTTCGCGAATCAGGGTTTCGACCATTTTCATTTATTCACCGCAGGCCCAAAAAATGGTGAAAATGTATGTAAAAGCATTCCCATTTTCAGCATTTTGCCTTCTTCCAAAAATAACTCCCCAAACTATAACGCATCATGGGTTCTGCAATAGGACAATGCCAACACTAAATGGAAAACTGGAAATGGCGTCACAACACCTAATGCCAATCCAATTGAAAACGCTTAGGGTGGATGAAGCTTAAATTACAGGGAAAAATACTTTTAGTGTTAATGACCTGACTCGAGAAAAGCTAGTTTATAGGTTACCTCACACTTACGCCTAAACTGTAGATGTACTTAGTACAATTGGTGTAAATTACTTGTTTGTGACTCCCTCTAATCTATAATAGACAATAGTACAGGTTAATCTTAGGTTAGGTTAATTCACCAAAGCTGGCACGAATGGATCGAGTAGGTAAATGACGGAAAGTATCTGTGTGTCAAAATCACAGTAAATACAGGTTGACAGCAGAGCCGCATTCACACAATGATAGATGGCATTCAGTTCATTCATTCCATTCGTGCTAGCTTTGGTGAATTTACCTGTACACACCTCTGGCCGTATGGCAGTATTTGATACCTAGGTATTTCATAAATGAACACTACTTTACAGATTATTCATGTTAAAATATAAATTGCCTTTTAGCTACAATGCATTAATTTAATACTTAATTGATTTTTCAGTACAGATGGTGCTTTTTTACGCTCTAGTGAGAGAAATGGTTTATTTTATAACTTCGGAGGGTCATTTGTACTGAAAAACGTCGTATGGTACAGTGCGCAAAGGAAATTCGTAACTCATGTCGATTTAAAACACTCCACTCATTTCGTACTTATTTTTTTCTTACATTTATCGTAATGTACTATTGTAGAAGTTGAATGCTAACATAACACGGCATAAATAAGTGCAATGTTTTGTCGTAAGTAAAGCCTTTATTTTCGTACCCTCAATATTCCGAGAATTCGATAACCCGATCAGTTTTGTTCTCCCCTCGAGATTAAAGTTATGGAGGTTCTACTTTACCACTAGAGAATAAACCACGCTGCTGAAACTTGTATGAAGGTAAATATAGAGTATTGGATTTGTTTTTGCGGGTTGTTATTTGACGTTCCGTTCAGTCCGCGCACGCTCTATAAATTTTGTGCAATGCCTACATGTGCAGAATTAAGTATTTATGCCCGATATTTTAAATTTAGTAGGTACCTACAGCATACCTCTGCGAGTACATGGCAATGTACTTACCTATAAGTCTGCACTTATAGATATGTATACTGCCACCTACCGCGTGATGAATATAGGGCGTTCAATTAAACTTTTATACTTGTAGTTAGCTGAGCCGCTTTAACAAAGGTCCTGTCCTGCCCAGTGTTATACTTTGAATGACGTTTACTTTGATATACTTAAATAAATATAATTCATTTAGTTGTAGACCGTACGCCATATAATGTCTTTATCAGTTAATTTTTAGCCAAATCTGCAATGATTATCCGATATACTTTGCTATATTTTTATAGTGGATTTTATTTGGATAGTTTGATTGTCGTGTTAAAGCAGAGATCAATACCTAAACTCAAACTTTACTTAATGTTGTGATGAGCTCGTATTCCAATAATCAGTGTGATGAAACTGCACCGCAGCTGCATTTCTGGTTCCGCATGACGACCTACTCGTACCTGCCCTGTAGGTTGCCATCTTCATGATCTAGATTCTAGACGGTGTGGCAGATACTGGTTTCGTTGCTGCCTACTATAAGTACGACTCAACACGTGGTGCAGCGCGTGGTGTTTCCACTCGTTGTATTCGGTGAGAAATTCACATTTTGTTGGGCTATTTGAGCCCTGATCTGAGAGCTAATGTTATTTTATTAGTCTTCAAGTAAGAAGCCTTGTTAAGTCTATTGAGTAGAAAAACTTGAGCAAGTAAATTCGTAGTTGATACTGAATTAGAAATTTATCTCATTTGAGATATGATTACGTAACATTTAAAATAAAGGCAAGCATTGTTAAAAGTAGGTATTGAGAATCTGATAGCATGTAGCAGTAAGTATTTTAGTTCATATAAAAATATGTTGTGTTTTTACTAGATACGGCCAAATTGGTTTTATAACATTCCGCATGGTCCGCATTGATTAAGTACCTGCATATTCTTACTAAAAAAATACCTAACATATTAGGTACTTACAATTTTAAGATGATTAAGCAATACAATACATCGTATATAAATGTATGTACGTGTTATATGCGAGTTGATTGAAAGTTGTAGGGGCCCGGTCCGACGGGTCCTCGTAAATCTGTGCCTAATGTGACCGCCTGACCGCTAACTGATTTGAGCGGAACGTTTTATTACCTATTTCTACGTCCGTACCTTTACCTATACCGGTAGGTATTTTAATTTTATTCTAGTTTCAAGATAAACATAAAATTTGCCATTTTTTACTACTGAGTAATTTATTCCAGATTATTATTATTTTAGCATTACTGATTGGTCCCATTTACATATATCTAACCTTGGTTCTAATTATGAAATCCATAAGCGATTAAGAGAATATTCATTTCATTTCAAGTTTGTCAGGTTACTCACTATCCACCCAGTATGACAAGTGTACTGTTACAGAATACTCGTAGTGTAGTGTAGGGTTATTAAAAAAGCGGTTTTTGATGTCAAGGCTTACCCTTAAAACCTTATTTGAAAAAGACAATGATGGAAAAATATGGTTTATAAAACTCATTATATAAAATCTCCAAGAATCGGACAAACGCCCGTCGTTTTGATAACATAACCCTATTCCGTACAGTAGGGACTTCCTTATCTTATGATGTTAACATATTTTATTTAATAGGATGTTTTTTAATAACACTAACACAAAAGTTATATTAATATATATTTTTTAGTTAATATATACCTATATTTAGGAGATCCCAAATCTTTGTTACTTGTACAAGTTGTACATACCATGATTGTGACCAATAAACGATCTAAAAAAATATATTAATATACGTGGGATACATAATTCGTTTAAATAGTTCTTTTTATGATACATTTTCACGGGAACCGATGAAGACATTGCACACTCAATAGATCGAAATGCAATATCAAAAATTCTTAATCGTTTATGGGTCAGAAATTCACAATCATGGTGTACAAGTAAACAAGAGTTGTTAAAAGGATTCGTAACTACACTAGGTATTAAAAACATAACATCTATAATTTGTTTTTTTTTTTATTTTTTTATTATTTGAAATTTGGTTAATAAAGAAGCAGTCATCGACAACCTTTCTTCTTAGGACATATATTAGATATATAAAAATCACAGACTGTACCTATTTAAGATGAAAGTTTGACATAAAATGTCGCAGATAAAAGACCTTGTGCTTCCTGCTTTTAATGCTAAAATAACGAACTACTTATAGTTTAAAACAGTTGAATGGCACTTGAGCTGAGCAACACAAATACTATCTGAGTGTAAATAATGTAAATAGATATTCAGAATTATAGTTTATAGATGTCTATTATTGTAAATGGCTCGATAATGTTTTCTTGTCCGCGATGTCCGTGTGCCCTTTTTTGTGGTAACAAAGTTGAAAGCAAAGCGTACACCGATAGCGCGGCCCGTTCAGCTAACTGTCGTTATCATCAAAGCGAGATGGTTTTAGTCCGCAGACAGGTGGAAAAAGCATTCCATCGTGGGCGTCCTGCCATCCTCAGTCGAGTTGGGCCTGCCGCCGGGGCCGGCTTGGTGGAATCTAATGAAGATTTCCTCCTTCTACAAAGAAGACATCGCTAACAATTTGCTATGCGAATGTGTTACTTCATAATAAGCTTTTTACTTACACCTTACATTCCTATGATGTAGATCATTAAATGGAGGTGGCAACTTGAAGCAGCGACCGAGACTTGAGGCAAGATCACTACAAATTAGAATACAGAGCCCTTTATAAATGTTTTGGGCGGTAAATACTTAAAAGAATAATATTGAAAAGTAAATTTATTTCAAGAAATCTACGGAAGACTTTTATAACTTGAGAAGCAATACCCCAATTCTGTCATTTCATTCGCACGGAAAATACTCAATTTAAAGTTGAATTGATTTGAAAGCAAGCACCGTGCGCTCCAATTTCCATTCTATTGGCTACCGCTTCATATACAGTGCAGAGACGCTTCTATGTAACTACTTGTATACGGCGACATGCAATTATGTCCCATCGAAATGTCTTGTTTCTCTGCGTTGGGAATTTGCGCTACACCTACTTTGCGCAACCTATCTACAATATTTGCATAACTAAACTTACTGATAACCATGTAACTAGTATCACTAAACGAAGGCTGTAGGAACAGCAACGGCGGATGTCATGGTGGGATATCTTTTAGATCAGGGTGAATGGGCAGATTAATAACATGACAATACGAACCACGCGAGTTATACCGAGGCTAACCAACAGGTTGATTTTTATTTATATAGAAGATAGAAGATGCGTGTCACACATACAGTGTGCGTAATTATTTCATGATAAAATTACCAACACCGTCGACATCAGTATATTGAAAAGAATCTGGCTTTGTGTAATTTTAAATTGTAATAGAGCAAAATAAGTACATAAATAACCAAACTTGTAGACTTATACAGGGTGAACGATATGAAGTGTTACAAAGTAAATTTTATTGAGTCTGCTGTCAAAGTAATAACGGTTTATTATCGGAAATATGTTTTGGACACCGCATTGAAGTCTTACGCACGCAAACAATTGGGTTGTAGACCAAAAACATAAGAACAAGACTGAGCTTCGGCTTATAAAGCCCGTAAGAACCAAAAATAGCTGAAAACCGAATTTCACGTGTCATTTCTCCAGTGCAGTGAGTTTCGGACTTTTTATCTGGTCTATTTTGAAGAAAAAGGTGAGAGAAATTAGACATTCTAGTATAAACGCAATGAACCACTGGATCACAAACGTGCTGCGAGCAAATATATTTTTACCATTTGAAGGCCAAAAGATAGTCATATTAACTAAAAGTAAATATAATCACAAAATGTAATATTGTTTCTCTCGTTTTTTCTTACTTATTATAATACATTGTTGCAACTAAAAAATCGCAGTCCTTTGAAATTGGTAACACTTCATATCGTTCATCCTGTACCACTAAAATGACTAGTATTGGTGGGACGAGAATTAAATAAACACTTGAACTAATTTGGATGACTATAAAAAATGTCAACGGCTAGATACTCCACCATTTAAGCTGATGAAAAACAATCCCGCAGCCCATTGCATCAGTAACAAACAGCTCAAACAATAAAGCAGGGAATGAACGAGGCAACTTCCGGTGCGGGGTGCACGATTACGCCGTTTCCGGTCGGCGGGCACAATGGTCCGCGGCGGAGGAATATATACCGGACGTCGGAATATACTCGGATGTGAGGACGCCGCTGTTATTAACGAATTACTGCGCTACTTCATCAATCCTCATTGAAACGACATTAATTGATTTGTCTTGTGATGCCAGGTTACAGTTCGATCACGGTCATTATTGATATTGATTGTAAAGTCTACCTAAATATTAATTCCATATTGAAATTCAATAATACCCCCCGTATTATTGCCTTCCACATTTAAAGAGATATTAGCAGATGTTTGCACGATGTCTTTTTCTGTCTAAACGCGTCCGAGATTTAATAGCCACCCGGCTCCAAGAAGTAAGATTTTTTGCATTAAATCCTACATAATACAGTGCGTTGTTAAATTGTCTTCAAATTATGCATAACATTATTTAATTTTATTACATAATTGTGAAGTCGCTTATTTTCTGAGAGAATTCGCGATTCTGACGATTGTGATCATGAAGATGATTCATAATTACCTAATTTAGTAAACATCTGAATACTCGTATAGGATAAACAAATCTATGGGGTTCTATTTTTACCTAGGTTACTCTAAATTGTACAAAACGTAAGTCAGACTATGCAGGCTTTACTGTTTTTAGAATATTTGTTCTATCATTTTGCTTCTTGTCGAATTCCCCGTTTCTAGGCCAACGGAAATTACCTTATTAATTTTGCTGAAATACTGCTAGTGTATGTAGCATACATTTCATTATTCCTAAACGTATATGAGCAACAAGAATGTATTTAACAGAATATTAAAATAGGTACAGTCAAAGGCAAAATAAAAATATGTCCCAGTGCACTCTAATTTTGTGTAATAAGAACGTCGTAACATATGTATGAGTTGATTCTGTCGATACTTATCTTTGCACTTGACTGTACCTAACCTACTTGTATTACCTTATATCTATATCTAGACTTACCTATATTGGGTATCAAGTAGAAATATAGGTATAGGTGTAACATGGGAATATTTGCAGGGTGGCCAATATGTAAGTGCCTGTAAATTTCGGAACTAGGCCCCCTAGGGGATATTTCAAAGTTTCAGAATGGTCGATATGTTTTTGAAATAATTCGTAAATAATAATAGGTGCTACCTACTTACTAAAACAGCTTACAAAAAATCTAGGGCATCTACCCTGCGTCCCAATATCTCACTGATAACGGAAATGCACTTATTTTTTGGTCACCTGTATATATTGACGGAAACAACAATCCAATTATATGACTAGTTTGACATACCTACTAAAAAAACGAATACTTTTACAGAGTAACCAATGTTCTCACCTAACGAGACAATGCTATTTTCTATTCCGAATCTTACTTACCTAATTGCTTACGTACAAAACAATATATGTATAAGAATACACCTTTAAATATGAGTCGAACAGTAAACTTTCTCGGGAAACAAAGCAGTGCCAACCTTTAAGATATTGTACGGCTATAAATCTCTGAAAGCTCACACCTTTTCAATAAAACATGGGCCGAGGGCTTACAGACTTGTTTTGTGAATACAATTACCCTAAATTTTGCTTTTATTTCCTTGTTTACATCAATGTGTCCATAACTTGTTATTTGCAATATGTACCTCATACGATGTTTTTACGTTGCAAATTCGTATCCTAAATAATACGTAATATTTCTCAATTTCGAGAGAACTTTGGTTGAGAAGGAATTATGTGTGAAGTAGCAGGTATATAGGCAAGCTGCAAGAAAAATACTTGTAATCAAACATAACTACATATACAATACATCATATCATTAAATCGGTAAGTTTTATATCTTGTTGTTATGACGATCTACCGGAATCAAAGTACTTAACTCCTAGCTTTCAATATTTTAGCATAATCGCTGTGTAAGTCGTAGATATTTGGTTGTTAGAGTATCTTTTCTTGGCGAATGAAGAAGGTCCTCAATTTGCAATATATTTTTCACTTGTTATGCTCGTAAAGTCATCTACTTTACATCGTGTGTAGGCGACATAATACCAGCCAAGAGCATGTCGGGCTATGCTCAGTATAGGGTTCTGTAGTTATTAGAAAACTGCTGGACCAATTATGTTCAAAATAATTTTATTTTAAAGTATTCTATATTCCCACTATTCGTGTTATATTTTTCATATTTTTGGGACCCATGGATCAAAAGTTAGAGGAGGGTGGGGGGTAATTTTTTTATTCTGGAGTGTTTATCTCCGAAAATATTCCTTTTAGAAAATAAAATTCGTACGAGACCCTTATTCTGGCAGCAACTCGTCACACCAACATTTTGTACTAACCTGTCATACTGCCAAAAGCGATAATATTTGTTTCAACCCGCACATGTAAATTTAGTTCTATTTAGTCACATAGTAATTTTGTAGCTATCGGTCAAACTGAAAATCTGTTCTTATTCGCCATTCCGTCGAAGTTCTATCCTGTCACAATTAGGCTACCTATACTTACCTACATACATCCATTTTTTCACAGTGCCCGAAAAACATGACAAGGTTGCGATGATGTGTACGACCATTATGTAACGATAAATACTGTAACCTGTTTTACGACTTGTTTATAAAATAAAATTAACACGTTCGCCTCCGGTACTGTTCCATTAAGTGCTTATACTATGGCGATCGAAATTATCTGATAGTAATCATATGCCAGTGACACGCATGTGTGACCGAAAAGATGTAGAACTCCTATGCCGGCGACACAGCACTTGTGTTAAAAACGTTCGTATTTCTATCCCACTGGCATAGGAGTGAGAACTTGATTAATGCTAGTGGCATAAGAGTAAGATTACTTTGATCACGTATGTGTGTAACTGGCATAGGAGTACAGTTTTTTTGGTCACATATGCGCGTCACCGGCGTCGATCGTGTTAAAATATGTTATATCCCCTGACTCTTCACGCCACGCTAGAACATATTATATAAATGTGTGAACATATAATTTTAGATTTTTTTCAAGAAAATACAAACAATTTCCAATTAATATTCTATTACCTAACTGGTACCCGACCTGGTAACTGACCATGTGCTCGATAAATCGTACTACGCCTAGAAAAGAGTTATTATGAAGGTTGTGGATATGTGGATACTTTGTGGCACTTTATTCATAATATACGAAGGTATCTTTAATATCCTATCTTCACTGTACACGTAATAAATAGATATTTCACTGCATATAAATAGTAAACATTATGAGGAGATAAATTGTTTAATTTTTACTAATAATTGTACTGTATATTACTAATTATACTAACACAGGTGCTGCAGTAACACCACCATCACCACATCCACTGCATGTTTTGTAGTAAAATCACGTAAAATCGAAAACTACTGTGGTGGAATTAATAACATCCGTCCTATTTTCTGCATCTAGATCTGATCAGGGTACACCCATGCGTGCGATGGCATGTAAAAATTGTATCGGGACAAAAGCATTGCCTTCTGTAGCTGTACGGAACTGGACGAAGACTCGTGGAGGAGCACAAATTGAAAATGTATTTATTTATTGCAATCACGTATTGCTCTTTTCATCGGCCGAACACTTACACCATACAATCCACCGTTGAATTCAAAGTAACTCGTTTTATTTTTTTAGTTTATCACACAATGAGTCGTAGCGTAGTAATCAAAGTGCGTAGCCGTGTTGAGAATAGGCCCTTTCAGTTCACCAAATGCTTTACTTACAGTATTTATTTTTTTAGAGAGCTCTCATGTCAAATATGATTTACAGTAAATTTGAGCTTTCAGTCTTTGTTATTTTCGTTATAACCATTATTTTCAACATTGGCTAATGCAATTCACATGAAGTTTTGGAACAATTATATACATGTAAACTCATATATTCTTGAAATATATGAGTCAGAAAGCTCAAATTTACAGTTAATTATATTTGTCAGGGGAGCCCTTTAAAAAATAAATACGATAAGCATTTGGTGCAAGGGCCGATTCCCTATACAAACACAGCTACGCTCTTTGATAAATCTACTGACAGTATAATTATGTCGTTCTACACTGAAAGTTAATTGAAAGACTCATTCGTATGAAGGTTTTAAACAAAGCCTAAAATAAAGTTTCGTTAGGAAGATTAATAGCATGTATTTTATTAGCTGTACCTTCTGTCATGGCATTTTCTTTTAGTACCGTTTGGTACCCAGATTTGGCAGCTGGCTGCCAAATGGGAAATATGGTTTCCTGCTTGGTAGCCAGCTATGAAATGGGAATAACTTTCCCATCTCGTAGCCAGATTTGGTAGCTGGTGGTTACAAATCGGTTATTACTATTGTAAAGTCCCGATTTAAAGCCAGTTTTACCTACTCGGATTTTATTCCCATTTTGAAGCTGGTTACGAAACTTTTGGCTACCAAAAGGTACTAAAGGGGCATTTTCGCAAATAAATTTTACTGTATTATATATCTACATTGGCACCCATTCCTCCCTCGTGTCACTGGTCGACTCCTTCGCTTAGCCCATACCTACGTACTCGTAGTATTCGTACTTAGACGTAAAAAAACCCGTTATACAGTCAATATTAATTCAAGGGAAAACTTGCTATGTTAAATTTGTTCCTGCAAATACACCAGACAAACGAAACAAAATAAATCAAAACTGTTATGGTACATTATGGTAATCCATTAATTTTAATCTTACAAAACAAAAAATTAAACAAACTCTCATTCGAAAATTTAAAACAAAAAAACATTATTTAATTTTGTGCTTGACCTTCAAACGTTATATTTTATTTAAGCACTCGTAAACATTGATTTCATAATTAATACATCGTCGTCTGAAATAAAAACTGCTAAGTTACATTATTATAATTAAGTAATTCATTTAAATCTTTAAAAAACTAAACAAACTGCCATTCTTATTATTTAAAACATTACGTAATTTTTACTTGAAATTCAATATAAGATTTTAACCTAACATGTTCATAATTACATTATTAGTATGACTTAAAACGGAATATTACCATGTAAATTGTGATTATGTGATTAGTAACCCAGTTACACCGTGAAGATGGCATTTACAACAGTGCCAAAATATCGGGTGCTCAATAATCACAATTTACATGTAGTACGGTCAAACTTTACATCTTTTAATAAATAAATAAATTTAATTTTGTGCTGGCAGCGTAGTACGTGTAAAACTGCGAATTGTACGGTAATTTTTTGTCATATCTCAACATCTATACAGAGTTGATAGTGAGTAACCCGACAAACTTGAGAGGTGTATTCATGACCACATTTTGAGGCTATTAAGTCATATGAACTTTTCTGGATTCGGCTTAGTTTAAAAGATAATTACATGTTTTCCAAAAAACTATTTTTATCATAAGTTGCTGAAAAATGCCTGCACTGAAAACTGACCTGTTTTACTTAAATGAAAGTATATTAGGTGCGCTATAAGCATTATTGCGTGGTTTTCGTAGCATAATTACAATTAGGTGAGGCGATATTAAGCCGAAATCGTTAGCAAAACTCAACATTTTATCTAGTTTACAAAAAAAAGAGTACTTTCTGAAGTCTCGATTCTCTCTACGGTAATGTATATTAGCTCAACTTGGTGGAAATTTATTAATCTTTAAATGCTTCTTAGTATATGACGTCAAAACAAATAAGTTTTTTTTTAATTAGAAATTAAAAAATGACCGTTATTTTTCTCAGTTTTTAACGTACTACGCAGCTAACACAACTTTTGTTTGCTTGAAATTGTGGTTTTATACTGCCCTATGTCTAAACAACGTACCAAAAATACAGCTATACGACTCGTACTAGGTACATGCTTTGCGATTTAATGTAAAATTTGACCGCGTTAGCGGTATACTAATATATCCCGTTTAAAGTCATATTAATAATTGAATTTAACTTTATTCGGTAGATAAATAAAATAATTACATAATAAATAGGTAAATAAAAAACCTTATAAATAACACTAAATTAAAACTAACAAATTAAAACTAAATAAACCTAAAATACATCAAAAAAATGGGGTTGAGACCCTAGTCCCGTGGGGTCCCAATGCTATCCAGCTCCACAAAGAACTCGCCAAAAAGCTGGTCGACACCACCGGTGACCGAAGAGCTGGCAGCTTCCTCGCGCAAAGGATTAGTATTGCCATACAGCGGGGAAATGCTGCCAGCATCCTCCGCACCATGCCAAGGGGGCCCCATTTTTTAGATGTATTTTAGGTTTATTAATAATTGATCTTCAAACGTTGTACTCAATTATCAATTCATCAATACCAAAATTGTTTTTAAAGAAATATGTTTGCGATCTGTTCTTTACTAAGTGATATCCTAATATAAGGAGTGCTAATATTCTCTTTAGTCATCCCTATCTCGCAAGTGGCAAGGCTGGTAAAAAATGTTCTTGAGAAACATCGCCTTATTCACCGAGGATTATTGACGATAACCGCAAGGTTCGGGATGGGTTAAAAATTACCCCCCTTAACATGGGAATTGGACGGGATTCGTGAGCGGAAAAACGAATAAAACAAAACGATTTTATGGGATTTTTGTCAACACTTAAAAAATAAACGTTTAGACACGATATTGTATTAATCTTTTACTTCTTCCTACTTTTTATATTATACCCGTCCTACGTACAATTGCGATCCGATACATCAGAGCGGCCATGGTGCTCAAAAATATCTAAACATGCACTCTAACGCTTATAGAAATAGCTAAACACTGAATAGTTCCAATGCTCCGAGTCTCTTAGTATTTTGCGCCACTAAGATTTATCCATAAAACTGAAATAACAATCGTTATTGTAATCCCAATAAATGTGAAATGAGAGACCACTGTCTACGCGAAGTGAATACATATTCCCATTGCGTAGATACATTAGGTAACTTATGCACAGCAAAACGATTCGAAATTTTACAATAAAATTATTCATAAGTAATGTGAGACTCAAAAAACATGTAGAAATATTTTATTGAATCGGGCTTCTCACGTTATTTAAGTCCATGATTGCCTGATGTTGAGTTTTAATGGGTCGAAACATGTCATCGATAATATTCTAATACTTACGATCAGAAATGTTTACAAGGCGCCGAGTATCACTTTTGAACTATTGTAGGTAGTATTAAAAAATATATAGGGTGCACTCGTGCATTGCAAGAGCTTAAAATGCTGTATTCCTGACCATATTTAGAGTCTTTAATGTTATTTGCCTGTATTCGGCTTGCTTTCAGAGATACTAAACCTTTTTCGAAATAAGTGAGTAGACGTTTTTTTATTTTTTCCACGTTTTATTTCTTAGTAGACCCTGTATCTCAAAAATGTGAAAAAATTACCTCGACTGCAGTACATTGTACATATAAATTTTAAGTTGGAACATAAACATACTTTTCGTCAGTCAATAGAATGACGAGGCAAAGTCCCGAATAAGCACAAATTGTTAGCGTATCCTAGCACAGTCGACGAAAACCAAAACATGGTCGAACTTTAGTGCAAGTACTGAGAAAAAAGCGGTATTTAGGAATATAATATTATGTCACATAATAACTAAAAGCGCTACCTACAAAAAAATCACTCATTCTTAAGAGCGTGACTTACTTAGGTAAAATAATGTACCATCACTTGCTGCCTATAAGCAAAATTGAAGGTTGTAACCGGACACAAAACGTGAGTTATGTGCTAGAATTTGTAGACAGCGTCACAAACAGTGTGTAACCAACAATGGATATTTGCATCTCATTACACGTTATCAATGTCTATTACAGAAAGAATTTCGCACCGTCTATAGAATCTAATCTAGATTAGTTTGTCCTTATCGGTAACTACACACCTACTTAGTATAGGAATTGTGTTATAGATAGATATATTTATTTATTTTAGCACAGGTTAAATTAGAGGTAAAGTTTTTCCAAAGATTAACTAGGCTTTTCACTTGGACCACAGAATAATTGTGAAGCGGCTGCGAACCTCATATGAAGAAAGTTTGTGAACTTTCCAAAGTTAGCCCCTGAGTGGAACTTGAATGGATCTTTTGCTGAGAAGAGAATTCTTTCAAACATAGTTGTCATCTAGTAATATCAGCCAGGCAGTTTACAACACAGGCAACTAGCACCATAGTAATCTTTATTTTTGGGTGCTTTAGGGAAACTGACGTAAAAACCATTACACATTACTAGGTATGTCCATCTTTCTTGTTGTTTGCGGCTGAACTCTGTACTGTGAGTACTAGAAAGCTGCAATTCGTGAAGGGCAATTTTAATATAAGCCGTGTGGTGACGGCAGTAAGAATACATTTGTCACCACCCCAACTCCTCCTGCGGGTGTCGTAAGAGTCGACTAAGGGATTGAAGTGTCACTGGCCATTCTACAAGATTGATGATGGGCAGCAGCGTCATCGTAGTGTACACATTACTGCGATCGCCAACCCGCTTGCCCAGCGTGGCGATTATGGGCATTTACCTCCTAATGCGTATACGCATAGTCAGTAGGAGAGGCCTACGTCCAGCAGTGGACTAATATAGGCTGATGATGATGATGAATTTTAATATGCAGGTGCAACCCCCCGCCGGCAGGTAAAGTGGCCGTCGAACCGTTCAATTAAATATCAATATCAGCACTATTTTATTGATACATTTTGAACACAAGGTTTGCTTACATTGTTCGCTACTTCTATTGACGGCGACTTCAGGCTTTAATATTATAACTAACTCAACATGAAAGGCATAAGGATTTAGAAATTCCTCTAACTTGTAAGTGTAACTTTATGCTATTGACATAAGGTTGAATTTAGATACATGTCATTCGCACAGTACCGCCCTTATGCCTCTCATGTCGAATCATATCTTAGAACACCTGGAAATCATACCTACGAATACGACTACATGAGTAATTGAGTAAATACCGCTCTAACTGATTAACAACTTTCACTTCATGAATTTTTTGACAATGTGTGATGTTCTGCATTTATATGTAAGTACATGCTTTTTTGATCAGAAAAAGGTTGTAATATTTCCGAGAACGATTTTTTAAATTACGTCATATTGGTTTTAAAATAATAATATCAAATTTAAGTTTAAGTAGGTCTAAAAACTTTCGTATTCTTTAGCTTTAGCCCTAAGGGCCCTCTAAGGGCTAAGGCTAAGGTATTCGAGTTATTTGACAATTTGAAATTATAGGCACTCAATGTGAACACAATCATTTATTTCTAATATCTGTCGGAGCCCGACATATACCTACAACATAGGGAAACGATAACTTAACTTACAAGTGTTTTTAAATTTATAGATTCAAAATCATACTAAGTGTACCGAAATAATATCGTTATAAGGTCGGAATTCGCTTCTGAAAAGATGCGGTTAATGAACGTCGCTGCCGTAGCCGTTACCTTAATCCCCGGATAAGTTCAATTTCCCGGCAGCACGCGCGCACTGCGTACGGGAACGTAACATTAAAACCAAATTTATAAAAGTTCAGCAGTTATTTGATATATACGATGAGATAGAGGTGTAGTGATTGAAGTGCGTTGAGCAAGCATTTGTCGAAATCAGAGTTAAAATACCTTAATACAATATTTACGAATATCCCTATTCCCTATATCAGCAGCCACCTGCAGGCTTAGCACAGGATTAGTGCGACAATATGTCGCCGCGAGATATATCCATCCCTCTTTTATCGATATAGTTAGTAAAAGATGAAAAATTTATCTCGCGGCGACCAATCATGTGCTAAGCATACCGGCAGGGGCGGCGGTGTTACCTCGCTGAATGGCAATACAAATCCGCTAGGAGAGGAATACTCATCATGCTTTCTATATAAGGTCCTAATTTATTAGATGCAGATATTTTTACAGCTGATAGTACTTGGTCCCTGGAGTATATTAAACCGTGAAACATTATAGCTTTTACGATGTTTTTTGGAGAAAACGGAAAAACAAATTTGCTACGTATAAACACCGTGTTTATGAGATTATTAAATGAAAACTCATTAAACAGATTCTAGTACCTCTTTTACGTACCATTTAGCTGGAACTGGCCACTTCACGTCGATAAATTAAATACTTGATTGTCAACGTCATGTTATTTTCCGTTGGATTGTGTCGTTTGATGACATGACAGACAGTGTTATTGTGACATGTGATAATGCACATGATGATTTTTTCTAGACGAAATTATAATTATTTTTTTTGTTAGGAAAATGAAATCAAAAAAGTTACATGAAAAGATTTCTTAATTTATGTTTAAAGTTAATTATTTTAATGTAAAGTATCATGTGTTCAAATATCTGCAACTAATAAATTAGGACCTTATATAGACAAAAACATCATTTAAATTTAAAACAAATAAGACATAAGTATTATACGGCTGAACTATCGGCTATAAACACGAACAAAAGATACGCACTACCGTGTAAATAAAAGAGACACGGCAATACTTTCGCCCAGCTATCACCGACGGGCGAGTATCGCCGTGTCTCTTTTTTTACGCACCGTAGGTTCGATTTCCACTTCGGACGTTGGTGATCTTGGTCGTTTTTTATATCGTATATGACATCCAATATTTATTATCTACCTACATTATTTTCCAAGTCTCTTAGAAACGTAGTGCTCCCGTGGTAAGTCATGCGTAAATAGTATAAATTGGGGGTAATAAATATAGCCTTTATAATTTGGGTTTCATAATAATCCTCTGTGAATATGGATGTTTAGTCTAGAGTGTTCAGGCAGATTGTATTAGTGAAAATTTGATATTATATGTTACGTCGTTAAAACGACAAGATTATTTCTGATTACATCTTTGATTGCTATACCAGTAATTGGAGTTCGAGGCCAACGAAACTACGACAGATGCGTTATTGTCAAATCTGTCAAAGTCTCTTATGTCATTGTCAAGTAAAGATTTCAGGTTTCCACAACCGTTTTGTTATTTAATTAATTTATTTAAAATGCTTCCTAATAAAAACAATATATACCACTGTAGTGTTTTTACGCGTTTCTGTTTAATATGGCTGTCACAACTAGGATTTTCTTAAAAACACGTAAATACCTAAAAACTTTTCTTTTCTCTTAACTATGATATGACAACATTTTCTTGTAAAGAACTTAAAATTACCAGTGAACACAAACGACAGCGTGCCATATTGATTAAGACAGTACATACTCGTATAACAGTTCACCCAGTATATTTCATTTGGTATTTAATTTTTTGATGATGGGGTGTATAGCGAAGCTAAACATGGCTGAACCAAGTGGGTAACCTTGTTAACAACCTACAGAAGAAAACAAAACGTTAGATCTCTATGATAATTTAAATGGAGAACTATAGCACTGCCAAAGAAATTTGTAGGTCAAAGGAATTTTACGAATACGAAATGTGAACATAAAGCACGCTACAATGTATTATTCTGCAATTTTCTAAACGTATGCAGAAATAGGGTTTTAATTTATGTGTAGTTAAATTGCTGTACCAAATGTTATTAACACATGAGGTGATACCAGCGCAATACCAACTTTGTTACTAATAATTGCGGATAATTCCGTTTTTATTAAAATATCTTATATTTACGTGAAAATAAGTAAATAATATTGTTTCTATAAATTAAAGAATTAAAATTACCAATAAATAAGATATCTCAACGTCTATTTTTAGAAAATAAGGATTTACTATTGTATGAACATTTTATTGTTGTGGCAATATTTTCGTAGATTCTTTGGCCTCGAACTCCAATTAGTGGTTTAGGGTATAACTTAACACTCGTAATCTCAAACAGCAGCGATTTGAGCCATGGACCGAGCTGTTCCCATATTAAGTGTCCACTAAATACTGAAATTGCATTTGTATACGTAATCATTATTTCATAAATCAGGGTTACAATGATGGTTACATGCTAGTTTGTAGGAATGTGTTTTTATACAGACAACTTGTGCAAGTGAGACACCATCCTTTAGTTAGTTGCTCTCACTCTGACCGTTTTCACTAGTCTCTTTTTATTACAGAGTTGTATCCGTCGTGCTCACTGATATGATTCAATTTTGATTGACTAACAAAAATGAGAACTCAGTCCAGTTTAGGTACAGTTCCATGGCGACTTCTAATACATTATGTCTAAAAGAGGAAGCCAAATTCCTCTTTACAATGGTCATAACTCATAAATATCACCGAACAAAATTTTTCAAGCATAAATCGCAATTTTAGGAGTGTGCTAACTACAAAGCATGTAATGCAAGTGTTACTGTTTACTTAAATACAGTTGTTAAAAATGTTCGACACAAGGGCGATTGCGTTTCGAATTTTTATATAGGTAAACATTGTAGATAAAGAAGTTGACTCACTGCGGCAAACTGTGTCACAAAATGTTTATCCAATTCCCAAGCAGTATCAATCATTATACTATTTCTAAATTACAAAATAAGAGAATACATTTAGTGAAGCCACTGACAAAACGATGAATATCAAAAATGATTTATACAGACCACGGAAGAGTATTCAAGGTGTTACTAAGAAATGTGCTCAGAAATATCTTCGAGGAGGGTGTTCCTGGGTGTTTTTTTTTTTTTGGAAAACGCTCTCTTACATATTATTGCCATTTATTCCTTTTGCTGGATCATAATGAAGATGATGGATAATGCGCGCATTTGCATCTGAAAGTTAATGAAAGGAACAACAAACTTTTTTGCCAATATAAACTTCAAGTCCACCATTTAAGCTGCTTTACTTAATCCTGACCATTTAACCAGCAGTGATCAAATAGCCAACCAACACTGTACCGCTGGTGTATGCTTTCCTTTCTATACTAATAACCTAGTAAGGCCCGTGGTCCTACATGTAGTACTTATTAATATCAAACAAAATTAAATTATATTCACTTAGAATAGAGTTTGATTTGTTTTGCCTCGTAAAAATTTCGGACAAACTGAAATCAACAATATTTCCTGACACGTAGGTAAAAAGTAAAAATGTCAAACTTTGGATATATTTCTTGTAGGCCTTAGGAGGATAGGAAGCAAAATAGTCATAATAAAATAAAATGTAGGTACGTTACACTTTAAAAATGCAATAAAATCAGTTTTTTCTGAAGTATAACTTAAAGGCTGCTTTTATTATTTTTATTTTTATTTTTTTCTTTATTTGTTCATATCAATAAAGAACATATGTTACTTAAATTTATGATGCGCCACAGAAACCTGTGTAGGTTTATGCGTGAAATAAATCGATAAAACGAAAAGCAGTCAAATTTGGAATTAAAGAAATATCAAAAGTAAAAAATCGCTATATAAGCCTCTGTGCAGGACTCGCCAAAATACCAGTAGACAAAATTACTGGTTGCACTTATATTCTGGATGAAAGTCACATTAGTCACAGCAACATTTAGGTACATACAGAAATTCATTAAATACATACGTAGAAACTGAATCAATCGATCTGAATTTCGCCATGTGTGGAATTGTGAAAAGGAACAATACAAAACCACTAATCATGCTGAAGGCTGGAACTCAAAATTTAAAAGATATGTTGGGAGATCATATCCTACTATTCCCAAAGTCATATTTGATGACGTAAAATTTTATGGCGTCTATTCCGCGTGCCAATAGACATTTCACTGCCAAAAAGCGGTCACTCTCGGTCATTGAGAATAATGATCGGATAAACAGATCCGTATTGCAATTAAAGTATAATAAGATAATTGTAGGACAATTGCCTGTCAAACAGAAATGCCCATATAATTATATATAGAAAGTTAATATTAGTGTGCCAGCAAATTTAACACTGATTATTTTGTTATTATTATTTACGTACTACTAATTTCAATTAACTCAGCGTGCTAGTGAGTACTGTTGCATCAGTCAAAGCGAGGCAGAGGTCAATAGCTACGTTTAATTTATAAAATCGTAATTAATTTACGTCATAATACTCATAATGATGTCATCAGCATCAAAGTTTCGCTGCCTGTTCATAATAGATATTTAAAATGTTAAATATTTGCACCTTTTAGCTATTGTAAGTTTTGCCTCAACCGAAAGCCGGCCGTTTTTTGACGAAACTGAACCTTTGAAAAAACATGATTTTTACGTCGAAACTAGCCGAACATTCGGTCGGACACTGTAAATTGCACTAAAAGGGTACTATAATTCATGATCATGAGCATTTTTAGAGAACTTAAAATTAACTAGGTAAATAATACAAAATAAACCTACTTACTAAGGTTTATCTAACTCCAAACATTTTGAATGTGTTCGTAACTTTTTAGTGTCAACTCGTATTGACAACTAACAGACTGTCGATGATTATAACTACAAACAGTAGTATTTATTGAATAGCCCATCTAACGAAGACCAAAAATTGCCTATCGGGGGAAATAACTCGTGTATAAGCGAATTTTGGTATAGTTGTAGGGAATGGTGTTTTAAACCATATACTAAAAGTACTGGTGGTTAGGGGTGGAGCTAACGGGGGGAGGAGGGTGTAAAGGTCCTTATTTTTAATTTTTCGTAAATAACTCGTAAACCGTGGTTTGTAGCAAAAAACGTTCTAGGACATAAGTAATCTACAAAAAATTCTCTACAAAAAAGATGTATGCATGTTTCCTCTGGGATCAATGTGTCATGAGATACGAAAGCAAGAAGATGGACACTTTAGAAATAAACACATTTGTTTAAGTAGGTATGGCACATACAGAATGCTCACGAGCATTCCAAAAGATTTTAATGCTCAATTCCTGACCATATTTAGAGTCTTTAATGTTATATAAAATTTCCTGGATTCGGCATGGTTTCAGAGATAATCAACCTTTTTTTCGAAATAAGTCTTTCGACGTAACTCGTCATAAAACTTCTTTTTGATTACAATATTGAATATTACCACACCTTTTGCCTGGCAATCAAAAAGTGGGAATAAACTTGACGAAATAACCTGTCCCTAAAAAGAATATTAAAATAAATAATTTTAACAAATTGTTGTTGTGATAAAAAGTACAGTAAATGTTAAAAAGTATGCAAAAAGTGTAAAAAAAAAAATATATAAAAAATTTTTTTTTGGTTGTATTTGACATTAGGTCTCATTAATTTTTGTTTGTTTTGATGTCTAGAATGCATAGTTAAAATCTTTTGACGATGATTATGAGAATATTTTAGGTTTAGAAGATAATTAGGAATTTTATTTTTACAAATAAGCATACAGGGCGCGCCCGGGCGCGAGCATAAATATTTTAAGTATGCATTCTAGATATCAAAATAAACAAAAATGATTATGAGACCTAATGTCAAATACCACCAAAAAAAAAATTTTTTTTCTCTTTTATTTTAGACTTTTTGAATACTTTTTGACATTTTCAGTACTTTTTATCATAACAACAATTTGTAAAAAATATTTATTTTAATACATATTGTTTTTAGGGACTGGTTATTTCGTCAAGTTTATTCTCATTTTTTGATTGCCAGGAAAAAGGTGTGGTAATACTAAAACATATTGTGGTAGCATTGTAATCAAAAAGAAGTTTTATGACGAGTTACGTCGAAAAACTTATTTCGAAAAAAAGGTTGATTACGTCTGAAACCAAGCCGAATCCAGGAAATTTTATATAACATTAAAGACTCTAAATATGGTCAGGAATTGAGCATTAAAATCTTTTGGAATTCTCGCGAGCATTCTGTATGTGCCATACATACTTAAACAAATGTGTTTATTCTTTAGTGTCCATCTTCGTGCTTTCTTATCTAATGACACATTGATCCCAGAGGAAACATGCATACATCTTTTTTGTAGAGAATTTTATGTAGATTACTTATGTACTAGAACGTTTTTTGCTATAAGCCACGGTTTACGAGTTATTTACGAAAAATTAAAAATAAGGACCTTTACACCCCCCTCCCCCCGTTAGCTCCACCCCTAACCTCCAGTACTTTTAGTATGTGGTTTAAATCACCATTCCCTACAACTGTGCCAAAATTCGCTTATACACGAGTTTTTTCCTCTGAGTTTCCTTCGTTTGGTGTACTAGAATATGAAAAGCGAAATGGCAGAATTCCAAGGTTTCCGCCCGTCCATGCTTTTGTGTACGTTCAACTTTTATGTACATATGTACCTTCAAACGCTCGATTATGTCGTAATCATATTGATGCGTCTAGCAGACAGGGCAATTGTTGTGGATGCTGACAATACCAAATACCACAGAAGATTTGAATGAAATTCACCCTCAAAATATTCTAAATATATCGACAAATGTGTTGATGAGTGCGCATCGAATTGTTTGGTCTGCCCTAGAATAGTTTTAACTTCAGTATTAATCCAATATTATGTTACACTGGCTTTTTTTTATTCTACCAACGATTTTCGGTAAAGATTTTAGTTATAATCAAGATGTTCTATAATACCATGGTATGGTATGTATGTAATAGGCACCTATCAAATTGTATATAATGTAGATTGATGAAACTGATTTTAAGTCTTTGTTCGGATATATTTTATACAGAAATCGCGAGGACTAAACAAAAACTTTATATTTCACATCACGCATCATCAGCCTATGATAGTCAACTGCTGGACGTGGCCTCTCCTATTAACTATGCGTATAGACGCATTAGGACGTAAATGCCCATAATCGCCAATATTTCTAGAAATTGCAAAAGCCAGCTACATAACTCACTTATGCGTCATTTTGACGTTAGTTCTGTGCTAGGCAATCAAAATTCCTACTCCAGGACCGGGTACTTTAGTAGGAATTTTCTTTCTATTTACATAGCCGTCACATGGCGTTGGTTTTGTTCAAGGAAAGAAAATTCCTAATACATTACCCGGTTTTGAAGTAGGAATAATTTGTCCCCTCCCAGTGCTGGCTACCTTTATAACTTGGTCGGGGAACAAGGGGGAGAAATTCAAAATGACGTTACTGGATTTCATACAAAATTGAAGGTCTATGTCGTTCAGTAATCTCTCGTTTGTTTAAGTGTAAGTACACGTAGTGCGTTTTCATAGGTATACAGGGTGTAATCGATAAGTGTTTATAGGCCATAATACCGTAAATATGAGAGACTAGCAGTTACCCGCGGCTTCGCCCGCGTTCTAATATCTATTCACTGCATGTTAATGTTTTCCCGCGGTTATCTCGCGTTTGCCTTAACCGATTTAAGTGTGGCGGATGGTGCTTTTACCCGCGGTTCGGCCGCGTTCTATAAATTTTTATCACGGTCGTATTAAACTAATATGATGATGGCTATAATGATGGCGAATTATTTTTGCAATTTTGACTTCAAATTCCATATGAAGAACTTTTCATCTTCTCGGTAGGTATTGATTTTTATCAATATTAAATCAAAGTTCTAGAAATTTTAGATGTGATAGCTTCTCACTTTTTGTAAAAACCCCCTTGGATCCTAAGATACCGATTTTTATTAAGGTCGGATTCAAACTAAATAAATTCAAGGTGCCGATCATTTTATGCAAATTTGACCTCAAATTCATTACTTGAAACGCTTTGACATTTCAGATATAGATTATTATCAAAATCCGCTATCATATTATGGTCATCTTTACCATCTGGTAACTGACAAATGTTTTTTATCTTTAAAAGTTTACATACACACTCACATAGGTGATTGTTGTGTTTTGATGATAAAAACTATCATTTGTCGTTTCCCAGGCCTAACAAAGATGACCATAATTAGGCGAGCTGATTAACATTTGAAGTAACTCAATATTGTTACCGTTTCTTGCAAATTTGACTTCTGCTTCATTATGATGAACAGATCAGTCAGAACTTCAGATTACCACCGATTTTTATGACGGACAATATCGAAACGGAAATTGAATAGGCAGCCTTTTTTGCAGTTTGTTAAGAACCTCTGGGATCCCGATACATCGATTTACACCATTGGATCAAAAATGTCGAAATTTATGGTGACGACTGTTTTGACTTTATAAAAAACACCTTGGATACACAGATATATGTACTTTTGATTACTATCGCATGAAAACTCGGGAAAACTTAAAAGGTTATTAACGTTGGTTAACATGCTATATTTAGATTTTTTTTATCAGAAATAAACACTAAAACGATACCCCTGTCATAACCCGCAAGCCCATGAGACCATAACAGAGAAGATGGCATTTCACGTACACCTCGGTACAGCGACACGATAGTAGACTATAGAAACGATAACCATGTTGTTTTTTTACTGTTTAACCTTTTTACCACTTTCAAGAGTTCAATTCTCAAAAACCCTAAAACATGTCTTTAGTCATTTATGTTTGGGAATACTCCTGTGAAGTTTCGGATAAAACAGTTTAAATTGTCAAGTTTCCCCTACAAACTTTAGACTCATTGCACCCTCTAATGAGTGGATTTTGACTTAGCCTTTTTTAGAGCGCCCCTACACCCTCAAAGAAACCTACGCGCTATATTTGGAATCTCTAGAACCAGAAATGAACATAAATAATAAAATTATATTGATATTTTTCGAATTTTACCCCATCACACCATAACCGTGTACATAGTATTTCACGTCTGCCGCGTTAAATTTTAAAATCGTTTTTGTGATCTACGTCCCGATAAACCATAGAAACGATACCCAACTTGATTTTTTCACTTCCTCACCCTTTTTACCTTTTTCGGGGGTTAAATTTTCAAAAAACCTGCTAACATGTCTTTATTACTTTGAAGAATACTCCTAGGAAGTTTCGGACAAAATAGTCCAACTAATCTTGTTTCGCCATACTAACTTTGGACCCCCATTGCACCCTCTAGGGAGTGGATTTCGACTTAACCTTTTTAGAGCACCCCTACATCCTCAAAGAAACCTACGCGCTAAATTTGGAATCTCTAGAACCAGAAATGAACATAAATATAAATAAATAATAAAATTATATTGATATTTTTCGAATTTTACCCCATCACACCATAACCGTGTACATAGTATTTCACGTCCGCCGCGTTAAATTTTAAAATCGTGATTGTTTTCGTGATCTACGACTCGATAAACTATAAAAACGATACCCATCTTGATTTTTTCACTTTGTCACCCTTTTTACCTTTTTCAGGGGTTGAATTTTGAAAAAACCTTAAGCATACCTTTACTCAATTACTTTAAAGAATACTCTTGCGAAATTTTGGATAAAATAGTTCAACCAATCTTATTTCGCCATACAAACTTTGGACCCCCATTTCAACCCCTTAGAAGGTGAATTTTGAAAAATCCTTTCTTAGTGCTCGTCTACACCATAAAAGGAACCTACGTGCTAAATTTGGAGTCTATAGGACCAGGGGTTTAGGCTGTGCGTGCATCTTTATAAGGGAGCTTCTTCTTTTATATATATAGATATCAGAAAACTTTTAACTGATATCGAAATTACGTTACCCAACGAGTAAAATTACATTAATAATTTTTTCTAAATAGATGAAGTAATATTAGAAATACTAACTTAAAACGCTCCCATACATTTAGCATGACTACTTACAGCCTTAAAGAATGTCGGGTGTCGTAAGAGATAAAATTGTTCGAGATTCGTTATTTGTAGGAATACATTGTAATAAAATAATAATACTACCGTTTATGAAATAGTTAATCTAATATTTATTCTTAATAAAAAAATATTCGTATTAAACTAGTCTTTGAATGAACGGTTACGTACTAAATGTATTGGAGGGTTTGAAGTTAATGTTTGAGATATTACTGATTTTATTTCAAAAAAGTTATTAGTGTAATTTTACTCGTTAGGTAATGCACTTTCGATATCAGTTAAAAATTTTCTGATATCTCTCATATTTACGGAATTATGGCCTGTAAACACTTATCGATTACACCCTGTATATTTAATTATTCACGGTGCAGAACCAGAGGACATTACCTACCTAATAGAATATCATGCAAAAGAATTAAGCCTTTTTTTCTGTGTAAGTATATGGAAATTCAATGACTTCAGGAAAAGCTGTTAAACAATTTTTGACCAAAATTGTATTTGAATATTAGATAACGTAAGATAAAAACTTATTTTCCTGTTGTAGTTTGTGTGTATTGAAGCACCTGGATAGATATAATATCTTTTTTAAACAGTCGAATGAGTATATGATCGGAGGGTTCGGAAATACATACGAACTCGTCCACGTGCAATGACGATCTGAAACGCGATACATTTTTCACGTGAACGCGCAAAAGGGTTAACGTGTTACTGGATCGCCATTGATTACCCATGGATGATAACACCCGCACGTTTTGATCGGCTCCAATCGGGTTAATTGATCCGAGCGAGTTACGTCGCGTGACAGAGGGAATATCACGATCTACCCGTGAAATGACGATTACATATCCCTTTTCTCCTTTGTACTAGTTTGGATGCCGGTAGTTATGTATCTGAGAAATATAAAGACAAATTTGCCAAAATGTTGGCTATTCACTAACTAACCTTTCTACACCCTAGTGACTTTAGGTATCTAGAGAGGCTATTTCATAATTTAATTTCTTCTTCTTAGTACAAATCTAAAACATCATTTCCACAAGAGTGTACAACGTAAAGGCTCGTTTCGTCGTTATACATTTAGATACATCTATTATATTCATACAGCATTAAATAGGTACAATAGAAATATGTGTCAGCAACATTTATTAATTATGCTTTAAACTCGAGACAAACCATCATTTAAGAGAATGAAAATGAGGACAAAAGCTATTCGATTATATTACACACGAAGAGAAAGCCATTGTGATGTGGATACCCTTAAAATTGAGGGTTTTAGTAATTTCTCATCCCACGCGAGACATTACCTGGCTCTATGGAAATTTGTCATTAGGCCTTGTGCGGCGTGGAGCCTTTGTTCAGTGTAGCTTTGAAATAATTTTTATCCCCTACCCAACTTGAACAATATTCTTAAAGGAAGCACATGGATAATTGTATTCTTAAGAGACTTTAGATTTCTATGTCAATGCGAAAATAATTATTATATAAATCAATTTGCAAGTTTAAAACAACAAACGACCTATTTCATAAAAATTGAGACAAAACAGCATCTACTTGAAATAGTGCCATTAGTATATCTACATACTATTTTTTCCATTAAATCAAGCAAAATTGTAATGCTTTGTTTCACTTCTTTGTTAAATCCCCTTTACAACGCAAGCAAGTGGTAAATGGAGTGTTTAAGGCGGCTCGCGGTTAAAAAGTTTCAACAAAATGCCCTGGATTTTAAAATGCTCAGCAATATTGTAGGCTCATAATTATGAAACAAGCCAGCAAAAGTAAAATTTAAGTAGGTATTTAATTAACAATCGCCGGCACCCAAATATCCTGAACGCTTTTAAGCTAAAAGGAAAATAGAAAATGGTAACTCACCTTCAATGAATCAACAAACAACTCTACCTAGTTTGTTAGGCACTGGTCTCACCGCGAGCTACTAAGCTATAAACTATGGGCTATAAACACGAACAAAAGATACGCCGTGTAAAAAAAATATAATACTCGCCCGGCGGTGATAGCTGATAGCTGGGCGAGTATCGCCGTGTCTCTTTTATTTAGACGGGAGTGTGAATCTTGTGTTCGTAAAAAAAAGAAAGTATATTTGTCTATAGATTCATATGATAACTGCTAACCAGTAATCGTATGCATATAGGAGTTCTGTTAATTTTTTTTCAAAGTTTTACTTCCATTTATCAGGTTTGTTCCCATTTGCATTAGTAAGTAGCTTTTTGAAAATAACGTAATTTTTAGATTCATTATTTAAATCAACATGTAAAAATGGCTGAAATGTATTTAATAAATTAGACATTACAAAACAAAGGTAAAAACCATAAATCTTTCATATAATTTTACATTTGACATTTAGATATTCTTGAACGCGACCACATATTTCGTAATTGAGAACTGGCTTATTTTCTTTTTATCTTGTCTATGACATGTTCCGCATATTGTGTTCGTAATTTGTAAATCTTGGCAAAACTATTTTAGCGCTTTTGTTTATTTTGTCGAAGTAATTGTGCAAAAAGTTAAGTAATTATGAGTGATTTAGATGAACTGATGATGAAATACTGGGATTTTATTTACATAAACTAATGGTTTACATTTTTACTCTTAGTTGTATGTAGGTAACTGTAGGTATTTATTGATATAAATATTCCCATTCATTATTTAAGTAGGTATGTAACCCATTTGATTGTTCTCGAGTAGGTATACACACAAGTTACTTAAACATTGACAAGTTATTTATTTATTTTTTGTATTTTTTTGGGTTTATGTTTCTATATTATTTGGCGTTAGAATATCCATTGGATTTTTAAGACAAATTAATCGAATAATTTAAATTACCGCTTCAAATTTAAGTAATTAATAACGGCAATAATGTCATTTCGTGAAAAATGAAATGATATTTATTACATTAAACGTTTTAAATAGCTTAAATAGCCGTTATCATTTCTGAAAAACACCTTAAAAATTAGAAAAAGCCACAAAAAACATGACTATTTCTGCGTAACTTGTGGGGCATTCAATTGTTATTGTTTATAGAGTTAGAAAAACGTATTACTGTTCACGACTTATGTTTCACCCTGTATAGCCTTCATAATTATTGTTACCGTTATATGTATAAAGATTTCACTTAGTGGCTTGTCAAGTAGGTAACAAAATATATTTTGGAAATAAAACAATGATAAACGGATAAACTCGCGTATATTAATCAAATTTAACTTCATCCCGACGCTTCGCACACTTTACAGGGTTCGTGGTCTGCGGGCGACTGACAAACCATGGATGTGGATGTAAATACTAAATTTGCAAATTAAGCTATTTATTGTCTGTGGTTTAGTATATTTTCTTTGTGGGTAGGTTTGTACTTTTTTATTTTTATTTTGATGGAGGTCAATCTATCAAATTTCCTCCATTGTCATTCGCCCGCAGACCACGAACCTTACAAACCTACCCAGGTTTGTACTTTTTTATTTTTATTTTGATGGAGGTCAATCTATCAAATTTCCTCCATTGTCATTCGCCCGCAGACCACGAACCCTGCAAAGTGACCAGAACGTCGGGATGAAGTAAAATTTAACGAATATATGCGAGTTCATCCGTTTTTTATAGTTTTATTTCATGAGTAATCCTTGCGGTAACCGAAGAAAATATTATACATATAAAATCGTAACAAAAAAAAAACAAAGAAAAAATACCGAAATTTAGCAACGCCGGAGGTGGGATTTGTACCCACGGCCATGGCTTTCACGGCGGATGCCTAAACCACTCGACCACTCCAGCCTACCGGACACCGGTCGAATTTCTCGGGTATATATGCAATCTGTTATAAGTTTGAAAGCTAGGTGCCTTTAAATTTATACATCGAATTGATACTATTTAGAATCCACAAATAAAAAATGAATTTAAGTTGTTCCACACAAATATTTATATAAAATATGCTTATCTTTTTTATTATTGTCACGGTACAAGGAACGACATGATACATATTATGTACATAAATGAATTTCCTTGTACTACATGTTTAGTACCTACATATTATAATAATGTAACGCGATATCGTCTCTTATGTCGAAATCAATAATCATTGTGTTTTTAATTTCCGTTTAAGCTTTACTGAACATTTGCTTTTATGCAATGATATAATAAGTAAAGATATGTTACACCAGCTCTAAAATTGAAGCGCGCAGATTGTGATAATTCTAACAATCGCTCTTAGTTCTACCCAGACCACCGAGAGGTGTGTACCACTGCCGAGTTCTCGCAAATCACATGAACTGCGCCCTAAAATGTCATTTTATGTTATACAATAGTGAAAACTACGAAATAAAATGCAAAAATGCCCTTAACATCACACATCATGCGTAATTAAACTGAATTATATATTTTTTTCAATTTTACTATTTATTGAAAATAAATAGGACGCCATTTTGACGTTTTTGACTGACTTCGAGAAAAAGACAAGCTTATGCTGCTTAAGATCAAGAGTAACAAAGATAAAACAATGTTTATCAATAACAACCTTAAGAATGCACGCGCAATTGTCAAATGCTAGTTGTCTCTTTTTTATTTATTAAATACGAGTATAATGTATTTTGCCATCTCTTTTACGCATTTTGAAGTATGAAGATAGGTGTATGTCAACTGTCAATAAATCGTAGGTGTATGATGCGAAGTATTTATTTCGCTCATTTTGTTAGAGTATAACGTATCTTTACTTATATATCATTGCTTTTATGAATAAAAGCGTACTCGAAAACATTGCCTGTTTTATCTTGAAGGTGACGCGGGAAACTGTTACAAAAGTAGAGAAAACGAATGTATAAACACTGATACTACGAACAAATAAAACATGGAAGCCGCACGACATAGTAAATCTTTCAAAAACGGTTCTGAATTTTAGTTGACAAATGTCACCCCTTCTTTAATGAATCACGGCAAGGAATTTCAATGTCAACCTATAAAAACTTAAACCGCCGTTTAAAAATAGTTGTGGTTTGTGGTTGGTCCATCAAACTTTTGATTGGCTATATTCTATAACCATTTGTGAAAGATGTTGCGCCGAAATATGCGCGGTGTTAAGAAAAGCGCTATGTCCTGCCCATCTAGGCACAATTGAACAATTGATTTTGGGGGCATTTTTAAGCTGGCGTTAGACGTCCATGTTATATATGATCGCAGCACTGATCGATTGATTTAAAAAAACGGAAGCCTTATACAATTATAAGAACAGGATCACGTGGGAGTCACGTGTTTATCTTGTCCATTTATTTGTCGGTACAGGACTTTCGGGATAAGTTAATAGGAAAACGATTTACAGAGTACTAATGCACAATTTTTTTCACTCATTCAACCAGGGCTAGAACCTCAGTAGTAATCCAACATTACAGTTTATTTTTTTCGAAAAAATTGCTACTCTTGAACATCAAATACTCGTGAACCAAGATGGTCTATTTTTTAAGGTCTATACCTAGTCTAGCCATAAGTTCTGTTACTGGCAATTAACAATGATTTGAAGAAAAACTATGATTCGAAATTCGAATGTTGTATTCTGATGTAACTTTTTGGATGTTTCTGCTGGCATTCTTGTGGAATTTAACATTAAAATAAATAAACTTATGATGGAGTGGAGTGTTAAAGAAAATAGGATAGCTGTGATTGCTCTGTATAAGGTAATTAAATAAATTAGAGATCATTCGAATGTTCGTGTATCGCACCATCCAGATGTACACTGAAACGTCCTCTATCAATGACAATAAAAAATACTGACGACCACGTTCTGTCACAACAAAATAAACCGTTAATGCTGTACGGGCCAGAATTCGCCGAAACCCCATAAGAAAGCAAAAAATCCTTTCTAGGGAAATGAAAATGCCTCCTAGGACACTTTCGCGTATAATCAAAGATGACTTGAGACTGGGAGTTTACCGAAGACGTACAGTCAGCATCAGAAGTCACTATACACTCGAGGTGTCCAAAGAGAGGTTAACATTTAAACTTTCAAAAAGTTGTTGACTGTCATGATAGTATTTAATTGTGAGCGCTTAACAAGTCACAAATATCTTAACAGTCGATTTTCATTAATTTCTTAACATACAAAAAATCATTGATACCTCAGCTGTTAAACAACCACTGGTATCTAAGCAGTCAATAAGGTAAATATATCTGAACAAGAAGGAAAAATAGACGTTGTATGGTACAAATATGGTTGAATATTGATTGAAAAATAGCTATACTTATTTTAAGTAACTGTTTTGACAATCATCGAAAGCAGTGCAGTCTTGTCATCACATACATCTATCTCACATTTTTCTCTTCAATCATTTGACAGGTGCTTCTTAGTCAACTTTAGGATACATTTTTTACTTTTCTCTTTTTACAAGCTTTTAGAATTTAGTTTCAACTTAGTTTTCAGTTCCGTTGTCTATGATCGAATCATGCAAGTTAAATTTGAACCATTTCCCGATTTTAGATTGAGCTGCTTAAATTTGATGACAATGCAATATTATTATGACAAAGAGCTGATCTGATGGTGGAACTGGAAGGTAGCCATAGGAACTTTGTGATGAAACAACCAAACCCCATTGTGTTTGGGTTTCTTAGAATCGTCTCGATATGTGTAAGTTGGTCGTGGGAAGTAAAGCACAGTCAGCGACAATACTTTGTCTTCTTCTTCCTGCATTTTGGTTACCCCGGCTTCTGCCACGGCCAGAGAGCCTAGGGCCCGCTTTGACAACTAGTCCCAAGATTTGGCGTAGGTGCTAGATTTTTACGAAAGCGACTGCCATTTGACCTTCCAACCCAGAGGGTATACTAAGCCTTATTGGGATTAGTCCGGTTTCCTCACGATGTTCTCCTTCACCGAAAAGCAACTGGTAAATAATGTCAAATGATATTTCGTACATACATAGGTACGGTACATAAGTTCTGAAAACTCATTGGTACGAGCCGACAGGATTTGAGCCCACGACCTTCGGAATGAAAGCCTTACCGGTGGGCCACCAACGCTCCACCAGCGAAAAAAGCTTGTATAAAACATTCAATTTTTGAAAATAAAATGTTTTATGTTTGTTATCTGTTTCATTTCATTTTATTTTTCTCAAACTTGCAATGAAATATTGACGTTACCTACTGACGTCATATTGATAATTATTAGGTCCGGAATGAATGTACTCCTGCAACCTTAATTTATTACCTAACAATATGTTATTACAAATATAAGTCATATTAAATTTCAATATTGTAACGAACTGTATCCATTTTGAATAGTTTGCCATAACCTGAGATAGATGTATGCAGTGACAAGTCTGCACTGCTTTCGTGAGTTGTCAGTCAGTCAGACGTCAAAGCAATCCTTGTCACATATGGATCAAATATTCTTTATAAGTTATAACCAGAGGGCCTATTGTGAACCACGAACGATGTTTTGCCTCTCTCTTTCGCACTTGCAATGTCGAACGTAAGTGTGACAAAGAGGCAAAACTTCGTGCGTAGCTCGCAATAAGCCCTCAGGACCGCTACCGCGAAATCCGAAATCATCAAATCGAAAGAACTTGTCATGGTCACTCTTATTATACCCTAATTGAAGTGACAGAGAAAGTTCCTTTGCAGCTGTTCAGCGGTATAGGTGCCGAAGCTAGCTAGGAAAATACGTTTGCCATTTGGATTGCAAAAACTGCATTCAACGAACTAATTACAGAATGAAAAATTACAGTATTGAAAGTTATTCACATAAAATGTTGGTGCTTAGTTACCATTGAAATAACAACTGCTAAACAACGGGTGGCACCTTGGCTGCTGACGTATGTGATTGGCAGTGCGTGTAGATACGTATTAATGACAACTGCTTTTTGAGTGCTTAGTTACCACTGACTTTGCAACCGTTATTGACATTGTGATTAAATAACCGTGTACGTGTTAAAGAAAAACTGGAATGTTAAGATATATATGACGAACTGAAAGCGTATGTGAAAATGATAACTTAGATGTTCATATTTTTCTGACGATTTAAGTGTACATGACTTCTTGGACACCTTGCCCGCTCAGGTATATCTGCTGCTGACTGTACAGGTCATACCTTGAATCAGTCACTAAAGGACAAGAGGGTCGAGAGATCGAAAGCCCTGTTATCCCGATACGCACATGAAAATAATAAAAATATTCTATTCACTGATGAAAAAAAAATTACTATCGAGCAGCAGTACAACAATACACGGTGTTTCTGGTAACACTCAAAACCTCAGCACCCCAACTGATTTTTATTTTTTTAAACTTATCTATAGTATTCATTTTTTAATCTGTTGTTTATTTATTTTTTTATTGGATGTTTGATTTTCTGTACACCTCTACTAGACTTTTAACTCTACACTCAGTAAAATAATTGCTAGCTACCATCATAAACCTTGAAACTATTTATTTTGTACATTATTGCAACGACATAAGGTTTACCAATAGACAGCTGTGTCGCTGTAAACCACTTTATCTACATCCATATCATAAGTTGTCTACAATATGTTTAGCGGCGGTAAGCAAATAGCCTACTTTAAGAAATCTGTATCTGTGGGTGTATCATAATTTTTACTTTACGATATCGGCAACCGATATCTTAATCACAATTAAATTTCGAACATTCTGTTAAAAAAAAAAACACACTTTAACTTCGATTATCGAATTAATCGATTTGTAATTTCATTCACATTAAAATTCATATTCCATACATTCTTCTAAATCTCGAATACTGAGAATCGATTTGAGAATCGATATCGACTCAAGACCTTACCTGGTTTATGAATAAAAAAAAACTAATGTCAGTTCAGTCATTTGTTTTGTTTGAATTGTTTCAAACAAGGAGGTTGGAGGGTTGCCTATAGGTTACACACTAAAGAGGTCCGTGCTCTGTGGTTTCAAACATACAACTTTTTTGGACTGTTGACTTGAAAGTTAAATATTATCGAGTTCGTTGTGAAATATTTACACTGAAAAATTATTTATGACGACGAAGACAGTGATGTTGAAATGTGTGAAACACCACCAGAAATCCGGGACGCCGCTACAACCGTGACCAATAATTTGCTGCCACAAAAATAAACATATTGTAGAAAACTTATTATATGCATGTAGATAAAGTTATGTATGTGACTGTACATAATTAGGCATTAAACACTCGTGTGATCTTATTATGAAACTCGCCTACGGCTCGTTTCATAAAACCACACTCATGTTTAATGCCTCTTATTATGCGCCAGCCACATAAATAACTATTAAAACTTTGTCACAGTAAACTTCAAATAGGAAAGCTAAGCAAACTTAACTTAACATTCAAAATGACAAAGTTGTAATTAGGTACGAGTTCGATTTCTTATGATTATGACACTCGAGCGTTTTCAAATTAGGCCAGTTGCATCGAAGATTAAGGACTAAAGCATAGATGTAGTACAACATTTATTATACAAGTAACTATCCTTATCTGGCTTACCAATTAAATTCGGTGCCAAAGAGAGATGTACGTACGTTTTCTATTTGTGAGTTACCTGTGATGTCACTGGGTTTATTTGAAAACGGCCAGTTTGACATGTCGCTCCTAAGAATTAAAAAGACATATCTTCTAACAAAAAGTTTATTAAAAGGTAGGTTTGACCTTTAGAATTAGAAAGACTTGTTCTAATCAAATGTAGGTATGGAAAAAGAGTATTTTTAGTCATGCATAACATTTGGGAATATTTCTGTCTCTTTTTAGCAAAGTAAGTTAGAAAGAGACTGCTGCTTGTAAATTGTAGCTGTATAAAACCAGGGTCGCGTTTTATAAAGTTACAATTTACAATTTCGCTGTTTGCCTCTCTTTCTAGCCAATGAGTGCGTGCGTAAGAGAGGCAAACAGCGAAATTGTAAATTGTAACTTTATAAAACGCGACCCTGACCCTGATTATGACACTATTTGTTATGACTGCTTGCTTATGCTGATACTTCACTTGGCGTATGTATTTGCGTTTTGCCTCTTGCTCCCATTAGTATACAGGTGGAAGCGAGAGTCATAACGCAAACACGCCAACTGGAGTGCCTCCTACGTAAAATGCGAAATATTCCCTAATGGTGTTGTATGGTGGTGTGTGGCGTATCTGTGGCAACAGGAATATGTTAACATTATATCTGAAAAAAATCGACTGTTTAGCTATCACAGCTCATAAAATAACAACCTGCAGGTTACAGACAAGCGGACACAGAGACGGGCGGACAGAAAGTGCATAGGCGATCGTACGGGACGCAACTTTAGAACTTGTATAGCTGCGTCCGTACGATCTCCTATGTTCGGCCAATGTTGTGAAGGGCTGAACGGCCGTGTCTTTTTTTTTTACTCGAGAGTGTGTATCTTTCGTTCGTGTTTATAGCCGTTAGTTCATAGATTAGTAGCTTGCGGTGAGACCAGTGTCTAAGAGCTCGTTCCCACTATGTCGGATGTGGGCCGATTTTTAATCGGCCGTTCCGGTGGCAGAACATTTTATATGCTGTCCACAGTCGTCCAACAACGATTTTGTGTCGGAGTCGATATAAAATGTCGTCCGTTTTGAACCAGGTCCTGAATTCTGTCGATTTATATTGCATTGTTTAGTACTGAATTGGTACTATTTGCTACCTTTTGTAAAAAAAATAGAACTTCCATTTCAAAGCTTTATTTGAAATAGTCTGGTCCCGCCATTATAACGTTATGGCGGAACCAGGTCCTGAATTCTGTGGATTTATGTTATATTGTTTAGTACTGAATTGGTACTATTTGGTACCTGTTGTAAAAGAATTAGTACCTCTTCCATTTCAAATAGTCTCGTCCCGCCATTATAACGACTGATTAACTAACTCAGTACTAAATAATGCAATATGAATCGGTCGAATTCAGTATCGGATCCCGCCATTATAACGGTTACGAATGCTCTCTTAGATTCAGAAATGTTTAAGTATTAACTATGTAAGTTGGTGAGTTTAAAATAAAAAAACAACTCTTTCAATTCATTTACATAAGTAATGACCAATTGTGTACATACAAATTATAACAAAATTAGCGGATGTTCAAGAGCAACAGCTCTTGCTCTTGCTCTTGCTCTTGCTTGCTCTTAAAAATACTCCTGAAGTGCTGCAGACAATCAGAAACAATTTACGGAAACGAGCATTGCTCTGCCGTCGCCAAGGCGGGCGACATTTTGAACACAAAATGTCGCCCGCCTTGGCGACGGCAGAGCATTGCTCGTTTCCGTAAATTGTTTCTGATTGACTGCAGCACTTCAGGAGTATTTTTAACCGTCTCAAAAGAGGCAGTAATTTTGTTTCGTAGTTCGTCAATAGTCGTCGGTCCTGGTCCGTTATCGTACACCAACGTTTTAATTTTACTCCACAAAAAAAGTCTAGTGGAGTTAAATCCGGTGATCTGGCTTGCCATTGCACTAGGCCTCGACGTCCGATCCAATGCTGCCCATAAATATTGTCCAGATGTCTCCTGACGTTTATCTGGAAGTGTGCAGGAGCACCATCATGCTGGTAATATATTTGATGTACAAACTGCAAGGGAACGTCTTCAAGCAACAATCTGTTGAGCCCCTGACACAGACGATAGTGAAAAGGGTGTTGCTGGTCGTCTCTCAAAATTCTCCAAATATTCTTATGATCACAGTTAAACCGACGACCAGCTTATCGTGTGCTAGCCGTATGATTAACGCGAAAATACTCTAAGACGGCCTCCTCGAAATCAGGGTTCATTGCATCATGCCTTACTCTGGTCGAAGTCGTTGAGTAGCTGCGGCTATGGTGGCATTCGACACGGCGACACAAAACTCCTCGTGATAAGTCCTTACCGCTAAATTGACATTGTCATTGCGGCGTGCTTGCGTTCTTACCATTTCACAGTATTGAACGTTCGTGAATCTAAACGCCATGATAATTAGAAATATCTACGGAATGAACATACAAATCAAATTGACAAACAACGTCAAACTCGTAGCGGAAAAAATAATCGTCCAGGTAACCAGCCATTATTACCAAAATACCCCTAAATACTGAAAAAGGTATACAACCTTCAACAATGCGATATGCATAATGTTGTATTACGAATTTGTAGACTGGGCACTTAAAAAATAACTAAAAATACAAATAAAAATAAAAATATTACCCCCAACAAGATATAGCTCAATCGATTCTACTCCCGATTCTGAACAAACGGTTTTCTGGTTTTTGGTGTTAAGTGAAACACGGTGTATAGTGCAACAATAAAGTGTACGCACATGACTCTCGAGAAGCCAAACAGATAGTTGGGAGAGTTCAGCGAGGTCATCATCTGGATGATGTACGTCATAGTTTGATGGGGTATGTCGTACCAAGGCGTCTCCGAGATCCATTTTTGCGAAAAAGCAGCGAAGATTTCTGCAAAACTGTACCAAGATACCGTTTTAGAAACGACAGTTAAACCTCGCAACGACACCATGTTTCAAAAATGTACACTTAAAAATATGTTTATTTTCATTGTAACAAAACTTTTGGCTAGACTAGGTATTTTGAAGGAAGAATAAATTTAATGTATTACGTCAGGCCGACAGCACCTATAATGGAGCATTCCATGAAAACATCTACTTTTTGTCGCTTACGACTCACTATGGTAGCTACCCTAATAAAATACGCTAACTGTTAGGAAACACTGTCAATCTTAAAGCCTTGATATGTTATTATTATGCCCTAACTCAGCTTACTAATTTAATTTTTCAAAAGTATTGAAAAGACAGTGTCGCTTACGACATGTTTTCATGGAATGCTCCTATTATCATCACCAACACGTTTCGTCACTGACGTAGAAGCAGCAATGAACCAGAGTTGTTTTTCCAATTATTAAAATAAAATTGTTCTACTTTTATTACAACAGGGTTTTATTTCAAAAGGCAAAGAAGCTAAATAAAGTGTCAAAAAGAGACGCATAGCCCCCCCGATTACCCAAACTGTATTTAAATAAAGGATACAACTATGGTACTAACTAATTTGCATAGAAGTAAGAAAAAAAACAAATGCTTCAAAGTTTTTAACATTTCGGTCATTTTGCCTCCGCATCTGCCTGAATACTGGCACAGGAGAGGCGGGAAAACGAATGCCTTCCCCTACCTCCACGGAATCAGTGACATTCCGTCTGGTCTGGCGTCCTCTCTGGCCATGCCGGTAAGCTCCAATATAGCGGGCACGTTAATTGAGGCAAGAGACAGATGAATGACGTCATTATTAAGTGCGGCGGGTCTTGAGAAGCAGTCTGCACTTTTTTGACATGACAGCCCGTGGTGTCCCAATTCGTCGACATCACTTCCAAGAGGGCACCTGTGGCCAATTCGGATATTAGGCAGGCGACAAAGGTGTCGGGTTCAAGAAAAGTACCGGTGTTAGGCGACGGATATGCTCGTAGCCATTCGCAAGACTCCCTGCCGTTGCCAGTAATCTGGCCCGTTCTCAACCTGTTCTCCGGCGTAGTAGGTTTGAAAAGAAATTTGGGACATTATGTCGTCCCAGCGCCTATGATATTTTGAAAGGGTTGGGAAGCTCGGGTAATCGTTTGAGCAAACATTTTTGGCTTCCTCCAGGCTCACAATGAAACACATATAATGTATAACAAGACCTGCATGTTAGTTTTTCCTACCTTAAGATCAACATATATTATAGTAGTAATACAGAGGTGTGAAAATGTACACGGACAACTTTTGCGTGATACTTAATGACTTACTATTCGTTAATGCATTAATGAGCTGGCTTGTATATCTACATGGTTTCACTTCTAGATATACAAGGGTAGGGATTTTGGGGCATTTTGCGTTACGGCCGTATTTTAAGTTTCGGGAATTTCGCGTGTTAAGACAATTTAAAATTTTTAGGTCCTTTTGCGTTTTAGTAATTTTTAGTTTAGAACACTTTGCTGTTTGCGTAAGCTAAATAGGCTATTATGCGTCAGATGTCGGTATTGGCTCAATTGCAGAGTGGATTGTCTTCCGTGAACAATAATTGCATGAATCCCAATGAGTTCGAATGCATTGAAACTGGCACATTGTTGTTCGCGATTGTAGCAAATTACTCCTTCTGAACGATCTGTTGTATTGTTTGCTAAAGACAATAACGCTGTACTGCCCCTGTTCAACAACTTAAGTTCCGGATAGGTAGGTTGTTTACAATTACAAATACGAGTACCTCGTTGTCTTAAGAGCCTAATTGTCTCGATCCCGTACACATTTGTCACATTTCGTCTAAGTTCCTATAAACGCATTTATGTAATTTTTGGGCACTTTCCTCAGTAGCGTATAAGTCTGTACTTAAGTTTTATTCGTGTTTGTTTTTGACACTAATGATCAATAAGAGAAACTTATAAATCTTATAATAAATTCGGTTATATTTATAGTACGGTCAAATCGTACATAATTTTACCCTAAACTCGCAAATCAAGTGGTATCGCTGCATTTTTGGTATGTTATTTAGACACCACAGGGCAGTATAAAACCATATTTTGCAAGCAAAAAAAAGTTGTGCTAGCTGGGTAGTACGTGAAAAACTGCGAAATTTACGGCCTTTTTTTAGTTTCTGATTTTTATTTTAAAAACCTTGCGTCTTTAGATATCATATGTTATTAAACGTTTAAAGACTAATAAATTTCCAACAAGTTGAGCTAACATGCATTACCGTAGGTCTTATAGTTTCAGAGATTCGAGACTTTAAAAAGTACTCCTTTTTGTAAACTAGATAAAATTTTGTGTTTTGCTAACGTTTTCGGCTTAATATCGCCTCACGTAATTATGCTACGAAAAACATGCAATAATGACCTTATAGCGCACTTAATATTCTTTAATTTAAGGGTAAAATTAAGTCAGTGAACTTTGTAGTTGAAAGTATAAACGCGAAATTCAAAAGGCAGGAGGCCCGCTATCTAAGTTTTTCATACAAATCGCAAGTCGAGTTGCAAAGCTGCAATTTTGGTACATTATAAAGGCCTTATAGATATATACGAAAATGCATATTAATGGAAAAACAAAAAAATAATTTGGGCATTGGACGTAAAAAACGGAAAAAAAAATCGGACTTTTTTTAGTTTTTGACGTTTAACTAATAATCTATTATCTTTTTGATACTAATTGTTATAAAACTAAGAAAGAACATTAAATTTGAAAGGATTTGAGCTACGTTGCATCACCGTAAGTTATATATATTTTGAGATACGAGATTTCATAAGTGCCCTTTTATCAAAACATAAACAAATTTTAGGTTACGTTAAAGCTATTCACTAAATATTGGCAAAACGTTCGCGCTAAGAAAAAAAAGTAATTGTAGATAATAACTACATTAAATTTGGAACAAATTGAGCCGATAACAATTACTGTAAGTCTTATAGTTGGGGGTATACGAGGCTTCAAAACATGCATTTATTTTCTTAACTTAATGAAGGGCACATTTTGAAATGTCGTATCTCTAAATCTATATAATTTAGGGTAATGCAAGGTAGCTCAAATACTTTCAAATTTAATATTCTTTCTAAGTTTTGTAGCAATTAGTATCAAAAAGATAATAGTTTTTTAATTAAACGTCAAAAAGTAAAAGAAGTCCAATATTTTTTCAGTTTTTTTCGTCTTATGCCGAAATTCCTTTTTTATTTTTCTTGTAATATGCGTTTTTGTACGTCCTTATAGGGCCTATATAATATACTATAATTGCAGCTTTGCAACACGACTTGCGATTTGTATGAAAAACTTAGATAGCGGGCCTACTGCCTTTTGAATTACTCGTTTTTATTTTCAATTCCAAAGTTTGCTGACATGATTTTACCCTTTAACGAAAGAATATTAAGTGCGCTACAAGGTCATTATTGCATGTTTTTCGTAGCATAATTAGGTGAGGCGATATTAAGCCGAAAACGTAAGCAAAACTCAAAATAACGCTAGTTTACAAAAAAGAGTACTTTTAAGAAGTCGCAAATCTCTGAAACTATAAGACCTACGGTAATACATACAATTTATTAATCTTTTAACGCTTCCTAACATATAATGTCAAAAGACGTAAGGTTTTTTTAATAAAAATCAGAAACTGAAAAATGACCGTAAATTTCGCAGTTTTTCACGTACTACGTAACTAGCACAACTTTTTTTTGCTTGCAAAATGTGGTTTTATAGTGCCCTATGGTGTCTAAATAACATACCAAAAAGGCAGCTATACTGCATGCTTTGCGAGTTTAATGTACAGTTTGACCGTACTATTACGTCTCCAATGAAAATTTAAATTTTATAGTATTTTAGATAGATAGTTAGACTAGTGACGCTGGTTTTGTAATGAAACACTTAAAGCTAATAAACATCACTTTTCATTAATTAAATTTATGAATAAACATACTAAAAAGATTAACACTCCACAATATTTTAAAGCATTAAGGACACCACAACTTAAACCCTATTTAACGCAAATCTAAGAAGGTAGGCGATCGTTTCTGCATGGAAGATGCTAAACTCAGTGGAATCTTTGAACGACTTAATTATTTCGCTCCGTCAGCCTCACCAGCTCTGCAATGATGCCTGTTCTACGTGACATTAAAAAGTTAAGCATACACAGGAAGTTTATTCTTGTTACGCTGGAAACTTCCCAGAAATCTTATTCGGCGCATCCGGGAAATACACAGCAGTGTTATTCACTAAGGAAACCGCCTTGCTGTCAGCGCTGTGTCAGTGCTGCGGCAGCGTCGAGCCTAAAAATAGTATTCACTAATGTACTTTAAACGACACTAGTGCTCGGCGACGAATGCGGCGTGAGCTGGAACTACATTGCGTCGAAAGTTTGACGTTTAATGTATGAACTTCGTATTCTCTAACGAAAAACAGCGACGAACTCGCCCACAACCTCGATCACAGCCTCGATTCCTAATGTCAAATCAAACAGCTAGGATTTTAGACAAGGCTGTCTCGACATCGAGCTCGTTGACGAACGCAGCGTCGAATGTGTCAATAAGAGAATAGCATAGCAGGCCCCCTCAATTTCTGGTGGCTGTAAAATAGCATTTCGATATACTTGTCCTAACATTTTCCAGAATTATCGACCAAGAGCGCACCTGGTAATTGGTATGGTATAACACAAATCTCTCTCAATCTTGATTGTAAAGTTGACAGTCATGTCATATTGACAATTTCTTATTCAACCTTATTTGTTTTTATTTATAGATTACATTTCTTCTCAGAAGAACTACAATTAATTATAAACAAACTACAATTAGGTCGTATAATTCGTTTAAGAGGCAAAACTCATATGGTCCTAATTTATTAGTTGCAGATATTTTAACACATGATACTTTACATTAAAATAATTAACTTTAAATATAAATTAAGAAATCTTTTCATGTAATTTTTTTGATTTCATTTTCCTAACAAAAAAAAAAATATAATTTCGTCTAAAAAAAATCATCATGTGCTAATGCACAGTTATTGTGACATGTGATACCTAATGGTATCACATGTCACAATAACACTGCCTGTCATATCATCAAACGACACAATCCAACGGAAAATAACATGACATTGACAATCAAGTATTTAATTTATCGACGTTAAGTGGCCAGTTCCAGTTAAGTGGTACGTAAAAGAGGTACTAGAATCTGTTCAATGAGTTTTCATTTAATAATCACATAAACAGGGTGTTTTTACGTAGCAAATTTGTTTTTCCGTTTTCTCCGAAAAACATTGTAAAAACTATAATGTTTCACGGTTTAATATACTCCAGAGACCGAGTACTATCAGCTGTAAAAATATCTGCATCTAATAAAATAGGACCTTATATTTTGACATATTGTTTGACAAGACAATTGGTGTTGCTATACGTAGTCTTGTTTTAGTTCCACTTTATTTGATCTCTACAATTTTTTGTCGCACTGTAGGGACGGTCTCAAGGCTCGAATTAAGATTCATCATTCGAAATCATGATTACGATATAGATCAATCATATTAATATCATTTGTTATGCAAACAGTGAACATTTGGAGAAATTTTACAAAAACTAAAAAGCAAAGAAGACAATTTCTGGCCACCTATCGAGGTGAAAAAATGTAAACAGCCGTTAGATTAAATTTGTTAAAAGTAGGTAGACAATACTAAACAGTATTTTCATAGAAAATCATGTGAGCGGTTTTTAATTTATTAAATGTTCTTGTCTGAAATACATGAGTACGTAGTAGCTTTCAGGGTTGTCTAATAGCTCAGACATTATTCGCTACCGATCCGCTGTCAGTCCGAATAAATGGAAATTAATGGTGCCTGCCGTCCTTTCAAGCCCCTTCACATGAGCCGAACGTGATCGTTTGATCGTCTGCGATTTCTCCCAGTACGAGTACATTGCCGTCATCGTTCGACACCGGACAAAGATGAAGAGGCCTAATACAATTACAAGCCAATTGACTATTCACTCGATTCCGTAGTATGTCCACGTTTAAGTTCCGAGCCGAAATACATTCCCTCGGTTCGCTGTCTTTTTTTTTATAGATATGTTCCAATGTTTCTGTTTCTAAAACAAAATTCTATATTAATAACTGTTTCTGAAACCGTACTAAATTGGATATTAAATGGTAGGACCATCTACGTTGTTTTAAATTAGTTTAGCAAAATGTTTAATACAGTTTTTTTTTAATATTTACATGTAGAAAAAATTTTCAATAACAAACAACAAAAATGTAAATATTCATCCGTACCTTGATCCCGTATTTGGATCCGTATCCGTGTTTTGTATCCGCATCCGCATTCGTTCCGATAAATGTTTAAAGTCCATAATAATTAACATGTGAAATTCCGCGCATAGTGTGAAATTACAATAAAAAAAATTGTAAGCGTAACTAATATTAGAAAAAATAAAACTATCTAAGTGCATAATAGTATTTTATGCAACCCTTGTTTAAGACAAGTCTAAAAGATGATTGGCGTGGGTAACAATTTGAGGCAAAGCCGAAAATTGTTATTATAGACGCCACGAGAATTTTTTAACTCAGTTAAACAATGTTGGATACAATACTTTTTCTAAAACCACACACTAATTTTCAAATAAAATTGAAAATTTGAGAAATATTCTTAGTCAAACGCAATTTTATTAATAATCAAGGTCGGGCGGGAGACGAAAAAATTAAAAAAAGAAAGCTAGTCTATGGTTAACTGACCATCAGAAATTACATTTAAAATTAGGTTGGCAGCCATGTATTTCATTAAGTCTTGTATATACACGAGGTGTCTTAAAATAAAAAAAACGCACTGCGTGTAAACCCGAATGCGTTTATAGGGAATTACAATATAGACTTATCTTGACATCTGTAAGGTAGGGGCTTAAAGGTGTGTTCACGACCATGTAAATGACAAATAAAAGTACGGGAGTAGAAAAATAACATAAATGAACATGTGACTCCCCAATAATAGCACACGTTCTAAAGAAAGTAATTCGGTAAGTTTTTGATACAAATTATTTTTTTCTTTGTATTAAGTATTTTAATTCTAACTTAATCTTGAAACATGAACTCCTTCACAATATTACTAGGTACTTGATTTTTGTATGTCCAGGGGTATTTCAACCTACACCCCTTGCCATGAGTGATGTTGAGAGTGGAACATGCCCATCCACGCATCCAACTGAAGGAAACAATCCTAGCTAAACTAAGAATTGTTCAAACTATCTCATCTACTTTTTCATCTGCATTCATCACTATCTATCAGTATCTTGTCACTCTTCAGCTTATTTTACGCTTAGAACGACTTACTCTCCGTGTGCTTAGAATTCCGTAATCTAGGTACCCTTATAGTTTCGCCATACCCGTCTGTCCATCTGAGCGTCTGTCCGTCTGTCTGACCCAAGGAGGTTGGAACTCTTAGGGCGCCTATAGAGAGACGGCGTGACAGACAAAACCCGTGCCGCGCATATGCGTTTTACGCATATGTGCTGTCAGTACCTCTCGGGACGTCATGGGTATATAAACTATAAAAATATACCAAGAATGCCACATTGCTCTGTAATCTGGTGCAGGAACCAGTCTACGTACGTTAATAAACAAAATTCAAACGTTTCCTATCACAGATAAGTAAAAAAAGTTATATTAAATTCAATATAAAATTAGTATGGGCGAGAGACATAGTGAAGAGACACGACGCTGAATTTGTTATCGATAGTCTATGTAAACTCTTACAACTAAACGGTGTTAGTAGAAATTCAAAATTTGTTCCCGAGTTACGGACGTTTCCTATGTATAAGTAAGTATAATTATGTGTATTTCTCTATTTAAGTACATATATATATCGTCGCCTAGCACCCATTGTACAAGCTTTGCTTAGTTCGGGGCTAGGTTGATTTGTATGAGACTGTCCCCCAAACATTTATTTATTTATTTATATTTAGCAATAATATAATATTTATCTAAAGTGCATACAATGAAGCAACTATACAAAAACATATAGTTTAAGAAATTCTGACTTAATTTTTAGATTCCCTATAGAACCATGTGTCAGAGAACGCTGGATAACGGCGACTGGAAAGTTGAACTTGTTTCCGCAAAAACACGACACAATTTGTTCCGACCACTTCCAAAATGACTGTTTTGTAAAAACAAATCCAAGATCTATATTGTCATCCAATGCCTGTCCAACTTTAAAACTCCATCCTGCGTTTGACAAGGTAAGTTAGCTTTGCTAAATAGTTTTATTATGTTTTAAAAGTAAAGTACCTTTTAAAGGATTTCTGATGCTATCTGTTAATACATATTAATTTAAGTAGGTAATTTCCAGGTGTTTCTTGTCCCAAGTAACCCATCTGATAATCTTTCAAGAAAACGTAAAACGGTTCAATTTACGAATTTAAAAATATCTTTATACATTTATACATCTAGTTAATCTGTCCTCATATATAATACCTAAATTACCTAACCATCTAAACTCCTTACAGTTGATCGTTTAATTTTAGTTCCCATTTATAGTTACAATTTTAATTTAAGCACCTATGATATATCTACATTTTCTTTTTGCGTTTTATAACGTAATATAAGTATATATAGTTTGCACACCTTGAACAAACAAACCAATGCAAAGGTAACATATATAACTAGACAGAGGTTAAACAAAAGACCGCCTGTTGTTTAACCTCTGTCTAGCCTTACCCTTAACACTTGTTGTTTAACTTTAACCTTAAAGCTAACAACTTAATGTAAATAGGTACTTATTGTAAATATAAATTCAAATAAATGTATAAATTTTACTGTTTTTATATCATTCATAACGACATCATTTTAGTGAGATTTAAAAAATGAGAATGTTTGAATAGCTTTTTTCAAGTAACATTTTTAGTCAAATAACTGTTGGTTTTAATCTATCGATAAAAATATCGAGCCATACCACAACACTATTTACATTAATATGTCAAAATTACCTGACACGGTCGATTTCTATGAAAATGACAGCCAAGGCCGCCTCTATCTCTAAGGTTACACACTAAAGAGGTCCGTGCTCTGTGGTCTGACCGCAGCATAGCTCAGTGCCCGCTAGTTCTAGAAATTTGCATTTTGGTACATTTGTACCAAATGACTACTTAAAGTACTAATACACATTAGTCACGTCGGCAAATTGGTAGAAAAACACATTTTCTCGGGTACCTCCCCTAGTTGTAAAGTTTTATGTAATCCTTTAGTTTATCGATGAATAGGACTTTTAAAAAAAACGGTCCCTAAAGAAAGTTTTTTTTTAAATGTAATTTTTTCGGAGAAAACCGCCCCAGAAGAGCAAGTCCATGCATCCAAAAAATATGAAAATGAAAAATGAATAGTGGGATAATAGAATACATTGAAGTTAAACTATTTCGAACGTAATCCGCCTAACCGTTTTTAAATAAGTACGAAACAACTACACGATGCAATATTTACGCTTACCTACTCCGATTGTCATCCCGCTATACAATACAGTAGCATCTTGCGGTTTCTAACAATAGACAAAGAACACGGTCAGAAGTTATCTGAATTACTATACCAGTTATCTATACTAACTCTACTGCAAATAAATTTTAAAATAGTCATCTTCAAACGAATTTAGTCACAAAAGATCGTACATCTTTATATTTTATAATACGCAGTATATATTTTAGCCAAAAGAAATATGTGGTTTTAATATTGATATTCAAATACGTTGTAACTAATGATAGGAACCGAATCCTTCTTTAGTGGACGAAAGCAAAGGAGTCAAGTGTCAGAAGCGGACTGCAAAAACAGAGCAATAAATATTAAAATAATTACTTTCGTACAGTCGAAGACAAAATAAGGGGTATACAAAAACGTTCAAAAATATGTCCCAGTGCACTCTAATTCTGTGTAATAAGAACGTCGTAACATATTTATGAACGGATTCTTTCGATACTTATTTTTGCACTTGACTGTACATATTTATACTAAGTACTCGTAGGTCGATTTCAAAGAAGTTTCGGTTTTTATTTTCACGCGGATCTCTAAAAACATATTCACGTTTTTAGAGATCCGCGTGAAAATACTAGATAAACCTGTTTACTTGCGGTTACAGTGCCTTATCAATGCTTAACCCATGTCAGCGTATTACAAATCTGCAAAGCTACCATACCAAGTAATAACACATCATAACTATTTATGGAATTATACCTCATACTCATCTTCAATATATCATTATCATCAGGACATGTTTAAGCGGCGTGTAACAGTTTGATTAAATCTGCTCTTAGCCCTAAATGCCACAGTGATTGACATAGTGTCAGAGACCACTTCCATTAAGCTATAGCAGGTTTGCAAATTAATTTAGAGCCCTGAAGTCTCCCTTTGTGCGAAACTATATTCACGTTTATACACGATGTAACATGAGGAAACTGAATAATGTTTACAGCGTATTTTGGAAGTTGAAGTATGTTCTTTGAATTTATACATTTGCTACCAATATGTATGATAAAAATAATTCAAACCAAAAATAGGTACCTAAAGATAACATAAAATATTCGAAATCACTTCATCATCATTATCAACCAATTTAAGTGCACTGCTGGACATAAGCCTCTCCTAGGCGTATAGACGCATTAGGAGGTACTTAAATGTCTATAATCGTCACGCTGGGCATGCGGATTTGCGATTGGAATGTTCACTATGATCATGATCTAATTGATCAATAAATTAATGGTGAGTGACACTTCAATCCCTCAATTGGCCGTGTGGTGACGGCAGTAAAAATACATTTCGATATTATCACGATTAATATCGTGATTCAAATAAATATTTTTTGTTAACATGTTACGCACTGGTACCTTTAAGGTCTCTGCCCACTAGACCGTAGCATACCATGACCGTAGCATGAACGTATCAGACACGGAATGTGAGACGACACGGACTATTATGCCCACTATAACGTGTGTACATCGTTTCATATCCGTGCTAAGCCCGTTTAGTGACCGTTGCATCCGCGTCGCGACCACGTATCATCCGCGTCGCAACTACGTATCATCCCCGTAGTATGAGCGATTCATATCCGTCGTTATCGTTCCATTGTCACAGTTTTATCAGATTCAAATTGTTTTCGCGCTCTTTAGACTACTATCTCTCTGCTAGTATTTTCCTAGGAGTTTATTTCTACACCTCTTTTTCTGAGCAGACATCGTAAACTGGGATCGAGATCCATTGAAGTACTACAGTTGTTACTGAGTCAGGTCAAAATCAAAAATGATTTATTGAGTAGGCTTAGCAACTAGCACTTTCGAATCGTCAGTTATGCTACTTATACATTTATATGGCAGATTGTGTTTATTTATCATTAATATTATTGTAGTATTAAATTACACTCATCAATGTCTAGGTAACCTAGACATGTCATCTATGATATTAAACTTTAACTTCTTGAAATTCGTAAATATAATATTGTCTATAGATTTATGAGAGTACATAATATGTTCTTGTCATGATTGTCAATGTGACTCCGTCAAGTACTGGTTTTGTTTGATTATTTTTACATCTTCTAATAGTTTTGGAACCATAATTCATTTTAAATAACAATGGAGCAACTGCTAAAGAGCATAGGTTTTTCGAAAAAAAAGATATAGGTATTGATTTTGTGTACATATTGTAATAAAAATCTAAAACCAATAGAATTTATTTTAGAAAGCCACATCAAAAGTATGGTTAAAAAAAGAAACAAATTGTGCAACTACAACATAAATTCGTTGAGTTATATTATACGACTGTTTCAAAATTGATATTTCTTTTAATTATTTTGTTTGTAAGAAACGAAGTAATATTTTTCGATCTCAATGAAAATCTTTGGTTTGCGGGTTTACAACTAAGTTTTTTTTTTTCAGAAAATAGCGATGCTGATTATATTGTTTGCGTTGTTTTGTCATCAGAAAAATTATTACTCACTATCCCAAGTGAAAAATTTGGAGAGTTTTGGATAAAAATTGTAAATACAGTACAAAAATGTAAATAGAACCCGTATGGTCACCGTTTCGCCGCCTGCGCACACCGTACCGGCAACGTTGCGTGCCATGCACGTAGCGTGTCAGGACCGACAAAATATTCTCGCCGACAATTCTTGCCGGTCCGTGCATGGCACGCGACGGTGTTGGCCGGCGACGGAACGTCCTAGTGGGCATAGTCTCATACTTTTCCATACAAAGAATATTTTTTTGTCTGATACGTTCATGCTACGGTCATGGTATGCTACGGTCTAGTGGGCAGAGACCTTTATACTTAATTTTTTAACACGCTTTACATTTTCAATGACAATCGTCTGGGTACAAACTGTATTTACTCAAATATGGACGTACAAAATTGCTATTTTGTAACAGGCGCTTGGGCATTTTCGCGAGAAGAGATACAAAAACTTACTTTTCTGAAACAGGTAAATTTTATGTTTTTCCTGCTCAGAATCACGAGCTCTTTCGATCCTACTAGAAGAAAAAAAGTGTCCCAACTTTTTGTTTCTATTACGTAACCGTTTTTCAAACACTTTGTACAGCGGTTACAAAGTGGAGAGCATGTAAAATGTATGAAAAATGTGGGACCATTTTTTTCTCGTACTTTTTTTCTCCTAGATTGAAAGAACTCGTTATTCTGAGTAGGAAAAACATTAAATTTACCTAACTTAAAAAAAAATTTTTTTGGATCTCTTCTCGCGAAAATGCCCGCTTACAATTGAAAACGTAAAGTGTGTTAATGAATGAATTATATATCATCTTAAAAAATATATATTGAATATGTAATTGTAAAAAATAGAATCCTTAAACTCACCGGGTTATTCAGAAACTTACGACACTTAGCTTCAAAAATGCTTCTAACACAACTTTCCACCTCCTTAGCTCAATCAGTTATGTGCATGCGCACATACGTTTAGAAGTCTATTTGTCATTTTCGAGTGTTGTTATTATATACGGAAGAGCATGATCTCCAGACACAGGTAACCATTTTACTTACTAGGACATCGTTACAATAAAAAGTATATTGTATTTGTTTTATCGCAATAAACGTTTTTTCAGTTTCATTTCAATCGATTTATTCACTAACTGATATTAGAGAAAGCAGGTCCAGCGCATATATTTGAATACTAAAGGTGTACTGTTTGTGGAATGAAGTCAAGAACGTGGAGGAGACGTTCATTTCACGGTGAACGTGAAACTAATTTTGTTAGAACGCGTGCGCTAAAAGTGCAGTTGAAAGCGTTCCTCATTTTCCGCACCGCAGGGTCCGCAATCACACGCCCCTGCGCTCCGACTTATCCACACCTAATTTCATTGAAAATATTACGTACTGTTTTTTTAACGCATTGAGGAAAAGATTTTTGGATAAGTTTAAACACTAACTAGGCAGCTACTTATTCTAGCTAGCCATAAACACCCCGCGTGAAGGGCAATGCATGACATAAATAACTATAGATAAGCGATAGATACTGATGTTTACACCACAGTTTAATGCGGACATAAATTGTTAGGAATTATAAATATTTCCATTCTTAATTTGAGTATACCGTCCCTCGCCTTTATATTATAAGTTATAAATAACCCGAAAATTATATTGAAGACTTTTAACAATCTAATACTTAAGCTTCAGGATATATTTTGCGGTAGTTATTCGTCGTGATTACCGCGTCAGCAATTGTACAGGCAAAATTCTCGGTTTTTTCGAAGAGGTACCCGAATCGTAGCCATTTCCTAAAGATACTTAATTACATAGAAAATGCCTATGACCGAGGTAGGAATATTCGTGATTGAGACACAAAAAAATCGCGACCTTCAGCTTTGTAAGCAAACAGGCTACGCAGGCTGACAAATGCGAAAGATGACATATACGACTAAACCACAGTATGCACCTTGGCACCGGCTAGCCTCTGTTACAAGATCGTAAGGTTCACATGTCACATTGAGACAGAGAGAACGTTTCATTCATTTGATTACCAGGCACGTAGTAGAGCTATGCCACAAATATGACAGTGAACGGATTTGGGTCGAATTGTTCAATTTGTCCTGGTTACGACTAGCCTTCCTGTCTGTTGCCTCTCTCTCTCACTTATCATATGGAGAAACCTGAATAGATCTTGTACCATCAATAACTTAAATAGTTTCAATGTGTCCCTTGGCTAAATATTATGGGCACATTGATTGATATTCAAGATAATAAATTAGATTTTTAGTATTTCATAAAAACCTATCGCAAAGTCTTATCATATTGGACAAAAACCAGATAGTATACTTTTACATTCAGAACGCAACCCGCTAACGCTGACGTATTGTACGTCAACGTTGCCAACGTATATTTTTTTTATTACTATTTATAAGTACTGTTAATTTTGTTAACATAAGTATTGGCTACTTTAATTATTATAATAATGACTGATTTGAGCAAAAATAGGTACAAATGTTGTTGTTAAGAAACTTGGCTATTAATTCTAATTATAATAAATAATAAGTCTAAGTTTTTAGTGCCATGTAGTAGTAATATCATAGATGGAAAAACTAACTCTTCCACTGATTTCAACTTAAAAGTCTAAAATATAAGAAAACAATTGCAATTTATACAAGTTACAACGTTAATTGATCTTATAATATTGATATTACAGTATGTTGCTGTAGTTGAATACTAAAAAAAAATATTTTTTATTATAGGTAGTACTATAATTACCTACTCTAAGTTATTTAATAAAGACTGATTTGTTGCATTGATTGTTTTTTTTTTACACGTTCGTAGCTGCTTCCTCGCTTTAGTGTGGGGAAAAATGTTGTGTTACACATGGGAGCAAAGTTCGTTTAAAATCGTGCCTTGAAACCCTCGCTTCGCTCGTGGTTCAATTCAACTATGGAATCTCTCGCTAGCTCGGGTCTCAATATTGGCACGATGATTAAATAACCACTTTCCTCCCTTGTACAACAAATAACTATTATCCGCTTACAATAAGGTTTTAATAAAAATTAAAGTTTTATATTCAAATATTATCGAACCGGGCTACTCACGTAATTTTAAGTCGATGATTGCTCGACACGTTTCCACCCATTAAGAGGGTCCTCGTCCGGAGCACCCTCGGTCAAAGCCCGAAGTGTACTGCGGGCTTGCGTCCCGCTAGGACGGGTTCTGTCCGTGAGCGGTGGTGGCGGGGGTGAGGTAAGGAAAGATCTACCCTGAATGTTACCTTTGTGATAAACAGTCACTACATCACTTGCTAATAATGGGCCGTTTTCGAACCAGGTGGCACTGACCCACCATAATCACGATGAAATTTGGATGGCGGCGTATTTCGATACCTTACCGTATTTTGCGCCACATTATAAACTTCTATCTTGCAAGCACGGTTATCTTATCGAATCGGATGTAGTGCGTTGAATCGGTATCCAATACGTATTCCGTAACCGCAGAGTTCATTCCTCATCCTACGTATGTGCTCAGGCCAGGGATCGGATACCGGTTTTTTCTCCATGCGTAAGAACTTCGAAGAATTTCGTTCTTCGGTATATAAATTTTTTGTTAATGGAAAAAGACGATATTGTTAATTACATAAAATATTAAGTATTAAATAAAGAGTGTGAATATTTTGAAATATTAAGCTAATTCGAGGTTTAAAAAAAAAACAGTTCCGATCCCTGGCTGAGACAGTCTTGTTGATATACACCGTGGGCTTTTATAACCCGAAAGATTTTAACCACGCATTTTTGATGTAAAAACAAACTAAAATATAATGAGTTTTGTAATTTTTGGCGAAAAATAAAATATTATTTTCATTTTTTTACTATTTTTGAAAGTATTTTAACATAAAAAGGAATATCGATACCTTTGGGTTCAATTGGCGTAAAAGCCAAAATGCGACTTTACAGGAGAGCAAAAAAACGATTTTTGAAATAGTTTTTGACGTATAACTTTTTGATTAAGTAAATTACATAAAAGTTATGTAAATAAATTATGCTTAAAATTTCAGAATGAAAATGAATCAACTATCATCATTTACGTGCTACGTTAGGCTTAGGAAATAGTTTGGATTAACGCCCAAGAAATTTAGTCTTCATGGTAATTACGTCTAAAACAAATTGTCAAGAATATCTTTTTGTGATGTATCACCAATTTAATTAAATGTTGAGTCAAATCTATGGTCGTAAATCGTTATATAAAGAAATCGTAGTATGTATTAACCAAACATTTATATGTTTTTTTGCTTTAATTCTCACCTCCTACATTAAATGTATTACAAATATTGAAATAATACGAAATAAACTTAGCGACTTGGCGATAAAGATTATACTTTAAAATTATAGGCCTTCAGTTTTTTGATGTTCAGTTTTGTTTCATGTACTTTATATCCTCTTGTATGTTGCTAGCTTTTCTTTAAGGTGAACTTCTAGTTTTTTTTCTGTTTCGTTTAGATTCTCATCATGCTCAGCTTTAACACGTATTACGTATTCGTCTTTTTTGGTGTACGATTCGAAATGTTGGATCCTAGTAAATATACTCCTAAACAAAGATTAATTAACAAAATCAGTAGGTATTGGAGCTCTGGCATTCTTTTGAATACAGTCTGTATAGGTTCAATAATTATGTTTTTTAACTCTTGTGGCAAATATACTTTATTAGTCTTTGGGAGATTATAGTGTGATGTAACGGTCGGTAATTCATCTATATATTGCCTAGCGTTTGTAACATGTTTTTGTTTTCGTTAGTAGATGAAGTCAGATCGTCAATTTTAGAATTATCGGGAAGCAAATCCAGTCGATTCAGTGTGTCGGTTCCTTCATAGACGTTTTTTTGATGCTGAGTGTGCATTACAGTTAGGTAAGTATTTTCAGGATCAGGAACAGTAGCTGCGAGATCTATATTCATAGGTGAGATATTAGTCGACTCAGAAACCAAGTGCGTATGAACACATTTAGTGAAATCAAGTCTTTAGCTATATTCTTCCATTTTACACAAACACAAACATTGATTAGTCACAGAAATCCGTTTTTAATCACAATTATAAAATGCACGTTAGCAAAGATGTAAGTCACATACACGCTTCTCACGTCATGGTATAACTAGTATCAAGTGCTTGCCGGTTCAAAACAATAACAAACACTTATATCAGAGCGGCGGCGAGTAATTGAAACGCATGATAGAAGTTCATCTCAATTTTATCAATATTAAATTATAAAGAGAGAAAGAGATAACTATATTTCCGAGTTTGTGCCGTAATCGTTCGGAATGCAAAGATAGAAACATTATAGACACTATAACCTCAAGCAGTAACGTAAATGACACTAACTTGGTTTCGAAGCATCTTACATCTTATAATTTGTTGGCGTACAAACCACGAATTTATTTCCGTGGTTTATACGTTAATCCACTCGACCAGTTTTAGAGTTACACCCGGCCGACTATTCGCAATAACAATAGTTTAACTTTTAAATGCCGTGGCGTATAAACCCTTAATGGCATCACTGGTTTTAACGTCATGCGAAAAAAAACATTTAGGTATTTGCGTCAAACTTCTTCAAAATGTTTAAACTTTTTGATTCTTACATCAGACTGTTCTCAATTTTGATGATATTTTTTGTGAAAAACCTGGGTCGTATAAACCAAAAAGTTGCGAATTTCGATGAATCTTATATACAGATCGATAGAGCTCAAAATTCTGAGCAAAACCATATATATAACTCATTTTGGCCAAAATGGCTTTTACGCCAATTGAACCCAAAGGTATCGATATTCATAAAATTAGCACTTAAAATGAGAGTATGGGTGTATGTGCACTACAATGACTTTTACTGTCCGGCAGACTGAGTTTTCATGGTCCGATATAACATGAAAATAACGGATGATTGGCTTGTGCACTTGTCCGTCTTTTTACTCGGAGGTGCGGCATAGTAGCATGAAAAAAACGGATGGTTGGCTTGTGCACTTGTCCGTCTTTTTACTCGGAGGTGCGGCATAGTAGCATGAAAAAAACGGATGATTGGCTTGTGTACTTGTCCGTCTTTTTACTAAAAGAGAAGCGACGCAGTTTGGGGTTACCTCTCTTTGGAACTACACGCCATTACACTAGAAACAATGAGATCCTTGGAACGACGGCAGTTGCTTGGTTTATTACTATACGTGCGAAGACGTAGACGACAAAAAGAATTTATTATTACAAAAAAGAACAATTAAGACAAAAAGAAGAATTATAAGTAAAAGGTACCTGAGAGGGTCCTTTTATATAAACCACAATAAATGGAGGCAGGACGAAAATGCATTTTTTAACTATTATAGGATGTCTACAGCTTATGTCATTGATATGTTATGTGATTTTTTGCTATACCGCTTAAGCACATGGATCAAGAGGCAAGATACCAAATTCAGGCTGTGTGTACCACCAAATGAAATGCTTGCTGTAACGTTAAGGTAAGTGTGTACAGTATTAATATAGTGAGAGAGCAAGTGAGTTATTCCGTGAGTACCGTAATTTGGGGTGAGTAGGATTCGCGGGGGGAGTTGGTTTGCGAATCCAGAATTTCTTTTTTGAGTAGTTACTTTATTGGGCTTACGTTGCTCTCAAAGTAATTTGATTATATTTTTAGACATATTTTTCCTTCTTTTCGCAACACTAAGCTCCCAAATCATACAATTTTGAAACACAAATTCACTCTCAAAGTTGATGCTCGAAATCGGCGGATTTTTAGTTGATTTTAACTTTGATTTTAAGTGATGTTTACCAAAGTAAGTGTTCATATACTATTCGGATATCGTTTATATACTTACATGGCTTATTGGAAACAGAAAAACATATGTTATATTTTCTTTATTTATAGTGGTTTTAACATAGAAAACAATCCAACCGCATTTGATGATTTTTATGGGGTGAGTAGGTTTGTACTGTGGGGTGAGTTGGCTCGACATCGGGGACCGTTGGCTCACGAATGGGGAGAGTTGGTGTTACGAACAGGGTGTATCGGCTTGGTAGAGGGGGAGATGGCGTTCGTAGTTCAGGGTCGATTTACATAAGTAGTCAAAAGTGTCTTACATTATAATGAAATGGTAAATATTATTTTAAAAATCATTGAAGTAGCAGAGAACTTAAATAAATTGCAATTAAGTCAATACGTTATAAGTTATAAACTATGCAATGTAGAAACAAACTATCATTGACAAAATAAAATTCATACCTCCGGAACACTTTTTTTGTATATAAATCAATGCCAGTGCCACAACAATCAGTGCCACATATAAAAATAAACTTTTATCTAGGTTTGAATTTAGATTTCGCGCCAACTCACCCCAAATTACGGTATAGGCGAGCGAGCAAGCGAGGTAGTGATCGATATAATTCACGGTTAAAATAAACGATACTCTACTTTTTTTCTACAAATGCTGTCTGTTTTGATGTAATTTGTAGAATAATTACAACTCAACCGTTTACTCCGTTTTTTAAACGTAAACTAAACATTAAGATGATTGAAGGCATTTATTAAAAAAAATTGAATATGATAGTTAGGTCAGGTTACAACTTACAACGCGAAACTGTTTATTAAAAGTTGTCAAATTCTTGTTGCAACAACTGGGTTAGTGTTAGAGACGGCAATGATCCTGCAGGGGAGATTTCAGGTGCTGTCATCGGATTTTCAAGTGTCGGAGTAGGTAGAGGCGTCGAAGCACGCGGTAGAAGCAATGACATCGATGGTGCAGAGCAAGAGTTGATCGATGGTGTTATCATTAGGTTTTCAGTCTCTTGTAGATGTGACGGCGACGGGATAGCTTCTACAGATGCATACATTGGAGGCAGTGGCGATACCGGTACAGAGCTGAACGAAGATGCTCGGATACTATTCGTATATTTGCGAAGCAACTGCATCACGTCGATTCTGAACTCGAGTCTCTTATACGTTTAATAGTTGGCAAAATAGACATCTAAAATGCTTTATCATCATCATTATCTTTCAATTCATCCTGTCGTGGCTCATGGCTCTGAAGAATCTTCAATATCTCCACATCAAAGGGGTTTAATCTTTTTTTACGGTGCTGAGTTAGTAGCGTTGTAGGACGAATTCTGGATGAAGACCCTGTTTCGGAAGTCGCTGATGATCCCGGCCTGGGTTCGTTGTCACTATCTTGACAGGAATATAATGACGCTGATGTGCCTGGCCTGGGTTCGTTGTCACTATCTTGAGAGGAATATAATGACGCTGATGTGCCTGGCCTGGGTTCGTTGTCACTATCTTGAGAGGAATATAATGACGCTGATGTACCTGGCCTGGATTCGTTGTTACTATCTTGAGAGGGGTTTACTATGTTAGAAATTGTCGTATCCTCTTTAATAATTTTTCGTGAAAAAGATGGATATACTCATAAAGACATGTTCGCAAGTGTTTCCCTTCGCTGCCAATAATTCCCAGTCGGGACGAGCAGCTAACGATATAAGAAATAATTTCGCAGATTATTTCTTAAGTCCAGCAGGATCTGTACCATGGCAAATGTCAAAAATTTAATACAAATAAATTATATATGTACTAACGAATTTGGGTTTTCTTATTGCAATCCAATGTCTCAAATTCCGGTTCGAAGAATAAACAAATTTCTCGCCATGTATTGTTTCTCATGGTTCTGTTTTTATATGCATCTATAGTTTTATCCCATAAACATGGTTTCGATTCAACAAGTTCAATTAACGTAAAAATGTCGTACATGATTGTAATGAATTCGATCACGCTAAATAGTCAATCTTCGTATATAGTCGCTATGATTAAACATAGGTAGTCCTTATTTCATAAATAAGCTTTCAGACATGGTGATATCTAATTATTATTTTTGATAGTATTTCTATTCCTTTCTCTTCTTCCGTCAAGAATTTGGGTGTCATCATTGATCAGACGCTCTCTTGGTCCCCCCACATTGCTGCGGTGAGTCAAAAAGTTTTTGGATCTCTCCACTCTCTAAGGCGGCTGCAGAACTTCCTCCCCTTTAATACGAAATTGACGCTTGCACAGTCGCTCCTGCTTCCCCTCCTGGACTATGGTGACGTTGCTTTCCTGGATCTTAGTGAGGAGTTACTCGACAAACTTGAGCGGTTGCAGAATGTTTGTATTAGATACATTTTTGGTCTTCGTAAGTATGATCACGTCTCTAGCTTTCGGTCCCAACTCGGTTGGCTTCCCATTCGCCAACGCAGAGATGTGCATATCCTGTCATTGCTTTTCAACATACTTTTCAATCCTGCTTCCCCTCCTTACCTTACTGAAAGATTCAAGTATTTAGCAGATGGCAGTGGTCACCGTTTGCGTTCGAGTGCCAATATTACTTTAGCTTTGCCTACTAATAAGACCCGTACATATTCTAAGTCATTGACAATGCGCGCTGTAAACATAAATACTTGTACCTCGCTCTGTGTAGTACTTAATAGTCTCCTTAACACACAATATGGCAGTTTCAGTAGAGAGCCCAGGCCTGAAGCCGGATTGATTTTGGTGTAATTTGAGGTACTTATCCAATTGCATGCTAAGCAGACTATCAAGCACCTTGGCTATCACAGTCGCCAGAGAGATGGGTCTGTAATTAGCCTTATCTCTCATATGGCTTTCACAATTGGTACTACCACGGTTTTCATCATAGCCTCCGGTAAGTACTCGTGACCAAGGCATAGACTGTACAGCAGTGCGAGTACTCGCGGCAAGTGTGGACCAGTATGCCTGAGGTGTTCAATACTTAGACCATCGTGACCAGGAGATTTTCCACGCGACATAGATTTTATAACCTTATCTACTTCTTTTGCGGTAAATTTAATTGAATACTCCTGGTCACTATGCTCCTCCTCAGGAATAGAAGACGAGGGCTGCAAAGGTGATACTACCGTGAACTGTCTCTTAAACAAACCTGCTATGCATCTTTGATCACTAACGCCCTCAATGCTCACAGGAAGGCTCGGTTTACTGTTTAGCGTCCTGGTCGATTTCCAAAACCCGCGAAAGTCACGCTTAGAATGATGAGATGCAAGAATATCCATTCGTATCTGTTCCGCATGTTTTTGACACCATTTTAACTTGGCTTTAAAGATACCACGGCTCTCTCGCATCCCATCATAATAATAACCTGACACTGGTCTCCCATACCAGACCCACAACGTAAACTTCTCCCATCATTTTTAAAGGATTTATTTCTCACGTTTTTTACATCTACCTAATATTGAGGTTAGTTAGACTATTCTCCATAATGGCACCAACGCCGTTAAAAATACCTTTTATACTGAGTAGAAAATAAAATAATAAAAATAGAATAAAAAAATCAATTGGTAGTCGATATCCAGAAAAGTTTATATGACATTATAGTTTTTATTGTGGTCAAGAATACTCTGTTAAAATCGGCCGGGCTTAAACAGCCCACGGTGTATTTCTGCCGGTTTCTCCAATATAGGTCATGCATCATTTAAACATGAAAGTTTCATGTGCGTTGAATCATTTTTGCGTAACTACGTCCAAATGTCGGCGTAGTTGCTACGGCGAGAGGTGCGCATTTTATCACACCGAGGACAGTCCATTCAGTCCTTTGACTGACGTAGTGTACAAGTGAACAATAACAAGCTCGGTCCACTTCCGACATAAACGATTACAGTTTCCGATAGCACTCGGCGCGTCGAGTGTGCGCCGATTGTGATCTACAAATTGTCCGAAGCTCATCTATCAGAAACGTTAATACATCTACAGAAAGGTTTCTTAATGTAAATGGTGTGTATATTCATAATGTATTAAAGTATTGCTAAGTTAAAAAAGCTGAAATTATTTAAATAATGTTGGTAATATAAATTTGTTTTCCCAACTAGTGTGGAAAAGTAAAATTTGCATTTGTTAATTTCTCTTTTTAAGGCACTTGTTATGAAAAAAGTCGTTCGATACACGTGTAAAAACTTCTTTTTTTTGCACTCGCATCGAAATGTACAGTCAAGGGCATTAATATATATACACTTCTCCATACTGATCCCTTACAAATGTGTCTATATATTAATGCACTCGACTGTACTATTAGCGTGTTAGAAAACCTTTCACCACCACAAGTATTACCTATTTATTTATTTTATAAGATTGCAAAATATTACAATATGAAAAAGCAACAAGTGAATATTTTAGATATTTATGACTTTTCAGTTGCTTACATATTAATGCGGCACATGCTCAATTAACATGACAGTTAATATGTACACATATTTTTGATTGGTAAATCTGTTTAAGTACATGCATTATGTATGTTTTTACTTATTTTTAAGAACTCGACTGTACGTGAGGAGCCTCATTGTCTTTCACTGCAGACAAAAGTAACCTAAGATATGGTATTTGACATTGTCAATTAACTTAACAAATACTTAATACCCGACAGCATTTTACTACTTACCCACTGTAAGGTAAAAGTACCGGTGTCAGAGGCTGTACCTGACACGGGCACTTTACTTTATATCAAAGTGGTAAGGCTCAAAATCTAATATCGAAAAATTGTTGCTCATCAAATATAACTTTTATGACTTTCATAAAATGCCCATGTCTAGCCTATGTGTAGTCAGTGCGGCGTTGAGCAGTGTTACTTCTACCTTATGAATTTGTGATTGAATGCACCATTTTAGCGACCCGAATTCAGCAGCGTTAAAGGCTCCGTTGTGTCGCGTATCTGCATCAGCATAAGATATTCTACCTCATAGCAGTTTTCTGTTGTCTGCAGCACTAAATCCATCGGGTGAAAATGTTTAAATTCACAAGACTGCGAAATCAGTTACCAAAACAAATATTTTGTATGTTTTGAAATTAAGTACTTACTCGTAGTTAAGTTTCCGTATATTAAGCTTGCCTTACAGTATGCTTAGCACATGATAGGTATATCAGCAGTATGTCACCGCGAGATAGATTTTTCGTCTTTTACTAACTATATGAATAAAAGAGGGATGGATAGTCTATCTCGCGGCGACATACTGTCGCACTAATCCTGTGCTAAGCCTACATGTACATGTCCCCGTGTCGCTTAAATGTACTAAATCAATAGAAGCGTATACATTTTTTTACAGATGTTACAGTATTGTGTTTGGAATAGTTTATTAAGACCAAATGGCTGTTGGCACTCATGTCCGTTTTTTTCAGTTTTCTATTAACTGATATGCTGCAATCAAACATGGATTGAAAAGGCTAGACAAAGTTGATCATATTTGTACACTCAAAAGCCCGGCCTATTTGATAAATGGAATGCTGGTTCCCTATTTAATAATGTCGCAACGTCGCTCGAAGATCTAACTAAATTTCGATTTCCTGCTACAAGTATTGACGTAAAAAGAAAATTGATTTACTCGGCTATCAACCTAGTTAAAGAAAACGTAGTAGGTAGATAGTTGTGATTTAACTTTTGCTATCGAAGCTTTTAGATTACCCTTCGATCGGGTTTTTTTCTGGCGTATTCATCCGGCTTCTTCGTGGTGGCGAATTGGAAAAGGAAACAAACCATGAAATTAGAAACCAGTTTTCACCAACATATTTTGCAGTTAAAACTGGCAAAATTTCAGATCATGTCGATTATTGTCGTTCACGGGTACCGTCAAAGCTGCAATTTCCGATAAGAGCAATTAGCACTCTTTGATGTTTGTCGACACGAATTCGTTCAAACGTAGCCGATCGAAGAATAGGAGTGGGAATTTTGAATTTCACCGATGATCTGATCATTGGATATTAGATAACTAACATTACCTACCGGTGACGTCGCAATTTATAATACAACGTTTCTTTATTTGGTTGCGCCCTAAACCATACATGAAATACGAAGACTTTAGATGTTCATAAATCCACCCATACAAAAATGGTCAAATATAAAAAAGTGAAATAAAACTATGAAAACGGATAAACTCGCGTATATTAACTAATTTTAACTTCATTCCCAAAGTTAGGTCTTTAATATCACGGATGAACTGGTATGAATCCTTTGTATGTGTGCTACTATTACCACGCAGAGGTGAGAGAACACCCGCTAGGTGCTGAGCCAATTTATAGGTGGGAGCATCAATTTGACTCACTATAGGACGTAACGGGGCACCTGGTTTATGAATTTTAGGCAACCCATACAACTTTGGTGGCATTGGGGAATCAGGAACTAAACTTGGAACATCCAGATTAAGGTCGTCCGAGTATTCACCAATAAGCTCTTTGGTACTCTTTAATATCTTCTGTAAGAAACATTATACTTGTATTATGTTTATGGCCTTATATTGATATGATAATGTATGCACTTAGCCTAAACTCTCTGGTTCTTGTCTGTGGTCATGATGACTTTTTAAAAAGTACTGTCAGATTCTGGTTTTGGAGGGAGTTAGAAATAGGACTTTGGTAGTAATTATACTCAAGATAATTTATGTTAATTGTTATTAAACAAGAAAACCTACACTTCTTAGTTTGATTTCTATACTTCGTAGTCGGATCTTTCTTAACATGTTTATATGTTGTATTGTCCGCTAATAAATCACCAATTTTCTGGTTGTAATCCGTAGTATTAAGTACAACCGTTGCGTTACCCTTGTCAGCGCGAAGAATAATCAGGTCTGGATCCTCGCGTAGCGTTTTCAACGCGATAAATTCATCTCTTGGCAGATTCGTTTTTGGTGGCTTCGACCTTCTCAACAACGATGACACATCTTGCCGTATAGCCTCGATGTTTTCTGCATCCACTTGATTCTTCACCAAACAGTCTTCAACACTGACAATGATCTTCTCAAATGGTATTCTCCGCGGAGCCACAACAAAATTCAAGCTTTTTGATAAAACCTTTGTTTGGGATTCTGACAATTCTTTGCATGACAGATTAATGACAATAATGACAGAGCGATTTGACACTGACAGCGACATAGACATATAAATTTATAGACCGAGTCTATTATTATCTGTGGGTGACGCCGGCAATGCCTGACGATCCAATGCCGATGCCAAACGATCTTTGTTTGGGTATACTAGTGCACCTAATCTGCAAATAGTAAAAGTGATTAAATTAAAGCTTTTCATGTATATTTCTGTTCGATAAGTGCACGGAATGTGATAAAAGTGATGACTTGTGTGGTTCCAGGGTGTAAAAACCGACAGGGTTACCTGAATGAACAAAATAAAGACATTACGTTTCACCGGTAATTTAGTTTTGACTTGAATTTTAAGATTTCGAACCTTATTAAGGTAAAAGTAACAGAAAATCTTATTCAATATTTGTTGCCGGATACATGTGTGTAGTTTTGTGAATTAACCATTCGTTTTTGCATTCGTAATGTAATTATAAATAGTCGGATTCAAATATTTGTATCGCATAGTGTTGTACTTAAGAGACCGATCGTGATATCGATAAATGTATTGATAGCCAACTCAGAAAATGAATCGATGTTTTTAATTTCCAACAGGTTTCCACAGGACACTGAACAAAGGCTATTATGGGTCAAAAATATCAAAAAGGCAGACGACTGGTGCCCTAAAAAGTCAATAATATGCTCCGCACATTTTTAAGCTGTTGTTTCAGGCAAGGGTACGCGCATAAGTGATACTGATAACATTCTGACGCAGTACCCACCATATTTGGTAATCATCCAATGTCATGTCAACCAGAAAGTAAATTAAGTTTAGTTTAATAATGAAACTCATGTGATACTTGTGTAGAGTGATTAATTATAAAGAAGCCATCATACGAAAATTGTTAGGTACGTATATGCTTTAAGAGATGATAAGTTCCATAAAACATGTTATAATGAGGGTTTTCTGAAATGCCGTTCACCAGGGCGGCAGCACTGAGGCGTCAGGTCCAGAAACTTGTCTAAATTCTCAGAGCGCCTATAATTTTGTGTAATGATTTGTACGAGTTAATAAAATTATGTAAAAAAATAAAATTACCTTCCAGTTAGTTTTTCTTTGAGGCTAGATAATTGTGGTTCTTAGCGGGACCTTATCGCTAAGTGGCGCCAACTAGCGGCATACGTTTTAAACTGAACACTTCTTATGATATTTGACATTTTAATTAAAGAAAATATTTCATTAATTTTGTGATTTTATTTTTATCCTAAAAGTAGATTTAGAAATCATGACATATTAAGGATCGCAGAAGATCGTGATTCTGAGTAGGAAATAAGGTTTATTCCTACTGTATTCGCTACCTAATAGCGAATAAACCTTATTTCCTACTCAAAATCACGATCTTCTGCGATCCTTAATATTTGGTAAAAATATTATTATTACCGATAAAAGCATACGATGAAGACTGGACAACACTAATAGTAATGACATTCTATCTAGTCAGGTTGGTAGCATTGTTCAAGAAAATGGAGTCATTGATGGAATTCACGACCAAGTAGAGCTACCTTATTTGTCTCTTTTTCCTTATGGAATACATCTTGAGATGGTAAAGGATGACAATAGTTTGTTCAGGTATGTCACGGAATCTTCCCATATTTTATCTGTGGACAGCGACGTTTCATTTCCACCTCGACCGTTCCGAAACAATCCGTCACAGCTGCGTTTCGTTTTCGATTTCAACTTGTCAAACTTGGCAGATTGTCGTTTCTTACATTGTTTAAATGTATAACGTTTACTACCTTGTTCAACTACATAATTAAAATCGATGTCTGTTAATAATCCCCGCAACACGTCGGTACATTCCTCAATCTGTTGCTCAAGGTTAAAAGCCGTGTAACGGTTATTGTGGATAGTTTTGCACAATAATCTCTTACTCGCCTGGCGAAGTATGCTATGCGTTCACTACCGAAAATGTCCTTCTTCGGAGCAATCTTCACGCAAGTGGGAATAAGGTCTTCATCTCGACATCTCTTTAAGAAATGCAAAGAGCAACGAGCCTGTGCAAGCTTATTCCCAAGCTCTTCATATCGCCGAATTTTATTTGCACCTTCCAGTCCGTACTTCCAGTCAGTCCGTTACAAAGGATTCATACCAGTTCATCCGTGATATTAAAGACCTAACTTTGGGAATGAAGTTAAAATTAGTTAATATACGCGAGTTTATCCGTTTTCATAGTTTTATTTTATAAAAAAGTGCTTAATTGATTTTAACGGGATAAAAAATATATGAAAAAGAAGATTTGATCTACACTATTATGAAAAAAAAAATGTTTGATAGAGTATTTGTTGCAGTCCCAGTGGTGGGCAATCAATTGTAAAGTAATGTTGAAGCCAGAGTTAGCCACGGGCGAAACTTCGATCCATCTAAGTTGTATTGTTGGTAAGTTTTGCTTTTGAGTGTTTTCAAATAAGAAATTCAATATTTATCAGTTTCATAACAAATACTAAATGGTACGAGTATAAGTGTGATGGGCCCACATTTCTTATTATGCTGGTGCAAGGTACAGGTACATCGACTAATTTTTGACTCTCCCTCCCCCTGTCCTGCTGGTGATATCTTGGTGGTCAGGTTCTAGATTACTCGTTCCCCGTGTACAAAACCTTACGTGTTTTTGTATCTATACACTCTATACAGGGTGATCAATTCAAATGGGTCAGTATGGCGGTTTTGAAAACCATAACATATAGCGAATTCTTGACTAACGAACCATGAGATCGATTTTAGTAAAAAGAAAAACTACATTCATACACTTACAAAAATACGTGTACTTGGCCCAGGAATCGAACCTACACTTTTTGAAAAATAAAATACCGTTATTTTAATTTGGATAACGGTTGAGTAACGATGGCTTCGTTTTTAGATGTAATAATAATGGCATGGTTAAGAACTGATTTCGATATATCTCATACTTTGTAACTTTCCCAAACAAAGTCAAAGACCAGCGACGGCACCGAAGTATTGAAAAATAAAACTTCATTGTTTAAAAACAATACATTTTATTAGATTTAGATATCATGTTTCTTAGTAACATTTACAGCTACACAACCGATATCCAAATGAAAATAACGAAATTTTATTTTACAAAAGTGCAGTTTCGATCCTGTACACGTATTTTTGTAAATGTATGAATGCAGTTTATCTTTTTACTAAAATCAATCTCATGGTTCCTAAGGCACTGGTCTCACCGCGAGCTACTAAGCTATGAAATATCGGCTATAAACACGAACAAAAGATACGCACTCACGTGTAAATAAAAGAGACACGGCGATACTCGCCCGGCGGTGATAGCTGATAGCTGGGAGACCAGTGCCTAAGACAAGATTTCGCTGTCTGTTATCGTTTCCAAACCCTCCATACTGACACATTTGGATTGATCAGTGATAGTAAATATTATTTGAAAAGAGCTTCCGGGGCCAAAGACTGCTATCGATCCCGGTATCCGAAATGGATACGTGAATGTAATTGTTTTTAACAGATTAGTTAAAAAAATAATTCATAATTAAATATCAAACAGTGGAACTAACACTTACAATGTAATGGTATCGTAATAATAATAAAATTGGAATTAGCATATTCTCGAATGAAAAGATATCTCTTTTCATTATGGACGCTGATTCATAATTAGTTATATCTCATGTAAGTGCAAGAATCATAAACCAGCATTGATACCACCATATGATAGGTATGTAATGTACTTAAAAGTCAAGTATTTTTGTTATACGAGTACAATTCCTGTATTTATTTATTTAATCTTTATTGCACAAAAGAAAACCTTAATATACAAAAGGCGAACTTAATGCCAAAAGGCATTCTTTACCAGTCAAGCTTAAGGCAAAGCAGAAAATGTATGTACGTGCTTAAATGTGTTTTTTTTTCTGGATAACGACGAATAGCGTTTCTGCCCTTGGCTAGTCTGTGGCCATGAGTAAGCCTATTTCATATATATAAAAAAAAAAAAGAAAACCGATTAATTTTATTTGACAATTTTCAATCAACTGGTTGGTGGAGTTCCAATTTCACGCTCACCATTTTGCAATTTCATTACGACATCAGGTAAGTCTGTATAACCACTTGAACGTCCGATGATAGCATATTATCCAAACAAAAAAGGCAGTAGACTGTTCGTGGATGCTATACTATCCCATGAAGTCGAAGCAGACACAGTTGATTATAGCGGCATCTAGCGAAATATAGAGGCCGAATTAGGCGAGAAGGGAATTAGGAAATAGAAATTATTTCCTAATTCCCTTGTTGCAACAACGTAGCCTAATAAACTAGTTTGCGCTAAAAAAATATATATGGCAGTGTACGGTCGTTACTCAGTCGATAAAAAATAAATATACAAAGAATGCCCTCGCCGGGATTCGAACCCGGAACCTCCAGCTTCGTAGGCAGGGTCACTACCAACTAGGCTACAGAGACTGACAAAATTTGTTTAGTAGAACATGTTACATAAAAACGAGAGAGATTATAAAGCGTCTTTTATTCATACAAAACATAAATTCACATTTTTTTCGCTGATAGAAATAAAAAAAATCACTAAATGTTACTAGCAAAAAAGTTCGTCTTCAATGTAACGTATGCGGAATGAAATCTGGACATATTTAACCAAGTTAAAAAATTACCAACTTGAAATTAAAATTGCATCTCAATGCTTAATTAATTTGTATATACATTTGTTAATTAATTTGGGAAGATTTGCGTGTTTTGGCACCTTTCTTTGGAAATTATGGCCAATCAAGTAGAACAATATCGCAAAACTGCATGTATTTTCCACAGGACACATCTGCTATGACCAAAATCGACGATAATTCTAGATTATCAGAAGTAGGTAAGATTTGAAACATCGTTTTATACTAAGTTCGCATTATTTTTCTTTCCAATAAATAATATTAGAAACCCTAGTGTAATGTAACATTTTGGCTACAGCCACTTTTCTGAGAGAGCTCGAATAAAGAGAATTAATTAAACCGAATCACAAAATCGAACGCTCAGAAAGACTTCTAAATACAACAACAAAACTGATAAAAAATAATCCTTAAAGCATGGGACCGACTAGCGTTGAAAATGTCGGAAAAAAACAAAATGTTTTTTTCGGGAATGTATGAAAATTTCGTTTTTTTCCGTTTTTTCGGGTTTTTACAGAAATAATCAATGTCACTGTTACTGTCACTCCTTGCCATCTGTTTCAATTGACTTTTCCTCTGTGACATAGCGTTCTCCTGATATAAGTGAAAATTAGACCTAACTTACATTGGTTTAGAGTTGAAATTTAAAATGGAAAATTTCATTGTTTTTTTCGAAAAAATCCGGAAAAAAACGATCTGTTTGGAAAGAAACGGGATTTAATCCGGAAATTTACAACGCTAGGACCGACTGAGGCCCTTGGTTCTAGAGTTGATGGAATATTTGCCGAAATTAAGGCCCTACGGAAAATATCATTGAGCGCGTGATGCCGTGGGAAATCTACCAGCACATCGGCAACAATTCAAGCCGTGGTGACCGTTGCTATCCACCATGGAACCGCAGCCCAGGCGGAGAGCAACAGCCACCCGAAGTGAGTCGTTATCGAGGAGGGTACGAAGGTTAGGGGAGGGAAGAGCGTGTAACCAAGCGCCAATTTCAGGTCTCGAAACGGCTTTAAGCCTTGCTCCATCCACACCCACAGCATTTGCAACTAGGTAGTCTAAGATTCGCTTAACATTGACGTCATCCCAAGACCGTTGGCGGAACGATTTTTCTGGTAACGACACACCGGGATTAAGGGTCATCCAGACTGACCTGGCATCTGCGGCAAAATATTAGAGACGAGGTCTAAAACTCCAGTAGACTTTTACTAGTAGACTCCAGTAACTCGTAGACTCAGGCCACCGTTCGGAATTGGTAGGGATGCTAAATGCCATTGCTTTGGGTTGAGGGATACGTTCAGTTAACATTCAGTTGTCTCTTTCAAAGTGCGATCGAAGGAGTCTAAATTGGGAACAGCCAGGTCGGTACAGTACGCAGAAAGTATGTATGTTTAGAAACAGCGAAGCAGGAACGTAGAAACGATGGCGACGTGTGCTGAAAGTTTATTAAACTTTTACGCGGGCAGACAGAAGAAGCCGTTCTCTGTCTTTGAAGGCTTCGGGAATGGCTTCAGGGAAAATAGGGGAGCCTAGCATAAATTGATAACGGTACGGAACTCATCGTGCGCGAGTCCGATTCGCACTGGTCCGGTTTTTGTATTTCTTTTGTTGACAATATTTGACATTTGACGATAGGTACAATATATATATATATATATATATATATATATGTATACACCGTGGTCTCTTATAACCCGAAACACTTTAACCACGCATTTTTGATGTAAAAACAAACAAAAAATATTACATAAGTTTTGTCATTTTTGGCGAAAATAAAATGAATGTTTATTAAGAATGAATGCAATACAATGAATGCTATGGTTTTTTTTTTTAAACTTTATTTTTAATGGTTTTATTTATCACTTCTTGACATCAATTAATGAGGTCAGTGAGACTATTCTCCATAATGGCACCAACGCCGTTAAAAAGATCTTTTGTACTGAGTAACAATTAGAAAATATGTTTTTTTTATTGGTAATAACTCTGAAACTAGGTGATATCCCGAAAAGATTATACGACATCATTGTTTCTAAATGTGGTCAGGAATACACTGTTAAAATCTTTTGGGTTATTAGAGACCACGGTATTCAAAATATTTTGAAATCGAAATCAAATAACATTAGTACCCAATTTGAAAACCTCTAAATGTATAAGTATACTTAAATTGATATATATATATATATAAAGAACTTGATAACTCGAGATATTTTGATAAAGGAAAAGGTATTTAATTTATGATTATGATTTCTTCTCCAGTTATCAAGTTCTTCGCGCCATATACGGAAATTATCACTATTCTTTTCCCTAGACATGTGAAATAAAACGACAACTAACATTTATTTTATCTGACAGATATACTTCTACGAGGCTGGTGAAACAGGCTCTTAGTATGTTGTATAAGTTGCCGTTTTTGTTTTCAGGCGCGTTAGGAAGACCATAAAATATAAGTACGAAGTATAGGTCTAACACAAAGTTGTCTATCCATATAAAGAAAGTTTTATCTGGCAAGTACCTACGTCTCCGGCTAATGTTACATATAAATCTGGTACGACAAAAGACCAGATTCGGGACGAGCGCGGCTCATAATTTACTTTTATAGCTTGCCCGGGGAGCATTACGGAGAGGTAGTTGTAAAATGCCCCCAGAAGATAATGTCCTAGGTGCTTCGACGCCTACTTGAAGTTAATGCAAAAACAGCGTTAACACTTTGTGTTGTACCCAATAAAAAATAATTTGATATAGGGTTTTGTGGCCACTGCTCAATGTTTTAAAAGATCAGATCATCAATAATGGTTGAATTCATATCACATCGCATTGTGACTGTACAACGCAAAATATGAACCAGCTACGTATTTAGTCCGAAGAAGAGGTAATGTTTCTGAAATTTGGAATGGCTCCAATGCATATAGAACAATATTCATGCGGTCAACATGCCAGATAATTCTTTCACTTTTGTAGAGTAATATGTTTTTGTATTGCTAAAAATGGTTTGAAAGTCATGTCATTATTAAGTTTGGGACTAAGTTTTGAAGGGAATGTGTTTGGATGTATTTATAAATGACAGTTGATAAGATACTATACAACTTATACTATAGTTATGTTGTTAAAAACAAATCGTAAAAAAATCTGGTCCTTGGTCTTACGTGTTAATGTATTTAAGTATTTATCTATTATACAGGGTGTAATCGATAAGTGTTCACAGGCCATAATTCCGTAAATATGAGAGATATCATAAAAGTTTTAACTGATATCGAAAGTACGTTACCCAACGAGTAAAACTACATTAATATCTTTTTCTAAATAGATGAAGTAATATTAAAAATACTAACTTAAAACGCTCCCATACATTTAGTATGACGACTTACAAGTCTTACAACCTTAAAGAATGTTAGGTGTCGTAAGAGATAAAACTGTTTGAGATTCGTTATTTGCTCGAATACGTTGTAATAAAATAATAATCCTACCGTTTATGAAATAATTAATCTAACATTTATTCTTAAATAAAAAAATATTCGTATTGAACTAGTCTTTGAATGAATGGTTACGTAGTAAATGTATGGAAGGATTTGAAGTTAATATTTGAGATATTTCTGATTTTATTTCAAAAAAGTTATTAATATAGTTTTACTCGTTGGGTAACGTACTTTCGATATTAGTTTTTTTTTTCTGATATCTCTCATAATTACGGAATTATGGCCTGTAAACACTTCTCGATTACAACCTGTATACACCGTCGCTAATAACACCGGCCTTAACTGAGCTTACCGTGGGACTAAGACAAAACGTGTAAGATTGTGCCATGATATTATTACTTGTATGTTTACTGTGTTGTACACCTGGCTGTAACCCGTACAAGAGCACAAAAATTGATATCCGTGGACCGCTTCCAGTAGGCGTATAGAAGCCTCTATTGAAAATTAAATGGAAAATGGTAATGGGCTATGGTGATGAATGTTGGTTAGGTCAGGATATGGAGCTATAAAAAGGGGTTCAGATATCTGGGTCGCGTTTTATAAAGTTACAATTTACAATTTCGCTGTTTGCCTCTCTAACGCACGCACACATTGGCTAGAAAGAGAGGCAAACAGCGAAATTGTAAATTGTAACTTTATAAAACGCGACCCTGCCATAACAGTGATTTCTTTCGCTATTGAGGCAGACGGTGACTTGCTGCAAACTCCATGGATCCATGTAAATATTTACTGTCACAAGAGACAGCCAGAGGTAACACGGACGTAGGCGGCTCAGGACGAGAGAAGTGTACATCGCTTTTTGGCTAGTGGCCGCCCCTGGACCAACTTGTGCCTTACGCAAATTTTCATTTCCACCCCTGGTTAATGGTACTTTACGAATATCACAAAATATATTTAGCTTCAACTGACTATAATAATGGTGTAACTGTATGTTATGTTATTGTATGGATGGGGACAGCATGGGTTCCCAATGTTTTCATCAGACATCAGAATTCTGGTAGCATTTTTGAGCTGTCATAGGGGTTTCCCGTTTATCGACTACCGATTATACATAGGTATGTATATAGATAAATACAGAATATAATGTAAAATCATTATGATTACAAGTAGAAGTTAACAATAGACGGTCTAATCGCTCATGAGCGATCACGTTTAGATAACTTTTGAGTGGCTGAAAATGTTAAATAGAGATTTGCAATGAACTCAAAGGTCATCAGAATTATGGCAATTACCTACGAGTACATTAAGTACATAACATGATGTCATAAGTAATGATCGGACACCGGTAGTTTTTTTTCGACGAAAGTAGTACATGGATATGACTTTTATTTAATTATCTTCAGAATTTATATTGGTACCTATTTTTTCTATTGAGGTTTAGTATCTAGGTTTTAACATTTCTATGACGAAATTGAAGTATAGGCTAATTATAAATTATCTATTACACTAACGTGTCTATTATACACCAACTCTTGTCTTCCACATGTCTCGTTGTTGCTTCTATAATTATTTTCTCCATCAATTGAACACAAACAATAACTAACTTCTTCATTCATTCCGCGGACGGTCCGTCTGTGGAATGAGCTCCCTGCCGAGGTTTTCCCGTTGGACTACAGTATGGGGTTCTTCAAAAGAGGAGTGTACAAGTTCTTATTGGGTCGGCAACGCGCATGTGACACCCCTGGGGTTGCAAGCGCCCATAGGCTACGGTGACTGCTTTCCATCAGGCGGGCCGTATGCTTGTTTGCCACCGACGTGGTATAAAAAAAAAAAAAAACTAAATTGTTTGGTTCTGCATCTCTCACACCAGTTGATGTCAAACGGTCGTTCTCTATATAAGTGGATCCTCAATGTTAAAAGAAATGGATTGACAGTATCAAGCATGAAAAAAAAGGATAATTCACTAAAACAAATTAAATTCAGTGAATCCATAACAACATGTGTTTTTTTATCGTATCTATATTAACACTACGTTGGACGTCAAAATGCTACCGGTGCTTATTGCTACCGGTGTCCGATCAGTAATCATAAGGCTCAATAGCAATGTCTTCCAAAAAATATTTAATAGCCATAAGAAAACCACAAACATGAACAAGAATAAATTTAAAATATTATTATTTTAATTTCTATTTATAATTTCCTAAAAGTTGGTATCCAAAGGTGGATACCAACTGGCCGGCAGGAGGTTAAGAAGCTCCTGGAGACTATGTACAACTGACAAACAAATTTGTACATTCTTTTTGTAAGCCATCATAATCTATTGGCGTATTTATTTTATGGTAAAATAAGTGGCAAACTAATTTACTGAAAGCTTAGAAACAAATTTGTTCTAGGCAAGGTGACACAAGCTCACTAATCGCCACAGATCGGACAAATGTGCGTCATTGCTCGCAATAATAAATAGAAGTTGATTGAATAATTAATCATATACAGATTTTTTTCTTTTTGCCATCGGTAACTATGAAAACCTGAGTAAATAGCCACCTCAAAGTATATAAATCACATTTCAAGAAATTATTCGTTTAATTATTAATTTAATCAACTTTGGAGTCATGTCCATATTATTGCAAATAATGACGCACATTTTTCCGATTTCTGCTAATCGTAAACATTCCGTAGTAAATACCTGTATTTAGATTTAGGTAACCTAAGTTTTTTTTTCTTTTGAGCTGCATCTCAGATATCAATAAGAATTAATCGAGTAAATTCTGCTTATCACGTCGCCCAGTATATCGTAAAAAATTCAAAATATCCCAAACACGTAACGATGCAGTCACGCAAAATGAAACCACCATAAGATAACGCAAGTCTGTGAGTCACGTATTCTTACTTTGAGATAGATGCAGAGAATCTCTTGAATAAGGTAAGATACAGCATTATGAACATCCACGTGTAGTAATAATAAAAAAATCTTAGTATAAATATCGTAAAATCACGTTGTACACGAGTACATTATTGCGATATTTGCCTTCATTCCATTCAGTAACCCTGGAAACAAGGACGACAATAACAATGCAAAAATATGTCTAAAGTTTGAAATGTTCGAGGAACTTACATAGAAAACTTGGTGTTACTAAAAAAAATGCAACAAGTGTCCGCGATGTTTTTTCATTATTGTAACGTCAATCAATGGATATGTCTGAATGGACAACTTGTTAAATTACAGGCACTTTTAAGTAAGTTATGTTATGACGAAAAAAGTTTTACATGTCGACCAGCCTAATCAAGAATATCACATGACATAGTTTCAAAATCTGGTCAGGAATACACCTTTTTAAATTTGTCGGCATACGCATTTCCCACCCTGTATTTTCTGGCAGCCAACTGAACCTCTTACGCATTGATCAATACACTCTCTGTTATCTTATGCGTGCTTGTTTACAGCTCGCGCGCCCAATACCGGCGCGCACACTCGTGTCATAATGTACTATTTCTCAAACTTGCAATGAAATGTTGGCATTACGTACGACAAATTAAACCAGGAAGTACCATCTCGCTGGTTCGATGATTGAACTTGATATGTAAAGGCATTTCATAACTACCGGATCCTTCCGTAGTTATGCAATGGTAATAAATACCGGAAGTAACTCGTAAAGTGACAGAACCTCTTGGCATTATACCGTAAAAAAAAGAACTAATGTCAATGTCACCGGGTAAAAGATTATCTCCAAGAGTTAAAAAAAATGTGACGTTTAAGTTTTTTCTTTATATTTTGTAGATTTATTTCGTTCTTTGACTTATTGGTTTGTGTACTGTGAAAATCACTTTCGCGTTTCTATTTCATTGCAAGTTTGAGAAAAGCACTATACAAATCTCGGCGAGAAACAAGGTAACCCTTCGTTTCCCGTCCTCTATAGTAATGTTCTATAGTAGTAAGATGCTTGCCACTTAGGAACTGGTTATATTTTGTTTTAGCCACTCAAAAGATGTGGTATATCTAATCTCTGGATTATCGAATTACGGAAGACTGGCCCGCTCTTGGTTAACTTTTGATAAGGCTTTTTGACTGTAATAGGATTATTAGGAGATAAAGTTTGAAACTTGGAATAAATATGGCCATGATTAACAGGGTTTAAGGGTGAAACAAATGACAAGTAAGACTCCACGCAACTATAAATTTAGAAATGAAACCATGTTATACTTAAATTCAAGAACCAAAAAATAACATGCTTCATATACTTAGTAGACCTGTTCGAGGTAGATAAGGTATGTTATAATTATGCAGACTTTAATAGAAACCGAGCTATGAAAAGAATATAATAATATTAATTTAGTTATTATTATACGAGTATACTCTTAGACATACAAAGAAATTATAATATGCTATAAATAATACAACACGCCAATATGGTTGTCTCTCAAGTGTCACCATCAGCAATACCTACATAAAAGGCATACATTAACCTGGCACTGGTAACCATCTAAATCACGTGACAAGTTCGTGAAACGTAGGTTCAATAAACAAAGCCTAAGCATTGGGTATTCAATAAAAAAAGTGGTATTTCTTTATATCATTTTGAACGGATAACTGCTAATACAAATTATGCGACTATAATGCATAAAAAGCGATAACATGCATTATCATCTTTCACCTGTATAAAATACGTAATTAATTTTATTTTCTTCTTACGGTCATCGTAATGCGTAGGTTTATTGATTAGTTGTCAAACTCTGGGAGTGGCTCCGACCTGTCATTGTCAAGATAATTAACGATTAATTTTGAATACATTGCTTCTCCCTCAACTTTTTTCAGAATTGTAATTATTTTTTCTCAAACTTGCAATGACATGTTGGCATTACGTACGTCAAATTAAACCAGGATGTACCAAGTCGCTGTTTCGATGATTGAACTTGATATGTAACAGGCATTTCATAACTACTTAACAGTCCTAGACCTTAACAGTACCAGAAGGGAGCTGCTTTAAAAAGTTTAATACCGAAAGTAACTTGTAAAGTGACAGAACATCTTGAAATTTCACCGAAAAAAAGTCAATATCACCGAGTAAAAGATTACCTCAATAGTTAAAAAAAAAACGTACAAGTTGTTTTTTTTTATGATGTAGACTCGTTTCGTTCTTGAGTTATTTGTTTGTGTACCATGAATATGACTTGATGACTTTCATTTTTTTATTTCATTGCAAGTTTGAGAAACTGCGTATTAGAAAAGTTTTCAATACCTAAATATACATTTGAGATTTATAAGAGGTATTTATACAATTTTAAATAATCATTGTTTTTGCTCGAATGTGAATAATGCGTGTGCCTTTATTATGACGGTGTCATGGCAGTTTTTGCACATGCGCAGTAGTGGTATGTAGAGCGAGCATGTGTTAAAAAAAAGGAAGTCCGCCTGTTAAAAATATGTCGTCAGTATAGTTACCAATCTTGTCCAGTAAAAAAATTAACTCTGAAAGATGTTAAATAAGAAGCGCTAAAAGTTTATATGAGCTTTCTTTGCCTAAGTCTAAAGAAAGGTACAAACATGTGTTTGAAAACTTTGTCGTGATATTATTTTTGTATTTATTCGCATAATGCATACTAAAACATTGCATAAAACATGCGCGGAAAGATTATTTCTGCAATTGTATAGCTATTGTCATTTTGAAATTGATATTTTAATCTTAAATTGTACAGCTCGCAATGAACTACTCCTTGACACGTCTGGCATTACAAGAGCAAGAATTCATTTGAATATTGTTTTCTTGTTACTTAAGAAATACCTTAGCAAAACATTCTAACTGCGATAGCACTTAAATGTTCATGAGATGGATAGAAGTGTTCTTTTGAATACAGTTACTCAAACAGGGTGTTTTTCTTTGCTGTTTTTCGTACCCAAAGTTCGTTTTTTCAAACTACTGCTTTTTACTTTTCCAGTCTTTTAAAAGTTACGTAGATGATATGGTTCTGCTAATCGCTTCTGTGGGTGGTATTCGTAAGTTTCTCGAGGTGTGTGAAACATACGCCTACTTACATGGCCTAAAATACAATGTGAATAAAAGTAAATATATATTATGGTCTTTGAGGTCGGTTGAGGCAAAACAATTGAAGTGACACCTATTAAACTTAACGGGGCTGTTCTCGAACGAAGTATCCATCTTAAAATACTTAGGACACGTACCTAGTCACAGCGGACATCAAAGATGATAAAGACATAGAGCGGAAACGGAGGTCGCTGTCGGTCCTGATTGTACGTTAGTTTGCACGCTGTACCAGAGGGGTAAAACTAACACTTTTTAGAGCCTATTGATAAAAGACAGGCTGGGCTGTCCCTAGTCGAAGTTAGCAACATGCACCGTTCTCAGCACAGAATAAATCCGTTAAACTATTATAAACATGAGTAGGTACTAGCATGGTTACAATTTAAGTATTTATGTATTATAATCTTACTAGAAATAAATGATTACGCGTTTTTAAACCCCTGTCTTTTGATATGCTTGCGCATGGAACCAACACGTAGAGTCCCTTTTAAAAAATTTGCTGTGTTGCAACCCATTCACGGGCACAATAATAGATATCCGTGAACCGTATACGAAAAGCATTCTCCGAGCCATATATTTCGCCTGGCTCTATGAACATAAAAGTGCATCTGAGGGAAGGCATTATTAAACGGTTTACACCTTTTATAGACTAGTATATCTGAAGTTATCTCGTGGCCTGAAATGGCAACTTCTTGCTACGCTACTGATGTTACTCGATGTAGGTACGTCAGTGTGAAGAGATCGATAAGTGCGTAAACAAAAAAATGCTCTCAATGTAGGTACCACAAGCTCGCGGTATCAAAGTATTTTAGGCCCTATGCAAAACAAAATGTATGAAACGATCAAAAAAGCCAAACTCAAACTAAATTGTCCAAACAAATCGCTGTAAAATCTTGAACAGCAGTAATCCGACCATTCTCGGATAACTTATTTTAAACATGTTATGGGCGCAAATTAATTATAAGCTAGCTAGCTATGATAAAATAATATTAATTTATACTTTGAAATGAGTACTAATCATAATACAATATTTTCAAGATGTTAGCCCGGTAGCATTAACATCCTTTGAGATACGACAAAAACTGCTCAGCCTAAGTATCACGTTCATCACGTTCAGCGATTTTCCTCGAAAGAGTTATTGAAAGTATCTAAGCTGTTGATTTATAAATGATTCCATATTTGAATTTCCGATACAGGTATATAGGTATTATACAAGAATTTAAGCTATAATTATTTCTAATAAATCCGGCCAAGAGCATGTCGGGCCATGGTCAGTATAGGGTTCCGTAGTTATTCAAAAACGGCTGGGCCGATTATGTTCGAAATAGTTTTATTTTAAAGTATTCTATAAGCCACTATTCATGATTTTTTTCATATTTTTTGGACCTACGGATCGAAAGTTAGGAGGGCAAACACATTTTTTTTCTTCTGGAGCGATTATCTGCGAAAATATTTATTTAAGAAAAAAACTTTTTTCATGACACTTATTATTTTTAAGATACCTACCTATTCAATGATATCCCACACTATATATAGGATTACAGCAAATAAAAAAAATCATCTCCACTTCACCAGTTGGGGAGGTACCCGAAAAAAAAATTCTTCTAGTTTTTATTGTACCACTTTGTTAGCATGATTAATATGTATACCTGTACCAAATTGCAGATTTCTAGTATTAACGGCCACTGAGCTAAGCTGCGGACAGGCGGCCAGACGGATAGACGGACATGGCGAAACTATAAGGGTTCCGTATTTGCCATTTTGGCTACGGAACCCTAAAAATGGTAGTGATCCGATTAACAACTTACCTTTAACGATTTTCATTCCCTGGGTATAATTTTAAATCGTCGATTTATTCACTTTTATGGATACTGAAGCTCACTTTCATTTCATTTCGTTTTATATATTTTTTAGAACAGAAAAGCGGTGCCGTTGGAAAATTGTACAGTGAATATTAGGGATCGGGGGAGATATTCAACTGACCGTAAAAATAAATATCAAGCTATGATTTAATACTACATATTACCAAAAATTTTTAAAATAAGGCGGACTTCTACCAATCGAGATTAGCGAGTTAATTTAGATTAAGCTTTCAAATAATGGGCTTAAAACATTTCCTTCCTAAATTAAGCAAAAATTGGATAGGTTTCAAATGTTTCGAGTCAGTAAGTTGATAATTATATCGTCAACGCGAAGCATTCCCACCGTGCAATCGCGCAATCTTTCTATCGCGTAACTCGTACTTTTTCTGAAAAATAAGGTTACTTCCTTTAAAAAAATGATATAATTATAATATTTAATTACTACCTTTTTATATTGTTTTCTATTTTAATTTTTATTTTGTTCATTGTCATAACCAATTCTCTGACAGCGGTCGAATTAGTAGTTAGATATTCGAGGCCCTACTGATTACTCCTCGGGGTGGCGGTGGCACTGACAGATCAAACGCGCTAGTTGGACAGGCCTGGTAATATTACAAGCGGAAGTCCTTTTACCATCTCTCTCGCTAGAAAGAGAGTTCCGCTTGTATTATTAGTTGTATTGTTATGAAATAGGCCCCAGGTCAAACAAATAGTTTAACATTCCGTACAAAATGTTTCTTATGAAAACGCTCTCTCTCTAATTTGACGTTCTACTTCCCTAATGAAGGAAATCGCCCCCGACCTCCATCACCGGTCTCAAACGAAAAGGGTACAAAATAATAATTACCGCACAATGCCTCTTTTAAACCCCTATACTTAGCAGTGTATCTTATAAGATACATACTTTTTGACCCACTTTTTGTATTTTTGAAAGACAGAATTGTTTGCTCTACACAGCGGCGAGGAGTCTAGAACGCACGATTTTTTTTATTTCTGCCAATTTTAGAACTGAATTTTTGGGTGATTCGGTATAATTTCATACAATTACAACTCAGTAAGCTTGACAAAATCAACCTAGTGAGTAGTGAGGACATCGTCGATTATACGCGGTTGTGACAAGTGCCAGGCAACGGCGCTCGGCCTAAAAATCCGGGTCATTACGTATTCGAGACTCGATTACCGTGCCGCACACTCGGGACCAGCTCGGGTCGGGTAAATCTACACCCTACTATGTTTACATGTCGCGTGTGTTATTATATCAACTTGTAAAATTACACCATTGTAACATTCCGTAGTCTACACGTTATAAAAATCTCTTTAGTTTATATGTACCTATCACGGAAAATTGTAGTTTTTGATTTTCATTATTCTAAAAAAAAGATAATCATTTTTGTATAATGTAATTGAATATCTCAAACGCGATAACAATAATGGAGAAGAATGCAAAACATTTATAAATATTTAACAAAAAATGTTGATCTTTTGGTATTAATTAAAGTATTACATAATAATATTGATAAAATTTGACGTAAAACTAATCAGTCTAATCACTTACTTTAATACAATCGATTTTTATTTAATGACCAGGAAAATCCTAGGATTTCCTACAAAATATAATAAGAAACGTTTTCCCGTCTCACCACTGTTATTAACAGCAGTAAGTATAATACCTAAATAACTATTTTATTGAGCTCATTAACAAAAAAAGTTAGATAGTACACTAGTTTCATTAAATACACAGGGTACGTGTCGTTATTACATATAAGGTTTAATTTTAGCGCCACAATTTCCCTAAAGTAATTACTCTATAAATAATAATTTTGAATGGCATCGTGGCGTAGGACTACGTTAAGCTATAATTTTATACATATATGAAAACCATTTTCTCTTTCGCTTTTGTTTAAGATATTAGGCATAACATTGAATAAATACGCTACACGTTTGTTTAAGAATAATTTGAAGAGTCGTCAAGCTGTAATTTTTAATAAGGTAATCATTGTTAAAATGAGGTTATTTTAGAGGGTGACGAGCGAAGGGGTGGCGATAAATACATGGAGACTTCTTAGATAATGATTCGTTTTGTATATATATATTGGGGGTATGCGTAGCACCATATGATCAAATAGAGAGTAAGCAGTAGGTATTCTATGTATAAAATCAGCAATAAGTTTTAAAATGCAAATTAACCAGCAACATAATTTATTTGTAGGTGAATAAATTAATCAGTTGTTTGACATTTCGATTAAAAACTAGTTTAGTTAAAAAAAGTTAGTACTTAAGCTTAATAGGCCAGTAGGTATTGTAGTATTTCTAAATATTTAACCGGAAAATTTAACTCCTACAATATTAGTTTCTCGCGTGGTCCTTACTGATGATATGACAAACACTAAGGGTGAAGACACATTTATCAGCATGCGTACGCATTTTTAACCGACTTCAAAAAGGAGGAGGTTAACAATTCGTCGAAATCTTTTTTTTTTTTTATGTATGTTCCCCGATTACTCGAAGACGCGTGGACCGATTTCAAATATTCTTTTTTTGTTTGAAAGGGTATACCTTCTAGTTGGTCCCATTGTCACCGAATCCAGATCTGATGATGGGATCCTGGAGAAATCGAGGGAACTCTTCAAATGTTGTAGGCACACATGACATTTTTCATTTATTTTCGAAGACTAATCAAGTATTTGCATCTAGTCATGAACATCTTAAGTTGGTGATCTGATGATGGAAGGTACAACTCTTTAGCAATTAGGAGTTGGGGGATAATTCTTTAAGTATAACATATTTCGTGTATTTTGGAAGCTATTTGAGTATTTGCCTTTAGGTGGTCATCCTTTCATGTTGGTGAGCTGATGATGTAAGGTACAACTCCTTGGAGATTAGGAGTTGGGGGATAATTCTTTAAATATAACATATTTCATATATTTTGGAGGCTATTCGAGTATTTGCCTTTAGGTGGTCATAGTCTCATGTTGGTGATCTGATGAGGAAAGGAATAACTCCTTAACGATTAGGGGTTGGAGGGTCATTCTTTGTATATATAACAAATGTCATACATTTTCGAGATCTATTCAAGTGTTTGCTTAGTAGTTATGACATGTCGGTTAGCGGTTAGTGATTCTTTAAATAATATTGGCATGCTAAGTCTGTTACCTTTGAAATTGTTTTTGTATTCATATAAGTTCGCCAGTTCAGGTTTTATGGCCTACTACAGTGCAGTACATTCTAATTATAAGTATTTAGAGCATACTGAATAACGATTTTATATTTACACTACTAAAAAGAAAAAAATAAAATATTTTAAAAATAAAAATAAAACCGCCTTCAAAAATTCGCCCGAACTAAAAAGTTAAAAATAATTTTGGTTCCTACTTCTTAGGATTTCCTACCCAAACCTTTAAACCTTTTACCCTATTCATTGAAATAAAACATTATGGCTAGGTACCCTACAGATTTCTTAGAAGTCGGTGCCAAGCCAAATATGTTCACTTTGCGAGTACTTATATGTATTTGATAGAGCTTTGTAATATACTGTCACTCCGGTTATGCTTTCATGAAAATGACTGAGGCAGACCATTCTGTTGATAAAAGCGTAATCGGAGTGACAGTAAGTTACAAGGCTCTATCTAATATATACCTATGAACGTATTCGGCTTGGCACCGACTTCTAAGAAATCTGTAGGGTACCTAGCCATAATGTTTTATTTCAATGAATAGGGTAAAAGGTTTAAAGGTTTGGGTAGGAAATCCTAAGAAGTAGGAACCAAAATTATTTTTAACTTTTTAGTTCGGGCGAATTTTTGAAGGCGGTTTTATTTTTATTTTTAAAATATTTTATGTCTAATAAAATTAGCCGTTTAGTATGAAACGTGTAAGAATGCGTACGCGTGCGGAAAGCTGGACACGGTCCCATACTAAACTGACATTTTCTATAGACGAAATGCGTACGCATGCTGATAAATGTGTCTTCACCCTAACTAAGCAATGGCAGGTATATAAATATAAGTAATGAAGTTATTTAAAGACTGTACACATTTACTTAAATCCGGCCCTTTTGTTTTACGTCTAACTTTTTATTCATGTCATAATGATTATACTAGAAGTTTTGTTTTATCTTGCCATGAAACCAATGCAAATATTTCAATTAAGTATTAAAGAAAAACATTTGCGGAGTATAGTTTTTTTCGAGTACTTTCTCAGTCCGCACTTGTCCCATAGAAAACTCGCGAAAGAATTAAATATCAGTAAATCAACTGAACATCAATCACAGGACCGGTCATTGTAGCAATCTTTGGGGGACGCCTATGTCAGCAGTGGACGATGATAATGATGATGATGAAATCATCTGTATCGGATGTACTGAAACGTTTTCAAAACAAAATGACAACAACTAGAAAAGCAGACAGCGGTAAAAAAAGCGGCTCGGTTGATCCCAGTAAGGATCGAAAAGCTGTAAATACAGGGTGTTTGGGATAACTATGTAGGAATTTCTGGAGGTGGTAAAGGAGACTAATTGGAAGAGTTTGAACCGTATTTACCTTAGTCCAATATGTGACAGTTTTTTTTAATCATGTTTTTCTAAATGTTTAGTTTTATACCAAAAATTTACTTAAAAAGTTAAATTTAAAACAAAATATGCAATAAATAGCATTGATTTTTTTACGTATAATTGACATAACAATTAGTTGAGTAATAATTAAAAAAAATTGAACTCCCACTTGCCACACACAACATTTTTTTAATATGTTTTCTAGTTCATCATTACTGATTTCTAAAAGTAAATTAAACTTTATCGGCCTGTGAAAAAAAAGTAGTCGGGATATGAGTCTTACTATTCGTGTAAAAACATGCTTGATTTACTAGGTTTTGATTACAAAAAAAAGTACAACAAAATAGCAATTAGTTTAAAAGTTATCGTCGATCAATTGTTGAACGCCGTCACCAAACAAAATAAGTTTCTTGTAGTTAGTTAGTAGGCAAGTGTGAGTTCAATTTTTTTTTATTAAAAAAAAACTGTCACATATTGGACTAAGGTAAATAGCGTTCAAACTCTTCCAATTAGTCTCCTTTACCACCTCCAGAAATTCCTACATCGTTATCCCAAACACCCTGTATATTTAAGTAAAACCCAAACCTGTCCGTAAGAGCCGTTGCTAAACAAGTTAAGATATCTGCATCGTATGTGCAAAAAGTCAAATTAAGAGCCGGATTGAAGACTTCTATGGTGCTATATATACCGCCATAGAAGTCTTCAAACCGGCTCGAAATTTGACTAAAAACTGAAAACTAGAGCTCACAAACTATATTCATGAGCAAGTTTTGACGAAAAACGATTGCGTCGTAATGGACGACGAAACCTATATCTATCATTGCTGACTATAAACAGTTACCTGGCCTGGAATTCTATACAGCGACAGACAGGCCAAGTGTTCCTGATTACCTGATAAATACAAGAAGCAAAAGAAGTGTAAGTTCCCAAAAAAAGTTTCTAGTTTGGCAAGCCTTGTGCACATGCGGTAAGAAAAGTCAAAGTTTCGTAACGACGGGCACAAAAAAACCAAGATATTTACGTAAAAGAGTGTCTTCAAAAACGTTTCTTGCGGTTTATGAGAAATCACACAAAGTCTGTTGCACTTATTGTGAAAACACAATATATCAAATTATTTATTAACTAAATATTTTGATTTGTGATTTATTTTTTCTCCAGTAGTCACACTACTTAACTATATAAATTATAAATAATGTCATTGTCACATACCAAAGAAAACATGACCAAGATCACCAACGTCAGACGTCCGAGGTGGTGAGATACATATACTCGAGAAAATTGACTGGCGGTTGCTGAGACTGAGTGGCCGAGCGGTGCAGGCATCAGCCGCGAAAGCTGAGCAAGGGTTCGATTCCCACCTCGGACGTTGGGGATATTGGTAGTTTTTTCTTTGGTATATGCCATCCAACATTTTTAAAGTCTATTGCATGTGGGCCTTATCTTGCTTCCTGTCACTTATAGCCCACCAAACGAAGACCAAAAGTTGCCTGTCGGGGGAAATAACTCGTGTATAAGCGAATTTTGGCATAGTTGTAGGGAATGGTGTTTTAAACCACATACTAAAAGTACTGGTGGTTAGGGGTGGAGCTAACGGGGGAGGGGGGTGTAAAGGTCCTTATTTTTAATTATTCGTAAATAACTCGTATACCGTGGCTTATAGCAAAAAACGTTCTAGTACATAAGGAATCTACATAAAATTCTCTACAAAATAGACATACACATGTTTCCTCTGGGATCAATGTGTCATGAGATAAGAAAGCAAGAAGATGGACACTAAAGAAATAAACACATTTGTTTAAGTAGGTATGGCACATACAGAATGCTCGCGAGCATTCCAAAATATTTTAATACTCAATTCCTGACCATATTTAGAGTCTTTAATGTTACATAAAATTTCCTGGATTCGGCTTGGTTTCAGAGATAATCAACCTTTTTTTCGAAATAAGTTTTTTGACGTAACTCGTCACAAAACTTCTTTTTGATTACAATGCTACCACAATGTGTTTTAATATTACTACACCTTTTGCCTGGCAATCAAAAAATGGGATAAACTTGACGAAATAACTTGTCCCTAAAAAAAATATTTAAATTAATAATTTTAACAAATTTTTGTTACGATAAAAAGTACTGGAAATGTTAAAAGGTATGCAAAAAGTCTAAAAAAAAGAGAGAAAAAAATTTTTTTTTGGTTTTATTTGACATTAGGTCTCATAATAATTTTTGTTTGTTTTGATGTCTACAATGCATAATTAAAATCTTTTGACGATGATTATGAGAATATTTTAGGTTTAGAAGATAATTAGGAATTTTATTTTTACAAATAAGCATACAGGGCACGCCCGGGCGCGTGCATTCCAAAAGATTATAAGTATGCATTCTAGATATCAAAATAAACAAAAATTATTATGAGACCTAATGTCCATTACCACCAAAAAAAAAATTTTTTTTCTCTTTTGTTTTAGACTTTTTGAATACTTTTGACATTTCCATTACTTTTTATCATAACAATAATTTGTTAAAATTATTTTTTTTTATATTTTTTTTAGGGACAGGTTATTTCGTCAAGTTTATTCCCATTTTTTTATTACAAGGCAAAAGGTGTGGTCATATTAAAACACATTGTGGTAGCATTGTAATCAAAAAGAAGTTTTATGACGAGTTACGTCGAGAAACTTATGTCGAAAAAAAGGTTGATTATCTCTGAAACCAAGCCGAATCCGGGAAATTTTATATAACATGAAAGACTCTAAATATGGTCAGGAATTGAGCATTAAAATCTTTTGGAATGCTCGCGAGAATTCTGTATGTGCCATACCTACTTAAACAACTGTGTTTATTTCTTTAGTGTCCGTCTTCTTGCTTTCTTATCTCATGACACATTGATCCCAGAGGAAACATGTTTATATCTTTTTTGTAGAGAATTTTATGTAGATTACTTATGTACTAGAACGTTTTTTGCTATGAGCTGCGGTTTACGAGTTATTTACGAAAAATTAAAAATAAGGACCTTTACCCCCCTCTCCCCTCGTTAGCTCCACCCCTAAACACCAGTACTTTTAGTATGTGGTTTAAAACACCATTCCCTACAACTATGCCAAAATTCGCTTATACACGAGTTTTTTCCTCTGAGTTTCCTTCGTTTGGTGTACTATTTGTAAAAACAGCAACGAGAGAGCAACACCATGTTAATAGTACCGAAACTTCCCTGAACTCCGACTAATTCTTTGTTTTATTACAATAAACAACAGCAACATTTTTCTATTTATATCCCAAAAAATATCAAAATTACGTGCGAATTCAAATCAAGACTAATCTGTACGTTTGACAACTCTTGTCTAAAGTGTACATTTTAGCCAGAGCGAGCACTCTGATCATTTTTTGTACCCCACCACCGCTTTGCATTGGTGCCAATATCATAAATCCACCTACCTATAGTCCAAACGCTACCAAAAATGGTCCAAAATTTAAACTAATATTATCTTTCACCAGCTGTAATTGTTATATTAATCGAGCTACTCATAAGAAAAAACTCCTCAATCTCCTCATTCATAATAATAATGAAACTTGGACAGAAAGAAGATTGGGAGTGATCTTACGCTTAAAAGGCATTAAAATTGTGAACCATGGTAGCAGTTTTGAACTATAGTTGTGTGGTTTTACGGTAATTGATGACACGAATCGTCGTTTCAGTATATTTTCTGGATAAAAACCGCACAACTAGGAACTACTACGTGAATGTTTACTATTTAAAAAAAACATGGATCTCGATGGAGGATTATGTAGCTTCTGTTTTGTGATTTGCCGCTGCAGAAGTTTTATTTATGTTTCTTATAATTGTGTACTATGTTATGTCATCGGTGGAACACAAATTATACACCGTGATCTCTAATAACCCGAAAGATTTTAACTTCCACGCATTTTGGATGTAAAAACAAACAAAAAATATTATATGACTTTTGTCATTTTTGGCGAAAAAAAAAATGTTTTTTAGTTTTTTTTTTTCAATGGTTATTTAATTTTTGAATGTATTTTAACATACAAAGTAAAAGTTATTCATGAAACTAGCACTTACAATGAGAATTAAGGTTATTTTTTACAAAAACCTCATTTTTAAAAGGTTTTATTTCTCACTTTTCGACATCTATTAATGAGGTTAGTGAGACTATTCTCCATAATGGCACCAACGCCGTTAAAAATACCTTTTGTACTGAGTTACAATTAGAAAATATGTTTTTTTTAAATTGGTAATAACTCTGAAACTAGGCGATATCCAGAAAAGTTTATACGACATTATAGTTTCTAAATGTGGTCAGGAACACACTGTTAACATCTTTCGGGTTATTAGAAATCACGGTGTATAGTACATATTACATAACATTATGAATTAAGGACAATTTGTTTCAAAGTGATAGTAATAGACAGGAGCAAACATTTCAGGTTAGGTGTAATTTTCCATAGATAATCCTGGGACGTGGTAATTACAATACATTTTTAAAAATATTTATAGGATAGCTAGAATCCTTATTCACATCAGATTTTATTAAAATTTCCCATTCCCAAAAATTCAATCCAAAACAAAGAAAACTGGTGGTAGATTGGATTATTGAGACGTTATGTTAGAACGTTAAATAAAAAATTACGGTAAAAGAGTTTTTTTTGAGTTTTTTTTCATGACTTGACCTTTTTACCTAACGGAGATATTTGACGGTAAAGTTTTTTTGATTGAGTAAATAATACAGGTAAATCTCAATACCGTGTCATATTAAAATTAATTCCACTTATCTTGTAAAACTTTACAAAATCATTTGGAATCAGCAGTATGCAGCATATTCTATGAAAAATAACACAATACATGACCTGAAGCGCTCGAGAGTATTTTTAAAAATGATTTCACTCCTGAAGGAGGTGTAGGTACACTTAATTACATCCTTTTATAAATAAACGTATTAGTTCAAATGGAATATCATAAAGTGGGAACTAAGCTACATTTGCGATTACCACAAAAACGGCCTTCAGTCCAAATTGTAGGCCGTTTAGTAGTCTGCCGTTAATTACACGACGTTTTAGAAAGTGGTGTACGTCATAAGAGGACATTATGTATACATACAAAGCTCAAGATACTTTGACGGTGTATTCTTGGCCACGATTAGAACTTTAATATTGCGTGAACTTTTCTGGATTATGATTCGTTTTAAATAAGTGTTTTCTACAAATATATTTTTAAACTTACTTATATAATAATAAAAAAATATTAAAACTCTTAGTTTTATAGGGTAGAGGTCAAAAATAATGTACATATAAACTTTTTTACTTATGTCTCTGGACAGTGACAAAGCCTGTAAGTACCTAGACTTGGCTCACGAGGTAATCGACATGTGTGTCCAACATAATAAATCAATAAATATCTTAGGGTATCTTACACAAATCGACCTAGTCCCACGATAAGCTCAATTAAGGCTTATGATGTGGGTACCAGGCGGAACGTAACGATGCGACGATCCTTTCCTCTACCGACCGAGTCTACCAACCATTACGATGAACTTTCAGTATAGTACCAACATGGGACTTATTGAAAAGTAAAATTTCGTTATTTTCCTTTGGATATCGGTTGTGTAGCTCTTAAAGAGTAAGTGTTACTAAGAAACAAGATATCTAAAACTAATAAAATACATTGTTTTTAAACAATGAAATTTTATTTTTCAATACGACAATGCCGAAATCCAAAAAATCTAAATTTGATCTTAGGGACCATGCATTTAGGTATCATGTTTCTTACTAACATTTACTATTTAATAGCTAGATTTTTGGTCCGAGTACACATATTTTGGTAAGTTGCCGTTTGGTAATTTGAATGCAGTTTTTTTTACGAAAATCGGTTTTATAGTTCCTAAGACAAGATTTCATTATCTGTTATGGTTTCCAAAACCTCCATAGGCACTGCCCAATTCGGATTGATCACCTTGTATATTTTTACAATGCTGTCAGCATTTCCTTGCTGTTTTACAATGCCAATATACCATAACGTATCAAAGTCATTTTCGGCCATTGCGGCCGCTTTAAATTACCATAGTTTGCCTTTTTTACTGACAAGCTGGTTGGCCAGAAAATAATATTCCGTTTTAGTAGACATTGAATTAAATAAATAGTAAGTACATAATTATACATATAATTTTTCATTTAAAAATTTGTAAGGTGTAATAGATCACAGTATTTGCGAACTGCAGTGATCGAATGAATGAAGGAATGATATTTACATTCAAATGTTGAGTCACTTTTTTTTACTTTATCACATTTATATAGTCGATTTGTCCCTGTACCACTCACGCATTCATGGTAAATTTTTCTGTCAATTGCTAGTAGCTGGCCACTCTCCAGTAACTGGACACCTTATATAAAATGAACTCTATGAGCTTATAGTTAGAATTCATTTTAAAACGATGTGTCATGTCATTGTCAATCACTCTCCCTCTTCCGAAATAAATTCTAATTATATGTACATAGAGTTCATTTTTATATAATGTGGCCAGTTATTGAAGGGTGGCTAGTTACTAGCACTTTACCCTATTCTGTCTAAAATACTTGAAACCTCTGACCCATCTAACCTTCATCACCATAATCTATTAGTCTTTTCCATTTAGTTTCCAAAAGTCTCACTAAGCCTGCTAACATAATAATATCAAAAAAATAATATGGGAAGTAGATGGTATTGTAAAAAAGCATGCTGAATTGTCAATTTTCAGGGAGAAAACTGGTGAAGTGGAGAATACATGTGTATGGAAAAAGGCATCTCCCATGTCGTCTTAGAAGTTACATTATTATCATTTTTGTAAAACCCAAACATTAAATTTGTTTTGTTTTTAAGAATCTAAAGTGTCGTCATTCACGCATGCACTTTTAATTTGATTAAATACATGGGTTAAACCATGTGACTAATGAAAGTCACATTCATCGCCTGTCTATTTACTCGTGACCCAGCCCAGCGTAAGTTACATTATATCAAGATAAGTATCATTTTGATGTTTATGTCTAGATATAAGTAATAGTAGTAAAATTTGCACAGTTAATACATTTTAAACACGTGAGATTAGTCACTAACATTACACTCTTGTATAGAATTGGTAAAATTGGTAAATAACCTATCGTAGTCTGTTCGGAGAGAGTTGAGTGACGGCAGAAAAGGGAACCAATAATTTTGATTGTACATAATATGTAACTACTATTGGCTATTATGCTGACGCAAGTTCAAAGAACTTTTTTTATTAAATCTGTAATATTTACTATCGTTACACCTCCACATAGTTAAATCAGTGTTATCATTATGAACAGACTCTGTATGAAATTCAATTATATTTAAATATTTGCTTCCGTTTTACAAGCTGTATAAGTTGTATACAGTCGTACAATAAAAAGGTAACCGAAAAAAAAGGTTAAGCTTAAGTTCTTTTAACTTGTGCCGTATTGGAGGCTACCGATATTTGCGCAGCTCAGACCCAAATCAATTAGTGTGGAAGCGTGGTTTCCCGATCGACACCTTGGCCGACAAGTTTGCGGACGTAGCTTTTGTTTAAGCCTAGGGGTTGCGTTTATTATGAAGAAACTTCAGCTAGCCATGTGTCGACGAGGATCTACAATTTCTTCATTTGATTATATTCAATCCCTAGCTCTTCCAGAAAGTTTACGTGCTTTTAAAATGTATTTCTGGTAGAACAGTATTATGTGTTCGGTTGCCAGTAAGGATCAACCAAATCTCACAAAGATTTAGACCTACTAAGTACATGATACTTATTATACACCGTGGTCTCTAATAACCTGAAAGATTTTAACAGTGTGTTCCTGACCACATTTAGAAATTATAATGTCGTATAAACTTTTCTGGATATCGCGTAGTTTCAGAGTTATTACCAATTAAAAAAAAAACATATTTTCTAATTGTAACTCGGTACAAAAGGTCTTTTTAACGGCGTTGGTGCCATTATGGAGAGTAGTCTCACTAACCTCATTAATAGATGTCAATAAGTGAGAAATAAAACCTTTTAAAAATGAGGTTTTTGTAAAAAAAAAACCTTAACACTCATTGTAAGTGCTAGTTTTATGAATAACTTTTACTTATTATGTTAAAATACATTAAAAAATTGTTGAGTATTGAAAATATATTCGAAAAATAAAAAAAATTTTCGCCTAAAATGACAAAAGCCATGTAATATTTTTTGTTTGTTTTTACATCAAAAATGTGTGGTTAAAATGTTTCGGGTTATTAGAGACCACGGTGTATTATAACTTAACCTAACCTATATCTAAAATTGGCCCTTTTAATTATTACAAAAAAAAAGAAAAACATCCCCAATTCTTACTCCTCTGTCGTGTCCAAAATTATGTCCACTTTACCAAAAAAAAAAACAGTAATTTAGGGGATAAATTATTTATTAGTTATTACTTTGTTACTAAATCTAAACAAGTATTTTTTATCTTTATCTTTTATATTTTATGTGTTATTGACAAATTAATATTTGCACGCCGCAATAATTATTTGTTACACACATGGGTGCAGAATAGTATTTTAACCGCGAGTGTGAGATTGAAACACGGGCATGCGAATTAATTGTTTAGTTAAAGGGTATGCAACTGATTTTATAATAGAATTCTGAGTGTAGCGAGTGTTTAAATATACGAGAACTGAATACCTGTGCATCCGTTTATAACACAAAACTTTTATCCTCACTAGAGCGAGGAAATTATAACATGACACTTAAATAGTACAATATCTTGCAGCCGGAAATTAAATGATTATCACAACTGGATTTACTATTTTTTTACGATATTTTAACAGGATTTCTGAAAATAGTGTATTTATTTATTATTTTTACGTCAATAAGACCCGGTGAATAAATATTTGAAACAACTGAATCTTAGCTTGGCAGGTGACCTAAGTTTCACTCGTCACTTGAAGGTTACTGTGACATTCTAAAGCGATTTGACGAAACAGATTAATAACGAGTGAAGCTGAGACTTAACTGTTAGTACTTTTTGAAATAGCTGTATGTTTAATAAGAAATTAAATTAGATTTATATTTTGGAATCACAATTAATTAATTACATTTCGTTTGACGTACAAGTAAAACTCGGCTCTGCTAAAACGTAGCTTGTAAGCTATCGGGAGCGGTCGTGGAGGCGTAATTTAGCGGAGGAATGTTCTGGAAATTCAAAATTGATTTCTTGCCGCAACGCCCTTTTGCTGTAAGCAGCAGGTATTCGGTTAAGAGAAATTAAGCGCTACTGTGGCTACTCGTACTGTTGTTACTGTGTACTGGCGTAGCTTTAATTACAGAATACAAATACCTGTCATTTTGTCGGGGTGATGCTAGTCATATTGACGTCCATCCCTACTTCATAATGGCTATGTAAATGGGTAAATTTAGAATGAAAATAATCACCACTTATTATGGACAAAAGGAACCCTAATTGCGCATCTCTGTCGGCCCCTTCGCCTGTCCCTCTGTATATCACAACGTTAAATATCTCAAGAACCACTAAAGCTGTCGTTTTGGAATAGCTCGGAGTAATAAGGTACTTTGGGAATTACAAGTGCTCAAACATACACCAAAACAGCTGCATTTAGCGTTCCCGATGCAAAATCCATAAACAAATGAATGTCAGCAGTGTACTGACTAGTGAAGTGGCCGCCTTCCATCCATCCAGTGCATGTTTGAGAACTTCTAATTCCTAAAGTACTTAAGGTATAACTGTAATTATGGTGTTGTGTTTTAGCTCACATCCTGTACTAACAAATAACAACACCAAAAATCTATCTTAACGACCTAGTTTTCATGCAAAATTAAATTAATTGAAAAATTAAGGTCAATTTTTTACTAATTTAAATTTTAAAAAAAAATTTTAGCCTTGTTGTTCAAATAGTTGAGTCAAATTATTAGCTTAATAAGTTTGCTTATCTAATGAGCTCTCTCTGAGCTCTCTTTTTTTTGCAAGGATAGGACCGATAACAAACGTATAATTCCAGAAATATCACGTGCGCCCGTATTCGTCTGTTTGAAATTTTAAAATGGCCGCCATTTAATTATCGTTGGCACAAAAAAAAAGTTTGGTAATTTATCGATGAAATTGATTGTAGTTTAAGCCCTTAAAAACTCCGACACCGCTAACCAAACACCCTATATAGTCATATTCGCTGCAAATAAAGCTAATCTTAATCATTTATTACACTAGATATTATTTAACCATGATAAATAGTGACCTCGAGCACCGAACGCAAATTTACGAAAAACTAAAAAAATGCGAAATAATCGTTTATTTTTCAATTTACAAACGAAAAGTGACTTAGAAGAATAGACCTGAGCATTGCAGGTTGGTTCAATTGTAGTCATTTAAAATTTGTACACATCACCAAAGACAGTTGTTAAGAAAAGTTATCTTTAAAAAAGTCATAATCCATACAGTCTTCAAGATCCCCGACAATTTCGGTGTGACCCTCGTACATGTATCCTCAAATAGTCTTTCTACTGTAATGTGTAATTTAATTGTTTCCTGCCTAAAAGTACACGCAGTTACTTAAGGATTTTTACATTTGAGATATATGTACCTTGCTTTCCATAGTTGAAATTTGGTTTTGAAAACGCCTTGGTGTTTTTTGTCTAATGGCCAGTTTTGTTCGTTCGCCTTTTGTGTTCGGCATTATACACTGACATTTAAACTGTTAATACTTCATTACGTTTCCTGGAAATGAATATCACCCGTTTTCATAAATTCCCGCATGATGGTAACAGATTGTATAACGGTAGGTACAATATTGCGCAAAATCGTATTTTTTGTAAAAAATATTTCCCTATCCATCAATACCGAAACCGAAAATATTATTCGTCTTACTTGTATAATAAAATATTGCGGAACTTCACAAGCAGAGCACAACAAAGCGAGAACAAAACTCCAATGGGTCGTCCCGTGAGACGTTCCGTTTCATCCAATAATCTGAGGATGAAACTTTCAGCTTCAGTAGAATTATGAATTCTAATGTATTGGTTATTTCTTTCACGGTACAATGACGAATTACTTATATAAAAGTCGAAAAAAATTACATTAAATAATATCTACCTATTGCGCAACTGGCATAATCTATCGAGTATTTGAGTACCGAGATTCACTTATCGCGGATAAAAGACTGTCCACGAGAAAAAGTGGTTATAAATTAGGTACCTATCCTATTGATATTTTTCGTAAATGCATACATTTAGATATATCTACTATATAATAATTGCTAATAATTATGCTATAATTATGTTACTATTTTTCATGCTGTTAGATATATAACATACGTCAGAATCTCCTTTCCACATAATTATAAGTACTCTTTGGATCTTTGTGTATTTAAGTAGAGCTTTATACTTACCAAGCACTGAAAGCTATTTTTGGATTTTAAGGTATTTTTCAAATCTTAGACAATCTAATGTCATGTCGTGAATAAGTACTTCGATAATCTTTTGTTGACTAAGTAGCGAGAAATAATTGGGCTAGTGGCTACAGCTCAGATGTTAAATAAATCAATCAATTATGTGATGGCTAAGTGATCAAACAAAATAGGTGATAAATATAGACATCTTTACCTAAATTCGGTGTAAGTAGAATTATATGTATAGTTATTACTACTTTAATTATGTATGAATATCTTTGTTTTAGAATTTCACAAAGAACGATATACCGAGTAGTTTTTATTAACGAAAAAACAAGCAACGCAAATAAAGAAACACGCTTCATAATATTACTAACATCAAAATTATAAATTTGTGCTATTATACGAGAAACCCGTATGTCGGACAATAATTACTTCTGCATTTTGCAGTACCGGCATCGCTTCGCGAACTGATACGAGAGCACGCCAGTAATCCGGCAGATGTAATGGTAGGTAAATAGTATTATTTATTCTGCGAAAAAGGGCTCCCATTTTAAAGAATTTCTTTCCCTCTCTAGCACCTCTACAGGACGCATTACATAACCGATTCGGTTCATCATTTCTTGCGAACTGGTTATATAAAATGATGATTATGAGGAAACAATTTCATGGACTTTTTACAAGAGTAAGTATGTGGCCTTGTGCGCGTTGATGGCACATATATAATCATAAGAGGGAAAAGATGCTCATAAAAATCATGTTACTTGTCGGGTTTAACTTTTACAGCCATGCCTACGCAGCGTTTTTGGGTTCAATCCCCAGCTCGTAGGGTAAGTTCTCCAGTGAATGAACAAATCCAGTGAACGAACAAAACACAAGTTTTTTTCGTAAAATAAGTTTTCTGTACATTTCTACTACGCAATATATTTTTTTTTCGTGTAGGAATATTATTTGACAAGTTCTGGTAGCACTTACATCACCTCATATGCATCAGTGTCCAAGTGGCGACGATCTAAAGTGGGCACATTGCACCGGTTCGTTTTTTATATGGAGGTGTTATAAGGATTGAGGTAAGCTTACGTTTTGTTTAATGTGTTATTGCGTGCGTTTCGTGCATCTCCCAGGTACAGTGCGTGTTTTTTTGAAACCGGAAGGTTATGATTATGCTATTAAAATATAGTTTAATGTGATTTCGTTTCAAATAGTGGCTTTTAATCCAGTGTTCTATAACTAGAACTCAAAATGGCTTAAACCTAGTGACCGAACGAGGGAGTTCATTCACTGGAATTGCGTGATTTATTCTTTGTTCCATATCTTACGTTTTAGTGGTTGTTATAAGATTTGGTTTTCTTTGTATTTAATAGAAATATGCTGTCTAGCAAAGGGCCAGTGTTCGAACAATACTTGATATATTCAATTTTTAATGAACTACCGCAAACACAGTTAGTTCATTTATTGGATTGCGAAAACCAGTGAATGAACTAAATCATTTATTTCGTATTTTGTCTGGTTTGAAGACATGGAAAGGTTAAAAAAAATGTTTAAAAAATTCCATTATGACCAAGAATCTTTCGACAAACCTCTAAAAGCTGTTGCATCTAGTGAACTATCAAAAGCCAGTTTTAATATCTCAAAATCAACGCTATTTTAATCACCGAAATTGTCCAAATTTATGCCACTGAAGAAACAAAGATAGACAGATCTTTGGTTAATCAAAATTATTCAAGTAGCACTTCATATGCAGAATAAGCCCAGTTTATTTTTTAACGAAAGCGACATATAAGGTCTTTCTTCAATGGTAACTGAAGAGTTAATTGAACCTTCTCAGAATACGCAGAAATGTTGCACTGTAATTGATGTCGTTTAATTATGTTTATAGTTATTATGTCTCCTTAAAGTTCAAATTAAATTATCGAATATTACTAGCACTACCAATTAAAAATAGAGTACTTTTTGCATTTTAATACATTATTTTTAAGGTAGTTCATTCATTGGTTTCATTTGTTCATTTACTAGAATTTTGTGTTCATTCACTGGTGATTTTCCATTTTATTCCCTGCAGTTAGCTATAATTTAAAACTGTGCAGCACTAATGCAAAATAAAATTGATTTTAGAAAACTACAATAGTGGTTTACTCTATATGAACATTCATATTTAAACTTCATTATTGCTCCCAGCCACAAAAAATAAATTAAGTTGAAAATTTCCTTAAGTGTTCATTCACTGGAGCACTTACCCTATCAATGAGTAATAAAAACACTTATGTACGAAATATCAATATTTGATAATCACAAGTGTTAACGGTGTAGGAAAACATCGTAAGGATTAAGGAAACCTGCATACATCTGCGAAGAAATTCTAGGCTGTATGTGAAGTCCCTGACAAGTACTGGGCCAGCGTTCGGACTACGCAAAATAGGCACGTTCGATGTCGGAAAAATAGCCAAATTACAATACAATATAAAATATGGTTCGCAATCGAAATTCGTAAATGTCTGACACACACGTAGTTAAGTTAGTGACAGTTGGAAAAACGTTTGGTGCGAGTGGTACGACGTCGGGCAGAGCCGTTTTCCAAATGACTGCGCTCGGCGGTGAATCCCGAGCGAGCAAGTCTGAAGACAAAGAACGCTTCCACTTTTTACATCATGATTTATTAAAAGGTTTCATTGTTGGCTCTGTTTTGGAAAGTTTAATGTTCTGTAATCATTGCGTTTGCGATTTAAAAAATCTTTGTGTAATTAGACAAAACACAAGAAAAACGATTTATGTAACACATTTATTACTTTTTCAGTCAACTTTCAGTTTTAATTTAGTAATATGACACAATGGCTCAAGACGTAGGTAACCAATTTCAATTGATACGTGTAGATATCGATTATACCAAGAGTTTTGTTTAATTATCGAAAATGTTCTGCAGGAACGTTCTGCGTGGCCCAGTTTAAAATTAAATGATACTTTCAAATGATTCATAAAAACTATTCATTTTTCAGAAGAGTAAGTTCATCATAGTGTTATTACTTACTATTACCAAATTTTAATTATGAGAATAGTTAGAATCATTTTACAAGCTTTCATTTAGTTTCATTTGTCCCAATGTTCTTTTGTCTGTAGGTATTCAAATCTCTCTAAGTTATATATGATCCATTTTCCCGTTACCGATTGAGTTGAAACTTTGTAATGATGTATTAATATCTAATTCGGACGCCAATACAATACATCGATATCACGGATCACGGAGCTGGTCTCATACGAGTAATGGAATCGAAACGTGACCACAACTATTTGGGAACAAAGCAACAACATAATGAAGCACAGCCGGCGATAAAAAGCTTATATCAATGTAAGTTTTGACTAAAACTTATTTTTAACATTTCTTGTCTTTCTAACAGTAGCACTAGTTTGGCAGTCACATAATACACAATAATATTATTATGTCTATACCATGGGCTGTTTAATCCCGACCGATTTTAACAGTGTATTTAATTCCTGACCACATTTCGAAACTATAACGTCATATAAACTTTTCAGGATATCGCATAGTTTCAGAGCTATTTACCAATTTAAAAAAAAACTAATTTTCAAATTGTTACTCAGTACAAAAGGTATTTACGGCGTTGGTGCCATTATGGAGGATAGTCTCACTAACCTCATTAATGGATGTCAAAAACTGAGAAATAAAACTTTAAAAAAATTAGATTTAGTAAAAAAAACGTTAAAACTCTTTTTAAGTGCCAGTTTTATGAATAACATTTACTTTGTATGTTAAAATACATTCAAAAATAGTAAAAATAATGAATATTTTTCGCCAAAAACGACAAAAGTTATGTAATATTTTTTGTTTGTTTTTACATCCAAAATGCGTGGTTATAATCTTTCGGGTTGTAAGAACCCACGGTGTATACATACTTGTAGTAGCCATAATAATTACGTTGAGAAATTAATTTGCTTCTTTTAACATACTGTATTCTAATGTTTTAGATGGGATCCAACTGCGTTTTGCAAGCCATTTTTAGGATTCCGCTGTAAAATAGGAACCCTTATAGTGTACTCGTAGTTTCTCCACGTCTGTCTGTCCATCTGTCTGTGCGCAGCATAGCTCATTGGCCGCTAGTACTAGAAAAATGTCAATTTAGTATAGGTACCTATTTATATTAATCACGTCGATAAAGTGGTAGAATAAAAAGAAAAATAACGTAAAGTTGTGGTGATTTTTTTATTTTCATAAAGGTTATAAAAAGGGTCTCTAAGGAAAGTTTCTTTTCTAAAGCCAATATTTTCGGAGATAACCGCTCCAGATTAAAAAAAATGTGTCCCCCCTCTCTAACTTTTGATCCTCATGAAATCATGAATAGAATAATTTAAAATAAAAATATTTCGGCCATAATCGGCCCAGCCGTTATTGAGTAGCTACGGAATCCTACACTGAGCATCATGGCCCGACCTGCTTTTAAATCTCATGGGGTGTCATTTTACGACCTAATCAATCACACACAATCATTATGTAGTTTGCATTACATATGATTGTGTGACGCAAGTGTAACGACAGCGGTGACGACTGTACGTTAGCGTATAGTTAGGGAGAATAGGGAGTCTAGAGGTATAGGGATTCCGTAATTATATGATGGTGCCATACATTGACGCTGCAATTAATATATACATACCATATTCATAATTATGGAATACGCGTATTCCTACCTCATTCATGCATGTTTAAATGAAACGGTGCACAGTAACATTACACAAACCCTATTATTATCAATATACATTCATATCAAAGTATGCTACACCTACCCTACCTATTTAGCACCTGTAGAATTGTAGAATAGCCCCCATTGTAGAAAAAAAAGACAAATTGCAAATTAGATTTCTCAAACTATGTATTAGTTAACAATAGAACCAAAAATAGATACAAACATGACTATTATAAGTTAGGTACTCAAAGTATGCAAAATTCTTCCGGCAACACTAAGACACAAATATTATTAATAACTAGTCATAGCAATCAAGACAATAACATAGTATCTCAATCTAGCCATATAATAGCCATGACATCCGATCTGTAGCAGCAGGTAAGTATGAGAACACCCAGAGTAAGCAATTAATATGGGGATAGGCTCATCGAAAAGCGCTTGCCATATTTACTTAACACCTTACCTGCGGCTATTAGAGCAGAGAAAAACAAAAATAGATTTAAGAACGCCCTGTTACAACACTATCTCGACAGTATTTAAACACCATATAATATAATATTATTTAATGTTGCCTAAAATTCTATGTAAATCTGTCTGATACTTCTACTTGTGTACTTCACTGTTTTTAAAGTAATGTAGACTAACGTATCCCGCAGTCAAACTGTTCAAACAGTTTTGTGGGACTAAGCCGACTAAGTATTTAGTTTTAAGTTCTTACTGAACAAAATAACTAAATAATAAAATAAAAATAATTTTATTGCACAAGTTTTAACATTTTTCTGTTTTTTGATAATACAATTTCAAACGATTTTGTACAGCGACAGTATTCTTGTAAAGGTAGCTTGAATAAAAATTGAACGATATGACCCCTAATTATATGCTACAAAATATAATAATATATAGTTTCATTGGGTGTCGCGGTTTACTGAATTGTATGTAGAGAAGAGAATGTTCTACCACGTGTAAAATGTTTAGCCAGAATTAATGCTAACATTAGTCAGCTATGCTGGAGTGGTCGCCATACGTTAGGATAATAATTTACGGGTCGCCGAGTAGCCGAGTAAGAGCTGGCAAGTCGCTGCGATGCGCTGCGATGGTTCCTGAAGCCATGTTTCGCTATGTGCTCGCCTCTCGGTATTGTCACCATAACATTTCACAGAGATATGAGTTTATCGTTGTCCATTCCCCTATATTCTGTAGAAGGACGATCGAATAAAGCTGAAAACGTGTTATAGTTATTTCACGTAAAAATGCTTACTGTAGATGTATTACATGCAAGCACGCACGCTTGAAGTACTTGGATGACGGTAATCTTTTTAAATACCTGACTACTTTAAATTTTTAAAATATGTATTAAAATCCTCACACTAAGCCCTTTCAATTGATTTATCATATTATGTAACAGTTTGAGTTTTTTTAATTTTACGTAACCCTCTTATTTAAAATTCATTTTAATACATTCCACATCCATTGTTGGGTCTCCATCTTACATAATAGGTATATGTGTGTCTTTCAACTCAATCGGTTCAGTAGTTTCGGCTGTAACTGAGGGACAGACAGACACGCGAGTGATCCTATAAAGTTTCCGTTTTTTGCCTTTTTTAGGTACAGAAAAGAAACTAATGAACTGTATCAGTAATAATAAGTAAGTATACAGGGCGCCCCAAAACTACGGGACATGAAGGGAAAGTATCTTAAATAATATATCGTTGTTAGTCATTCTGCATTCATAGAATTACTTACATACAGTCTGTGTCCTAACTTAGGCAACCAGGCATTTGTGGTTTTGGGGTAGCAGGAGTTTTAACCCCTGCATATACTCGTAGATAGCGTGCATATCTTCACCTGTAATTGGTATTAGTTATTATAATTACTAAATTTCAAGTAATACTCAGAGTTATCATTATATCTTAACAGATTTTCAATCGCGGATTCATTAAATTAAGTTATTTGTAATATGAAAACAAAAGTTATATAAATTACCGCTATACAATGACGAAAATTGGTGACACTAGTCAACAATATACAGGGTGGTCCAAACCTTGACGTCAAAAAATTTTTTTTAGATTACTCACGTCATGGGCTATCAGAATATACCCCATGTATGTTATCCGATTTTTTGTAGTTTTCGAGTTATGAATTTTTGAAATTTTTTTTCTTTGAGAAATTCTGAAGTGAAAAAATTTATTATTAAAAAAAAATATTTGGTTTTTTTAATAGTTTATTTTTGTAAAAGTATTACTACAAATAAAGCATTTACTGACAAAAAAATTAACGACCTCACTTTGATACAAATAGGATAAAAAAATAACAAATTCAAAATTTTACGTTAAGAACGCATCAAAATAGCATTAATGTACGTAAATAAAAAAAATAAAACATATCCCAAGGATTTTTGGTATTCTAAAGCCTGCCCTAGACCTTAAGCCTTTGTAAAAAGCAAAAAAAAGTGATACTTAATGATGAGGATTTTTCGGAGTAGTCGGTTTAATAAACTAAAAAAAAGCTTCTAAATTTTTAAAAAAAAAAATTCAAAAATTCATAACTCGAAAACTACAAAAAATCGGCTAACATACATGGGGGTATATTCTGATAGCCCATGACGTGAGGAATCTAAAAAAAATTTTTTGACGTCAAGGTTTGGACCACCCTGTATAAATCATTTTTCAAGAAACAGACGTTAAACTTCATTATTATGCTAAGTTCAGAAATAAAGTGTCATAGTTTTTTGTAGGAAAAAAACGGGACACGTGCATGTCGGACTCGTCCACCGAGAGTTCTGTACAAATTGGTAAGTAAAATTTTACTCCGTTTCCATACAAACCTTAAACCTCCATGTATGCGTGGGCCTATACTCGTATGTATGAATACATAATTATGTGTATGAATGCTGGGGTGATTCACGTTTGTTAAAGTAAATAATAGTAACGACGAATATATTAGGACTTTTTACCTAAATTAATGTCATTTGGAGCCTCGACTGCCAACAAACCATACTCTGGTTTGGCGAAAGTTATGATCTAGTTCTAAGACTTGTGTCTGAATAAACATTTATTTCATTTCATTTTATTTCCTTATACATAAGTTTAAAAAATAATATGGTCATTTTTTAAACAAGAATATGATAATTTATGATTCGCATTATTCTGTGATCCCGATTACGACTAGGACCTACGGGACGTAAGAGCCTGTCACCATCGTTCATAGACCGGTCGTCTAAGCCAACCAAATTAATTAGCCAGTACATCTATCAAGCTGTCATGATTCTATTGACGGGCGGGGCGTTATCTCAATGATGAAATGTCAATAATTGATCAACTAGCAGCTCTGCCGTAGCCTCGTAATATAATGGCATAGTATTACAAGAGTGACTTTTTTTCTTACACGAGAATTGCCTTAAAAATCTAATTATACGTGGTTATTTTTTGGGTTCCGTGGCCAAAATGGCAAAAACGGAACCCTTATAGTTTCGCCATGTCCGTCTGTCCGCAGCATAAATCAGTGGCCGTTAATACTAGAAATCTGCAATTTGGTACAGGTATACATATTAATCATGCCAACAAAGTGGTACAGTAAATACTAGACAAATATTTTTCTTTCGGGTATCTCCCCAACTGATGAAGTGGGGATGATTTTTTTTATTTGCTGTAATCCTATAGTGTGGGGCATCATTGCATAGCTCTCTTAAAAATAATAAGGGTCTGAAAAGAACGTTTTTTTCTAAAGGCAATCGCTCCAGATGAAAAATAATTGTGTCCCCTCTCTAACTTTTGATCCGTAGGTCCAAAAAATATGAAAAAAATCATAATCGGCGCAGTCGTTTTTGAAAAACTACGGAACCCTGGCCTGACACTGAGCATGGCCCGACATGCTCTTGGTCGGTTTTTTAAATTTAAATGAAGTAGTTTTTGTTTTTTAATACACTTGATTTATTAATTATTATCATAATTTATTTCTGGAACTAAAGTAAAATGAATGATAAAAAATTGTGTTCATATTAAAATGACGGAATGATCAATATTAATCTATTATTATATTTTATAAATAAAATACAATTATGAAAATATTAGATGTTGTCTCATTATGTGTATCTCAGTTTTTGGGGTTCTATCATGTTAGTAAAAATACGATTGAATGAGTTTAAATATTTTATTTTACTTAGATGTAACCATTGATGATCGCTCGAATTTATTGACTAAAGCTTTCATGACATTGGATAGATAAGGTTTAGTTGTTTTAATGGCAAAACTTTGTAACTTTACGTACTTAACTACGTAGCAACCTAGTAAATGGACAATAACAAATGGAGTGAAATAGTCCAGTTCTGGCTACGGGGTTCAAGTAATGAGAACATCGCAAAACTTGAAAGCAAATGAGCGCAGCAAGTTTCTGAAACTTTACGAAGTAGCGTGTCTTCAATTACGGAGACAAAGATGCAACCGGGCCAGACCGTATAAGGAAACCTCACAATAAAAATAAAATAACACGGAAGATAACAAGAGACTTTCAACAATAGGATACAGTAACAGCGGCCGGTAAAAAGGTTGTAAGGGGAAAAAATATTTTCTCTGAGTGTTATGCTCTCGTTTAGGTTCTATTGTGGTTGTCGGGAACGCGCAGCGCTCGCAATTTTCCGAGGTAAATAAATTTTGGTAGATTGCGTCGCTAAGGTTGTGTGCATTTATCAAAACTTAAATTTTCTCAATGGGCTTTTCTAATTAGACAACATGAATAATGGGAAACCATATATCCATATATCTTGAAAAAAAAAAATATTAACTGTAATTTGGTCGTCACTTTAGAAATTTAACCATAACCGCCATTTAACACATTAAGCGCCGGGAACTCCCGAGGGGAGTTCTCTGTGGGTGGTCCATTTCCGGTACAAATCTCGGAAAAATCACAGGATCGGCTACGAGCGTAGCACGTAGCACCCGTTGGCAATGAAAGTGTTGTACTAAGCTCTTAAACTAAATGTACAATTAATACTTACTAAATATACTCGTACGTTTACATAATTGTACGTACTGGAGCCACCATAATGTAAACTTAACAATAAGATTACCCCTTGGGATTGTAATATATCGTTGAGACCTCTCAAGCATCTCTAAAATAACCTAAGCCATCGATAATATTTTTATTTTGACGTATAAAATACAAAAAGGACTTATCAAGATTTTTTCCAGGTTACCTTTCCATTTGCTAGTGATATTACTGTAACATGCCCTGAAATAACAATGATATTCCCACGTCATGTATCAAAATTTGGAGGTAATCTTAAACAATATTTCACGGCATTTTTTTTATTTAGTGCCTTAAATCAAAAATATTAAGTAATGAAATACTTATAAAATTGGCGTCTTGTATGGAGGATTTTGAGGAAAGTCTATTTTTTGTATTATTTGCTGATGTCAAAACAAACTAAACCAAATTTTACCAATAATAGTTAACACTGCTAATGCGTATTTGTTCTCTATTTCTCAAAACTAAGTACTATCATTAAATACGTATTGGACACATTTGAACTGAAACAATGACAAGATATGTTTTCAAGGCTTATTTTTGTAAATAACTTTAAGAAATCAATTATTGGTGAGAAATAACCTTTGTTAAACAGCGGTGTAAAAATTAAAAATATCGAAGTTACTATTTACATAATAATGGGACCAACACACATGAAACAAAAATTGTACATGATCAAAAATGCCAAATTCATAATTCATATTCATAAGCAGCATTCATTATAAATATACAACATATATTACTTGCAACAGATAGACAAATTTATATGAAGCAAAGAAAAGGCCTACCTATCACTTATAAATATGTTTTAAAACATCAAATTTTAATCATAAACACACATTGAGTACCTAAATAATTACACTCCGTGTTTGTTTTTTGCTCATTGTTGTTCTTTGCGTAGTTTGCATTCGCTTGACTTAAAACGGGTTAGGTATGCACCGTGTAAATTTGTCGAAACGAGTATCATATATCAGCAATGTTGCAATTTCCATTTTCATAGAGTAACTACGTGTTACGAGTTGTAGTTGCGGTCTACCCACACACCATTGTAGCGATCTAACTAGGTACCCTCATTTTAAGTTACTTAAAACTCGTTCACGACTACGACGACACACAAGAGATACACGACGCTCATGCGTTTTGGGAGCAAGCAATTTTCGATGTTAGATATGATTTATTAAGGGGTAAATGCCAGACCGGTTGGTTTCCTGATATCTGTGAATATCGATGGCTAATTTTACCATGGTTAGTTATGCAATGTCGTTCTCTTGAGAATAAGCTATGCTTTACGCGGACTTTATACATATACCGGAGCTCGAGGATTTGGATGCAATGAGCAATTGCATTATTTATAAAATGATGCACACTTTGTAATATACACGTGTTTTATATAAAAGCTCGAAAATAACTTAGTATCCTTCTTACAGAAGGATAGCTTCACAGTTTCTTTGTTGTATAGGTATGTTTGTTATAGAAGGTAGGTTATAATACCAAAACTTAGATTTACCATTCACATTACGAGTAGATATTTTCTGTGCATAAAACACAAACTTACTACTGATATTTAAATTAATGTTTTGATCAAAACGTATGCTACGAGGAGATTGACAAGAGCATAACTAGATTGATTTGTAGATAGCATAAATCGTTCACTTTACGTTCTGGACAAACACTGAATTTCAAAGTTATTTTGTATTGTTTTCAGTTCATACATTTAAAAGTAATTTTAAACTTGATGTGAGTCTGTGCAGCGTGTGTTTAGTTACGATGTGCGGTGATATTAAAAATACACGCTGTATATTGTCAAAATAGAGGTAACGACTAACTTTGTTTTCTTAGTACATTTGAGAAAATATAAAAAACACATATAATATATAGTTAGATGATGGTGAGATCAGCAGGTATGCTGGTAATGTTGAGTTGAGACAGTCCCCGCTCACGACGCCGTATATTCATCAATATTATCTGATTATATAGCCGAGTTACTAAACACTTTATTTTGTTTACACATTAAATAATTTTGATTTAATAACTTTAAAGCGTTTCATACAGTCAATACTCTTAATAATCTAAACCTAAGCTTAACTAAAAAATACAAAATACATTTCGAGTTAATAATACTGTTTTGATCTAGTTGTGCGATATATGTATATGAAAATATATTCATATATAGACATATATATATATGTAGATAATATACAGGGTGGCCCATTCAAATCGGTCAGTATGGAAAAGTCCGAAACTATAAGACATAAGAAGATTTGTTCTTAGGAACCATGTCACCGATTTTGATAAAAAGAAAAACTGCATTCATGCATTTGAAAAAAACACTGTACCCAGCCAGGGAATCGAACCCGGTTGTTTTGAAAAAAATAACTTACACTGTTTCTATTCAGATATCGTTTGTCCAAGTTTTAAGCAGTAAATGTCTCTAAGAAACATGATGTCTAAAATGAATGGAATTCATTATTTTCACGTACTTAAATTTATTTTACTAGGTGTTTATTGTGTAAATCTTAAGAAAAAAAGTTTTTTTTTGTCATATTTAGCAACGCAGTTTTTCTTTTTATCAAAATCGGTGACATGGTTCCGAAGAACAAATCTTCGTATGTCTTATAGTTTCAGACTTTCCATACTGACCGATTTGAATGGGCCACCCTGTATATATATATATATATATGTACATATATTTCTAAAACACTTAGAATTCAAATCTTAATCCAATACACAAAGAATTTCAGCTAAGTGTTTGTTTCAGAAGGTACTCGTGCACATTTATTTTATATTGGGGTGCCGCCCGTCTTTAGTATTTTTCCCGAGCTTCGTTAAATCAACTGAGGGCTTATCCACGGGTACTTTGAATATCTTACAGCCGAGTCTCATCCAATATTCAATCTGCCTTTCTCTTGTATCTGGTAGCAGAATGGACTCGGATTAAAATAACTAGGTACAAAGATAGACATTCGCAAATAAATACTGTTCTTCCTATACCTACGTACTTTGTCAATTAGAAGTTAAATCAAAAGTAGTTTTATAAACGTTTATAGTAAATTGATAATTACACACATGATATTTATCTGAACCCGCATAGCATTAAGAAGTGACTAAGCCTCGGTCCCACTCCGAATCGTGTTAGGTGCAAAATGCAAAAAGCTGAATTTTCAATGTGCATTGTTATGTAATGCGTTATGTAGTACATATATTATGTACGAGTATAATCGTAAAGTGAAACAAACAAGTGGTGATTCGTTCAATGTATGTACAACAATACTTGCAAATGATGTCTTATAAAAATATGCAGCGTGTTTCTATTTCAGGGTGCTTAGACAAGTTGCCAATCGCTATCGCTTAATCGTCACTCGTCAGTCGTAAACGAAAGGCAATTACCTGTCTTTGTCGCACTGATATGAAAGAGTGACAGAGAGGGAAAACTATGATATGCTACTAAGCGCAAGCGATTGGCAACTTGGCTAAGCATCCAGGTATTGAGATAGATGTTAAAAACGTCGAATGAAAGATCTGTGCACGTTCTAAAAGCAAACGGGATCGGTATGACAGGAATATCAAATAAGCATGCGAATTGCTATGAGATAACCGAAAATGACAGCACCTTTTATACACAGTACCTACGCCAATAATGTGGGAATGGTAATGACTCGATTCGTGCAACGGAAAAATTGCACAGCGCTACTCCAACACGATTTTAAAATATTGTTAGATTATCGTATGTATAGACAGCTGATAGAAAATAGAGTACGTAACTTGTACTAGTTACGATAACTCGAATGTTGTTACTAAGTAGTTTTATACATGTGTAAATAAATAAACATCAGTTTGTTAGTATTCAAAACTAAATCTTGAATAAGCTGATACTTGCTAGTATTTAAAGCCGAGCAAGCGAAAGGTTTCAAAGAAATATAAGCCCGAGCATAGCGAGGATTTCAAAGGCACGAGACGCATAATAACTTGCAAGCAAATACAAAAATGTTCACTTCGCGATTGCTAACTTTACCATGAAAATATTATTTAAAACATTACAACTCTTATCTTTAAGACTTTATAAATGTATCATTAAAAATCATTATTTAATAGTCCATCCTATTATCTACCGTTTTAGGGATACTTACTGAGCCCGTGATGACGTAAACACCTTTATCGTTCGACTTATGTAGGGTAAAACGCTAGTAACTGGCCACCCTTCGATAACTGGCCATATTATACTTCGCTGGCTCTGCTGAGCCGAAGTGTCCTACAACAGTGGATCTCGGCCTCCGATACGAGTTAGCGCCAACGCGCCCATTTCTGTGCAATTTCCTCCCAGTTTTCTGCTTTCAGGGGGCGTAGGTCACCACGTCCGTCCACCTAGTTTTTCCAGTGGTATTTGGGTTATTACCAACCAGTATGCCTCCACAGGGTCTTTGGGCGGGTTGCTACGTTCGAATCCGACTCGAGTTACCGATTTATTTAGGTTGGACCTTACCGTCGCCTACTTTACTCCCACTCCGTGCCCCATCCGTCAAACATACGCCATACCGAAGTCTAATTCACAACAACATCATTTGTATTAAAAAAAAAATCCGTTACTTGAACTTCATGATAAACGATGTTATATGAAGTAATATTAACATGACGCATAATTAACATAATAGGTATATGACATATTTATACCAAACGAAAATATTGCATTCCTATCTATGGGCTTTGAAATAATTAATGTATACAATTTCATTTGTATAAACATTAAACGGCAGAATGGCGATGCGTTTCTCATAACGCGCTTACAATTATATTAAGTAGTATAAAGGTGCATGCAGACCAAAAGAGCATTCGCTGTTCTATCCCCCTACTCTACGAAATTCGATCGTTACACGAAACGTAATGCGTTGATTTTGTAGAGTGGGGGATAGAACAGCGAATGCTCTTTTAGTCTGCATGCACCTTATGGAGAACATGCAAAGATGCAGATAATATACATTGGGTTAGTTACGTAAAATGTATGCAGTTGACCAAAATTGGTTCCGTAAAAAGTATGGTTTAAATAAAAAATTGTTTTTTATGGAATGGACTGAAAATGGTAGTCATATATGTTAAGTAATGCGTACACGCGAGGGCTGGCTTCATACAATAAATACATTAGAAACGTCTCGCGCAGAGCCGTTCCGCATTAATCAGTGTCAGTGAGCGGCACCGCAAATTAGTTACGAATTTATCTACGTCGCGTAATGAGCGGATTGTACTTTATAAAGGACATAATAGCGATATTTGTGATAAACCACTGAACACAGTCAACCGGGACTGTTTCATTTTAAATTAGTAAAAAGTAGTACCTAAATATATGAACTCGAGTACATTATGTAGATATAAGTATGTAATTTTATGCGTTAGTTAAAGATCAGAAGTGTGCAAAGATTCGGGCCACTGTATTATAATAATGTAAATAATTAACTCTTCTCGTACCAATTCGGTACAGTCGAATGCTATAATTATGTATTCTTGTATTAGTAAATGATAAGTAGTAAGCTGTTTATAAAGTTATAAACAGCTTACTACTTATCATTTTCAAATGATTATTTACGAGTTTTATTGCATGTTCAGTTCTTGCTGAAGTTGTCTATGTGCCTATTGATGACGTATTACATATCTGCGGGTAAGTATTAAAAGTCTCGGTAGACAAACCACCTAGACATATCGATATTCTATTGCTAATTCATGGTATCAGTATGGTATAAAAATGGATGACTAATATTCGATAACACAAAAAGGAACATAATAACATTTTTAATACAAGGTTTGTTTACATTGTTTGCTGTTGTTAACTGCGCGTGTATCGTCGCTGTCATCCATCCTTCGTCACTGGGTATCGTTGCTGGCAGGGACGACGCTCTTTTCTTAAAGGTTTAGGATAACTTAGCCTTGGACCCGATATTACACACAATTGTAGGACATTTTTTTGGATACCTACATATCTATAAAAGCTACATATTTTAAATTTTAGTTGAATAAATTAATAAAACAAAATTACGCTAGAACATAGACAGGATATTATGCCTAAGTCAAGAATATAATTATCGAAAATGACACTGTCACGAAGACTTGCTAGAGCCACATTGACCAGTTTAGCATGAAATTGATTGTAGTACGGTCAAATCGTACATAATTTTACCCTAAACTCGCAAATCAAGTAGTATCGCTGCATTTTTGGTATGTTATTTAGACACCACAGGGCAGTATAAAACCACATTTTGCAAGCAAAAAAAAGTTGTGCTAGCTGGGTAGTACGTGAAAAACTGCGAAATTTATGGCCATTTTTTAGTTTCTGATTTTTATTTAAAAAACCTTACGTTTTTTGATGTCATATGTTATTAAACGTTTAAAGACTAATAAATTTCCAACAAGTTGAGCTAACATGCATTACCGTAGGTCTTATAGTTTCAGAGATTCGAGACTTTAAAAAGTACTCCTTTTTGTAAACTAGATAAAATTTTGTGTTGCTAACATTTTCAGCTTAATATCGCCTCACCTAATTATGCTACGAAAAACATGCCATAATGACCTTATAGCGCACTTAATATTCTTTAATTTAAGGGTAAAATTAGGTCAGTGAACTTTGCAGTTGAAAGTATAAACGCGAAATTCATAAGGCAGGAGGCCCGCTATCTAAGTTTTTCATACAATTCGCAAGTCGAGTTGCAAAGCTGCAATTTTGTTATATTATAAAGGCCTTATAGATATATACGAAAATGCCTATTAAAAGAAAAACAAAATAATAGTTTGGGCATAGGATTAAAAAACGGAAAAAAAATCGGACTTTTTTTTGTTTTTGACGTTTAACTAAAAATCTATTATCTTTTTGATACTAATTGCTATAAAACTAAGAAAGAACATTAAATTTAAAAGGATTTGAGCTACGTTTCATCACCGTAAGCTATATATAATTTGAGATACGACATTTCATAAAGTGCCCTTTTATCAAAAATTAAACAAATTTTAGGTGACGTTAAAGCTATTCACTAAATATTGACAAAACGTTCGCGCTAAAAAAAAAAAAGTAATTGTAGATAACAACTACATTAAATTTGGAACAAATTGAGCCGATAACAATTACTGTAAGTCTTATAGTTGGGGGTATACGAGGCTTCAAAACATGCATTTATTTTCTTAACTTAATGAAGGGCACATTTTGAAATGTCGTATCACTAAATCTATATAATTTAGGGTAATGCAAGGTAGCTCAAATCCTTTCATATTTAATATTATTTTTATGTTATGTAGCAATTAGTATCAAAAAGATAATAGTTTCTTAATTAAACGTCAAAAAGTAAAAGAAGTCCAATAATTTTTCAGTTTTTTTCGTCTTATGCCGAAATTGTTTTTTTGTATTTCTTGTAATATACATTTTTGTACGTCCTTATAGGGCCTATATAATATACTAAAATTGCAGCTTTGCAACACGACTTGTGATTTGTATGAAAAACTTAGATAGCGGGCCTACTGCCTTTTGAATTACGCTTTTTTATTTTCAATTACAAAGTTTGCTGACATGATTTTACCTTTTAACGAAAGAATATTAAGTGCGCTATAAGGTCATTATTGCATGTTTTTCGTAGCATAATTAGGTGAGGCGATATTAAGCCGAAATCGTTAAGAAAACTCAAAATAGCGTTAGTTTACAAAAAAGAGTACTTTCAAGAAGTCGCAAATCTCTGAAACTATAAGACCTACGGTAATACATGTTAGCTCAACTTGTTGGAAATTTATTAATCTTTAAACGCTTCCTAACATATAATGTCAAAAAACGTAAGGTTTTTTTAATAAAAATCAGAAACTGAAAAATGACCGTAAATTTCGCAGTTTTTCACGTACTACGTAACTAGCACAACTTTTTTTGCTTGCAAAATGTGGTTTTATAGTGCCCTATGGTGTCTAAACAACATACCAAAAATGCAGCTTTACTACATGTTTTGCGAGTTTAATATACGATTTGACCGTACTATTGCTGCAGCCCAATTTTAAGATTTTATTGTTTTATTTTTATATTATGGTTCGGATCAACGAGGAGGGTGGTTCGTTAGTGCGCTTCGGGGCAATAATATACAAGCATGTTGAGTCCACCTCAAGAATTTCCTTGCTGAAGTTGGATAATATAAGTTTTTGAAGGTTTCATCTAAGATGAATGTGCTCCATAGTAAATACTCATGACTTCGGATTTAACTGGTGAGACCAACACCGCATAAAAACTATAAGGAGACAAATTCAATAGAAAATCTCGAGAAACTGTTTCCTATAGAGCTTCATTTATATGTAGATGGCATTGTGTGTCTGATAAAAAAATAGGTGGAACCGTCGTCGTCTGATAAACATTATTAGAATGATGTTTGTTACTTCTGTAAAAAAGAATAGTGTTGGTTTACAATAGCAGTTATCTTGGCTCCTTCACTAAAGCCTGTTCTGCAGGTAATGAACATACGGGACGCATGGATACGTGAAGATATGGGGAATTTGTTTATTACCGTGTGTTTATGTGTGTGTGCCTGTTGAGCATAGTGTACATTCACAGTACAACTCTGAGTAAGTTCTCTAACTATGTCCTCATAGTGAAGAGACTTGAACATTGTTTGTATTTTAATGTTTGTTTCTCGGAGAGACAAATGTGGATGTGGACAAATTTGGTTATAGTTATATACGTATATAGCTCACATTTGCTCATAATTTCATGTTAACTATTTTTACGGTTCCGTAGTGAACAAGGAAGCCTTATACTCGTAGTTTCGCCATGCCCGTCTGTCTGTCCGCAGCATAGCTCAGTGGCCGGTACTATTGGTAAGCCGATAAATTGGTAGAATAAAAACTAGAATTTTTTTTTTCACCTCAGTGGCTCGAACATTGTGGTTTTGCTGTTTGAAACTAACTTTTTAATTTTCCGTATCGTTGCTTAGTCCCAGGTCATCTTCTCATATTGCGGGGTGTACTACAAACTTTGAACATTTAAACTTCATTACGTCCGTCACTTTCATTCCGTTACCGAAAAAAAGATAGATAAAAATTATATCGATTCGTCATTCGGCTTAGAATCCTTCGTAGTAGGATCTTAATTATTTTTTAATTTATTGCTTGTGGATAAGCGAATGCAGTAAGCCATACTACCTAATAGTAGCCCCCCAAAAAGCGAGTATGAAAAACTCGTTCAGATACAAAATAAAATTGAAACTCGTGTTAAACTTGTATAATAATATTAAACCTTAAATAAATCTAATATTATTTAAATCATATGATTATTTCTTTATTCTTAAAATACATTGCAGAGAGCAATATTTGTCGCCAATATTATTATTATAATTTGTTTCTTTTTTAACGAATATTTTAAACGTATATTTTCTAAACGCACTTTATATTCTTTAAAAAGCTAGCGCGATTGAAATTTTCAAATGTTAGTCGTGATTAGTACGTTTTCTTAGAGATAAAACATAACTTAAACTAAAAACTGTGTTCAATATACCTAAGTGCATCCAGTAACGAAGCCGATGTTTTTTTTTTATTTGCTGTAATTCTGTAGTATGTTTTTTTTAATAAGTCTGTTTGAAAAAATAAGGGTCTTGTAAAAAAGTTTTGCCTAAAGTCAAAACTTTCGGAGACAACCGCTCTAGAATTAAAAAATAATGTGTCCTCCTCCCTCGAACTTTTGATTTGTGGATTCAAAAAATATGAAAATAAATCATGAGTGGGTTATAGAATACTTTAAAATAAAACTATTTCGAACATAATTGGCTCAGGCCCGACATGCTCTTGGCCGGTTTTTTCAGCAAAAGTTGATTTTGTAAGAGCGTCTGGGAACCGAACATTATGCTTTGAGCGAATTTGAAGAAATTTTAAGAAATTAGAAGATTTTAAAGCTTGTTCGTGGAATGTAATGTAATCTTCAGAGTTACTCTTTTTATCTTTGTAGAAAAATCGTTTTTTTTGTGCGACCTCATCTCAAGAAAATTCCAGTAGGTACCTGCCTGTACCAGTGTCAGGTGAGAATATTCAAAACTGTGAATTATTTTTCGAACTTTATTTGCTGCCGTTAAATTGTGTTGTTTGAAGTTAAGTTTTTCATCAATATGTCTCCGAGGTACTTTATAGTGAGAGATGTAATTTTTTTCCTATCTACTTTAAGTTATATATCTACTTAGAGCTATTATTGAAAATGTCCTTGTTTTTGGCATTACACTATAATATTCTTAATACCAATAACAAATGTTATAGTAATTTTACTGTTATTACAATATAACATCCAAATTTTATTTTGGTCGCTAAAACAGTAATATACACACCCACTTTGCGCCGGTATTATGAATATCGGTTTGATATTATTTGGACGTAGTTCTGCAAACAGGAACCAATCCACGCAGAGGCCTTTTTGAGTTATAGTCATTTTTGTTTAAAATGAGTGTACAAAGAGTATTTGTTTCATTTTTAACTTAATTTTGTTGAAAGTAAGTAGACAACAGATGTCTTAACATAACATCCTTTTTTTAAATGTTAGTTTCCATATTATTGACTTTTTTCATTAAAAACCTAATGGTTCTTTTTAGCAGAAGACATCAAAGGTGGATTGGTTCTTTGTAAATTTAATGAAATTTCAAATGTTACCTTTAAAATAAATTCAAAATGTTTGATAATCATTTTTATTACTTGAGTAAACAGTTAGTATGTCTTTAAATTACATGTCAGTTAAAAATCAAAGCTATTGTCAGTTCCCGTTATAATCTTCTTCAATTTCAAAGTCAGGTTCCCCTGAAAAACCTTCTAGATCGTCCTCAACATCTTGGTTTGGAATGAGGTTTGTATAAAAAATGTGATATTCCTGAGGGATTAGATGTAGAAGGCTTTTCAAATCTCTTAATTTTGCTTCTGGAATGGGTTTTCCATTAGGTCAAAGTGTTTCCATCATCTCTTTAGTTATTATAGGAGCCCGGCTGCCCTAAGCAGAAATCAAGTATCGCTATATTTATCAAAAAAAATTGTACACCTTTCGATATACTGTTTTAAAATACATTTTTCAGTATTTTAATTTTTTTTGAATAATGAATAGTTTTCTAGTTGCAGAACTTTCAAAAATCCAAGTATTTTTTTCAACGGGGTATTCTACGCTAAAGTCAAGTATATTGCCTAATTCTATCTTGAAATCAAGTATCTTGCGGAAGATACTTGAAATTCATATAGATTGCTAAGTTACTTGACTTCAGCGTAGAAAAATTGATATGGACAAAACCTTATATTTATATTTAAGTATTTAAATTTCAGGTAAAAATTGTCCTGTGGTACCTTTTTAATTCAACTAATGAATTTGCCTGTTTTTCATCGGTTTTGGTTTTGTTTTTTATTTTGCAAACGGGAACCAATCCGCATGATTCTTTTTAAAACATAAAAGAAATACATGTAACAGGAACCATATGAAGTGGAACCCTTTAACATAAACCCACTTTTAAAAATGCATTTTTTCGGGTTATCATGCAACATACATCCTTTAAGCATAACATGTTTTAGCAAAGATGTGATTTGGTAACTTTGTCAACAGGTTGTCTAAGTAGGTAAACGTTGACAGAACAATTTGAAAATTGCAGGCTTGACATTAGGTGCATTTTAAAAGTTTTTTGTATACTTATCTCATTTTAGACATAGGTGTGGGTTGGTTCCTGTTTGCAGAACTACGTCCATTTCATAATAAATCAAAATAATTCTTCGGAAGATATTTATCGAGTAATGCTAGTTTTTGGTCATTGTAATGTAATTATATATTAATTGTATAAGGATTCACCGCGTAACTTTTTACGGCTCAATAAAGCTTTTATCGGTGTTAACTTTGCGTGTAGGTTATATGAGGTGATCAATCATTAGTCCGGGCTCACAATCGGCGAACGATCCATTGTCAGCGTCCACAGGGGCAGGAGTGAAGGTCGGAAGGTTTAATTAAAAGCTGCCGATTCGCAGTTCTTTTATTGGGCGGTGAGATGGGGCTGACTGATCACTTCTTTTGTCCTCAGGTAGGAAGCATCGTTTAATTAACCTGATTTTTACTTGTCGAAGGGCAAAATCATTCGTCACACACATTGTTTGAAGCCTACGTTGCAGTATGGGAGTGGATTATTTGTACGAACCGAGAAAGTGTTAGAATATTATTTATTATTTAAATTACGGGATCCCGGGAGCGTATGCAGAAAATGGTTAATGTGTATCAATTGTCATTGGGTTATGCCTTTTTTAGCAAATTTCGTCAACATATGTACAAGCTGTTTTAACGATAAGTATGTCGGCAGCATGTACAAAAAGGACACCTGTTAATCCATTAAACATCTCTTTTAAAACAGTCGATTCAGGGGCTTCACTAAGAGATGTATTACATATCGTTCCAAAAAGGCCGTGGTTTCATCCAGTAATATCCATAACTTTTGATTTTTTATTTCATTTTTAATGAGCTGTTATGAGTGGCATTGAAACACTTCGTCCAATTTTTTTCTTAAAGTGTTCGGTTTGCAAATATATTTTTCGAAAAAAGCTCTAACACAGGATTCTCTACCAGTATCCATGGAATGTTGCACATGATTAAACAATATGTCAGGTCATAGTAAAAATCAGCAGGTGGCTCTCCTCTATGCGTCTTTGACAGTAAATGCCGAGTAAAATTGCTCTTCTTAGCCTTTAAACTGACTTCACATTTTGTATATGTTATTATCACTTGCCGCGTCGTATAACATTTCTGGGTAGTCTTGTATTCATGATTGAACGATGTCTTCACGCGGCGTGGAATCCGCCATTTCAATCGCCAATAAATGGAAGCTGAAAAGTCTTGTCGAGACTTTGATTTCATCTGATGTCATCGTCATGTCGTTGTCTTGTCCTGTCAATCTTACATTTAGAGTTCGTCGTTCCAAATGAGAAATTCTGTCTAGTCAGCCAGTCAGTTGGGTCAGCATGGAGGTCAGAAGTCCCGACAATGGTATTAACATAAAATAACACGGCTACATCTTACCTCACATAAAAAAGTATTCCCGTATAAATCTCGTGTAATAACAATCAATCAATCAATCAAAAGTCCTAGAATTTACAGCATAAACTGTCGTTATTAGATGTAATATCACTAATTACTAGACCCCGGATTGTTGTGGCACTGACGTCACAATAGGGTGATTTGGGGAGTAAATGGAACAGTATTAATTAATACGGATTTATTAAGATAAGATAATATAAAAAATATCATATAGTGTTAATAAAGAAGACATTGTACTTATTATTTTTGGTATACATATTATTGCGAAACTTCCTGTAAATAAATTGTCAGTTGATTAAAATATCGACGTCGCTCTTTCGTTAACGGACTCTCCGTAACAGATCAATAGTTGTTACGTTACGCTACGTCTTCTAGCAGAATATATCCACTTCAAAAAAGAAAAGCTTCTTTCCACTGAGACAGATGTTATTGGAGCATATTTGAAAGTTTGCGGTTGTCCAAGCAATATTTGTAACGATTGCTTGGATTTATTTGTATTTCTTGACCGGTATTAAGTTTGTTAATGTCACGCAATGTGTTAAACCGCTATTTTTTTTCAATACGACTCTCATCTTTTCATATATTTTTCGTCCACTTTCGTGCAGAATTAATTTTGATAGCTCGCTCCGAACTTTGTTCACAGTCGAAATTGATTCTGAAATTTCTAGTGATTGTGTTTCCAATTTTGTTATACCCTCCGAAAGTACCCGCAAATTAGTTTGTATGTATTTTAATTCTGTTTCATTGTTTTCTTTTAATATAGCATTTTTTGCTTCTTTTACAATAGCTTGATTCGAGTTTGGCAGTGCAGCAAGAACATTTTTAATATGGCTAAAATTTTCACAATAATAATAGCAAGCCTTTAACCATGTATTCCATCTAATAATAATGGGTTCTGGCGGTAATGCAATGTTTGGACACACTTCTTTGAACTTGGCAATTCTAGTTGGTGCTTTGAGAAAAACTTGTTTTACCTTAGCGATTAACTCGTTTACATTTGGGAATTGCTAGTACGACTTCAGACACCCTGCTCAGACCGTGAGCAAGGCATGTTGTATGAATCATATTGGTGTAAATTCCTTGCAATTGTTTACCTGCTTTTAACATATATGCAGCTCCATCAGTTTTAAAAAGCAAGATGCTGTCTTTATAATCATGCTCGCCGCGGAAAAAACTCTCTAATGTTTCGGTAACGAGTTTTACAACAGAAGTGCTGTCTGACTTGTCAATAGCTTTGCTGGCTATGATGTGAGGCTTGCTTTGTCTATTATGGTATAAGCCACCCATTATAATATTTGCTATTTTTTTTTTCGGCGTCTCTTGTTTCATCTACAGAAATATAAATATGGGCTTTGCGGAGTTCTTCTTGAATTGATGCCTATTTAGTTTTATATAGTTGTGGCAAGTAATTCTTTCGCGGTGTACTTTCAGATGGTAGTGTTACAGATTGTGCGTAGTTTCCACTCAAACAACTTTCGATAAAAGTACGAAAATGCGAATTATTTAATTGAGCCCATGGTATATTGCTACAAATCATAAATTTTGTAAGATCTAAGAAAAACTCACTTTGGTTTTTTTTCCGCTTGCTTTTTCTCGGTGTACTTTTGAACGTAGATGTTTTCGAATGTTGTAAGTTTTTGAAGCTACCTTTGTGATACACCATTTAAAAAATAATTTGTTGTCGATTACTTTTAAAAAGTCAAATTTAGCAAGATATTTATTTAGAGACATTATTTTTTTTCAATTCAACAAATAAAACATACGCCTTATGAGTTAATTATGAGACACAGTTAATTATGTGTCTTGACACATTAATACATCAAAGTGACGTACAGTTGCCAATAAAGCAAACAGTTTATATCGAAGGTCAAATTTTATATACCTAGGTTTGCATAAGTTGCATACATTGATAAAGCTAATTCTAATATATGTATGTTCCATTTCCCGCATTTCCATGTTCCAGTGGAACGAAATAATTATTCGACCGCTCAGTTTTTCGTCTAGTAAACACCAATCCGGGGTCTACTAATTACAGAATCCAATCCATAAAGCAAATCATAAACTGTTGTTAAACAGCCGTTCCATAACCGTTGAAGATATGTATGTATAATTGACACCCGAAGGAAGAAAACGTTTGAAAATATTTTTTGGAAGGAGTTCGGAAGAAGCTGTAAGTACAGTGAATACCAAAACTGCAGTGGCAACGAGAAAATGTAAAAATAAGCTAATTTTAGACCACCTCATTAATGTAAGTCAGAAAGTACTGCTACCAAACCATTTTAACCCGATTCTTTAATTTGAAATTTCCAGTTTTATTTCGTTATATCCTTTTATTGCTTTAAATACATTTTTATGGCTGTTATTACGGTTAAATTACGGGAAGTGCCGGGAAATTTATTAGTAAAACCAAATTCCGCCTTCATACTAGTCAACATCACGCAAAACAAAAGACTGAGGTCGAGGTTTAGGTATAGAAGCTTCCGAATTTCCGATCACTATAAATAATACCTGCAGAAGCAGCTTAGGGCGAGTTGACGGTAAATGGCAACAACACGATCTCCTATTCCATATCCATTCCAACATTCTGTTTTTGCCAGCCAGACTGGATTCGCAAGAACGAGTAATTGCTCCAGCTTGGTAGTGTAAAATGTCATAACGCCGGTGCCCCTTTATTGCCTTTGAACAGATTACCCGGATCTGGCTACCATAGTCTCACCTCTCGACAAACTGAAAGCCGCTCAGAAGTGTTGCCCTATTGTCGCACTGCGCATGCGGATGTTTGTACGGCACTCTAAATTAGTCTAAATGACTAAATGTCCGCTAGTGTCCACTTATTGCATAATATCCAATCTGTCAGGAGTGAACTGTTCCGCTTCAAATATGTTATTTGTATGGAGGTTAGCTGGAGCCGCCAGTTACAGGTAGACATAGTAAGAAAAACGACTTGAAATTTAAACTGATCTAGTTTTAAATAAAAGTTCAGCGTATCTGTAAGGACCGTATCGAAATGAAATTAGACAACTGCTAAGGTAAAAAACTATTTAATGAAAGCGCATTTTTGAAAAATAATAAAGTACCTACATAAAAATATATACCTAGTCTAAATAAATATATTTTTTTAGATAAATATGTGCAACGCCCCTACATTGCCTGCAATCTGACTTTTACTTTGATATTTCGCATTAGGTTTTGGACGACTTTCGTGGTCATGTTTTGAGAAGCCCTATTTCCGAAGCCTTTATTTCTCATGTAAGGATGTTGCAGACTTGGTGTTTTTTTGGAGATATCTTTTTATAAAGGTCTCTGCTCACTAGACCGTACCATACCATGACCGTAGCATGAACGTATCAGACACGGAATGTGAGACGACACTGACTACTATGCCCACTATAACGTGTATACTAGGGTGGATCGATTTTTTTATTTTCGGAAATTCATAAAATAATCTTTATGGATCGATACTTCGTGGCTAGAGAAACAAAAAATATTACGATCATTTTTGGATTTACTTTTATTTTGTACTTCGTTTATAGGCCCAAAAATCGACTCTATTTTTAAGGTTTTTTTAAGAAAATTCAGTAGTTCGTGAATATTTTCGGTTTTATTTTTATGTAGAAACAAAATAACATTATTTGTCATAAATTTAGAATTTGCACAATTTAATTATATGAAAATTATAACCAGTATCGTCAAACACTGGTTTTCAACTTTGAGGCTCTTGGGGCAGTATTTGCCAAATGAATATCGGAAAAAGGTATATTGTTAAAGAATGTTACTTTTTACGACTATCATTCTATTGGCGCCCGGTTCCAAAAATCCGAAAAAAATGTTTTTTTTCATACTTCAATGTATGGACCAAAATTTTTTTCAGGATTTTCTGATACGGGCCACGTATAGGAATAACCTGTCTAAAAAGTAACTTTTTCAACAATATATCTTTTTCCGATAATCATTCGGGAAGTACTGCCCCAAGAGCCTCAAAGTTGAAAATTATTATTTGGAGATACTGCGAACAATTTTCATATAATTAAATCACACAAACCTTAAATTTATGAAAAACAATCTTATTTTGTTTATCCATAAAATTAAAACAGAAAATATCCTTGCTCATCCGAGTTTTCTTAAAAAAACCTTAAAAATAAGGCTGATCTTCGGGCTTCTATATGGGGTCCATAAGGATAAAATATCCAAAAATGGTCATAATATTTTTTGTTTTTCTAGCCGCATAGTATCGATTCGTAAAGATTATTTTATGATTATCCGAAAATAAAAAAAACGATCCACCCTAGTGTATACATCGTTTCATATCCGTGCTAAGCCCGTTTAGTGACCGTAGCATCCGTGTCGCAACCACGTATCATCCGCGTCGCAACTACGTATCATCCCCGTAGTATGAGCGATTCATACTCGTCAATATCGTTCCATTGTCACAGTTTTATCAGTTTCAAATTGTTTTCGCGTCCGTTAGACTACTATCGTTCAGCTAGTATTATTTTCCTAGGAGTTTATTTCTACACCTATTTATCTGAGGTCTACCTATTTATCGAGTCTGCTTAAAGAGCATAATTATTATGTTTCGAAAACATAATATGCTCTTTAAGCAGACATCGTAAACTGCGATCGAAATCATAAAAAATATTTATTGAGTAGGCTTAGCAACAAGCACTTTCGAATCGTCAGTTATGCTACTTGTACAATAAGCGTTCTTCGTAATAATTAAAGTCAAATATATGTGTTACTGATATTAGAAATAAAAAGTTGATAATTTTAGAAAAATACCTACCTACATTTTTATTACTACTTAGTGCGAGTTAAAAGTGCCCATCGCACCCCTATTTCCCTTATATCGATTTTTTTCAAATAAAACCCAAGATTAATGTTTTTAATATTTGAAATAAAAACAAGAGGTTATTTGAGATATGAAAAGGTCAGTTAAAAATTAATATCAAAACCTTTAAGTGTGATTACGAAACTTCTGTTATTCTAGCATTGAAAGAAGAACTTCCGAGCGTCGTCGTAAAATGTTGCTATTTTTTACTAAGTATTACTTAAGTACTTTATTAGCGCGATTTGGCAACTAAGTAAAAAACTAAATTTGGATAACTCGAGAAGGGTGAGATACAACCCGGCTATGTTCATTATTGACGCAGTTGCCGAAATATTTCATTCCTGATGCGTAATTGTACATATGTGGTAAAGCCTTTCAGACAGATGAATTTCTAAATTTCAATGAATACTTTGATGGGTAGTGGATCAATAAAATAACTTCTAACATTTTTCTCTTGTTACGAGGAAAAAAATAAAACTACAAATGCCGTGTAGGATTGGCACCGAAGATTAATAACCAATATCCCTCAAAAACCAACCTTTTATCAATTTAAAAACCCTGCTGAAGAAAGAAGCGCGTCTACATGATACTAAGATTTTTAAAATTTATTTGAATGGACCAGAACTCAGAAGGAACCGAATGTATGTTAGAAAAGATAAACGAACCCAAATAATTACTTGCGACTGCATTACAATCGCGAAAACCTTAGGAGAATGTTTAGGACTTTTTGCTACCCTCTAACCACAGCGCCAATTTTACAAGAACTAAAGTTTACGATAAAGGTAAGCGGAAAACATGATTTTTTTTTAGAGCCATCATTGTGTTTGTTGTACTATGTATGTTGTATTATATAATTAAGGGAAAACTTAATTCTTAATAAATATAATTATATTCCCATTATGACATTTTAAATAGAAAGTGCATCTTCTTTAATTTTCTGTAAATTTTAAAATTCTTCCTCTATGTCAACAATTATACCTGGGAATTATACATTTCGATAAACTAGCTGCACCATTTAAGGAAGAAAATTGTTCGGCCCAGAGATTATTAGAGAGTGGTCCTCAAACCTTATTGGCAGTCTATAATGCTCCGAAATCTGTGAAAAGTCTTTATCATCTTCATTATATGATAAACCTGTGCAGCTTTCAAATATTCCACCAACAAGTGCAGCTGCTCATCAACATTTCAATCGTGTTTATTATCAAGTTCAAACTTGGTTAAGGCATGATTTGGAACCCCAGGTATTGGTTGGTCAATGCGAAACGAGTTTCTGGAGCCTATAATGACATTTTACCACCTGCTCTAGAAAATTGTGCCAAATACAATTTTCTGCCACTGTAAGAGTGGTTATGGTTCGCGATGAGGATATAGGAAAACAGGCTTGCAATGATCTTAGGTTGTGGCCAATGTAATGGGCAAGCTTGTCTCAATGCTCTACTATATCAGAGCGATATTAACGAAGAAGGAACCTTTAGACCCCAAAATCATGGAAGAACTTGAGACCAATGTCGTTGAAGACGATAATGAAGACCAGTTAAACATTTACCAGCAGCCGGAAGAGGACAATAAAAAGGAAGAAGATGATTAAAATTATAAATTGTATTTTTTGTACCCATTTTTTACTTAAATAAAAATAATCTTTATTCATTTCGAATCATTGTAGCGTGAAGGTTGTCTGTCGCGTCAAACGAGTTGTCGAAATTTAGGGATGAAAAAGAAAAATTAATAATCGAATTGATTAAATATTTTAATTTACCGTATATGGAACACTAATTAACCAGATTAAATTACCTTCCAATCTCATACGTTTCGCGGAACAAGCACTAAAGTTTAGTAACAGTCGACAAACTGGGACACTACATATAGAAAATCATTCGACTTTATTTCTACATATAAAAAGTAGGTAAATAATGTCGGTATGACAGACACACAAAAATTAGGTACTGTTGTGTTTGATATTATAAGTGGTTACTTACCTACATAATTTCGACAGCGACTAAAACGCCATTATCTGCGGCGGACGTACAGTCACGTCTAATAATATGTATACATCTCGGAACGTATGTTAAAGGCATTAGGTTCAAAATCGTATAATTACATAATATTAGAGCTGACCGTACAAACCGTACATACATACTCGTATTGACCGTTGACTCTGTGCATTGCGTTTAGACGTCCATCGTCGGTCGATCGCAACGTAATTGAACTTTGACGCTAATCAAATGCCGCGTGTAGCATAAAATAGAAGACTACAGCCATATTAAAAATGGCTTTTAACGAAACTTATCATGTGATAGCAGTTATTTGATTGAATATTAGTTTGCATTCATTTAGTGAGATATACGAGTAGTACTGTAACTACTTCTTGCCGGATTCTTCTCAGGAACAGTGGTGTAGTGTTAGAACCGGAAGTAGTTTTTTTTTCTCATTTGCTATTTAGTTTACTGATTCAAAAACGCTCGTTGCTGGCCATAATTGAATAAAGAATATTTTGACTTTGACTATGTTTTCAGTACAAATGGTGCTTTTTTTACACAGTAGTACGAGAAACGTTTAATTTCTTGTCAGGTCAAAACTTCGGAAGATCCTCTATACTGAAAAACGTCGTACGATAGACGTGCGAAAAGGAAATTCGTAACTCGAGTCTATTTGAATGATTAGAGTGAATTTGCCCTTTGGTCGTGTTTGAAAATGAATTACTCACCACTTGTATCGTTATGTAATATTGTGTAAAAGAACCGTACTTTAGTTATCAAAAAAATCGATTTGTTAGACCTGTACCCCAAAAGCATAAAATTGTTGTAGTAATGTACCGAATCGCATTTCACCTTGAATGAAAAAGATATCACTAGATTTTTTTACTTGACGCATTTTTTCGTGTAGCTTTTGACATTAGTAGAATTAAATAGTATGTTACCGTAGACGCATTTCGCTGTAATCGACTTTTTCGCGTAGCTTTTGACATTAGTATAATTAAATTGTAGAATTTTTTTTTATGTAGTATGTTACCGTAGACGCATTTCACCGCGATCGATGTTTGTTTGGGACTCTAATTAAATTGATACGTTAATTTGATGACGATGGGACCCTAGGAGGTGACGTGGATACTGTACTGTCCGATTTGTCTCTTATCAAAACTAATTTTGAAAATATTGGTTTAGAACTAAATTATAGTAAATGCGAACTCTTTATTCAAAAGACTTCCTATAGTTTGACTGTTTTAAAATCCAAATTTGATTGTCTGACTCCTGGTATAAAAATAGTAGACAAATATTTACTTTGCCTCCTGGATTCTCCTATTTTTGAAGAATCCTTTCCCGATTATATTTCTATCTCGATTTATAATTCCAAAATCACGCAAATCGTCTACTCGAAATTAGCCCTCATTATGCTCTTGCGATTCTTAAGTTTTGTCTTTTTGTCCCTAAATTGACATACGTGCTCCGTTGCTGTCCGTTCTGGAAAAATATTAATTTATTGACACCTTTAGACGACTTAATCAAAATTACCATAGAAAAAATTCTAAATATTCAGCTAACGGAGCGTTCCTGGTCCCAAGCATCCCTCCCTATTCGGTATGGGGGTTTAGGGATACGAAAAATTTCATGTGTGTCTTCTCCTGCATTTTTGGCATCCGTCCACAGCACGTCTGATCTAACAGGAAAGATCCTAAGGGCTCTGCCTGTTAACTGTGAGACTGAGGACGCCAAAAATGCATTCAAAATTGCTTGCCCTTCTAAAAATTTTCATAACAACCTAAAATCGCAAAGGAGCTGGGACATTGTGTATTGTGATCTAACATACAATTCTCTTCTAAACAGCTCTGCAGGTCCGGATCGTGCTAGACTTTTGGCGGTTGGAACCCGGGAAGCTGGTTACTGGCTGCATGCCCATCCTTCGGCTAGTACTGGTACTTTCCTGGATCCGGCTTCTCTTAGGATCGCAACCGGCCTGAGGCTCGGGGCCGCGGTATGTACCCCTCACTTATGCTGTTGTGGCACAGACGTGGACCGACTGGGACACCACGGACTAAGTTGTCAAAAAAGCGCAGGCCGTATTTCCAGACATGCGACGCTTAACGACATAATCCGCAGGTCTCTTGCCACGATCAACGTACCTGCTCTTCATGAGCCTACTGGTATTATTAGAGATGATGGTAAGAGACCTGATGGTGTGTCTTTGGTTCCTTGGAGCTTGGGACGGATGTTGGTATCGGATGCTACTTGCGTAGATACCCTTGCACCGTCCCATCTTCAACGAACTACGTTTAAGGCAGCCGCTGCGGCTGAAAATGCCGAATTTTTAAAACGTAATAAATATAAGGGCCTCGGCAAAGAGTACGATTTTGTACCGTTTGGCGTAGAAACTTTAGGTTCTTGAGGCCCCAGCGCACGCAAATTGTTTGCTGAGATCGCGAAACGTCTGGTTGATGTAACTAAAGACCGAAGAGCTGGCGACTTCCTCGCACAACGCATCAGTATTGCGATACAGCGAGGAAATGCCGCCAGCATCCTCGGTACAATGCCACAAGGGCCAGTCTTAGATATAGGTTAGGTTAAGTAGATTAGTTAGATTTAATCTATGTACATAAATTGTAGATTTGATGCTTGCACTAAAATGAAGTATTTTTTTTAAACACGTTTTGTACTTGTATGATTAAGCCTTAAGTGCTATCAAACTCCTTGAAATATTATCTATGTGACTAATGAATAATAGACGTTGAAGTGCGGTGACATTGAATTCCGATATAATATTTAGAGGAAGAAATATACATTTAGAGAAAATATGGAAAATGAACCTGGATCTGCTAGTGGTAGACGGGGTAGTTTCGAATTTATCGATAGTTCACATGGGGGGAATATTTTAATTAGGGCAGGGTACAGACACCGCATCAATAGGACGAATCGCTGTGGGACATCAGTTTACACGTGTGCAACGAAATTTTGTAACGGCAATATGGTCCTTAATCCCACTAAAACGGAAATAGTGCGAGAATCTCTGCATACTTGTACGCCGGACTTTGAAAGCATCCAGGTAGAGAAATCCATCGTTAACCCTTAACCACCTACGTGCGGTCTCACAGACACTGGATTATTCAAAATTGACAATAAGTGAACGCAAGTACATCGCTCACGCCTCTGTGACCTTGTACCTTTGCCCAGCCCCTCCGCAGTGCTGACCATGCTGTCGACTCGTTCAGACGTGCACTCATTTGGATTTGGTGAGTAATAAAGTAGCATCGGCGGTCCGTGAGACCGCATGTAGGTGGTTACGATACATTTTGTAAGTGTCTCAGCACGTCTCAGTGACCGCACGTAGGTGGTTGTGTTATTTTTAACCGACTTCAAAAAGGAGGAGGTTTACAATTCGTCGAAATCTTTTTTTTTTTTATGTATGTTCCCCGATTACTCGAAAACGCGTAGACCGATTTGAAACTTCTTTTTTTGTTTGAAAGGGTATACCTTCTAGTTGGTCCCATTGTCACCGAATTCAGATTTGATGATGGGATCCTGGAGAAATCGAGGGAACTCTTCAAATGTTGTAGGCACACATGACATTTTTCATTTATTTTCGAAGACTAATCAAGTATTTGCGTCTAGTCATGAACGTTTTAAGTTGGTGATCTGATGATGGAAGGTACAACTCCTTAGCAATTAGGAGTTGGGGGATAATTCTTTAGGTATAACATATTTCGTGTATTTTGGAAGCTATTTGAGTATTTGCCTTTAGGTGGTCATCCTTTCATATTGGTGAGCTGATGATGAAAGGTACAACTCCTTAGAGATTAGGAGTTGGGGGACAATTCTTTAAATATAACATATTTCATGTATTTTGGAAGCTATTCGAGTATTTGCGTTTAGGTGGTCATCCTTTCATGTCGGTGAGCTGATAATGAAAGGTACAACTCCTTAGAGATTAGGAGTTGGGGGATAATTCTTTAAATATAACATAGTTCATGTATTTTGGAAGCTATTTGAATATTTGCCTTTAGGTGGTCATAGTCTCATGTTGGTGAGCTGATGACGAAAGGTATAACTCCTTAACAATTAGGAGTTGGAGGATAATTCTTTGAATATAACAACTGTCATACATTTTCGAGATCTATTCAAGTGTTTGCATAGTAGTTATGACATGTTGGTTAGCGGTTAGTGATTCTTTAAATAATATACATTCAGATTTTCTGGCCTATTATAGTGCAGTACATTCTAATTATAAATATTTAGAGCACACTAAATAACGATTTTACACTACTAAAAAGCAAAAAATAAAATATTTTAAAATAAAAATTAAACCGCCTTCAAAAATTAACCCAAACTAAAAAGTAAAAAATAATTTTAGTTCCTACTTCTTAGGATTTCCTACCCAAATCTTTAAACCTTTTACCCTATTCATTGAAATAAAATATTATGGCTAGGTATCCTACAGATTTCTTAGAAGTCGGTGCCAAGCCAAATATGTTCACTTCGCGAGTATATGATTGTATTCGATAGAGCTTTGTAACTTACTGTCACTCCGGTTATGCTTTCATCAAAATGACTGCGGTAGATCATTCTGTTGATAAAAACATAATCGGCGGCACTTGGCACCGACTTCTAAGAAATCTGTAGGATACCTAGCCATAATATTTTATTTCAATGAATAGGGTAAAAGGTTTAAAGATTTGGGTAGGAAATCCTAAGAAGTAGGAACTAAAATTATTTTTTACTTTTTAGTTTGGGTTAATTTTTGAAGGCGGTTTAATTTTTATTTTAAAATATTTTATAATTTTGGGCAGACAAGAATGGTTATTTTAAAAGCATGTAATTTTACAAAAATATTTTATTTGTAACCAAATTAGATAGTTTAATAGCATATTTGAATGCTCAATTTTATTTTTTTATAATGAAAAGCTTTATATTATATTCTTTAATTTTGTAATCTCATATCCTGAAGGATACTACGTTTTGTAATCGAAAATACAACAAGTTCATAAATATGTTAAGTTTGAAATACAAAATGTTGATTATTTTTGTATTCTTGTTGGTTAATAAATGCCTGAAACTATTTAAAGTATATTTAATATATTTAAACCCTCTTCAGACACGCCAAAGTAAATAAATCAGGTCCCATAAGAAGAAGCGGTCTCCATGACCGCAGGTAGGTGGTTATGTGATACAAACAGGACGTAGGTAATCAAGGGTTAAATTAAAAACAAAAGTAATCACCGATTACAGGCCGGTGCCACAATTATTTCAAAAAGCGATGTCTAAATTTCGTACTCCTGAATATGCTGACAAAGTACCATCATTTTTTAGCAAGCGTGATGAACTGTACAGAAATAAAAAAAGAAATTCCGTTTGGAGCACATTTGAAAATGTATCGGATGTGATCATTCCGAAGCATTTAGCTCGAGTCTTTCTATGTCTTCAGACTGATGAATGCCTTATATTCATTAGTCCTCCATGCAAAAATTACATAAAAAACTTGGAGACTTTTTTTGCGGATGGCACCTTTAAGATAGTACCACACCCATACGCACAGCTGTACACATTGTGCAGACAGATTGAGACATCGGTACAGATAAGGATTTTACAAAAGTTGTTCCTTTTGTATATGCTCTTTTAACAAATATCGATACGACTCGGAATGCTAAATGTCTGTTGTTCGCTGATGACCTCAAGCTTTTTCTAGGTATCAGTTGTATTGGTGACAGTGTAGCGTTGCAGGCAGACATTGATGGGGCGGTTGAGTGGAGTGTGAGAAACCGACTACCTTTCAATGTGAATAAATGCAAATCCATCACTTTCTCGCGTAAACGTTCTCCTCTTACAGCTCAGTACAGTGTGGCTGGTTCCAGCCTGGAGAGGGTTAGTCAAGTTCGCGACTTAGGCTTGTTTCTGGATAGCAAATTTGATTTTCATTCGCATGTCACTAATACGTGCAAACAAGCGAGTAAAACGGTGGGATTTGTTATGCGAATATCCAAGCAATTTCACGTTGGAGTAGCAAAGGTCCTCTATAACGCTTTCGTGCGTAGTAAGTTGGAGTATGGTGCAGTTGTTTGGGATCCGTATGAGGCCAAGTATTCTTTGATGCTGGAAAGAATACAACGGAAATTTGCTCGCTGGCTGTACAGAAAATCCTACGGTTACTATCCGTACCTCTACCCCTCCATTTTTGTCTCGGGGATGGTTGGGCTGGACATACTCGGGTTGAGGAGAAAGTTTTTGTTGATGGTGCACTATCTCTCGATTATTCATCACCGGGTTGATAGCCCCGAGGTTTTGGAGCAGATTGGGCTGTTGGTGCCAAAAAGGATACCCCAGGATCAGGACGGGGCAGTGGCGCCGCGCCGCCGGCCGTGTGTTTTGCTTCGACCCTCTGCTCGCACGTGTTACGCGAGGCACGCACCGACTGTTCGAGCTCTGTCCCTTTTGCATCAAATGATCGCTCAGTACGCAGACGCTGACATATTTGCCGACCGTTTAGCACGCTTGTGTGAAATTGCTAAACAATTTTTAAATTTTTTATAGTTGATAGTCATTTGTATTTGTATCTGACCTGACATTTGTGATTTATTAATTTTATTATTCGACGTTTTATCGTATTATGACATTTAATTTAGTATAAGATTGAATGTTCTTTTTGTATGTTTTTGTCTAGTTACTGTAACCGTGCTCTAGCGTGTAAGTGAATTGGTGTTAAACTGTAAGCTTACATTGTTTTCAATAAATAAATAAATAAATAAATAAGCAGCAAGTGACATATGAAATATTGTTTAATAAAATAAAGGCAATCCTACCAGATGTTAACCCAAAAGTTATCGAAGCAGACTTGGAATTAGCTCCAATTAACGCACTACGAACCATATTTCCACAGGTCAAGATGACAGGCTGCTATTTTCATTTAGCTAAAAACCTTTGGTTGCGTGTCGAAAAACTAGGCATATCGCTTAGCAGGGAAGGCAGTCATTATGTAAAGATGTGCTAGCTGTAGTTCACCTTCCGCATTCAAAGATGAACGAAGCCTGGTTTAGCGTTATTGAACAAGCACCGGCGTTACCAAACATGGACTTCTTTAACAATTAGATGGGTGACACTTGGTTTTGCACTGCAAAACTCAGCCTGTTGTCGTGCTATCAACAGCGGCACAGGACTAATAATTTGCTAGAAGGGTGACACAGCAAAATTAACAAACTATTTAAATCGAATGCGAACGTACTATACTTAATATCGGTTTTGAAAGACGAATCTATGACAGTCGATTTCAACTTGTTGCGAAATGAATTAGATAAACCGATATTTCGTAAACGGGCGAAAAATTTCATCATTATGGATTCCAAAATAGACAATATAGTAAAATCTTATACGCAGAATGTACTACCTCTTGAACAGTGCATAAGTAAACTTGCCATGTTTAAATACTAAATTAAATTTTGACAGTTATAGATTAAACCTGGGCGATTTCGCAGGACTGATCGCATCAGAAACACCGAACTGCGCTCCAAAACCGGTATTGAGGATGTAGGTAGGAAAGCCGCTAAACTGAAGTGAGACTGGGCAGGGCATGTCTGCCGAATGCATCCCGAACGTTGGGCGAAAGTAGCTACCGAATGGTCCCTACAACATGGTCGAAGCAGAGGCAGACCAAAAAGGAGATGGCGGGATGACCTGGACAAATTTAACGGGGAGTGGCGGGATTGTGCACTCGACAGGGTCGAATTTCGACAAAAAGGGGAGGCCTTTGCCCAGCAGTGGGACACTGAAACAGGCTAGTAAAAAAAAATAGATTAAACCTTATTAATATGAGGGTAAAGTTCACCATTTTTACGATAGTCTTAAAGTCATATATATAAGGCTCATTTGTAAACTGTCAAAGTTAATGCTATGTAGGTATATTTAATAATTTTATTAGATGTTAGTACCTATTTAAATTACTATACTTAATATACCCATATACCTACACTAAAGATAATTATGTCCCGTAAAATCAACTTAAATCGCCGATTCTCACCGAATGCTGATCTATTGTATGCCCATACATTTCGATGGCAGACTTAATGGGGCCAATAAATAAAACATGCCCCCTTGCGATCTCTCGACAATGATAGACAGCGTTTATAAAGCTTAGAGTGGTCATCGAACATTCAGTATGTCGAAACAAAGGAATGTTGGCATGACATTTATTTTTTCTGGCACTATCATAATTCTAGCATGCAGTAAGATTAAGTGGGCCAATCAACTTTTTCCCGGCAGTTCACTTGTTAAGTGCATAATCATTATTATGCAGTTTATCACTTACATCAACTTATTTATGTAGGTACTAATTCTACACTTTACGTGACCATGTATACCATAAAATATGGGTATTTCTTTACTTTTAGGGACGCCCAACTAGTGTGAAATTACAAACCTTATTTGCAGTCAGATTTGTCATAGCAATTAAGCAATAATAAAGCACTAAATGTTAATAAATATTCGGTTGAGGTGTTAATTTGATAAACTGTAAGAGATATTACGAGTTTAATATAAAAATCCGATCAAGCTTAAATCCCTAAAGATATCATAGATACTAAATGAGTATCTTAATGCAAATGGGATCTTGCCTGAAAAACAATCTGGGTTTAGAGCAGGTCGTAGTACAGCGACTGCACTACTAGATGTCGTCGATGACATTTTGTCTGAGGCTGATCTTGGAAATGGGACTTTGATGGCTCTATTGGACTTTTCACGTGCGTTTGATACGATTAACCACAACCTTCTTATATCCAAGCTTGCTTACTATGGATTTGACTCTGTTGCTTTGAGGTGGTTTTCAAGTTATTTAAGAGACCGTTCTCAAAAGGTGGAACTGTGCAGTGAAACTGGTATCAAAAGTTGTTCTGAGGCCTCACCTGTTCCTCGTGGAGTGTCTCAAGGATCAATATTGGGGCCAATTCTTTTCATACTCTACAGCGCAGATATGATAAAATGTTTAAAGAACTGTAGCTATCACATCTATGCCAACGACCTTCAAGTATATTTGCCATGCCAACCTAGTGACACTTTAATCGCGGTAGATGCCATTAATCAGGACCTGAACCGTATAGATGATTGGTGCCTTCGTAACAACCTTGTCTTGAACCCAAATAAATCCAAATTCATGGTTTTAGGTACTAAGAAACAACGCCAGAAAATCAACGAGTTTGTACCGCAATTGAAAATAAGAGGTAATATTATCAAACAAGTTACGGAAGCTAGGAATCTGGGAGTGATCATGGATGTAGACTTGAGATTCCATAATCATGTTTGTGATGTTGCTAAAAACTGCTTCTATAGGCTGAAGGTTTTGTATCAATTTCGGCAGTACTTATCCATAGACCTTAGAATCACTCTATGCGAATCACTTATACTCTCAAAACTCAATTATGCTGACACTGTTATAGGTTCCTGCCTCTTGTCTCACACAAAAAAAGTGATTCAACGAGTCCAAAATGCTTGTGCTCGTTTTTGTTTTACAATCCCACCTAGAACACACGTAACGCCATACCTTAATAGAAGCGATCTAATGAACATGGAATCCAGGCGCTTTTTACACTTTGCTTGCCTATTGTTCGGGATTCTGAAGTTTCAAACACCTAGATACCTACATGATAAGCTCCGTTTTTTACAACGCCAAAGAGTGTCGACTCTTCTCATGTGTCCGAAACACAAAAGTGCAGCATTCCGTGGCAGTTTTAAATATACTGCCACTAAATGCTGGAACAACTTACCTCCACCTCTTAGGCAACTTACTTCCTTGAAATTATTTAAAGTAAAATTAATAAGTTATCTCCTTTCAAAGCAAATAGAATCAGGATAATTTATTCTGGTATATCTGTTTTCTCAGTCAGAATTTACGTATTGTAGACCAAGCTAGTCGTATATTTTCTCTTTTTTTTATTTTTCAACGGCAATTATATGTCCATTGCTTCATTTTCGCTGCTTACTGTCTGACATAATTATTAGTGATACTTAATTTGTAAATGTTTGTAATACTTCTAACTTTATTGTAACTGGTAGCTGCGCGCATCTATGCTCCCGTCAGGTGTTCGCGGAAGACCAGCGTCAGGTGTTGCTCTAGTAAGACCTGGCATTATGCTGAGTGTTCACCTTTTTCAGTGTTACTAAGGTATGCATGTTAGTTGTAAGGTTTCATTTGTATGTATTGTACGAGTATAAACTGTAAAACTGTGTGCATGCCTACTTATACTGAAATAAATGATATTCTATTCTATTCTATTCTATTCTAAATGTGTCCCTAAAAGTGAAAATGCCCAGACATGCGAGTGATCCTATAAGGATTTCGTTTTTTCCTTATAAGGTATGGAATCCTAAAATTAAACTTTTACCATTACTTTTATCGATGTTTTATGTCCGCTTTATCCCTAATTCATTTTACAGATCTGACAACATTTTGGTTGAAGCTGACAAAAAAAAACTCCCAAAAGTTATTTAAAAAAATGATTTTGTAATTACAAGTTTTAAAGAGTCAATTTAGAAAGCAGTAGGAGAGTCGCTCGGCTTTAATTAAGAGACGGAACGTTCTCTCCGGAGGGCAAAAAACGCTCAATGAAATAACCTCTCATTTGAAACGAAAATAAAATCCTTTGGACGGATCGGAAAACCTAGTATCGCTGATGAGATTCCGTCATTACTTTTGCATACATCACGCAACGAGAAGTCAAAAGAGCATGGACCGTGCAAGAAAAAGTATCATCCAGTTTTTTAATTGTCTTATTCCACTAGGTTTGTCGGAACGTGAGTATGAAGTTAATTCCATTAGATTTGTCGGAACCTGAGTATGTAGAGTACCTAGTTACACGCACAGATGTCCAGGTCCACCTGTGCGTATAACACGTGCGCTTTACGCTGTGCATACAAGTTATTAGAAATAGCCATACCCGGACGCGTATGACTATTTACATCACAACTGACGGTTTTTTATCTGATTTCCAGATTCAATTAATAGATTCATAATGACTGGCTTACAACATACATGATAATAATTTATTATTGCGGTTAACTTCATTACACAGTAGGTATAAGACAAAGTCGCTGTCGCTGTCTGTCCGGTGTCCACCCATAATATGGACGTACAGACGAGTATTATGTACCTATGTTTAAATCGCAATAACCACGCAATAAACTATGAAGCTTTTTAGGGTTCCGTAATAAACAAGGAACCCTTATAGATCCACCATGTCCGTCTGTTTGCAGCATAGCTCAGTGGCCATATTAATGAGTAGGTATACATATTAATCATGCCAACAAAGTGGTAAAATCAAGTTTTTTTTCGTGTACTGTGTACCAACGTGGTGAAGTAGGGAAGTTTTTTTTATTTGCTGTTGTCCTATAGTGTGGGATATCATTGAATAGGTATCTTAAAAATAATTATTAATTTAATTAATATTAATTTAATTAGCTACATCACACTAATCTCACAATAAACCATTCACTCATGCACTTACACAACACCAACAAACACACTCACGTACATGCAAACTTTATAACTGAAACTTATGTTGATAATGTTAGTATAAATGCGCACGCTATATCTTGTTATTGCATGTTCATTGTATTTTTGTGGACATCTTTTATTGGCTTTGTTTACTGTACGTTCAGTTTTTGTAAATTTTTCATGTACTGCTGTTGATGCCCCAAATAAATAAAATAAAAATAAAAATAAAATAATAATAAGAGTGAAGATCGGGCAGTCTGGAGGGCATATTCGGGCCGCCCGACGGGTCGAAGAGCTGTTGGACGGCCTAGGTATCGCTGGAGTGATGAGGTGGTGAAAGACCTGACCGAACTCGGTGCCGTCGACTGGGCAGTAACGGCGTTGGATAGAGAAGCCTGGAGGTCCTTAGTGTCAGAGGCCAAGATCCACTTCGGGTCGCTGCGCCACAGCAGTAAGTAAGTAAGTAATAATAAGAGTCTCAAAAAAAGTTTTTTTTCTAAAGTCAATATGTTCGGAGATAACCGCTCCAGAATGAAAAAAATGTGTCCTCCTCCCTCTAACTTTCGATCCATGGACAAAAAAATCATGAATTGACTTATAATAGAGTACTTTTAAATAAAACAATTACCAACATAATCAGCCCAGTCGTTTTCTAATAACTACGGAATCCTAAACTTAGCATGGCCCGACATGCTCTTGGCCGGTTTTTTAGTAGATAGAGGAAAGCTTTAGTATCAGTATTGTATCCGTGCGAAGCTGGAGCAAGTCTCTAGTCACAAATATAACGATTCCTAATTGCTTTTGTCAGTATTTAATTTGCTGGTTGGGCTGTAGTCAACTTATCATTAGTACGTTGACAGTGTTTGGGTTTAAGTTACCGACGCAAGTGCGCACCTAAACAAACTATCTTGTCATTTAGATTTATGGACTTCTGGAACCTTCATTAAAACTTACATGCGAACGCGCTTGTCGCACCTCAGTTGATATCAGATTTTATCTATAATTTTCAAGTTGGAAAATCGAATAGTTAGCTTATTCAAAATTTGCCTACGTGGAGTAAAATCTGCAATGAACCACTATTCAAGCCTCATCGTCAATTGGTAGATTGCAATCGTCTCCAAGTCCAATCAATCGCCAGTGCGGCCCGGCACTCACGGAGTAGGGTCACATCGCTCTTAGCCATGGCGTTATACGATCGAGTATATTGTGCGTTTTCTGAATTCTTTAGTGATTCATTAACAAAGCAAGCAATCCAAAAAAAAACAATTTTTGTAAGAAACCGGATTCAAATATGTACTTAAGATAGTTAAATCATTTTTTGTGTATTTAAAGTATAGTTATAAATGTAGGTCTTGTATCATTATACTCATTATTTCATTATTAAATTTTTTTTTTTTTTTATGTTGGCACAACAAAGTGGCTCCACTCCACCTGATCGTAAGTGAAAAGTAGAGCCCAAATCGCGGCGGCAACGAACAGGAGACAATCAGTAACCTGTTAGTTGCCACCGCCTTGCTGGCCCGCTAGATGCTGGTAAATACACCGGCTGACCCCGAAACACGGCCAACACGAAGGTAGGGTATATGTATGTATTAACAACTTTTAAAGAAGTCCTTTTTAACTACTTTAATATTAAATGAGTAGTGACATAGTTAATTGTTTTCTATTTCTTGCCTGCGATAATGAATTGCGCGTCGGTTAACAATCTACTTCAATGCCTTCGACATCTGCATCGACACCGAAACAAGACATTTAAAAAACTGAGATTTCTGTTCTGGAAGCCGAAATCAACGGGTCCTTTAAAAAACGACACGCAGGACTTGCTACAGACCGAATCAAAACAAAAATAAGAAAAAATTTAGGCATAAACCTGAGACCAAGAAAAAATAATTAAAAAATAAAATCGTTCGTCCAAAGAACGTGAGAATTTAGGGCAAAACAAAAATCTATAATCTTGAGTTTGAAATCTGATCATCCTAACGTGCAAGCTTAACGTATTCAGGCTCTGCCAGAACGCCCTTCACTTGAAGAAAGTCAGCCAGGCCTTCTTCAAGCGATATGCGACATAGCTCATGGAAGCTCAGCTGCTGATCGACGCCGATCAAAAGTATTGAGAACTTGTAAGACCCTCGACGAATTAAATGCACTTCTTGATGAAGATGGATTTTCTATATCACGAACCTCCAAATACCGTAGGCTGATTCCAAAGTTTTCTAAATCATTAGAAGGTAAGCGACATGTCACAACTGTGCCTGTAAGACTGTGTCGAGCCCGAGACACCGAGATCACGCCGATAAATATTTCTGCAAGGCTAGTTACTGCTAACAGTCTCGAGGAGCTTGCATCTGTACTTGGGCCTGAACAGGTAGTTTTTATCTCTCAAAATGATAAAGCTAAAGTACCCATTGGAAAAACAGCTGCAAAAGTACAGGCTCCAGTTTTAATGCATCTGAATTAGAGAGTGTGCCTCGATGACCATGATTTTGGTGTTGGACAACGCCATCAACTGATTCCCTCAGTATATGCTGGGATCATAATCAAAGAAAACTGCGTGGGTAGAAATGAAGCTTTTACATATTTTGGTCCAACGTATATCGGAATACGCAGCGGAAAACATAGTAGGTAGTTCAACAGAAGCAACTCACGACAATAACCGTATGAAACTACCAACATTGGACGAATTTAAAAATCTGACCTTGGGGAAAGACGAAAAAGCAAACCTGTAATGATTATTTCGGTGGATGGACGACCGGATGAAAATCCACGTTACAAAAAGGTAACACACTGCATATCGCACTTTAAAAAGTACGATGTGTATGCGCTATTTGTGTTCATGAATGCACCCGGTCGATCAGCTTACAACCGAGTAGAGTGAAGGATGGCACCCTTGAGCCGTGAACTAGCCACAGTAGTCCTTCCATATGAGTACTACGGTTGCCATCTCGATTCTCAAGGGCGAACCATCGATGAAGAACTAGAAGTGAAAAATTTTCAACATGCAGGTGTAATTTTGATAAAATGATACAATGTTTACTCTGTTATTAAACTTTTAAACAATATTTAATTTCATATTGTTTTCAGGTGAAACATGGGCCGAGATTGGGTCGCAGATGGTTATTGATAACCACGACGTGATAACCAGAGCTCGGCGGGGGGTGAGCTGTTTTCAGAGTTGCACAACATGGAACTGCCTTTTCATTCGATATGTGGTGTAATTTGATAGCTAAAATATATTTTATTTGTGCTGCCTTTCCGCTACGATATTTACGTCGCCTTTAACAAATAAAATGTTTCGCAAGCTGTTTTAGCAAAACTCTTTAGATAATAATATACATACTACTCTAAAAGTTTATTAAGTGATATGATATGATATCAAACCTCTTTAGATAGGAAATAAATCTGTTTAAGGATGCCATATTCAACTGAGTGAAATATCATGACAATGTCAATATTTCTATTATTCTGTTGTGTTATTTTATCAGCAGCCCCTCAATTTTAAGTAAGCTAATAAATAATTATTAATATAATTAAAAAAAGATTATTCCGATTTGGAGTATGCCGAAAATAAAAGCAATAACAATCCTAAAGTGGATTCAAAATGAACCCGACATGACATTTGACGGCTACAAAACCATTTTTTGTAAAAAATGTAAATCCAGTGTGACAGCAAAAAAAAGTAACGTACAAAGACACACATCAAGGGATCAATGCACAGTGGTAATAAACAGGAGAGTGATGAAGATTTTTGTTTCAACTTGATTCAGTTTCTCGATTTCTGTAACATACCGTGGTATCAAATGAATAATCAGGCTTTCAAGAAGTTTTTTCTAAGTATTTATGCTGCCAGTGTATAAACCAACCTACACTACCTAGTGAAACATGCCTCAGGAAAGTCTACTTGGATAAATTGTATCAGAGAGAAATCAGTTCCATACACGAGAATCTTTCAAATGAAATAATATGGATTTCCCTTGACGAAACCACCGATTTTAGATTTTTAGATTTAGGGCGATATATAGTGCATTTAGTGAAGCTATTGAATTCATTTAACATACCATATTTAATAGCCAGCAAAATGTTAACAAAAGTAAATGGTCGAACAATATGTGCATTCGTGACAGACTGTCTAAAAAATATGTGAGGCGACTTCAAGATTGGAAATGTCTTGGTGCTAAGCACTGATGGTAGTGATGGTGTGGCATACATGTTGCTGGCTGGCCGATTTTTGAAAAGTTCTCTACCTAATATGAAACAGCCGGGCGCCAAATTGCGTCCGTCTTCTGCCCCGCCGTCTCTCTTTCTGCGGCTTCCTTCTGCGAAATTAGCCTCTCGCAGAAGGAGACCATCGCCTATAATTTCTCTTCGCTTATGCTTTTCTCAATAGCATAGAAAGGTTCACCAGCCCAAGAGCCATAATCATGATGCGGCGCTCAACGACCCACCGACCGCATTCCGTCAGTGTATGTTGGGCCAGAGTGTCTTCCCTCTGTATGGGTTCTCTAACTTATCCTAACCTGTTTTTCTATCAGACGACGAGTTTTGCCCTTTGATTTGAAACCATTTTTTCCAACTCAGTATTCGAAGGATTAAGATTATAAGGATCACGTTGAAAGTCGTAAACACGTTGAAGTCATAAACACGTGAAAATAAACCTGTTTTTTTAAACATATTTTTAGTTTTTAGTCAATTGTATCCTAAAGTCCTTGTCACTCTAGTAGACTAACAACAAGTATCAGTATCGATGAGTTTGCGACCTCTTTACAAAATTATTGACAACTGAGAAATTATGAGTAAACTTTGTCATTGATATTGTCAATTGCCATATGAAAATGAAAATGAAAAAGCATTTATTGGTTACAATATTATGATTACAAGTTATTGTTGGAATCTCCAAGTAAGTAAAAGATTTAGTTGTAGCAGGAGATCCCGCTCTTCCCACCAAAGTTACATTCACAGTAACCAAAATTTATTTATATACAATTGGAAAAAACTATATTTTAACATTATTTGTTTAATTTAATTTACAATTTATATTCTAACTTAATTTTCTATTTTAAATATAAAATGTGTGTGTGTGTATGTGTGTGTTGTGTGTGTGTGTGTATGTGTGTATGTGTGTGTGTGTGTGTGTGTGTGTGAGAGAGAGAGAGAGAAGGAGTATAAACAAAATCAATATTACTAAATGAGGTCGTAATTTTAACTTAAGGCACTGGTCTTCACCGCGAGCTACTAAGCTATGCTATGAACTATCGGCTATAAACACGAAGAACAGATACGCACTCCCGTGTAAATAAAAGAGACACGGCGATACTCGCCCGGCGGTGATAGCTGATAGCTGGGCGAGTATCGCAGTGTCTCTTTTATTTACACGGGAGTGCGTATCTTTTGTTCGTGTTTATATCCAATAGTTCATAGCTTCGTAGCCCGCGGTGAGATCAGTGCCTAACCCATTTTTTTTAAACAGCGATATTAGACAATAGGGATGATGACTGTAGTTAAAATAAATTATTTAACATTATGCACGACATAATAGGTACATGAAGAAATTATTCGTAGATGTAGATTGCAGTAATTTTTGTACAGAACATCTATTTAATAAATTGAAAATAACTTAAAAGAGTAGGTCATTTGGCAGTACTCAAACGATACGTCACTATTCTGTGACGTCACTTTTGAGTATTTCATATAAAATTCCATAGTGGTGATCGTTTCGATACTCGGAGGAATCATAAAGGAGAAGGCATGCAGTAACTTACGCCTCTGTTCAAAACCTTAGCCAAAAACAAAAACCTTAACCAAAACCTCATGTAAATACAATAACACAATCGATTAAATGTCATTCACAAAATCTCTTTACATGTGAACAGGGGCGTAGCTAGGATAAAAGGCGCCCGGGGCAGGCGCCAAATTTGCGCCCCCTCCCCCCCCCCCTTAACTGAACATAAAGGGTTCCTAGTTAGTACGGAACCCTTAAACGGCTCACTTTTAGGATTTCGTAATTTTTTCCAAAATTCAACCGACTAGGCAGGAAAAAAGTTGATTTTCAACCGACTTTAAAAAAGGAGGAGGTTCTCAATTCGACTATATCTTTTTAGGATTCCGTAGTAAACTAGGAACCATTATAGTTTCGCCATGTCCGTCTGTCCGTCTGGCAGTCTGTCCGCAGCATAGCTCCTTGGCCGTTAGTGCTAGAAAGGGTTTAGCAGCCTTACCGAACAAGAGTTGCCTTACCCCACGGATGAAGTCAATATTTTAGGTGGTGTACTAGCAGGACCTAAGAATACTCCATGCTTAATATCAGCTCTAGATCTTCTTTTGTTTTAGAGTTATTCAAGATAATGTAAAATATACAGGGTGCCGTTGAATATGGCATATTTCGTAAACTGTTCAAGTTAGATCAATTAAACAAAATTGTGTTTGATAACAATAAAATAGACTACAAAATGCATATTTTTAATCTGCATCTTGTCCTTATTTTTCATAATAAAAAAAGGGTTTTTGTTTTTTTTTCCATATTTTTTTTTATTTCACACGGAGGTACACCTACGAAAAAAATATGCATACATAGCCACTAATGTCCACTATATACATAAATTAAGATATTTCCATAAATCATCGTGCGTCATGCCAAAAAAAAAACTATTCCAGATGTAGTCGTTACTGGCATACAAATAAAGTACCAGTGCAGTGTGAACATAAGTTAGTGTGTAGGTACACAATCTCTTCTAATAAACCTATTTAGAATAATCGACGGTGACATATCAAACGTTGCTATGTATATATATATATATATTAATAATATATATAGCTGCATTACCACTCATTTCTGAATGACATGATTGTTCTCCCGGAAGGAGTTACGGTAGGGGTTAGTGTTATATACCGTCGTATAGAGGGCGCGCCGGTGACCTAGGGAAAAATCTGACATTTCAGGATTTGCTCCCTGGTCGAAAAATGTTCGACGGCCTGGCTAAACGGTGAGACCTAGGTGGGGGGTGCTCGACCAAATGTCATAGGGAACTGCTGACAGTTTTTAAAGCCGCAAAAATTTTTCCAAAAAAAAAAAAAAATTTTGCACTCAAATTTCAAAATGGTCCTTCGTGCCGGATTTTTTTGTGGGAGAATCTCTGAGGGACCTAGATTAAAGAAAAAGTGTTTTTGTGATTCTCGGATCCAAGATGGCCGCCGTAGGGCCCGTCAAAGTTTGTATGGGAACTCTTAAACGGGGGGAGATAGGTGGGGGGTGCTCGACCAAATGTCATAGAGGACCCCGATAGCTGTCAGGTGGGCAAAAAATTTTTTCAAAAAAAATTTTTTTTTTTTTTCGAAAAATTTTTTTTCATCCGATCGAGCTGGAAATCGCTGTGCGTGACTTTTGGGCTCTCCAGATTCCGAAAAAATTTTTTTCAGATTTTTTGCACAAAAAAAATTTTGTATGGATTTTTCGAAATAATGGTCCGATCGCGCTGAAATTTGGCATGCGGGCATCATTTGGGCCCAGGAGTGATATTCTGAAAAAAAATTTGGAAAAAAATCCAAGATGGCGGCGACCCCGAACAAAAAGTCAAAATCCTAAGTAAGTTAAGCGAGCCCGAAGGGCGAGCTTCAGGCCGGGAGGCCGAAGGCCGACCCCGCGGAGGGCCGAAGGCCCGGAGCTTCACTCCCGGGGCCCATGGGGGTCCCGAACCCCAGTAATTTTGGGCGAGGCCGAAGGCCTCGCTGCAGGAGGGCCGGAACATTACCAGAACCAATATAAATCTATGTTAAGCGAGCCCGAAGGGCGAGCTTCAGGGTGGGAGGCCGAAGGCCGACCTCGCGGAGGGCCGAAGGCCCGGAGCTTCACCCCGAGGGCCCAAGCGCGTCACCTCCAAGTAATTTAAAGCGAGGCCGAAGGCCGAGCTCCGAGCAAATCGAGCTACCAAGCGTTCAACAACCCCAGTATCTTAATAAGCCGAGCCTGAGGGCCGAAGGCCCGATGGCGAGGCGTCAAGCCCGCGAAGGCCGAAGGCCGAGCTCCGCGTAGGGCCGAAGGCCCGGAGCGTCACGATCGAGGTGCTCTCCGCGCGAGCCCGAGGGCCGAAGGCCCGACGGGCGAGCCCACGCGGTGAAACTGCCCTTCCTAACTGTCTTAATAAGCGAACCGGAGGGCCGCAGGCCCGACGGTTCGCTTCGAACCCCAGCGAAGGCCGTAGGCCGAGCTCCGCGTAGGGCCGAAGGCCCGGAGCGTCCCATAGAGGCGCGGTAGCCTGCGAGGCCGGAGGCCGAGCTGCGAGAAAATAAAGCTTTTCTACGTATAATAAAATCTGAGTAACTATATAAGCTGAGCCTGAGGGCCGAAGGCCCGAAGGCGAAGCTTCGTAGCTGCGAAGGCCGAAGGCCGAGCTCCGCGTAGGGCCGAAGGCCCGAAGCGTCCAACATAGGCGCGCCAGCTCGCGAGGCCGAAGGCCGAGCTGCCAGAGTCCAACGCATCCATGCTACTCAATGAAAAAGTGTAACATGTAAACGAATCGGAGGGCCGTAGGATTCGTTTCGACAATCTGCGAAGGCCGAAGGCCGAGCTCCGCGTAGGGCCGAAGGCCCGAAGCGTCCCTTAGAGGCCTGACACCTCGCGAGGCCGAAGGCCGAGCTGCAGGAGTCCAGCTCAAAAGCCCAAAAACTGCGATAAAAGTAGAAAATAATACAAAAACAATAATAAAAAAATTTAAGAAAATAAAAAATAAATCTCGAGTCCTCCACTCCTCCAGTCGACAAAAAGAGAGGCCCGCGAGGCCCTTGGGCCTCGCGCACAGAGCAAAAAACTAGTTAATAATATATATAGCTGCATTACCACTCATTTCTGAATGACATGATTGTTCTCCCAGAAGGAGTTTTGGTGGGGGTCAGTGTTATATACGGTTGCATAGAGGGCGCTCTTGTGACCTAGGGAAAAATCTGACATTTCAGGATTTGCTCTCTGGTCAAAAAACGTTCGACGGCCTGGCTAAACGGTGAGACCTAGGTGGGGGGTGCTCGACCAAATGTCATAGGGAACTGCTGACAGTTTTTGAAGCCGCAAAAATTTTTCCAAAAAAAAAAAAAAAATTTTGCACCAAATTTTCAAAATGGTCCTTCGAGCCGGATTTTTTTGTGGGAGAATCTCTGAGGGTCCTCGATTAAAGAAAAAGTGTTTTTGTGATTCTCGGATCCAAGATGGCCGCCGTAGGGCCCGTCAAAGTTTGTATGGGAACTCTTAAACGGGGGGAGATAGGTGGGGGGTGCTCGACCAAATGTCATAGAGGACCCCGAGAGCCATTCGATGGGCAAAAAATTTTTGCAAAAAAAAATTTTTTTTTTTTTCGAAAAAATTTTTTTTACCCGATCGAGCTGGAAATCGCTGTGCGTGACTTTTAGGCTCTCCAGATTCCGAAAAAATTTTTTTCAGATTTTTTGCACAAAAAAAATTTTGTATGGATTTTTCGAAATAATGGTGCGATCGCGCTGAAATTTGGCATGCGGGCATTATTTGGGCCCAGGAGTGATAATCTGAAAAAAAATTTGGAAAAAAATCCAAGATGGCGGCGCCCCCGAACAAAAAGTCAAAATCCCAAGTAAGTTAAGCGAGCCCGAAGGGCGAGCTTCAGGCCGGGAGGCCGAAGGCCGACCCCGCGGAGGGCCGAAGGCCCGGAGCTTCGACCCGAGTGCCCAAGCGCGTCACCCCCAAGTAATTTAAAGCGAGGCCGAAGGCCGAGCTCCGAGCAAATCGAGCTACCAAGCGTTCAACAACCCCAGTGTCTTAATAAGCCGAGCCTGAGGGCCGAAGGCCCGATGGCGAGGCGTCAAGCCCGCGAAGGCCGAAGGCCGAGATCCGCGTAGGGCCGAAGGCCCGGAGCGTCACGATCGAGGTGCTCTCCGCGCGAGCCGGAGGGCCGAAGGCCCGACGGGCGAGCCCACGCGGTGAAACTGCCCTTCCTAACTGTCTTAATAAGCGAACCGGAGGGCCGCAGGCCCGACGGTTCGCTTCGAACCCCAGCGAAGGCCGTAGGCCGAGCTCCGCGTAGGGCCGAAGGCCCGGAGCGTCCCATAGAGGCGCGGTAGCCTGCGAGGCCGGAGGCCGAGCTGCGAGAAAATAAAGCTTTTCTACGTATAATAAAATCTGAGTAACTATATAAGCTGAGCCTGAGGGCCGAAGGCCCGAAGGCGAAGCTTCGTAGCTGCGAAGGCCGAAGGCCGAGCTCCGCGTAGGGCCGAAGGCCCGAAGCGTCCAACATAGGCGCGCCAGCTCGCGAGGCCGAAGGCCGAGCTGCCAGAGTCCAACGCATCCATGCTACTCAATGAAAAAGTGTAACATGTAAACGAATCGGAGGGCCGTAGGCCCGACGATTCGTTTCGAGAACCTGCGAAGGCCGAAGGCCGAGCTCCGCGTAGGGCCGAAGGCCCGAAGCGTCCCTCAGAGGTGCGACAGCTTGCGAGGCCGAAGGCCGAGCTGCAGGAGTCCAACGCATCCATGCTACTCAATGAAAAAGTGTAATATGAAAACGAATCGGAGGGCCGCAGGCCCGACGATTCGTTTCGACAATCTGCGAAGGCCGAAGGCCGAGCTCCGCGTAGGGCCGAAGGCCCGAAGCGTCCCTCAGAGGCGTGATCCGATCGAGCTGGAAATCGCTGTGCGTGACTTTTGGGCTCTCCAGATTCCGAAAAAATTTTTTTCAGATTTTTTGCACAAAAAAAATTTTGTATGGATTTTTCGAAATAATGGTCCGATCGCGCTCAAATTTGGCATGCGGGCATTATTTGGGCCCAGGAGTGATAATCTGAAAAAAAATTTGGAAAAAAATCCAAGATGGCGGCGACCCCGAACAAAAAGTCAAAATCCCAAGTAAGTTAAGCGAGCCCGAAGGGCGAGCTTCAGGCCGGGAGGCCGAAGGCCGACCCCGCGGAGGGCCGAAGGCCCGGAGCTTCAATCCCGGGGCCCATGGGGGTCCCGAACCCCAGTAATTTTGGGCGAGGCCGAAGGCCTCGCTGCAGGAGGGCCGGAACATTACCAGAACCAATATAAATCTATGTTAAGCGAGCCCGAAGGGCGAGCTTCAGGGTGGGAGGCCGAAGGCCGACCTCGCGGAGGGCCGAAGGCCCGGAGCTTTACCCCGAGGGCCCAAGCGCGTCACCTCCAAGTAATTTAAAGCGAGGCCGAAGGCCGAGCTCCGAGCAAATCGAGGTACCAAGCGTTCAACAACCCCAGTATCTTAATAAGCCGAGCCTGAGGGCCGAAGGCCCGATGGCGAGGCGTCAAGCCCGCGAAGGCCGAAGGCCGAGCTCCGCGTAGGGCCGAAGGCCCGGAGCGTCACGATCGAGGTGCTCTCCGCGCGAGCCCGAGGGCCGAAGGCCCGACGGGCGAGCCCACGCGGTGAGACTGCCCTTCCTAACTGTCTTAATAAGCGAACCGGAGGGCCGCAGGCCCGACGGTTCGCTTTGAACCCCAGCGAAGGCCGTAGGCCGAGCTCCGCGTAGGGCCGAAGGCCCGGAGCGTCCCATAGAGGCGTGGTAGTCTGCGAGGCCGGAGGCCGAGCTGCGAGAAAACAAAGCTTTTCTACGTATAATAAAATCTGAGTAACTATATAAACTGAGCCTGAGGGCCGAAGGCCCGAAGGCGAAGCTTCGTAGCTGCGAAGGCCGAAGGCCGAGCTCCGCGTAGGGCCGAAGGCCCGAAGCGTCCCTCAGAGGCGTGACAGCTCGCGAGGCCGAAGGCCGAGCTGCAGGAGTCCAACGCATCCATGCTACTCAATGAAAAAGTGTAATATGAAAACGAATCGGAGGGCCGCAGGCCCGACGATTCGTTTCGACAATCTGCGAAGGCCGAAGGCCGAGCTCCGCGTAGGGCCGAAGGCCCGAAGCGTCCAACACAGGCGCGCCAGCTCGCGAGGCCGAAGGCCGAGCTGCAGGAGTCCAACGCATCCATGCTACTCAATGAAAAAGTGTAACATGAAAACGAATCGGAGGGCCGCAGGCCCGACGATTCGTTTCGACAATCCGCGAAGGCCGAAGGCCGAGCTCCGCGTAGGGCCGAAGGCCCGAAGCGTCCCTCCGAGGCGTGACAGCTCGCGAGGCCGAAGGCCGAGCTGCAGGAGTCCAGCTCACAAGCCCTATTACTGCGACAAAAGTAAAAATTAATACAAAAACAATAATAAAAAAATTTAAGAAAATAAAAAAAATATCTCCAATACCCCACCCCTCCAGTCGACAAAAAGAGAGAGGCCCGCGAGGCCCTTGGGCCTCGCGCACAGAGCAAAAAACTAGTTAATAATATATATAGCTGCATCCCGACTGATTTCATGTGTATAGTTAATCTCCGGGAAGGAGGTGTGGTGGGGTATAGTGTTATATACCGCCGTATAGAGGGCGCTCTGGTGACCCCGGGAAAAATCTGACATTTCAGGATTTGCTCCCTGGTCGAAAAATGTTTGACGGCCTGGCTAAACGGTGAGACCTAGGTTGGGGGTGCTTGACCAAATGTCATAGGGAACTGCTGACAGTTTTTAAAGACGCAAAAATTTTTCCAAAAAAAAAAAAAAAATTTTGCACTCAAATTTCAAAATGGTCCTTCGAGCCGGATTTTTTTGTGGGAGAATCTCTGATGGTCCTCGATTAAAGAAAAAGTGTTTTTGTGATTCTCGGATCCAAGATGGCCGCCGTAGGGCCCGTCAAAGTTTGTATGGGAACTCTTAAACGGGGGGAGATAGGTGAGGGGTGCTCGACCAAATGTCATAGAGGACCCCGAGAGCTGTCAGGTGGGCAAAAAATTTTTCCAAAAAAATTTTTTTTTTTTTTCGAAAAATTTTTTTTCATTTGATCGAGCTGGAAATCGCTGTGCGTGACTTTTGGGCTCTCCAGATTCCGAAAAAATTTTTTTCAGATTTTTTGCACAAAAAAAATTTTGTATGGATTTTTCGAAATAATGGTCCGATCGCGCTGAAATTTGGCATGCGGGCATTATTTTTGGGCCCAGGAATAATAATCTGAAAAAAAAATTTGAAAAAAATCCAAGATGGCGGCGACCCCGAACAAAAAGTCAAAATCCCAAGTAAGTTAAGCGAGCCCGAAGGGCGAGCTTCAGGCCGGGAGGCCGAAGGCCGACCCCGCGGAGGGCCGAAGGCCCGGAGCTTCAATCCCGGGGCCCATGGGGGTCCCGAACCCCAGTAGTTTTGGGCGAGGCCGAAGGCCTCGCTGCAGGAGGGCCGGAACATTACCAGAACCAATATAAATCTATGTTAAGCGAGCCCGAAGGGCGAGCTTCAGGGTGGGAGGCCGAAGGCCGACCTCGCGGAGGGCCGAAGGCCCGGAGCTTCACGCCGAGGGCCCAAGCTCGTCACCTCCAAGTAATTTAAAGCGAGGCCGAAGGCCGAGCTCCGAGCAAATCGAGCTACCAAGCGTTCAACAACCCCAGTATCTTAATAAGCCGAGCCTGAGGGCCGAAGGCCCGATGGCGAGGCGTCAAGCCCGCGAAGGCCGAAGGCCGAGCTCCGCGTAGGGCCGAAGGCCCGGAGCGTCACGATCGAGGTGCTCTCCGCGCGAGCCCGAGGGCCGAAGGCCCGACGGGCGAGCCCACGCGGTGAAACTGCCCTTCCTAACTGTCTTAATAAGCGAACCGGAGGGCCGCAGGCCCGACGGTTAGCTTCGAACCCCAGCGAAGGCCGCAGGCCGAGCTCCGCGTAGGGCCGAAGGCCCGGAGCGTCCCATAGAGGCGCGGTAGCCTGCGAGGCCGGAGGCCGAGCTGCGAGAAAATAAAGCTTTTCTACGTATAACAAACTCTGAGTAACTATGTAAGCTGAGCCTGAGGGCCGAAGGCCCGAAGGCGAAGTTTCGTAGCAGCGAAGGCCGAAGGCCGAGCTCCGCGTAGGGCCGAAGGCCCGAAGCGTCCAACACAGGCGCGCCAGCTGGCGAGGCCGAAGGCCGAGCTGCAGGAGTCCAACGCATCCATGTTACTCAATGAAAGAGTGTAACTGAAAACGAATCGGAGGGCCGCAGGCCCGACGATTCGTTTCGACAATTTGCGAAGGCCGAAGGCCGAGCTCCGCGTAGGGCCGAAGGCCCGAAGCGTCCCACAGAGGCGTGACAGCTCGCGAGGCCGAAGGCCGAGCTGCAGGAGTCCAACGCATCCATGCTACTCAATGAAAGAGTGTAACTGAAAACGAATCGGAGGGCCGCAGGCCCGACGATTCGTTTCGACAATTTGCGAAGGCCGAAGGCCGAGCTCCGCGTAGGGCCGAAGGCCCGAAGCGTCCCTCAGAGGCGTGACAGCTCGCGAGGCCGAAGGCCGAGCTGCAGGAGTCCAGCTCAAAAGCCCAAAACTGCAACATAATTAAAAAATAATACAAAAACAATAATAAAAAAATTAAAGAAAATAAAAAATAAATCTCGAGTCCTCCACTCATCCAGTCGACAAAAAGAGAGGCCCGCGAGGCCCTTGGGCCTCGCGCACAGAGCAAAAAACTAGTTAATATTATTATAGCTGCATCCCGACTCATTTCTCAACGGTATGTTTTATTTCTAAACGAAAAGTACTAGCTAAAAAAAATTTTGATATTTGTATAGAGGAGGAAAATTGTAGGTCCAGAAAAATATGGATTTCGGTCTACCGCCTCTTGGTCAAAAAATGTTCAACGGCCTGGCTAAACGGTGAGATCTAGGTGGGGGGTGCTCGACCAAATGTCATAGGGAACTGCTGACAGTTTTTGAAGCCGCAAAAATTTTTGCCGAAAAAAAAAAAAAATTTGCACCAAATTTTCAAAATGGTCCTTCGAGCCGGATTTTTTTGTGGTAGAATCTCTGAGGGTCCTAGATTAGAAAAAAAGTTTTTTTGTGATTCCCGAATCCAAGATGGCCGCCGTAGGGCCCGTCAAAGTTTGTATGGGAACTCTTAAACGGGGGGAGATAGGTGGGAGGTGCTCGACCAAATGTCATAGAGGACCCCGAGAGCCATTCGATGGTCAAAAAATTTTTGCAAAAAAAATTTTTTTTTTTTTTTCGAAAAATTTTTTTTCATCTGATCGAGCTGGAAATCGCTGTGCGTGACTTTTGGGCTCTCCAGATTCCGAAAAAAATTTTTTCAGATTTTTTGCACAAAAAAAATTTTGTATGGATTTTTCGAAATAATGGTCCGATCGCGCTGAAATTTGGCATGCGGGCATTATTTGGGCCCAGGATTAATAATCTGAAAAAAAATTTTGAAAAAAATCCAAGATGGCGGCGACCCCGAACAAAAAGTCTAAATCCCAAGTAAGTTAAGCGAGCCCGAAGGGCGAGCTTCAGGCCGGGAGGCCGAAGGCCGACCCCGCGGAGGGCCGAAGGCCCGGAGCTTCACTTCCAGGGCCCATGGGGGTCCCGAACACCAGTAATTTTGGGCGAGGCCGAAGGCCTCGCTGCAGGAGGGCCGGAACATTACCAGAACCAATATAAATCTATGTTAAGCGAGCCCGAAGGGCGAGCTTCAGGGTGGGAGGCCGAAGGCCGACCTCGCGGAGGGCCGAAGGCCCGGAGCTTCACCCCGAGGGCCCAAGCGCGTCACCTCCAAGTAATTTAAAGCGAGGCCGAAGGCCGAGCTCCGAGCAAATCGAGCTACCAAGCGTTCAACAACCCCAGTATCTTAATAAGCCGAGCCTGAGGGCCGAAGGCCCGATGGCGAGGCGTCAAGCCCGCGAAGGCCGAAGGCCGAGCTCCGCGTAGGGCCGAAGGCCCGGAGCGTCACGATCGAGGTGCTCTCCGCGCGAGCCCGAGGGCCGAAGGCCCGACGGGCGAGCCCACGCGGTGAAACTGCCCTTCCTAACTGTCTTAATAAGCGAACCGGAGGGCCGCAGGCCCGACGGTTCGCTTCGAACCCCAGCGAAGGCCGTAGGCCGAGCTCCGCGTAGGGCCGAAGGCCCGGAGCGTCCCATAGGGGCGCGGTAGCCTGCGAGGCCGGAGGCCGAGCTGCGTGAAAGTAAAGCTTTTCTACGTATAATAAAATCTGAGTAACTATATAAGCTGAGCCTGAGGGCCGAAGGCCCGAAGGCGAAGCTTCGTAGCCGCGAAGGCCGAAGGCCGAGCTCCGCGTAGGGCCGAAGGCCCGAAGCGTCCAACACAGGCGCGCCAGCTCGCGAGGCTGAAAGGCCGAGCTGCCAGAGTCCAGTGCTCCCATGCTACGCAATGAAAAAGTGTAACATGTAAACGAATCGGAGGGCCGCAGGCCCGACGATTCGTTTCGACAATCTGCGAAGGCCGAAGGCCGAGCTCCGCGTAGGGCCGAAGGCCCGAAGCGTCCCTCAGAGGCGTGACAGCTCGCGAGGCCGAAGGCCGAGCTGCAGGAGTCCAAGGCATCCATGCTACTCAATGAAAAGAGTGTAACATGAAAACGAATCGGAGGGCCGCAGGCCCGACGATTCGTTTCGACAACCTGCGAAGGCCGAAGGCCGAGCTCCGCGTAGGGCCGAAGGCCCGAAGCGTCCAACACAGGCACGCCAGCTCGCGAGGCCGAAGGCCGAGCTGCTTGAGTCCAGAACCCCCATGCTACTCAATGAAAAAGTGTAACATGAAAACGAATCGGAGGGCCGCAGGCCCGACGATTCGTTTCGACAATCTGCGAAGGCCGAAGGCCGAGCTCCGCGTAGGGCCGAAGGCCCGAAGCGTCCCTCAGAGGCCTGACAGCTCGCGAGGCCGAAGGCCGAGCTGCAGGAGTCCAGCTCAAAAGCCCAAAAACTGCGATAAAATTAGAAAATAATACAAAATCAATAATAAAAAAATTAAAGAAAATAAAAAAAATATCTCCAATACCCCACCCCTCCAGTCGACAAAAAGAGAGGCCCGCGAGGCCCTTGGGCCTCGCGCACAGAGCAAAAAACTAGTTAATATTATATATAGCTGCATCCCGACTGATTTCATGTGTATAGTTAATCTCCGGGAAGGAGGTATGGTGGGATGTAGTTTCATATACCAACATGTAGAGGGCGCTCTGGTGACCTCGGGAAAAATCTGACATTTGAGGATTTGCTTCCTGGTCAAAAAATGTTCGACGGCCCGGCCAAACGGTGAGACCTAGGTGGGAAGTGCTCGACCAAATGTCATAGGGAACTGCTGACAGTTTTTAAAGCCGCAAAAATTTTTGCAAAAAAAAAAAAAAATTTTTGCACCCAAATTTCAAAATGGTCCTTCGAGCCTGATTTTTTGGTGGGAGGACCACTGAGGGTCCTAGATTAGAAAAAAAGTTTTTTTGTGATTCTCGAATCCAAGATGGCCGCCGTAGGGCCCGTCAACGTTTGTATGGGAACTCTTAAACGTGAGGAGATAGGTGGGGGGTGCTCGACCAAATGTCATAGAGGACCTCAAGAGCCATTTGATCGGCAAAAAATTTTTGCAAAAAAAAATTTTTTTTTTTTTTCGAAAATTTTTTTTTATCCGATCGAGCTGGAAATCGCTGTGCGTGACTTTTGGGCTCTCCAGATTCCGAAAAAATTTTTTTCAGATTTTTTGCACAAAAAAAATTTTGTATGGATTTTTCGAAATAATGGTCCGATCGCGCTGAAATTTGGCATGCGGGCATTATTTGGGCCCAGGAGTGATAATCTGAAAAAAAATTTGGAAAAAAATCCAAGATGGCGGCGACCCCGAACAAAAAGTCAAAATCCCAAGTAAGTTAAGCGAGCCCGAAGGGCGAGCTTCAGGCCGGGAGGCCGAAGGCCGACCCCGCGGAGGGCCGAAGGCCCGGAGCTTCACTCCCGGGGCCCAAGGGGGTCCCCGACCCCAGTAATTTTGGGCGAGGCCGAAGGCCTCGCTGCAGGAGGGCCGGAACATTACCAGAACCAATATAAATCTATGTTAAGCGAGCCCGAAGGGCGAGCTTCAGGGTGGGAGGCCGAAGGCCGACCTCGCGGAGGGCCGAAGGCCCGGAGCTTCGACCCGAGTGCCCAAGCGCGTCACCCCCAAGTAATTTAAAGCGAGGCCGGAGGCCGAGCTTCGAGCAAATCGAGCTACCAAGCGTTCAACAACCCCAGTATCTTAATAAGCCGAGCCTGAGGGCCGAAGGCCCGATGGCGAGGCGTCAAGCCCGCGAAGGCCGAAGGCCGAGCTCCGCGTAGGGCCGAAGGCCCGGAGCGTCACGATCGAGGTGCTCTCCGCGCGAGCCCGACGGGCGAGCCCACGCGGTGAAACTGCCCTTCCTAACTGTCTTAATAAGCGAACCGGAGGGCCGCAGGCCCGACGGTTCGCTTCGAACCCCAGCGAAGGCCGCAGGCCGAGCTCCGCGTAGGGCCGAAGGCCCGGAGCGTCCCGTAGAGGCGCGATAGCCTGCGAGGCCGGAGGCCGAGCTGCGAGAAAACAAAGCTTTTCTACGTATAATAAAATCTGTGTAACTATATAAGCTGAGCCGGAGGGCCGAAGGCCCGAAGGCGAAGCTTCGTAGCCGCGAAGGCCGAAGGCCGAGCTCCGCGTAGGGCCGAAGGCCCGAAGCGTCCAATACAGGCGAGCCAGCTCGCGAGGCCGAAGGCCGAGCTGCTTGAGTCCAGAACTCCCATGCTACTCAATGAAAAAGTGTAACATGAAAACGAATCGGAGGGCCGCAGGCCCGACGATTCGTTTCGACAATCTGCGAAGGCCGAAGGCCGAGCTCCGCGTAGGGCCGAAGGCCCGAAGCGTCCAACACAGGCGCGCCAGCTCGCGAGGCCGAAGGCCGAGCTGCCAGAGTCCAACGCACCCATGCTACTCAATGAAAAAGTGTAACATGAAAACGAATCGGAGGGCCGTAGGCCCGACGATTCGTTTCGACAACCTGCGAAGGCCGAAGGCCGAGCTCCGCGTAGGGCCGAAGGCCCGAAGCGTCCAACACAGGCGAGCCAGCTCGCGAGGCCGAAGGCCGAGCTGCTTGAGTCCAGAACTCCCATGCTACTCAATGAAAAAGTGTAACATGAAAACGAATCGGAGGGCCGCAGGCCCGACGATTCGTTTCGACAATCTGTGAAGGCCGAAGGCCGAGCTCCGCGTAGGGCCGAAGGCCCGAAGCGTCCAACACAGGCGCGCCAGCTCGCGAGGCCGAAGGCCGAGCTGCAGGAGTCCAACGCATCCATGCTACTCAATGAAAAAGTGTAACATGAAAACGAATCGGAGGGCCGCAGGCCCGACGATTCGTTTCGACAATCTGCGAAGGCCGAAGGCCGAGCTCCGCGTAGGGCCGAAGGCCCGAAGCGTCCCTCAGAGGCCTGACAGCTCGCGAGGCCGAAGGCCGAGCTGCAGGAGTCCAGCTCAAAAGCCCAAAAACTGCGATAAAAGTAGAAAATAATACAAAAACAATAATAAAAAAATTAAAGAAAATAAAAAATAAATCTCGTGTCCTCCACTCGTCCAGTCGACAAAAAGAGAGGCCCGCGAGGCCCTTGGGCCTCGCGCACAGAGCAAAAAACTAGTATATATATATATATATATATATATATATACACATAGCACAAATAAAATAAAGTCTTCTTTCAGCAAAATACGCTATCTATGATATTTAAGGTACTTTCCCTCCATGTGGCATCGCCGTGGGACGCCCTGTATATATATATATATATATATATATATATATATATGTGTGTATATTTATAGCTATTTGTATTTTGTGTTTATTTTTATATTCCTTAGCATCAGACCATTTTTCTCAGTTTTGCACCACCTACTATCAACTTTTACTTTCTTATCTCCTCTACCCATGGTTGTCTGGAAGAGATCGCTTTTTAGCGATAAGACCGCCTTTTGTTTACCTCTTTCAAACATGTATTTTATTATTTGTTTTGTATTTGTCTTTGAGGTGATATAAAGAGTTATTGTATAGCATTGTTGATAACATTTGACAGATAGTATTGTTTTCGACATTTGTTTTCACATTCCTATTCACATACAATCGGACCTTTTCGAAACTTTGGAAGATGTCGAAGTGTATTTACCGGACGAATGTATTTTAATTTATGGTGTATGTAAATATGGCAAAAGATGCTTTAGATTTGTAAATAGTCAATTCCAGCTTTTAGCTGTATTATACAGTTTTGACATTTCGTCGTTGATTATTCTAAATAAGTTTATTAGAAGAGATTGTGTACCTACACACTAACTTATGTTCACACTGCACTGGTACTTTATTTGTATGCCAGTAACGACTACATCTGGAATAGTTTTTTTTTGGCATGACGCACGATGATTTATGGAAATATCTTAATTTATGTATATAGTGGACATTAGTGGCTATGTATGCATATTTTTTTTGTAGGTGTACCTCCGTGTGAAATAAAAAAAAAAATGGAAAAAAAAACAAAAACCCTTTTTTTATTATGAAAAATAAGGACAAGATGCAGATTAAAAATATGCATTTTGTAGTTTATTTTATTGTTATCAAACACAATTTTGTTTGGTTGATCTAACTTGAACAGTTTACGAAATATGCCACTTTCAATGGCACCCTGTATATTTTACATTATCTTGAATAACTCTAAAACAAAAGAAGATCTAGAGCTGATATTAAGCATGGAGTATTCTTAGGTCCTGCTAGTACACCACCTAAAATATTGACCTCATCCGTGGGGTAAGGCACCTCTTGTTCGGTAAGGCTGCTAAACCCTTTGCAATTTGGCACAGGTATACATATCAATCAAGATGGTAAAAGACAAAGTGGTAGAATAAAATGTAGAAAAAACATTTTTTTAGGGTACCTCCCCTATTAGTAAAGTAGGGATGATTTTTTATTTCTCCGTAAACCTATGGTGTGGGGTATCGTTAAAATGGTTAATTGAAAAATAATAAGGGTCCCAAAAGAAAGTATTTTCTAAAAACAATCGTTTTTGGAGATAGCCGCTCCAGAAGTTAAAAAAATTGTGTCCTCCAACTTTTGTCCGTAGGTTCAAATAATATGAAAAAATCATGAATAGTGGGCTAAAATAAAACTATTTTGAACATAATCGGCCTAGCCGTTTTTGAATAACTACGTCTCTATTCTATTCTCTCTATATATTCTATTCTTATTTATATTCTATTCTTTATTTCTATTCTATTCTTTATTTCTATTTTGCATCTGAACTAATTTTTCATTCCCGCTTTTTGGTCGGGCCATGTTCAGTGTAGGGTTACGTAACGTAGGTAGTTATCCAAAAACGGCTGAGCCGATTATGTTCGAAATGGTTTTATTTTAAAGTATAAGCATAGTGATTCATGATTTTTTTTTCTTCTGGAGCGATTATCTTTATCTCTTTTGGCTTTAGAAAAAAAAAATTCTTTCAAAACCCTTATTTTTTTTAAGAGACCTATTCAATGATAACCCACACTATAAAAAAAAACATTTCCACTTCACCAATTGGGGACGTAGGTAAGGTAATCGAAAAAAAAAATTTTCTACTTTTTATTGTACCTACCACTCTGTTGGCATGATCAATACGTATACCTGTACCGGCTGTAACAAATTGCAGATTTCTAGTATAAACGGCCCCTGAGCTATGCTGCGGACAGACGGACATGGCAAAACTATAAGGGTTCCGTTTTTGCCACTTTGACTACGGAACCCTAAAACCGTTATTTTCTGAAAACCGTATAAGTGACAATCCAGAAACTGTCAAACATAAGAAGCTGAAACTTGGTCACAATAATAGACGACATTAGGGGTGCTTACCTACCCTAAAAAAATCCATCCCACAATAAAGGTTTAAAATTGACCTTTCTAGCATTTTGTGAATTAAGGCATATTAAGTAAACATTTTTAATTTCTTTAGGTATGTGTAAATTATGCATAAGGAAATAAAAAAAAATGGCTGTTTGGAGCCCCCCCTGATATTGCGCCCGTGGAAAATGTACCAATCTAGCATTTTTTAAAATTACGCATAAAGGTTTTCTTTATGTGTTGATTATGCACAAGGAAATCAAAAATATTGGCCGATTTGGCGCCCACCCTAATTTGGCGCCCGGGGAAAATGTACCTTTCTAAAATTTATGCATACCTACAGATTTTCTTCATATGTAAATTATGCACAAGGAAATCAAAATATTTTTTCGATTTGGCACCCCTCCTAATTTGACGCCCGGGGAAAATATACCAGTCTAGCATTTTATGAATTTTCATTTTTCTTATGTATAAATTATGCAAAAGTATATCAAAAATTTTAGCCGATTTGGCGCCCCCTCTGATTTGGCGCCCGGGGCACGAGCCCCCCCTGCCCCCCCCTAGATACGCCACTGCATGTGAACACAACATCGCCAAGATGGTTGGATGTGCGGTAAAAACTTGTAAAAAAAGGCAATTACTTCGAGTTTACAAAAAGATGGCATAACATTCCACTTGTGAGTAATTTCTCGTAATTTTAGTATTCTTGTATTGCTAAAATATTACTTTATTATTTTAAATATTTGCGTGACATGTCAAATTATGCGATTTCTAAATCGATTACAATTTATTGTTGATAAAGTGTGACGTCATGTCACTCCCCACGAGACTTCATGAAATAAAAAAAAAACATATAAACAACTTTATGGTTTTTGAAATAGAGTCGATAATAACAGTAGCAATAATTTGTTAGTGTTCAAATTTTCTTCGATCAGGTGCACGAGACTACATTTATCTTTTTATTAAAAATGAAACTTATTACTATTGGAATAGAATTAATTATAATATTGAAAACGATTATTTTTGCAAGAATACATCATCCCCACGAGACTACTTAGAGGTGAGGGTAGTGTCGATGAAAAAATATTATCGATAAGTACCTATTATTTATGAAGAAAATTGCAAAGGTGCCAAATGGACAATTATGTACTGTATATAACATTTTACGAGCCACAGCTTGAAATAAATATATCAGGACATCTTACACAAATCGACCTAGTCCCAAATAAATGCACATTTAATATTAATTTATTTGAAAATCATGTTTTACAGTTTTCCCAAAGACACGGAATTAAAAAAAATATGGACCGTCAAATGCAACAGGCAATCCAATTGGATGCCTACACATACAAGTACCATTATGTTCCAGACATTTCCAGGAATCCCAATATAAAATATTGCCAAGCAAAAAGCGGAAAATAATTGATTTTGCCATACCAACTTTATTTTTATATGAAGAGGTTAGTAATTAACTTTATGAATTTCACTCTACCATTATTTAATATAGACATTTAATAGCAATATAGACTATACAGAGAGTTTAGACTACACTATCAATACTAATAAAGAATCAAAGAAAACCAAGGTTATTTCGGAAAATACTCAAGCCCTTTTACAACGAAGACAAGCATTGCAACACAAGAAGCCGCGGACTACCGAAGAAAAACAAGAGCTAAGTTATCTATACAAAATAGTCCATAAGCTTATAAAACAAGACTATCAAAAACATAGACTCAATATATTAGAAAAACACTTAGAAACGACAGGAAGTATAAAAAAGGGATTTAAAGAAATTAACAAGTCAAAACAATGGATAGCCAACCTACCAGAATCACACTCAGGAAATAAGCTAATATTCAAGAACCAAAATTATTAACACAGCAACAGAGTTTTACAGAAATCTTTATTCCCATAGAGACGCAAATACATCGATACAATCCACAGATCGAAATAAATTAACTCAAATATCAAATGTCACAAAAATAGAACGATTTACAGAAAATGAGCTACTAAAAAAGATAGAGTCACTAAAAACGGACAAGAGCAGTGGTTCTGACGAGATTACTAACGAAGTGATTAAAGCCGGTAGATTTCTGATAACTAAACACTTGACGGCTCTATTTAACAAAATCTTAGACTCACGAACAATCCCCACCGAATGGGCAAAGTCGGATATAATTCTATTATATAAAAAGGGAGATCCTGCAGATATTGGCAACTATCGGCCCATCAGCTTACAGCCAACTTTATATAAATTATTCGCTTCTATGATAGAGCAACGAATTTCAAAATAGAAAGTTAGGAGCTTGTAGAGTGTAGGCAAGCACGTGATGGGTCGGTAGTTTTTCGGTTCCGTGGTACTACCGGACTTGTAGAGCAGGAAGGTTACACCTGTTGTTGAGGAAGGAGGCAGGGAACCAAGCTCAAGGGCTTGTTGGAATTGCGCTGCTAATCGCGAGTGGGAGCACCGAAACCATTTTAGCCAGAAGTTGTGCAATCCGTCCGGTCCAGGACTTTTCCAGTTCTGGGCAGGGCGGATGGCACAAGTTACGTCATCGGAGCTGATGGCAACAGCCTCCATAGGTTCGATGCTCTCGCACTCACGTTCATCAACGTTCGTCCAATCGCCCTCGATGTGTCCGACGGGCACCGACCAGATGTTACGCCAGAAATCAGTCATGGCAGTAGCATCCGGCAGATGCGCGTCGGACAAATGATGATCGGTTCCCTCCCACCTTCGGTATAACTTCCTTTGGTCACTTTGGAAGAGACGGTTCTGTTGAAATCGATCCACACGCTCTCTGTAGCGGCGGATACGGCTTGCCCATGCATAAACTTTCTGCTTCAGAAAGTCAATGCGCTCTGTGATGCCCGTTCCCGCGAATGCTTGGTTCACAAAGCGCATTACTCGGGGGCGGTTATTGCCCCCCCTGAAGCAGATCAGCTTTGCAATGAGGGTCCTAAACGAGTCGATACGACGCTCGATCCGCACTTGCCATGCGGGGACACCCCCGGCGGTCCTAGGTGCACGGTCAGCGTCCGGAAACTTGACTCGAGCAACACGGCACGCCGCGATGGCCCCGCAGTACATGATCGAGTGCGTATCGTCCAAATCTTTACTGGACCGTATGTACGGCTCCAGTAAAGTGTTTAGGGCTCCCATTACCGCTAGATTGCGTCTATTCATGGGCAAGCGTGGTAACCGTGGCCTAGAATTGGGTGTGGAGCGATATTCCATAATCGCCTCTTCCAAAGTCCTCCTCAGATGCTCATCAGTTGCAGTACTTACACTCTGACTCGCAAAATACTCCTCATCGGCACTGGGATCAACCCGCGGCGCCCCCGGTGCCAGGTCGGGTGGCGGCACCGGATCCGGCGACGTGGCGGGCTGGTCCCGCGCCGAGGTGGAAGCTGCGCGAGTCGAGAGAGCTTGCAGGCGAAGCCGATCAAGTGTCGAGTTATCCAAACGTTTAGAACGTAGAATGACCCGCACCTGATCCGTTAGTCGTTGCTCCGATACGGCGATGGCGGGTTCAAGAGCCTGAAACAGAGGCAGAATCCTAGAACGGTTATTATTATTATTATTAGTGTTCGTCTTTACCATATCTCGGGACCATGGGGTACCGGACCTTTGGGAGGCATACGTGGGGCCGAAACCAACAGCGCAGAGGCCTTTTAAGACAAATAATCTAAAAGCAAGGGAAACACGTGGCGGATACCATCCCCGAGTGCACAATATGATACGTCCGGAGATGGTCCCCGCCAGGTGCAAAGACTATTGCAGTGCAGCACTGTGACTGCCATGGGAACTAAGGTCTTGGGCTATGGATGGTATATTGGATGGACTGGATACGAGGTTATGGGAGGAGACTAGCGGACACCTGCCGTGACAATCGGTCTCAAAATTATAAAAAGGCAGGTGGTGACTCGCCAACTCATTTAGTGGGCCCTACAAACGGCCGCACGCACAGTGCGACAATAGCGCAACACTTCAGAGCGGCTTTGAGGACTGCGGAGACTGCGGTAGCCAGATCCCGGTAATCCGTTCAAGGGCCGCCGGCGTTATGACATTTTACACTTCCAACCTGGAGCATAGGTCCCGCTCTTGCGAATCCACTCTGGCCGGCCGGTCAAGGCAAGCACAGAGGCGAGGGTCATATAAAAGGGCCCTCTGGAATAGGGGTCCGCGGTGTCGCCACTCACTGTCAGCTCGCCACAAGCTGCCCCCGCGGGGTTATTATTATTATTATTACAATAATCCGTTTTATAATAATTCTGCCAGATGAAACATTGTCATACAAAAATTTGCTAATTTTTGGTTGTCAATCAAAGTGAACCATCGACGAAATGTTGGTTGGCAAATGACATTCGGACAAAAAAGTTCGGAGAAAAGGCAGAACCCCATACTCCTCACTTATGCTGTTGTGGCACAGACGTGGACCGACTGGGACACCACGGACTAAGTTGTCAAAAAAGCGCAGGCCGTATTTCCAGACATGCGACCCTTACGCTGCAGCCACGACATTGGTCTAAGGCGACCGGCTTAGCGGAAAACGTATGGTGCTCCCTCTCGTACCCATATCAATGACTATGACTATGACTATATCGGCATCCCGCTCCAACTCATGGATTCGCTCGCCGCTGGTCGCCTTAGGCCAATGTCGTGGCCGGGCCGTTAACGACATAATCCGCAGGTCTCTTGCCACGATCAACGTACCTGCTCTTCTTGAACCTACTGGTATTATTAAAGATGAGGGTAAGAGACCAGGTGATGGTGTGTCTTTGGTTCCTTGGAGCTTGGGACGGATGTTGGTATGGGATGCTACTTGCGTAGACACACTGCCACCGTCCCATCTTCAACGAACTACGTTTACGGCGGCCGCTGCGGCTGAAAATGCCGAATTTTTAAAACGTAATAAATATAAGGGCCTCGGCAAAGAGTACGATTTTGTACCGTTTGGCGTAGAAAGTTTAGGTTCATGGGGCCCCAGCGCAAGCAAATTGTTTGCTGAGATCGCGAAACGTCTGGTTGATGTAACTAAAGACCGAAGAGCTGGCGACTTCCTTGCACAACGCATCAGTATTGCGATACAGCGAGGAAATGCCGCCAGCATCCTCGGTACAATGCCACAAGGGCCAATCTTAGATATAGGATAGGTTAACACGTTCGCCTCCGGTACTGTTTCACTAAGTGCTAATACTATACCGATCGAAGTTATACGATAGAAATCTTATGCCAGTGACACGCATGTGTGACCGAAAAGATTCTACTCCTATGCCGGCGACACAGCACTGTGTCAAAAACGTTCGTATTTTTATGCCACTGGCATAGGAGTGAGAACTTGATTAAAGCTAGTGGCATAAGAATTAGATTACTTTGATCACGTATGTGTGTCACTGGCATAGGAGTACAGTTTATTCGGTCACATATGCGTGTCACCGGCGTCGAACGTGTTAAGTAGATTAGTTAGATTTAATCTATGTACATAAATTGTAGTTTTGAAAATAAATATATAAAAAAAAATACTGGATACGTGTAAATTTAATGATATTTTCTCAAACATGCAATGAAATGTAGTAGTTACGTGCCTAAAAAGTGGCCGGGAAGTACCTCGTTGCCGGCCTAGGCCGGCAAGTACCTCTTTTTTAATTTTCATTTGACATAGGGTTGTGACCTAGCATCTTGGCTTTTAGCCAATAATTATCTGAAAGTAATATTAGTATAAAAAAATGATTGGCAATTTTTTGCAGTTATAATTAGGTATTTAAATTATATCATTTAAAATAAATGTACAATAACTACTCAGAATGATATTTAAAAAGCAGTATTAAACGGCGCGATCCTTTGGCCCCGATCACTGCATGCGATTAATTGGACCCAACCGACCGCATCGTCTAATACCGCTTTTTTAAATTAAAAATTTGCAACTAACATGTCAATCTTTAAAAAAAATGAGGTGTCGGTGTCGTATTTGACTTTTGTTGTGTTTCAAAGACTTAGTTATATAGTTGACTTATAATTTCTTACAAAGAAGATACATTTTTTTGTTTCATTTCATTGCATGTTTGAGAAAAGCATTATACATACCTCGGCCATGAAGTGACGGGTTGCGGTCGGTAGTAATGTACTATTGTTAGTCATTATTGTATATATTTATCTACATCCATATCATAACTGTTATTATGAAGGTTGTTAGCAAGCAATCGACTCGTGCTTGACTAACACTATTTGAATTTGGAAGCTCATCATACATATTCTCTATGTATGATGAGCCTTCAAACTTCACTCGACTGACAGATCTTCAATAATAAACATGTTTTTATAAGCGAATTTAATTAAATAAATAGTGGTGAGAAAGAAGCGTTGTGCCGTTTGAATTAATGTCCAGGGCCCTCGAAGCAACCAAACAAGAGGTTATGGGCCCTTTGGAACTTTAAGGAAGGAGACAATAATTGTGAAAGCATTTACGTATTAGCTTTTTAGTTTTGGCATGTAAATATTTATCAAAATTAACCATAGCAACGGAAGGTTGTTTACAAAATAAGCATAGCAACGAGTCAAGGAAAACCGTAAGTCAATTTTAAACAGGAATCCACATCATGGACAACTTAAAGAGTTTAAAATCAAACTCAAATTATTCGAACTGGAGAAAATTTGCAAAATTATTTCTGGATGCGAAAGGAATTGGAGCCGACTGCGAAGACAAAGGTAAAGACAGTAAAGCTAAATATTATATTTTAAATTCAATTGATGAAAATATCATACATTATGTGATAAATTGCTTAACTACAAAGGATACTTTTGAAAAATTAGACATCGTCTTCAATTATAAGGCTGAAAAAGACAGCCATTTAAAAGTGATTGAATTTTATAATTACAAATCTACCGGAAATATAATAGAAGATATCAGCAAATTACAAAATATGTGTTTCGAACTAGAATCTACTGAGAACAAAATAAATAATGACATGCTTATGCAAAAGATTTTAACAATTTTACCTTCAAAATTAAATTACTTCAGAACTGTATGGGAGGTAACTCCAAAATCTGACCAAACCATACATACTCTCATAGAACGTATACAAAAAGAAATTAGGCTTCTTGAAAATAATAATTTAGAGATGAATCATCAAGCAGAGGAAGCCATGAAAAGTAACGAAAGAAAATGCTTCAGTTGTAATCAACCAGGGCATATTGCCAGGTTCTGTACCAATAAAAAATGTTCAATTTGCAATAAAAGTGGCCATACTTCTAGTGAATGTTTTTCTTTAAAAATCTGTAGGAAATGCAACAAGAAGGGACACATTGAGAAATTTTGTCGCACGTTTAGCCTGGTGAGTGAACAAATGAAGCATACCACTAATATTAGAGCCATTATCGATTCGGGTGCATCATCCCACATGTTTTTCAATAACAATATTATAAATTTTACAGAAAATATAAAGGTCGATATAAGATGTGCCAATGCAGAGAACTTAGTCGCTCAAGCCATAGGTACAATCAACGCAAACACCTTTGAACTGGAAGATGTACTACATGTTCCTGCAATTTCAAGAAACCTGATATCTGTAAGTTCAATCACTGATCACGGAGCTTCTGTACACTTCGTTGGAAATAAGGTAACTGTAAAGAAACATAATCATACCATTTTAAGTGGATATAAAACTAAAAACGGTCTTTATGAAACGGAATTTTCTGCCAATATTGTTCGCGAGGTATTGTTTTCGGAGAATGCCGATATCTGGCATCGCCGGCTAGGTCACGTATCAGATGTGCCGCGTTTAGCTAAACTTGTGAATGGTATCAAAATTGGGGGGGATCATAAAGAAAACTTTTGTGAAATATGTGTTAAAGCTAAAATGTCTAGAAAACCTTTCAAAAATAATAGAGTTAAAGCAAAATTCCCTTTAGACATTATTCATACCGACGTTTGCGGTCCCATTGAAATTCCCACATGGGATGATAAAAAGTATTTCATAACATTTTTGGACGATTTTACACATTTCTGTGTTGTTTATTTAATTACTTTTAAAAGTGAAGCCTTTGATAAAATAAAACAGTTTGTGACTCTAGCAGAAAATCATTTCAATACAAAAGTAAAGAAAATTAGATGCGACAACGGCCGCGAATACTCGAACAATAACCTCATGTCTTGGTGCAATTCTAAAGGTATAATACTAGATTTCACAATACCCTATACTCCGCAATTGAATGGAAAAGCCGAGAGACTCAATAGAACCCTGTTAGAAAGAACAAGAGCATTAATATTTGATGGCCGGGTTCCAAACTATCTATGGGGTGAAGCTCTTATAACTGCCAGTTTCCTAATCAATAGAAGTCCCACCGAAGGCAGAGATAAAACTCCAGCGGAAATGTGGTTTGGCATCAAACCAGATGTATCACATATAAGACGTTTTGGTTCAACAGCATACTATAAAATAAACTATGGTATACGAAAGCTAGATGTTAGATGCAATAAAGGGATCCTGATTGGATATATCAGGAATGGTTACAAAATATGGGTAGATGAAACAAAATCAATTGTAAGAGCGAGGGATGTAAGAATAAATGAAGATGAGCAAGGTATATATATAGATGAAGAAAATGATGAACGAATTCGAGGACTTTGGACGCTAGATGATGAAAATCAAGAAACAATTACGGAAGGCACAACGCAAAACAAAGAAAATAGCAGACAGGAAGAAGATCATGTTAGAAGAGTCAATGAAGGTCGAGTAGGAGACAAAGTGGGAAGAATTGAGAGAAATAGTAGTATGGAGAACGTTCGAGAAGGAGTAACATCAAAAAGAGATAAAAGTAGAAGAAATATGGAGAATTTTCGAGAAGGTGATGTTCATTTGAGAAGATTAAGCAGTGAAACAAGTGAAGATGAAACAAATGAAGGCAGATAAGAAGATGAAATAAATGAACATGAAAGAAATGAAAACGGAACAACCGACAATGAAACAAATGAAGGTAGAAAAGATAATGAAACAAAAGCTGGTGAAATAAATGAACAGGAAAGAAATGAAAATGGAACAATTGAAAATGAAACAAATGAACATGAACATACTGAAGAAGAAATAGTTGAAGTAGAAGAAGACAATAATGATGTATTTTATGATGGGAATGAAGAATTTTTAAATAATGATGAAGACGAAAACCGAGTCGGAAGTGATGAAAATCGAAATAATAATAGTGAAAATAATCAAAATAGAAGAGTTCAACCTGCCAGAGAACGCAGATTACCTGAAAGATATAAAGATTATTTAATGAATTATGATACAGAAGCATCAATGTTAACTTACGAGGAGGCAATAGAATCAAAAGAAAAGGACAAATGGAAAAAGGCAATAGAAGAAGAAATAAAATCACTAGAAGAAAATAAGACGTGGTCATTTGTGGATGAAAAGGAAGCAAAAGGAAGAAGATTAGTTACGAGCAAGTGGATCTTCACAATAAAATCTGATGGTAGATATAAAGCTAGACTAGTTGCCAGAGGCTTTCAGCAAAAATACAAAATAGATTATGACGAGACGTACAGTCCGGTAGTTAATAGTACGTCTTTAAGAATTTTACTATCAATTGCCGCAGCAAAACGGTTAAAAATAAAACAGTTTGATGTGAAAACAGCCTTTTTACATGGAGATTTGAAAGAATGTATATACATGAAGGTACCCAAAGGATACAGCAACAAAGAGGGGAAAGTATGCAGACTAAACAAGAGCTTATATGGCTTAAAACAAGCTCCACTCATGTGGAATATCAAGTTTACGGATTTCTTAACGAAGATGGGGTTTAAACAAATGAAACTTGATCAATGCATTTTTGTCATGGAAGGTGAAAGGAAAATTATACTTGCGGTATATGTCGATGATGGATTAGTGCTTGGTGAAAGAGAAGAGGATCTAGTGTATACAATAGAAACAATCAAAAAGGTTTTTGAACTGAGAGTTTTAGATGAAGTGACAAATTATATTGGTTTGGATATAAAACAAGATGAAAGCGGGATTAAAGTTTTTCAGAAGACATATAGTGAGAAAATCATTAAGAAATTCAATCTGAATAATGCTAAAGAATGTAAATGTCCATCAATCCTGATAGAACAACATCCGTCTATTAAAGTTGATACGAAGTCTCATGAGCTTTACCGCGAGATGATAGGGTCATTGTTATATCTTTCGAATAAAACACGACCAGATATTAGCTTTCATGTGGGTTATTGTTCGAGACATCAAAATTCACCAAATTTAAATGATTTGAATAATGCTAAAACAATTTTAAGATTTTTGAAAGGCTCAACAGAAAAAGGGGTTCATTTTTCTAAAGATGATAGGATACTTAGGGGTTATTGTGACTCGGATTTCGCAGGAGATCCAGACACTAGGCGCAGCACTTCTGGTTTTGTGATTTGGCTGAATGGTGGACCAGTGGCATGGAGTTCGAGAAAACAATCGGTAGTTGCTTTGAGCAGTACGGAAGCGGAATTTATATCAGCAGCAGAATGCTGTAAAGAACTACTGTTCATAAGAGATCTGGTGTTTGAGATAACAAAAGAAAAATTAGACGTTGAGATGAGAGTTGACAATCAATCTGCAATTTGGCTTATGAAGAAAGGAATCATGGGTAAAAGAAGCAAACATATTGATGTAAAATACTACTATCTAAAGGAGAAAATTGACGAGAATCAGATTACAGTTAAATACTGTCCGACTGGATCACAGCTGGCTGATATACTAACTAAAAGTCTACCGGCTGTAAAATTTGAAAAATGTCAACGGAGATTAGTGTCTGAGTGATATAGTGGTTACTCAATGTGAGTAGTAGAGTGTAGTTTAAGTGCGGGCTAAAGTGAACGTTACAAACTAATTTCCGGAAAATATGGGGTTTTCTTTTTATAACTATCGTAGTATGTAAGTTTTTTATAGGGTGTGTAAATGTATACTGAAAGGAGACTTAAGGATTCTAGAACAAAATAAAGTAAGAATTAAGGGGGTGATTAATAATGGTTCACTTAAGGGGGTGTGGGTGATAGTAACTGAATCATTATTCATCAATCATTACGAAGAAAACCTAATTCATAAAGTCTGGTCAGAGAGTATTATTCGTTTTAATATTTACAAAGTTTTCTGACAATATCCTTAAGTACTCTTTTTCTTTCTAAATGTATACTTATTTAATTTGAGATAATGATAATTTTATTTAGTAGTTTGTACGTGTTGGATGACTGAAGATTGACGTATCGAGTGGGAGAGAAATAAAAAGACAAGATATATTATATTGTATATATTTTATAATTGAGAAGGACGATGTATCGAGTGGGAGAAAACAGTAAAGTCGAGAAGATGAATAGAGGATAAAGGTTATTAGTAGTTATTTATGTACATACGTCGCACTCTAGCGGGCAGTTTCGTGGCAACGTAAGGTTTACAAAAAAAATCTTAACTTACGAGTATTAAAATGTATTTAGTATTTGTAACAGTTTATTTGAATTCGTTGAAAAGAAGCAAAACGTGTATTCGCTATAGCCAGCGTAGAAGAGGAAGTGAAGTTTATTCATACACAAATAAACATTTCTCCGAGATAAAAAATAACAAACAATTTTTTCAAAATTCGAATTTGCCAATGCAGTCTTTATTTAATGTAAAAAATAAGACTATGAACAAATTGTCAAAAGTACGCCTGCATCCTTAAGGAAAACAAGTATATCTGAAATTACAAAGTGTCTTAAAATCGAATCCCGGGAATTGACACTAAAAATAATAAATAGTCTAATTTAAAACGAAGAGGTTGAGACTACAAATCATGTTAACCAAAACACACTTCATTGACCGTTGACCGTCGGCAATTTAGAAAAAATATTAATAATATATTCGCATAACATATCTACTTAAGTTAATTAAATATTTCACATACTAGTCAATTGTATTTTTATTTCAAATTGAATGAATACTAAAAAAATATGAGTTACTAACATACCACCTTAGTTTCTAAAATATTTAGAATTGTACATTATAAATACTAGGTACCAAATACTAAGTACAAATACTTCTGCTTATTTGAAAATGAATTGATGTATTTGCGAACCTTATCTATCATTTTGACAAGCCACCAAAATGCCCGCTGGAGTGCGACGTATGTTTATGTATTGGTACAATGTGTCGAGCGGTGGAGGAAATATGAGGAGTATGAGGCGAGTTGAATGTAGTTATTTATGTATTGGTACAATGTGTCGAGCGGTGGAGGAAATATGAGGAGTATGAGGCGAGTTGAATTGAATAATGACAAAATTTATTTATTTATATATTAATCGTTACGTGTTGACGAGTAGAAGCGATGAGTGAATATGTAAGAATTTGAAAACTGTTATTTAGACATGTATTCGAAATTGTTGGATAGGAGAGTAGAATGGTAATAACTTTGATTATGATTTGATTAATTTGATGTTGTTATTTAAAATTGTTTTATAATCTGATGTAGTAATGTTTTGGAAATTTTTGTTTTGGTAATTAGAAGTGTTTGTAATAATACGTCAAGCAGAGTCGATTGAGGGGGTGTGTTATTATGAAGGTTGTTAGCAAGCAATCGACTCGTGCTTGACTAACACTATTTGAATTTGGAAGCTCATCATACATATTGTCTATGTATGATGAGCCTTCAAACTTCACTCGACTGACAGATCTTCAATAATAAACATGTTTTTATAAGCGAATTTAATTAAATAAATAGTGGTGAGAAAGAAGCGTTGTGCCGTTTGAATTAATGTCCAGGGCCCTCGAAGCAACCAAACAAGAATAACTTTCCTATTATGTATTCAGAAGCGGTAATGTAATGACCTATATTAAGAAACTGATGCCTGTGCCTGTATCATAATGTTAACATTAAAGTATCGGTGTCAATACAGTAATGTTATTAGGTAAGTCAAATTCTTTTTGTTTTTTTTTTCAATAAATATTTATTGTAGGATATTTTTACACAAATTGAGTGATTTCAACTCATTTGAATAGTTACATTTAGAGGTATTTTACTTACTCTAGGTATATCATGGTAAATAAAGGTAAATTGGCATTCTAAATTTATGATATGGAGGTAGATAAAGTTATGTATGTGACTGTGCATAATTAGGCATTAAACACTCGTGTGATCTTATTATGACGCAAGCCGTAGGCTAATGTTTAAAAAACCACACTAATGTTTAATGCCTCTTATTATGCGCCAGCCACATAAATAACTATTTCGGCAGACTTTTAATCTTTATGGCTATTTAAAAATCCTGCTGTTTTAAGGTTCCCATTGTCAATAACGAATACTTGTTTTGTTTTTATGTATTTGGAGTAAGTATGTGATTATTTTTTTATATAAAGGCACCACTTTGTCTATCGTTAGAGCTCTGAATTGGTTTGCTACCCCATGGTCCATCTGTAATTTTCACTATAAAACACATGATTTCTATGTTTAATAATACAAGATTATTTGTATCTCCTTTTGAATCACGGGCTTACAAATTCCGGTTTTTTGATACGCTTGCGCGGCGATATAGATCCAACACGTAGAGTCCCTTTGGAGAAATTTTCTATGCTGTACACCTGCTGCAACCCATTCACGAGCACATCAATACATATCCGTAAACCGGTCCCAGCAGGCGTATACAGACTATTGAGAAGGAATGGAAAAGACTAATGGGCTATGGTGCTGGAGGATGGATGGAGATCAGAGATGGAGCTATAGAAAAGAGGTGCAGACACCTGCCATAACATTGATTTCTCTTTGCTATCGAGGCAGGTGGTGACTCACCGCCGACTAGATGGGCCCCCGTAAGGGGCCCATCTAGTCGGCGGTGAAGAGAGGTGTACACCGCTTTCTGCGCAGTGGCTTGACAGCCGTTGCACCAACTCGCGACTTACGCAAATTTACACTTCCACCCCTGGAGCACATAGCTCTGACGACTCCTCTCTGGACGAGTCCTACGGGTCCCCTTGGGGTTCCACTCCGACCGACGAAGACACGCCGGAAGCGGGGACCCTGACCGACTCTCGGGAGCACTCGGGTCCGTGGGGTCGTTACTCCCCAACAGCTCGCCACAAGCTGCCCTGTGGCATTATTATTTATCATTATTTACGTAATTGCTAGATAAAGCGTAAAATCGTTTAAAATATTGAGGTCCTTCGGTTTTTTTTGTATCGGCTCAGAGCCCTGTTACCCGCTGCTTTATAATCAATACTAAACTAAATACTTACCTAGTCAAAATGGATTTTACGACAAGGGTCTTAAGCTAATTTTAAGTTTATTATTTCTTGTAAAATTGATATTTGTAAATAAATACATAAACACATCAAACTTTGTTTGTGTTGTATTTTAAAACAACATATCTTAATTTTTTTTTTATTTCAAATAAAAATAGGACGCTTTATGGTGTGTATTTCAAATAAGTGTGACTGTGAAAATTATATTCGTACTTAAATAAGTAATATTACGTCAATGTGACGTTTCGAATAAATATTTTATATTGATACGATATTCTCTGGCAACTTGTCCGACTCCATTATTTCTATTCCATTACAACCACAGTCATTGTACGAATTCGTGCACGTGCATATGTTTTATGTAAATTAGTTGCATTAGTGTGGCACTTTAAATGAGTGTTGTTGTTTTGTGTCGGTGTGGGTGTGTACGAATGCAAGGGAGTTTTGCATTTGTGTGCACTAATCGTATGTGTGCGTTACCTCGTCCCCTCCAAATATCAGCAGACTATTTTGTTAGAACAAATGCGGCGATACTTGTTCCAGGTAATAAATGTTGTAACTATTACTTTCGTTTAGTGTGCCTTTCAAAATATGCATTTTGAAGTTAGGAATTTCAAGTTTATGAATTAACCCCTCGTCTGCGGTTGCTAAGGATCAGTAAAAATAATTTTGAATTGATTTGATGATATGATTCACATAATGAAAACCCTAACTTAGTAAAACAATAAAAGTAAAATGAACACCAAACAAACAAACCGCACATCATCGCTTCCGGTGCAAAAATGCTCATAACTCACATCGTTCTGGTTTTTAGTAACATGGCACGAGAAGTACTTATGAAAACTGAAGCGACGTAAAGTATAGTTCAAATAGAATTGGCACATAATTATGGATCAAAAAAAATGATTTTCGAACCGTGTTAAAAAAACTGACTATCGCAATTTGATGACAAGACTTTGACGTTTAAATATTGGAAATGGTTTAGCCCTACAATGCATACTGGCCCATATATGTCACAACCAGAAGATAAGTGGGTGGCGACTAATATCAGGTAGCTAGCGACATCTGCTACGCGGCTTAAGTAACATTGCGAACCTGGTTACTACTATAGTCCATCGTGTTGCCGCTAGGTAGCGGTAAATCTCCACGGTATCGAGCGATCCATTGAATTTTGGCAGTCGGCGTTAGAAACAGTTTTGACAACATTCTAAGTGCAATTAAAAACAAAATAAGGCGTGAATTAGCAACAAAAAAATATTAGTGTGACCGCTAATCTGTGCAGAATTGCAAGGTAAGTTTTGATTTTTAATTTAGCAATGTTTTAATTCTTGTAAGCAATCATGTTTAAACGTTCCCGATATGGTACGCCATGCGTTTACATCCATATTAATGTTTCTAGGGAAGGGAGATGGAGATACTTTTGCACTTTTCAAGGGCTTTATGAAGTTACCCTAATCCTGTAGAAATTATTTTATGTTGTTTTATGATGCAGCTCCTTTATTCACAACCGTATTTTCAAGGCATAAAGTTCAAATTTGCACTTTTTTTGGTGTTGATTGTAATTTGTTTTAGTTATAACTATTATTGTATTGTGTTTTAGATGATACGGAAACCATTGCGTGATATGGATATCGAACATTATTTCGATACCTCCTACTTATACTGATACAGGTGCCATTTTTACCATTTTCGTTTTTTTGCATATTTGGGTTCAAAATACTTATTTCTACACTTCACTTCTTCACTTCATCAGCCTATCTCGGTCCACTGCTGGACGTAGGCCTCTCCTATTAACTATACTATGCGTATAGACGCATTAGGAGGTAAATGCCCATAATCGCCACGCTGGGCAAACGGATTGGCGATCGCAGTAATGTGTCCACTATGATGACGCTGCTGCCCATCATCAATCTTGTATCAAAGTATGGTCAGTGACACTTTTATTTCTACATGCTGTATAATTTTTGTGGCGAAATCGCCGCTAGCTTTTGAAATAAAATGGCGTATACTGAGATAACTAACATCTTTTTTTGGTTTTATACGCAGTACCTACACTTATCGCCGCGGGTGAAAGTTATCCCAGTATGCGCGAGCAACAGCCTAAAATCTACATATAAAAGTAGGCTCTATTGTTTAATATTTACCAATTTTGTTGCTATTTTATTAGTTTTTTTTAAAATTAAATGAATTATACGTAACTACAGGGCTGTTTTTTATATCATTAGCCATATTGCAATATGTGTTGGGTAAAGGCGTAAAAAAATATTTGGTATAACAAAAATAATCCATTTTTCATTATCCCATTTGTTATAGATTTTTTTAAATCCCATTATCTAACGAATGCTTGGTCACTATGATCACTTGCTTACTTTGCGTACTGCCCCACTATCTCATAACTGCCAAATCAGATTGGAAAGGGTGTTTGAGTTTGCAACTTTAATTAACCCGCATAAGGTAACTAATCCAATGCGTTATAACGTACGTAACAAGTTTCCTACGCGTGGTGGGGAATGGAGGTGGAGCTTAACTTGCAGGTAAATCCCACGAGACAGCACTATCAGTCTATCGCATACAGTACTAATAATGAGGGTATTTTGAGTTGCGCGCCGATCTGAGGGTAGTTTGACTCGAGCGCGTTCACGCAAACGCACTCCTTCTTTGTTTACAGAGTGCTGTACAAATGGCACATGGCATCTTGCGATCAGCCGAGCCAGCATAATTTGACCTCAAGAACGGAGTAACTTAAATGTTCCGTCATACAAACGCGTACTGGGTGCTTAGCCAAGTTGCCAATCGCTAGCGCTTAAACGTCAGTCATAAGCGAAAGGCAGCTAACTGTCTTTGTCGCACTAATATGCAAGAGTAACAGAGAGGGAAAACTACGATACGCTACCAAGCGCTAGCGATTGGCAACTTGGCTAAGCATCCTGGTTTACCTCAGATATCGATTCTAATGCAAGTTCATTCATATCTCTAAGCAAATTGAATTGTTGATGACGACGAGCAGGTACAGATAGGTATGCGCTTGGGCAGTTTTAATCAAGTAACAATCGTGTGTGCATGTAGTTAGGACATTTTATTCATTGTTTAGTGCCGATGGTGGGGTGAGTGACGTCGGCTGATCGGTGCTTGTGATGAACTCCTGATTGGCTAAGACTTGACTACTCAAACCTGCTACCCTTTTGTCTGCCATCGAATCGCACGGATTGAAACAAACTTGCCTAGCGACCACAAATTATGTTTTTGCCGGATAAAAAACGGGAAAAAAACAAAAAAAAAGTGTCACTTTTTTTTTCAAAAATGTTGTGTACTGGTGATCGCGAATGACATATCCAAATTTGGCTAACGACATAACAAACACCCTGTATACACTACCTACCTACTTAAATATAAAAACTAGTAGATTACTGCTTGCCAGCTAAGCTAATATAGATAGCTGAGTATTAGCTAAGCCGAATATGAATACGAATCAGGCCAGCCATTCTCATGCAGAGGTATTAGGTAAAGTGTGTTTTTCAAATTTGAAATAACATAGCAACACAAAACGGACGTTCTGTAATTTTCCCACGATGATATTTTTTTTCATAACCGTCTTATGTATTTCGAGTGTCCCGTGTTCAATAACAATATATTAGAAGTACATCAATCTAGAAGCCTAGACAGAGGGCTTGCCTGCTAACCGCCTTATATATATACTGAGAAGACCGAAACGGACAAAATATATTTATCGGAATGCGAAGTTAGGCGACGTTTATGAATAAGGGGGTAAGAAGATACCGACGGGTGCTCATAAGCATTACATATTCTTTGCGAGCCGATATGCCGATACAATATTGCCTTTGGTCCATGTTGAATAACAAGTGGATAATATGCGTATTTGCGTAACCATTTAAAATTGTTTTCCAATTCATATAATTATAATGTCTTTAATAATATCGTCTTCTCAAACCCACTACCAGCATGGGATGGACGAATGACACGTCGTTTATAATTTTAAGTTTGATAGCCCAGGCAGTAAAAAAAGTATAATTATCTGCTATTTATAGACATTGAATTTTGACATACTTACACTGAAATGAAAGAAGCCTACTTAGTAGTTTCAATATAATATTTATTTTATATTTGAGTCTAAGTCATTACTAAGTCGTTACGTCGTACTCTACGCACCTAAGAAGTAATGAAATATGGCATTGATGGGTAATAGATTCGATTATATTTATTTTGGAAAAGCAACGTTTATCTTGATGTTATTTCTTCAATTGTTATATTGTCTTTTGATGTAGTAAAACATGTCTTGAGAGTTTTAAATTTATACTATGTGTTTGTTTCAAGAATTTCTTCAAGTTACCACCATTAATCCGGTAGGACACTAAGAATAATACAAATTTTACCTATTTAAAAATTTTGTAACTCCTGACTGTCATGGAAAAACCTTGAAGGGCTGTGAAAAATGCCAAACAATTCTGTCTAAACAAGAATGAGAATTTTTTCCGGAAATTTCATATGTAACGCTGTAATTTGATTGTTTTAAAACGAAGATTCGATTTTATTTCATTTTAAACCCTTTTTATCAAAGTAACCTAAATGCATGACGTTCCACATGTGGCACGAGATTAAAATTTGATTTTTTGTAAAAAAGTATTGTTTTTTTTTTATTATTATTTTTCCCTATGTACCTACATCGATATTTATCACATAAATTATTTTCCCAAAAAAAATGCATACATTGTAGGGTTAATTAAAGCTATGTTTGTGCATTTTTTTATTTTCGACGATGGAAATCGAAAACAGGAAATTGATCGAAAACAGGAAATCCTTATTGGTCCGGAACTAAGATAGCCAAGTCGCTTAAACTTCCAAAAACCACTGTCTGCAGGCTTATAAAACGGTACAAAGAGACCTTATCTTTTGAAAGGAAGACTCAAACCAAACGTAGATCTGGTACCAAAGATAAGGACCTGGAGAAGAAAGTTGTAAGGTGAATGACCAAGTTTTGACGAAATATAACGGGTGCTTGTTGTTGGACGACGATACGTATGTAAAACTGGATTTTCGTCAACTACCGGGCACTAAATATTATATGGCCGATGCAAGAGGAAATGTTCCTGATAAATATAAGTTCATCAAACATGAAAAGTTCGCAAAAAAAATGATGATATGGCAGGGAATCTGTAGTTGCGGTCTCAAAACAAAAACCTTCATAACATCGTCAACTATGAATTCGAATATGTACATGAAAGAGTGTCTGCAGAATAAAGTTCTACCATTTATTAGAAACCACGATGGTCCTGTGAAATTTTGGCCCGATTTGGCCAGTTGCCACTACTCTACAGGTAGTCTTGTATTGCAAAAAACGAGGTAGATTACATACCCCAAGAGCTGAATCCCCCAAATTGCACAGAGTTTCGGCCAATCGAAAATTATTGGGCAATTATGAAAAAAAACTGAACAAGAACGGTATAGTTGTCAATAACATCGATTCATTGCGATCCACGTGGAACAACCAGACCAAGAAAGTGGACAAACGTATTGTTCAGAAGATGATGAAGTCGATCACAGCAAAAGTGCGATTTTTTTACATAATAAAGAAAAATGAATATTGTTAGCTATGACGTAATGTAATTTTATAATTCTCTTAAATTTGTGCCAAAATAACTTTGTTTTGTTTACAACTCAAAAATTACAAGGCATTCATTTTGTACCAATTCTATATGAACTACCTATACTTTAAATGACACAGTGACTAGTGTTGGTAAAGAGTCCAATTTTCAGATCGTCCCATTTTTACGAGACTATCAAGTTAAAGACTAAAGCGTCTTTTAAGTTGTGATTATATATTCTGTGTCGTGAGTGGGGACTCCTTTGGGCTTGCGAAATTCCCGTATATAAAGGCCAGGTCAGTCCTAAGATGAACACTCACTTATGTAATATTGGTCCAAATTTATGAAATGATACAATGTCATACATTACAAAGTCTGTAAAGGTTCAGAATAACCTCATGAAATACATACCTAACAAGAAGCTTAGTTCGTTAAATTTTCATTTAAAGCCAACATAACGACAATCCTGTGCAGATTTTTATCACAATGTTGTATTGATTTCTTACTTAAGTTAAATTATATAAATAAATCTGATTACAAAATATAGCTTTAGAAATTGGCGTTGGTAAACTAGGTATTTTTTCTTTGGTATAATTATGACATCTAATATTTAAATTTATAGCTCTAGAGAGTCTTGTTGAAGAACTTGAGTCTCCGTAACATTGTGCATTGTAAAAGAATTCATTAGGTAACTACATGACTGTAGTTTCTAAAACTGACTCGAGCCAAATCAAATCAAACGATTATTCTAGTAGGAATAGTACAAGTAAAGTAGTAGCAAGTAATTAGAGAGGACTCCAACGAGTCGAGTCTTTAACTCTTTACCAACACTAGTAGCGACGTGAACATGTTTTATTTGTTTATTTTAATATAGAGACGCAAGTCGCTAAACACAGAGGCCAATATTACAGAATAATCTTGTAGGTAAGTCGTTAAGGTATAATATTAACTAATGTGTGATAATATTCCCTAACATAGATAAATCGATTTTTTATATAATACATCCGTCAATTCTTTTCGAAATCCGGTCGCAAGAATAATAAGTATGTAAATACGTTTAATAATAAGTGCTAAAAAAGTTTATAATATTTGCTTTACTGATACCTAGAAATACTAAGGGCCAGTTTCACCAGCTTCGAATACATAATTTTATTATTATTTATACGAGTAATACGTTGAATAAATGCTGACTTGGTATAAAATCATTAACAAACTTAGTAGGTAATATTCGACGTACCACAGGGACCGTGGGAATCACAGAGCGCGCATGTTGAGCTAGTCTCTCAGCAGATTCATGAATAATTTGTTGTTCTTGGATCAGCATATCCTGTTGTGAATTACAATAGTTTTGCTAATATACTACACAGACTATGTAACTATTTAGCACTAGATATCGATATCGCGATGTTGTTACTAAGTTAGAAGATGATTGCAAATAATTAATATTATTATGCTACTATTAGTTAAATCATTATTAATCTGCTGATTTGCGAGCCATTTTGGAAAACTGGGTAGATATTATGCACTCGTATTAAGATTAAGCTTATACATAGGTACCTTTTTCTTTACGCCGGTGTCTTTCTTATGACCCGTCATACTTAAAACCCATAATAAGACCCGTAATGTTTAGTATAATTAGTAATAATGAATTTTGCTCTTTACTGGTGTTTTGATTTCCAATAAAATATGCACAGTTAATATACAAGCAAAGCATAAGATTATACATTACCAAATAATTTAAATTAAATCTACGGAATTGTGTAGCCATACAATATTTAAAAACCGCAAGGAATTCACTGAACTAAAAAAAAGCCTTTCATTCTCCCATTACTGGGCAAAAGCCTCCTCTCTCGTTTTCCATTCGGTCCTTTAGTTGGCAAGTTCCCGTCACTCTTTGCAGAATGCGTCCAAGTCGTCCCGCCATCCTCTTTTTGATCTGAATCCGCTCCGTTGGCCATTGTGTGGGGTTGACTCAGTGAGTGATTTAGCCCACCTCTCCGGGTGCATACGGCAGACATGTCCGTCATATCCGGTCAGTTCTTTGAACACCTAATATGCTAGGCTCCATCGCTCGCTGGCAAATCTTTAGTTGTAACTTTTGGGCCTCAATTAATGACTGTGTCTGAGCGCCTTAGATTAAGATGGGCAGGATGCACATATCCAGAAGTTTACGCTTGAGGCAAAGAGGAAGGTTTCTCTTCAACAGCGACTTCATGGACCAGAAGCTCTTCCAGGCATTAGAGATCTGTCTGTCGATTCCCGAAGACTGCCTGTTTTCGATGGAAGTTATATGGCCCAGGCGGATATAAAAATATGTTTATAAAATAAACCTTACTTAAAGTAAAAGTCGCTTTGCATTGCCTAGTGCTCCGATACACCCAAGGAAGGACAACTGCAGCTTAGCCTGATAATACCTACGTAAAATTGACAAAAACAGGGTTTCGTCGGGGTTTCTTCCTTCAGACCAGTTGTATTTTTATTTCAAATATGATTTGAGATAGGATAAGACAAAATCGGTATGTTTTCCTTTTTTCGTTCGTAAACTAAATATTTGTTTTATAAGGTCTGAAAACTTCTTTAAAATACACTACCTGCCTGTGTTTTGATCACCTAAGCAACAATATCTGTTCGAAGCAACAATATCTGTTCTTTTAGTTACGGAAATAAAATGTCTTCGTGGTAGGTATTCCGATTAACCCTTCAATAAACACGAGTTCAAAATGAAAACAAATTTTCCCGACTTTTTACACCCCATATCGAGTTCAACGCTCACAGTGCTTTGCTAATTTTAAATTGTCTTTTACTGTTAATTTCCTATTTTTCTAGAATTTCAGTACCATTAGTTATGAGTGCAGCGGAAAACAATAAATAATTGGGTACCGTGAGCGTTATGTTGCACGAGCCAGTGTCTCGTTATAAAGGTTGCTGAAATCATGTACAGAACAATTAACAAAAGAAAGCGAATACTGATGTGCGTAGGTACCTTGAAGGAACACAATACATACCATTCTCAGGGTTTAGTTCTTTTCAACCAGTCACATGTGCAAATTAGTCGAGTCATTACACTGATACATTACAATGATTTCACCATACGAATCAAAATCACGCGATGTTTTGAAGAAGTATCTACTGGAATACTTTGTCATGCATGTCGTACACAATCTTATTAGCCGTTAGAGATAACCGAATTAAAAATACGGATTCTCCTGAATGTTTGTAATGGTAATAAAACTTATTGATTATTTTTTTGTGGTATGCATTGCCTTTTTTTATCGGGTTTTATGTTCAAAACTGGACTAAATTCAATCTAACTAACCTAACCTATATCTAAGATTGGCCCTAGTGGTATTGTACCGAGGATGCTGGCGACGTTTCCTCGCTGTATTGCAATACTGATGCGTTGTGCGAGGAAGTCGCCAACTCTTTGGTCTTTAGTTACGTCAACTAAATTAAAATTGCATTGCCTTATACTATGCACATACAATGTGTTACCATGACCCAGGCTTACAAAATGGGTATTAGAAAATATCGTTTTCAAGTATTAAGTGTTAATACATATTTAAATTAACAGTAAAATTAATTTTATTTCCTTCGAACGATCATTGTAACGCTTGTGCTGCTTAGTTGGCAAACGCTGTGAGTGGTTGCGGATTGTCATTGTCAAACCCTAATTAACGATTCATGTTGAAGTACATTGCTTCTCACTTTTATCAGAAAATTAATTACGTTTAATATTAGGATTTTTAATCAAATAATGCTCACGGTTTGGGTAAAAATCTGCATCTCAATCTTCGGTTTCAATAAAAGCCTGCATCATGTTAACACACGGTATTTATTATCACAGTACGAGTATTCAATATTTTAATGGTTGAATATATTATACGTTTTACAGCAATAAGTCGCCATTCCAGCCAACTTTAGGCCAACTCCCTAATGTGGTCGCGTTCTCAAATTGCGAGATCCCGTGTTTGGTTGCAGTTAGCCGCTTGGCCTTATGCCAGTCCTTCTCTACGTTTCCTTGCATTCCTGCGGCAAACATAAATCAACAGCTCGTTTCAAGTATTAATACTCAGTCAGCCGATTTAAAAGCATTGAAGTTATTTATTTCACCCCCAACTTGCCATTAACTTTAATATAAATTATAGATCTTCATATTAGGCATATCGCGGTTATTAAGTTGAATTTCAAAGTCAAAGAGCTAGTTAACCCATGTTTTAATTAATAAAAACAAAATAAATACCAATAAAAGCAATAACAATAATGGAATATCAAATTCTTATTGGACATTTAACTCAATTTAACTATTTAATAGGTGATATAATTTAATAGGTGATGGGGTGTTGGTGCTCGGAAGCAAAAGCGTTCTTTAAAGATGTGGGACGTCGTTTGCGGGACAGAGGCCTCGACCCTCGCTCCGGGTCGTTTCTGGTGCAAAGGTTATCCATGGCGGTTCAGCGCGGCAATGCTGCGAGTGTTATGGGTACCTTTGCGCCGGGAGTGACGCGGGGCGGGTTGTTCGATTAGTTTAGTGTTGATTTAGTATTGTACTTATACCATTAATTTTTTTTTTATTATAATTATTGTTTCGATGTTTTCATTTTGATATGTTTAGATGTAGTTAATTTAATGAAATTGTAATTGATCTATAAATTATGTTATATTGAATAAAATTTTGTACCAGTCATTTAACTATTTAATTCAATGTTTTCATTGGCTTTATGGATAAGAAAAGCACTGAAATATTTAGTTTTTCCCTTTTTTGAATTTCGGGTACCTACTGCTTTAACGCGTGGTCTGTGAAGAGATCGCATTAGAGCATTTTTCTGTTTGTAGAATACTTACTATACTTGTTGTTGGCACGCGTGTATCAATAAATAGCATATTACTACAGAAGTAAGAGGATGCAGGCTAAGTGTTTAGATGTATTCAAGATAGAAATACGCAGCCTGTTTGTATTGTGCTTTTCTCTGTGGTGCTGAAATAAAAAAAAATAGGTATTTACTAATCAGTTTCATGTGTATTGAAAGGCTTACACTTTTTACAATACAGCAAAAATCTAATTTTGCCTGTAACTTTTTATCGAATGCTGTTTCAGGCAACTTTTACCGGCAACATTTGCATTATTAGTTCCGTATTTTTGTTTCTGTTTGACCAAGGCCAAGGCAGGCCATTAGGAAAAATAACATAGCTAGACTATAATTAAGAGTCTGTTATCATAATTTGACATATACAATTATTTTTAGTCGTAGAAACCGAACCTATGTACTTCCGGTATTTATTTGTAGTTCGTATAAAAATTGCATTGCAAGTGTGAGAAATATGTTTATTTCAGTACACTTGGTGTTTTTTTTACGCACTTGTGCGAGAATATGTTCATTTTTTGTCATTGTCAAACTTCGGAACGCCATTTGTACTGAAAAAGTCGTACGATACACGTGCGAAAAAGATATTCGTAGGTAAATCGTATGGATTTAAAACACTCCCTTCGGTTGTATTTTAATTTATCGCCACTCGTTACAAACTTCGTTTTTTTTTCAAGATTTCATACAAAATATGTTTTTTCCATGCACTCTAATCTACACAAACGAAACATAATTGAAAATATAACTTCGCATTTAAATGTGTCCTTGTTTAAGGAGACTTTATACGATTCAAAATTACCATTATATGGCATTTCTAATTAGGTATACTTTAAACATTTCAAGTCGCGTTTGGGTAATAGTACGGTCAAACCGTACATCATTTTACCCTAAACTCGCAAATCAAGTACCTAGTATCGCTGCATTTTTGGTATGTTATTTAGACACCATTAGGACACTATAAAACCACATTTTGCAAGCAAAAAAAAGTTGTGCTAGCTACGTAGTACGTAGAAAAACTGCGAAATTAACAATCATTTTTTAGTTTCTGATTTTTATTAAAAAAAACCTTACGTTTTTTGACATTATAGGTTAAAAAGCATTTAAAGATTAATAAATTTCCAACAAGTTGAGCTAATAAACATTACCGTAGGTCTTATAGTTTCAGAGATTCGGGACTTACAAAAGTACTCTTTTTTGTAAACTAGCTTTATTTTGAGTTTTGCTAACGTTTTCAGCTTAATATCGCCTCACCTAATTATGCTACGAAAAACACGCAATAATGGCCTTATAGCGCACCTAATATTCTTTAATTTAAGGGTAAAATCAGGCCAGTAAACCTTGTAAGTGAAAATAAAAACGTGAAATTCAAAAGGCAGGAGGCCCGCTATCTTAGTTTTTCATACAAATCGCAAGTCGTGTTGCAAAGCTGCAATTTTGGTATATTTATATAGACCCTATAGGGATATACGAAAATGCATATTGCAAGAAAAACAAAATAATAATTTCGGCATAGGAAGTAAAAAATAGAAAAAAATCGGACTTTTTTTAGCTTTGAACGTTTAACTAAAAAACTATTATCTTTTTGATACTAATTGCTATAAAACTTAGAAAGAATATTAAATTTGAAACGATTTGAGCTTTGTTGCATCACCGTAACTTATATATATATTGAGATACGACATTCCAAAAGTGCCCTTTAATCACAAAAGTTTAGGTTACGTTAATGTTATTCACTAAATATTGGCAAAACGTTCGCAGTAAGAAAAAAAAAGTAATTGTATAATAACTACATTAAATTAGAAACAAGTTGAGCCGATAACAATTACTGTACCTAAGTCCTATAGCTGGCGGTATACGAGGCTTCAAAACAGGCATTTTTTTTCTTAATTTAATGAAGGGCACTTTTTAAAATGTCGTATCGCAAAATCTATATAACTTACGGTAATGCAAGGTATCTCAAATCCTTTCAAATGTAATATTCTTTCTAAGTTTTGCAGCAATTTTTATCAAAAAGATAATAGTTTATTAATTAAACGTCAAAAACTAAGAGACGCCCAAAATTTTTTCAGTTTTTGACGTCCTATGCCGAAATTATTTTTTTGTTTTTCTTGTAATATGCATTTTCGTTTATCCCTATAGGGACTTTATAATATACCAAAATTGCAGCTTTGCAACATGACTTGCGATTGGTATGAAAAACTTAGATAGCGGGCCTCCTGTCTTTTGAATTTAGCGTTTTTATTTTCAATTACAAAGTTTACTGACCTGATTTTACCCTTAAAGAATATTAGGTGCGCTATAAGATCATCATTGCGTGTTTTTCGTAGCATAATAAGGTGAGGCAATATTAAGCTGAAAACGTTAGCAAAACTTAAATAAATAAGCTAGTTCACAAAAAAGCGTACTTTGGAAGTCTCGAATCTCTGAAACTATAAGACATACGGTAATGTTCATTAGCTCAACTTGTTGAAAATTTATTAATCTTTAAAAGCTTCTTAACATATATTGTCAAAAAACGTAAGGTTTTTTTAATAAAAATCAGAAACTAAAAAATGATTGTAAATTTCACAGTTTTTCACGTACTACGTAGCTAGCACAACTTTTTTTGCTTGCAAAATGTGGTTTTATAGTGTCCTATGGTGTCTAAACAACATACCAAAAATGCAGCTATACTGCATGCTTTGCGAGTTTAATGTAAAGTTTGACCGTACTATAATGTTTAAAACTTTGGAGATAAATATTTAGAAAGAACATAGAGATTGTTTTTAGGTAGTTTGGATTTCCTGCAAGAAAAACAATCTCTAAGATCTGGACAACTTTGGGCTGGCCCGGAACTTTAAATGGTTGAAAATTTAGAGGCTTCTGTCAAAACTTGGGAAATCACAGAAAACAATCATTTTGTTGTAATAATAATTTATTGAATCACACATAAAATGTAACATGACAGTATAAACCATATCGTTACATAGATTCATCATATTATAATATAACTAGCTTAAACTATGTACTTAATGCTAAAAACCATCCATACGTCTTTCTAACAATCTTACATTCAGTCATCAATTGCCCTATCCCTGTCGTAAACACGTCACAGTGTGGTGATGCTGCGAGTATGGAGTTGAGGAGTGCAGTAGCGCGAGGGATGAGGGAGTTGCGGTACAGGTTCGTGCGAGAGGCCGCAGTAACTAGAAGGGGTACTCTCAGTCGTTTGCTGCAGTAGTCGTTTGGTACGTTCTGTTTTAATATTTTCTCTAAAAGAGTAATGCTGTCTATTTTGTCCCTTAACACATGAATAACGAAATTAATCATAGATAGGTATCTGCGAAGTTCTATTGATTCGAATCCTAGTTGACCCTGAAGGAAGCGAGTTGGGTACATGAAGGGATAATAATGATGGTTCTTTTTGTACAAGTGTCTCAAGAACTTTTTTTGGACTTGCTCCAGCATAAGTGTATACTTACTCTCATGGGGAGCCCACACTACTACGTTGGTTTCGAGAATGCTTCGCACCAGAGCCGTATAGAGTGTGCGCGTTGCCTCAGTGGTAAGCGGGATAGAATTGCGTATTACGAAGCCTAGTCTTTGGTATGCACTTTTTGTTACATTTCGGATATGGGGTCGAAAAGTAAGGCAGGGATCAAAGGTAACTCCGAGATCACGAACCTCGGTCACTCGCGCCACCGTCTCCCCGGCTATGTTATATCCATAGTGCAAGGGCGACGGTGAACGAGAGAAAGTCATGATCTCGCATTTACCTTTGTTAAACAGAAGTTTATTTTCCTCGCTCCACTTGTTCACCGCGTCGATGTCCCTTTGTAGAGATTGGCAGTCGAGGGTAGAGCGTACAGGCATAACGAGTTTTACATCGTCGGCGAACAGTAAAGGAGTTGAATTGTGTATAACCTCAGGGAGGTCGTTTATTAGAACCAAAAATAGGAATGGCCCCAGGTTGGATCCTTGACTTATTCCAGAACGTGTATGGTACGGCTTAGATAAGTATGGTCCATATTTTACGAACTGTTTCCTGTCCTTTAGGTAGTTTGCAAATAGTTTTAGAAGCCGTGGAACCATTCCCATTTTTCCTAACTTTTGCAACAGAATGTCGTTATCAACACGGTCAAAGGCCTTTTGGAAGTCCAGATATACAATGTCTACTTGTTTTCGTGCATCCATTTCCCTCGATATAACTTCCACTAGCTCGACCAAGTTTGTAGCTACCGACCTTTTGGACAAAAAAGCATGCTGGGTGCTAGTGAAGTAAGGCTGGCACTGTGGCAGAAGGTATTCGTGCAGGACCATTTCGAAGACCTTAGCCAAGGCAGATAGTATGGCAATAGGTCGATAGTTCTCTATTTTCAATTTAGAACCCTTTTTCGGTATTGGGGTAACTCGGGAGGTTTTCCAGGTGTCAGGGTATTCTCCAGTTGACAGTATTAAATTGAAAATGAAGACAATCGGCGTAATTAGGTGCTCGATGCAGCCCTTGATTATAAACGCTGGGATGTTATCAGGGCCAGCGGATGTGCTAGCCTTGAGGCGTTTAACCGCGCGACGCACCGAGCCACTACTGATTGCCCGGATATCGACAACCCGTTCGCCGGGGCAGGTCTCGGAGCTGGCCTGTTCGGGGTCGAGATTGGGTAAGTCAGGCAGAAAGACGGACTCAAAGTGAGATGCAAATGCAGCAGCAGCTTCGGTTCCCTGATACTCTGAGTCCCCGAGAGTGAATGCGGGTTCGATGCCGCCTCGACATCTGAGAGAGTTGACATACTGCCAAAATTGTTTCGGGTCTGTTGTTAGCTTTTGAGAAACATTATTAATATAGTTCTGATGGGCTATTTTAATATTGTTTTTGATCTTATATCGTAAGCTTTTGAATTGATTGTAAATATCCTCATTATTCGTTTGTTTCCATTTCTTATGTAAACGAGCTTTAGATGCGATGTCATGTATGATATCTTTTGTGTAATAGACAGGATATGTACGGGTACGGGTTGGCTTACGTATTTTTTTGGGGATGCAGTTATCAAAAATATTGTACAGTATACTATTAAAATGAAAGACTATGTCGTTAACAGTAACAAGTTTGTAAATACTATTCCAGTCGTAATCTCGTATAAGACAGTACAGACGGTAGAAATCGGCCTTGGGAAAGTTCCAGTCTCTAGTTGTGTCAATGTTAGAAGGAGATGCAAATGTTACCGTGTTAGAGAAATTGTATTGCGCTTTGATAACAAGCGGCGGGTGGTGCGGGTCGACGTTGACAAGCTCCTCGTCCGGCGTCGCGCGGCGCACGCGCACGGCGCTCTCCATCTCCGCGCTCGTCAGCACCACATCAAGCATTCTATCATTCATATTAGTCACACAGTTATAATCGCATAAGTTGCACAGTGATAAAAAACAATGGTATAAGTTACAAACATAGGCGCTTGCGCTGTACATGTTTAAGTCCCCTAAGATGAGCAATCTAGAATTAATATTGTTTTCACAGAAACGTTCTATACAATTAAACCAATCTATGTACACATCGTCGCACGCTCGTGGAGGGATATACACAACACAGACGTAAAAGCATTGTCCGTTGACTTTAAACTTCGCCCAGAGGTCTTCGCCGTTAAGAGTCTCATATTGTGGTAGGCGATCGAGGCAGACGGGCGGGCGGGCCGCCAGGAGCACCCCGCCGCCCGTGCGCCCCCTGCCGCGATCTCGTCGAAGTATCGTCCAATCACCACAACATAGTTCGGCGTCCGTTACAGAATTGTCCAGGTTGGTTTCAGTTGCCGTTACTAATGACAGGTTTTCGGAAAGCATTAAATTGGTCCTCCAGTCGAGCAGTTTTGATTTAAGCCATCTTACATTTTGATAGTACAGATTGATATCATAGGTTTTAGTTTTCTTTGGTATTTTGTTTCGAATTACTGGTTCTTTCCAATCGAAATAACCACTTATCGACAGAAAAACCTGTAGGCCAGAGCTTTGGGTCTGTAAATAATTCCAATAATTCTGTTGGTACTCCCACTTTAAAAGAAGCATATTCATGTGGGCGTTTCGGTATGATTTTAGTGACTTGATATAAGTTGGAGCTGTTCTTGCGGTTCATATATTCGAAAACGTTTTCCTCGGTTGTTGTAGGTCTCGCTCCCCAGATATGTAAATAAGACAGTCTATTGACGGCCTCAAGTACGTCACTAACTTCACCATTTCCACGAATAATGTTTCTATTTTGCCTGTGTTTTCGTTTATTTGTTACCAGAATAAACTCATGCTTGCTTTTTTCCGAAACGCTATTTATATTCTGATTGCTTACGGAAGGAATAGCTGGAGCCCCTTTTGAGTTATTTCTTTCTGTAACTGGACAGGTAGTTGACGCCTTTATATTAGTCGAGCTCTTGTCAATGGATGGTTTTTTGACTTGCGTTTGGGTCGCGATCGCTTTCAGACCCAGAGGCTTGGGCACGGGGGCCTGAGTGTGGCGTTGCGCGACTGTCGAATTGTTAACGGTGGGTTGGAGGGGAGGTTCGGTTAAGCACGGGGGTAATAAGGCCTTGCTTTCGATATTGCTATTTAATAAGTGTTCTGTTGCTTTAATAACTTGCTCTGTCGATTGCTCTATATTACAGACTTGATTTCTTGAAATCTCTAGGTTTTCGGCACACCTCACAAGACTATTGTAATGCAAAGAATCATGAGAGTTTGTGGTGTTAGTGAGGCCTTCCACTGATTCTAACAACTTATCAATGTCATTTTTTAAATGGTCGTATTTGGCATTAATGTCGCTTAACGATGTACACAGGGGTTGAATTTGTTGTGTTATGTCGCGAGTGATGGAGATACGAAAAGTTTCAAATCGCTCGTCGAGCATTTTTCCGAAATCGTCGATTGTAAGCATGCACACGGCCGCCGGTCTGTTTGGTGGGGTAATAAAGTTGGCTGGTGAGGACCATCCAGATTTATTTGCCGGAGTAGAGATGTCAGAAGGGGTAAGTAATCCAGGTTTGTTGGGTGTGATAGTTATATCGTTTATCGTGTTAGCAGTAATCTCTGCACTGGAATCTAACTGATTCAAAATGCCAGAATTGGGAGATTCAGATTCTTCTGATATTGTAACTGTTTTTGTAGATATAGGTGTGCTCGAGTGCTGCGGTTCATTTGTTGTAAATTGAAGACCAAACATAATTCATCAAATTTTAATCGGTAACCTTCACAATAGGTAATGATGTAAATTTATACACAAGAGATAAAATTTAGTGAGATGAACGTAATTAAAAAAAGAAATAAATAGAATATAATAATATACACGGGAACCTTCAAAATGTCTATGGGCTTTAGAGACGTAGGAGATACGCGCACGGCGCATACGTTCCCCCTGATGAAGGGGGAAAAGTCTGAATATCACAGATTAGCTATAGTCATTCGCATGTCGCGAAACTAATAGTCAAACACTAGTGCAACCCTGTACCGCAAGTATAATCATTTTGGTGTATATTTCGTCAGAAATCTTGTTTATTTCAGGTTATTCCTGAACTGAGCGCTATAGTACAGGGAGTCCGACGGCAGATTTCAAATTTTAACTTAAAATAAAAAAATAACGGCTTTAGCTAGAAACTTTATTAATATCTCAAAACATAGATAACAAATGCGGATTTAGTTATTTAAAAATAATATTGTCTAAATATCGTCCTTCTACACGTGCACACTCCTCGAAACGGAGCCTCGTGTTTTGTATCACTCGCCGCAGCATATCCTGCGAAATGTTGCTGATTTCACTAATGATATTTTTTTTTAAATCACCTTTAGACCATGGGTTATTATTATAAACTCTGCTTTTGAGATACCCCCATAGGAAAAAATCCGTGGGGGTGAAATCAGGCGATCTTGGCAGCCATGGGATGTCTCCAAAGCGGCTTATTAATTTTCTGAGGAAATACGCGCGAAGAACATTCATTGACACTGTGGCCGTGTGGGGTGTAGCACCATCCTGCTGAAACCACGTGTGTGACGAATAAGATGGATGTTCTTGCAAATTAGGCAAAAAGTAATCCACTATCATCTGTCTATAGTTGTCACTATTCACATTAACTGCCTGACCCCTTGAAATTTCAAAAAATTTCGATTTTCTTGCAAACTCCGTTGAACACTCAAGATGTTTAATGGCGTCCCTGTGTGTCGGTTTGGGCCTGATTTCGGGATGTTTTGTGCTGAAGAAGTTTTTCGAAACTTTTGCACCCATAATCGATCAAATTTACACTCGGCCCGTTACTTACACGACGAATATTGAAATGTAAACAAAATTGTCGGCGTCCATAACTAACTAATCATTAGCTTGAAAAAACGCTTCAATTGCATAAAAACGGTGGTGTTCTGACCATTGAGACATGTTGAAAACAAAATCCGCAATATTCAGTAATGTATTCCCGCCAAATGTCAAAATCAAAGTTTTTTTTTTAATTTTTTATTTGAATTTCAAAACAGAAATCTGCCACCGGACACCCTGTATAAGAAATAGGTATTTTTGTTGGAGGGGCATATAATAAGGAATTTATTTGTGATATAATATCATTAACTTCCTTTCTTTATTTGGGTATGGCATGGACTAAAACAACTTGGTATTTATATTGCCATGTCATGGTTCTATAGATCTTAACTTTCTATCTGTCGCGCCCTTTCCATCCTTTTTTCACTTTCCAGTTTCCAGTTTAAAATAATGAATAAGGGACATAAAATACTCGCACAAAAATTGTATTTTTTTTTCACTTCTAATAAAATTACAACAATAATAAACAGTAATAGAACATAAAACAAAAACGATTTCACTGAGATTATATTATGGAATACGCACGAATCTAATAAGAAATCCATAAAAAAGTCGTAAAAACAAACGAAATTACTTGGCAATAAAAATACGTTTAGGTGCCTGACTTTCGAGGCTAAAGTGAGACATTCTCTAAAATCTTTTTTTGTTTCAGGTATTCGATGAACATTCCCAGGGGTTTAACATAGGTGCTGCTGAATCACTAACTTGCCTCGAATCCCTCATATATGGTATATGGTGATACTGACAATTCATCGCGTTTGACAAGATTCATGTGGACGTAACCGACATAACGACCGTGACTGCATAATGACCGTGTGGTGACGGCAGTAAGAATACATTTGTCACCACCCCAACTCTTCCCGCGGGTGTCGTAAGAGTCGACTAAGGGATTAAAGTATCACTGACCATACTTTGATACAAGATTGATGATGGGCAGCAGCGTCATCATAGTGGACACATTACTGCGATCGCCAATCCGTTTGCCCAGCGTGGCGATTATGGGCATTTACCTCCTAATGCGTCTATACGCATAGTATAGTTAATAGGAGAGGCCTACGTCCAGCAGTGGACCGAGATAGGCTGATGAAGTGAAACGACATAAGTTATATGTATTGATTACACAACCCCAATGATTTACTATTACAACACCATAAATAAGTAATAACGAATCATAACACAGATCAATTTAGAAGCCGTAGAAGCGTATAGTAGTGTATAGTGGTGGTGGAATCAGAGTACAGCGATACTAAGGTTAGGACTATACCTTAAAGAAACGCCAGGGCGGCGCAACCAGTCACCGCCACCAATAAATAAATTGTTCTATGAACCGTATCTCACCAGAGGCCCTACCATGAATTCCGAAATCCGCAAATTTCGAGGATTCGTTCACAAATCCTCGAAATTGGCGGACAACGGAGTTCGCGTTAGTAGGCCTGAATGCTTAGCCAAGTTGCCAATCGCTAACGCTTAGTAGCGTATCGTAGTTTTCCCTTTCTGTCACTTAATCATATTGCTTGCGACAAAGACAGTTATGTAAGTGCCTTTCGTTTACGATTGATAATTAAGCGTTAGCGATTGGTAACTTGTCTAAGCACCCTTTATAATCGATGTACAAATACGTTACCTCACAAGAAGTAAAAAAAAGGTTTTCTTCTGAGGTCTCCGTCTATTATGTAAACAAACTCTGTTCTTTTTTGGGCGATCGGCTAAGTAAGGATGAACCCACCATCGTTTATTCTGTGGTCTAAGACTTTCGGATAGTAAGTTGTTCTAAATTGATATAACCCCTTATTTCATTTTTATTTTGAAATCACACAAACGTATGTATTTTTACAAAGAGACAAAAAAGTAATTGGGTTATTTCTATACCATCAAAAGTTTTTTTATTAGTTAGCGCAAATTGCTTGTTGTGTCACTTAAAATGGGATAGGTTAGCACCTATAAAAGGTACTATGACTACTTCTGAAAATGTGTATAATTTCCAAATAAATCCACTAGTACTTTGCTAAGTAAATACTTTGCTTCCCAAAACCTCACTGCCAACGGGAATGCACTTATTTTTATATTGAATAGATGAGCACACAATTTTATGCAGTAGATCATATTTAGAGTGTAATGACTTAATATACGACAATTGTTTCTGTATGAAAAGCGAATATTAATATAAATGTAAAATATCATGAGAAAGTTGTCAAGAAGTCTAATCAATACACATGTAATTTTTTTTCATAAGTTTACAAAAAAATTTTTGGTATATTTTGTAATAGTACGGTCAAATCGTACATAATTTTACCCTAAACTCGCAAATCAAGTCGTATCGCTGCATTTTTGGTATGTTGTTTAGACACCATTAGGACACTATAAAACCATATTTTGCAAGCAAAAAAAAGTTGTGCTAGCTGGGTAGTACGTGAAAAACTGCGAAATTTACGGCAATTTTTTAGTTTCTGATTTTTATTTAAAAAACCGTTTTTTGATATCAAACGTAAATAAACGTTTAAAGACTAATAAATTTCCAACAAGTTGAGCTAACATGCATTATCGTAGGTCTTATAGTTTCAGAGATTCGAGACTTTAAAAAGTACCCCTTTTTGTAAACTAGATAAAATTTTGTGTTTTGCTAACGTTTTCGACTTAATATCGCCTCACCTAATTATGGTACGAAAAACATGCAATAATGACCTTATAGCGCACTTAATATTCTTTAATTTAAGGGTAAAATTAGGTCAGTGAACTTTGTAGTTGAAAGTATAAACTCGAAATTTCAAAGGCAGAAGGCCCGCTATCTAAGTTTTTCACACAAATCGCAAGTCGAGTTGCAAAGCTGCAATTTTGGTATATTATAAAGGCCTTATAGATATATACGAAAATTCATATTAAAAGAAAAACAAAAAAATAATTTGGGCATAGGACGTAAAAAACGGTAAAAAAATTCGCACTTTTTTTAGTTTTAGACGTTTAACTAAAAATCTATTATCTTTTTGATACTGATTGCTTATTAAAACTAAGAAAGAACATTAAATTTGAAAGGATTGGAGCTACGTTGCATCACCGTAAGTTATATATACTTTGAGATACGACATTTCATAAAGTGCCCTTTTATCAAAACATAAACAAATTTTAGGTTACGTTAAAGCTATTCACTAAATATTGGCAAAATGTTTGCGCTAAGAAAAAAAAAGTAATTGTAGATAATAACTACATAAAATTTGGAACAAATTGAGCCGATAACAATCACTGTAAGTCTTATAGTTGGGGGTACACGAGGCTTCAAAACATGCATTTATTTTCTTAACTTAATGAAGGGCACATTTTGAAATGTCGTATCTCTAAATCTATATAATTTAGGGTAATGCAAGGTAGCTCAAATCCTTTGAAAATTAATATTCTTTCATAGTTTTATAGCAATTAGTTTCAAAAAGTTTTAGTTTTTTAGTTAAACGTCAAAAACTAAAAAAAGTCCGATTTTTTTTCAGTTGTTTACGTCCTATACCTAAATCCTTTTTTTCTTCTTCTTGTAATATGCATTTTCGTACATCCCTATAGAGCCTATATAATATACAAAAATTGCAGCTTTGCAACACGACTTGCCATTTGTATGAAAAACTTAGAAAGCGGACCTCCTGCTTTTTGAATTTCGCGTTTTTAGTTTCAATTACAAAGTTTACTGACCTGATTTTACCCTTAAATGAAAGAATATTAATTGCGTTATAAGATAATTATTTCATGTTTTTCGTAGCATAATTAGGTAAGGCGATATTAAACCAAAAACGTTAGCAAAACTCAACATTTTATCTAGTTTACTAAACAGGGTACTATTTGAAGTCTTGAATCTCTGAAACTATAAGACCTACGGTAATGCATTTTATTTCATCTTGTTACAAATTCATTTATCTTTAAACGTTACCTGATACATATTGTCATAAAACGTAAGGGTTTTTTTATAAAAATCACAAACTAAAAATAGACAGTAAATTTCACAGTTTTTCACGTATAACGCAGCTAGCACAACTTTTTTTTGCTTGCTAAATGTGGTTTTATACTGCCCTATGGTGTCTAAATAACATACCAAAAATGCAGCTTTACTACATGTTTTGCGAGTTTAATGTACGATTTGACCGTACTATAAAGTTTACCTAGATTTGTTTCCTTAAAATATCAAATAAAGAGTAATATACACGGTGCTCGCGAGCATTGCGAAAAATTTTAAATGCCTACGCATTCTAGACATCAAAATAAACAAAAAATATTAGGAGACCTAATGTCAAATTCCACAAAAATATTTTCTTTTTTTTAGACCTTTTTAATACTTTTTAACATTTCCAATACTTTTCATCATAACAACGATTTGTTAAAATTAATTTTTTAAATGATTTTTTTAAGGACAGGTGTTTTCGTCAAGTCCATTCTTATTTTTTGATTGTCAGGCAAAAGGTGTGGTAATATTAGAACACATTGTGGTAGCATTGTAATCAAAATTAATTTTTATGACGAGTTACGTCGAAAAACTTTTTTCAAAAAAGGGTAATTATCTCTGGAACCAAGCTGAATCCAGGAAATTTTATATAACATTAAAACTCTAAATATGCTCAGGAATTCAGCATTAAAATCTTTCGAAATGCTTTCGAGCACCGGATATACACCCTTTTCGTATGGATCAAGTTGGATCTATTATAATTTATAATTTCGTTCCACCCTGCTATGTAATCACGACGGTATACTGTTTTATTAGAGCTCAGAACTATTCCGAACTATTTAGTCTCGATCTCAATTAGTTCGGATATTCGAATATTCTAGTGCAATTTAAACAATACCACAGAAGCACGGAGTAGAGGTTGATTCGAATACATATCTATTCTTTAGAAAGACGTACACTTTCACTGTGGATTTTAGTATCCACGATAGCAAGCTTGCTGGGAATCAATTATTGAAAGTAATTTAATTTTCTTGCCCGTGGAACTAGGTCAATTTGTGCAAGATTATTCCATGATATTTTATTTTTTTAAATAGCCTCTATTGTGTCTCACTGCTGGGCAAAGGCCTTACATTTCCAAATTTCCCGATTTAGGGCTATTTCTGGCCAGTTGTTGGAAAATGCATCCAGGTCATCCCGCCATCTCTTCTTGGGCCGACCAATACGCCGTTTCCGCTGCCGTATCCACTCCGTGGCTACTTTTGCCCACCTCTGTGGATGCATTTGGCGAACGTGGCCAGCCCAGTCCCATTTCAGCCTGGCGGTTTTTACTCCTACGTCAACAATGCGAGTTTTGGAACGCAAGGTAGTGTTACGGATCCGGTCAATCCGTTTCACTCCAAGAATGCTGCGCTCCATGGCTCTTTGGCAGACCTTCAGCTTGACCTTTTGTAACTGAGTAAGTGACCAGGTTTGGGCTCCGTAAGTCAGAACTGTTTGAGGGAAAGACAGCCAAAGACAGGATAAAGAAGTCGAAAGACGGATCCAAACAATTGGTCTCTTAAAGACCTAATGAAGGAAGACTTGCCTATATGATATTTATTATTATTTATATGTATTAACTGAATGTTATAACAAGTATTGACAATAGCACGAAGTTAATTGAGCTCTATAAGTGCTTCAATTTAGTAAATACAGTGTGTAAATCTAATACGGGCGATCAATTAAACCAGGCATGGGATTCACAAGGTTTTTTTAAAGTTACTCTTAATTTAGACCCCACAGAATTTTTTTAAGATTATCGGAGCAGCAATGTAGGTACGAACATTTGTAATTGTTGATTTGGCAGTTATGTCATCTGCTTTTGAAATTAGCTGTCAGCGAGTGCTTAACTCGCGTATGTTGCTTTACATTGCGCGCCGAATTATTTTGTATGGAAAATTTTGTTGCTCTGATTTTAAGTAAAAGTTATTTGAGTGTACTTATTATGTCGTAAACTAACACCCCTTAAGAGCTTCACCCGTATTAGACTTACACCCTGTATACCCGTACGGGGGTAGGTTGTGAGATCTGATAGGTATCTTATTTTGTGACACTATGTCGCTACGAGATAGATTTTAAATATTTTACTATCTATGAATAAAAGAGGGACGGGTAGGTACTCAGTCTATCTCGCGGCGACATATTGTCGCAGTAATCCTGTGCTAAGCCTTTAGTTACCTTTGTGATATTATTAGAAATTATTCCTGATAAATGAGCTATGGCGCTTTTCTCTGCCACGGCCATGCCAGGCACAGATCCAGGATTTCGTCCGGGGAGCATTGACGAATGATATTACTGTACTTTCTTTACACTGAATTCGATTTTTTAATTCCTTAAAAAACAGCACCTAGGTATACCTAGTTCCAGTGCAACTTACACCATTTTAAGGTCATTTCAATGCCGCTTCACGCGGTGTAAGCTTGTTTTAAAGAAGTTATTAGATATTTTTATCATTTTGTTTTACTTAAACGTGTCGAGCTTAACTCCAATAACCATGATAGCGGTTTTTAAGACAGTTTTCCCATGACATGCTATTAACATGATTCGCTCATAAAACTATTTAATTTTATCGTCACTAGTAAATTAAGATATTTTTCTCAAACTTGCTACGGAATGTTGATGTTACTTACTTTAAATTAAACCCGGAAATACTATGTATCCGGTGTCATATGCTAAGATGATATGTAAAGAGATTCCATGTATTTATTTCACACCTAGGACTGCAAACAAACTGTCTTTTGTGTTGTTACGTCAAATTGTGACACTATGTCTTGACATTCAGCTACAGAAAAAAAAATAACCTATGAACTAATGTCTATACCACCAGTTAAAAGGATACCTCAAACAGATTAAAAAAAAAGTTAGGCGAGAATATTTTTTTTAATGTTGTACGATACTGTACGTTTGGTTTATTTACAAATCAAATAGTATGGTTCGGCGAAATCAGTTCGTTTTATTTCATGGCAAGTTTGAGAAAAGCACTATACAAATCTCGGCGAGAAACAGGGTTACAGGCCGCGTATTCCTATCTGGCCTCAGTTCCTTCGGCCAGATACATCTACTTGGCCTGTAACCCTTCGTTTCCCGTCCTCTATAATAATGTACTATTTATTTATTTTCAAGTAAAAATATGTTATACGCTTTAGCTTAATCCTAAATGAGTAGGCATCGAATATTATCGTAAATTCTAAAATTGGTAATGAAACCAATCCAATTGGTAATGGAAAATAAAAACAATCTTTCAATAATTCATAATGTTCTGGAATTATAATACGAAATTTGTATAATGAAATAAATTATAAAACCCTGGTAATGCCTTCAAACATTTTCATACAAAATATGCTTTAATGTGTAAAATTTTCCATACCATGTAACATTTCATACAAAACAACTATGTATTTGTAAAAAATAATAAAACTATTCCCGTTGTACATGCATACATTTATAAACGCATTATCCCTCAAAATAGTGAAAGTAAGTTTCATTTAAATCGCATGAATAGAACCAGTATGCTTACACCGTGATTGGTATGTCACTTTGTCGCCGCGAGATAGAAACTATATAAAGAAAACTGGGATATATAGATTATCTCGCCTGATACCGACATAGGTATTGTCGCACTAATCCTGTGCTAAGCCTACAGAGCAACTAAAAACTCTCAGAACAGGCTTGGTAATTAAATAATTAATGGCATTATTAGACAATCTCTGCAGCTGCAATTGGGAATCATTTCTAGGTCATCAGTTCATCACGTCACTTAATAGTACAATGTTTAGTGGTTTATTTAAATTAAACAAATGTCGGGGAACAGCCAATTTCAGTACAAGTGGAATAATGTGTCCGCCGCCCACGCTACCGGCGTCAGTCCCGCCCGCGGAGAGCCCTCGCCAGCCCGCGCCCCCCGCCCCGCCGCCGCCTCCGCCCGAGCCTGAACCTGCTGCTGAGGAACAGGAAAAAAAGCCCCCAAGGTCATTCCCACTGCTGATATCAATGGATGGATGACGAATATTGATCGCTACCGGAATGAAATTAGATCTACGTCAACGGAAGGTAAGCTGAATACGGACCAGAAGCTGAAAGTTAACAACTACTGTCGCAAGATGTGGAGTACCAATCCCTGAAAAATAATGCAATTCAAGTCATTCAAGCCCGCCGTGCCCAACAAGAAAAAATGAACATAACTCAGACCGTACTACTCAAAGAACAGATGGATCAAATCGCCAAGTCGAGTGCGGAAACATTTTCCTTTGCAGATGCCCCTCAAATATTTTAGCTCGATCAATCCGACTGACAAATTAAATTAAAGCATGGAGGTCAAATCTCCCGTTCAAAAGATAATCCGTCACGACGAAATGAAACTGCATGTATCAAGATTACGAAAAATTATAAACGGCGTCATGGTGATCAGGTCACATTGTAAGAAGGACATCTCAGGACTTTGACGATTTTTTTTATATCATGATATTAGTATAATAAATTATTATTTGGAATAAAATTAAATACGCAATTAAATACGGTCTTCTAAAACGCTTCACACGCCAAGTTCATTAAATTTAATGTGCACAAAATGGTCTCTAACTGTTTACTGACACGATTGACCAAGTTAAATACTTTCTTATACGCCCGTACTTTTATTTGTCATTTACAGGGTCGTGAACACACCTTTAAGCCCATATCTTATAGATGTCAAGATAAGTCTATATTGTCTATTCCTTATAAACGCATCCGGGCATACACGCAGTGTGTTTTTTGGATTTTAAGACACCTCGTGTGTAAGACTTAATGAAATGGCTGCCAACCTAATTTTATATGTCATTTCTGATGAATAGTAAACCATAGAGCAGCTTTCTTTTTTAATTTTGACGTCTTCCGCCCGATTATTAATAAAATTGTATTTGACTAAAATCACTAATTTACAATTTTATTTGAAAATAAGTGTGTGGTCGTAGAAAAAGTATTGTATGCAACATTGTTTAACTGAGTCAAAAAATGCTCGAGGCGTCTTTAAATAACAATTTTCGGCTTCGGCTCAAATTGTTACCCACGCCACTCACCTTTTTTGACCTCTCTTAAACAAAGGTTGCATTAATGCTGAATTTGCAATGTTAGCAGTGAAGAAAAAAATAAAACTATAGCACCGGATAATATCGCGTATATTAATTGCATATACGAGACGTTTCGTACACTGTACAGGGTTCGTGGTCTACCCCCGGGCGACTCCCGTAATTAATAGACTTACGCGATATAATCCGGATCTGATGTTTTATTTCAAAAAAATATTATCGCGGTATCCGAAGAAAGTATTTATGAAAATTACCTTGTTTGTGACCTGCACCGGTCAGCATGTTAGCGGTATTCTCTATTGAACATTTTCAATTAACCCGTATTATTTAATTGCGAGTGTAATAGTTAAGAAAACAAAACACAGTTTGCAATGTTAAATTTTCGCAGGTTAAGACTAGTTGTAACATTTTAAATATGAATATGAAACTGAATATTCCTCCGGGATTAATCTCTGGTGAACACAAAATATTTTGTAGAAGGCAGCGAATTCATGCGTGCGAGTTGCTCCATGCATAAGCGAGCGACACACGTTCTTAATTTATTGTGAAAACATTTCAACGCTACACCGAGGACATTGTTTTGCGAGGGAATGTAGTGAAAATTTTAATTCAGTTACATATATACGAGTATTTTGTTAGAATTTGAAATATGATTTTATTTAATCAAGTAGAAGATGATTTATTTAATTTAGGTACACTTAACCTAGCACAAAGGCAGTTAGGTCCAAATTCGAGGAAGAGGTCAATCGAATCCGACTCGATTGGGCAGCGTTCAAGAAAGTATGACAATTTTTTGACGCTATCCGCATTAGAATGAAAGTTAACAATATACTTAGCTCTCCGAATGGCGAAACTTAAGTTGGCATATTACACGTAGATCCGATATGGCTGGAACAACGGAAAGGTTCTCGAGTGGCAAGTTGGCAACCTCATGCCGCAGGACTGGCGATTGTTGCAATCTTAAGGGGAGACCTATAGCGAAATCAAAATCAAACGATTCTTTAATCAAGTGCATAGCAACAAATACTTTTTAATCGTCATACACAATAGCAAGTCTCTTAAATATAATTCCGGTTCTAACCCAACACGACAAATCCAAGAAGAATCGGGACTAATTTCTTCAAATAATAATACATCTAGATCATTTATGTAAAAAAGAATCTTACAAATAATAAACATTTATAAAACTAAAGCGTCTAAAGGATGATCGCGGTAGCGCACGTATACTGCTTTTATGCAAAATGCGCAAAAAAGTGCCTTTCTCATTAGATTAGAGTAAAGATTAAGTACAGGGTGAACGATATAAAACGTTACCAATTTCAAAGGACTGCGATTATTTAGTTGCAACAATTTATTACTACACCGTGTTTTTATTGATTTCCGTTAAATGAAAGGGAAGCTTATTTAGGTCAAAAATAATCAGTTTCTCTAAGAAACTAGTATCTTAACTCTTACTGTTAATGAGTTATTCAAAAAATAAGTTTAATGACTGAACAAGTGTTTCGCAACCTTTATTACATTCTTATGAAACTTATTATGACATGTGCCGTCAGTCACCTGAGATCTTATTCTTAAGGTTCTCTCACACTTGCCATTTCAATTATTTTGTATGAAAACGAAAAAAATTTTTTTTTTACCAAATTAACAAAAGCCGATATACCAGCCAACTTCTAATAATGTCCCAAGTAACTTGTCCAATTTAACGGAAATCAATAAAAACACAGTGTATAAGTAAGAAAAAAAAACATTTTTCGGTTAAATTTATTTTTAGTCAATACTACCCACTATTACGACGTCCTTTTGCCTTGGCTATGGTTTTTTTTTTTTTTTATACCACGTCGGTGGCAAACAAGCATACGGCCTGCCTGATGGAAAGCAGTCACCGTAGTCTTCAAATGATAAAAAAATATTTGCTCGCAGCACCTTAGTGATCCAGTGGTATGTGCTAGTGAAAATACGATCGCTTTCTTCATTGCATTTATACTAGCATGTTTAATTGCTCTCATCTTTCTCTTCGAAATAGACCAGTGGCCTATACCACAATAATTACAAGTGTGACAATTGTAAAATATCAGTGTTACTGACGTCACAGGCCTCCGTAGGCTACGGCTACCGCTTACTATCGAACGGTCCATGTGCTTGTTTGCCACCAACATATAATTATTACTAATAACGTTATGGTACCTATCGTTAATAAACTACTTTTTATTTTCCATAGTCCGTGATAATTGTCGCAAGGTTTAACTAGTACAAATTTCATTAAATCTTGGCATGAGGTTTAACCACTCACATGCTTTGAAATTTTGGTTGAGCTTTATTCCTATGTAAAATAAGAGTGACAGCTGGTAACCAGAGTTACCAAAAGCAATTGAGTGGTTAGCTTATGTAGGAATTTCGCTACAATTGTCGTGTTATTTGTGACAATTGTAATTTTGCTTTGCAAAAAAGTAGTTTTTTGCTGCCGATTTATTTCCCTTAATTTGGCACATAAAAAAGTGGATCGCAGTCTATTTTGATTGTGACATACACTGCCAAATTAAGGATTAAGTTCCTGCATTACATTTTATGTTGGTGGCAAACAAACGCACGGCCATTCCGATGATAAGTGGTAACTGTAACCTATAGACGCCCCCAATTGGAGAAACAGTAAATTTACAATTGTAGCACTTATCAATGTGGTGAAATTGGGGCCAGATAAAAAGTAGTTCGAAAATCACTGCACTGGAGAAATGTCACGTGGAAGTCGGTTTTCAGCCATTTTTAGTTCTTACTAACTTTATAAGCCGAAGCTCAGTCTCGTTCTTATGTTTACGGTCTACGCAAACATTTGGGTTGCGTGCCTAAGACTTTAATGTGGTGTCCAAAACATATTTCCGATAATAATCCGCTATTACATTGACACCAGTCTTAATAAAATCTAATTGGTAACACTTCGATCGTTCACCCTGTAGCAACAACAGGGTCCTTAATATCAAGTAAGCTAGTAGGTAAATAAGAATAATATATGTATATTTTTACTAATTTCTCACCTTTAATTCTATTAAGGTTAATTTTATAACTAACTGGCTCCTAGAATCTGAATAAAGAATTTAATTACGAATTATTATTACCATTTGTATCTCCTTGAGAATCACGGGTTTACAAATCCCGGTTTTTTGATAGGCTCGCGCGGGCATATAGATCCAATACGTAGAGCCCCTTTGGAGAAATTTGATGTGTTGTACATCATCTGCTGCAACCCATTTACCGGACATATGATCCTAGTTTAGACACATGTAATAGTTAAGTTCTTTGATATAATAGGGTTCCCTCTATCTGGCATAATTTGTTTTGTCCGAAACGCTTAGGACGTAACAGACTTGGCATAATCTTAATGGGGCAGAAACATCACTTGGCATAAATAACAACATTTCGAACATTATTTTGCCCGAAACTATCTTGGCATATTATTATTTACGCCGAGTGTCATAAGACAGAAATTAGATTTGCATATTTTTTTTTGGCATATAACCACATGTTCGAAACTTACCTCGAAGATTCTTAGTCTTCTAACCTAACCAATCCGAGTCGGATCTGCCCAGGGAGGTTTTGTTCGCTCGCTTCGCTCGCTCACTGCAGAAATTTTCACCCTCACAACAAATTCTGCCGGACGAAAAATGCTAAAGTTGAATATGCCACAACAGTTTCTGCACAAAGCCCATATATATATGACTACATAGCAGAGTTGGGCAAAAAGTAATATGATTACTCCTTCCGATTACTTTTGTATGTGTACTTTGTAATATTTATTACAAAGTACACATACAAATGTAATTTATAAAAGTAATCATATTACTTTTTGCCCAACTCTGCTACATAGTTTATGCCATAATATAGAATTATTCATAAAATAATTATGCCACAACAGGGTGAACACCAGCAGCCAAGCCAAGGGCTATACACCAGCAGCTTGCTTTTAATACGGTCTTGTAAGCTTCGAAGGGCAGTTCTCGAAAATGGTCGCGCCACGCTGGATTGCGAACGATCTATCATCACGGATAGGGCTATTCTAGCCGATACGCCTCGTGCTTATAGATGGATTGCAACAACGAGCAATGCTCACTTACATCACCATCCCCCATCACGAGAACCTCGTCAGGTGAGAAGCAGAACACCAGTTAGTACCAGACAAGAGGTTACAGACTTGTGGGAGATTGATTCGGCGATCATTGAATCGATAGTTGTTTCTGCGAACGGTCTCATAGCGAAAAGTCTCAATCAACACCTCACGAGACTTTCGCTAGGTGCAAGGGTCTGACCTGGTGGTCGGAAAAGGCGATAATCCTGGACACTTTTCCATTTCCTGTGAATGGGTTGCAGCAGTTGTGCCTACAACACATAATTTTTTTCCAAAGGGCCCGTACGTGTTGGATCTCCTCGCAAGCTTATCAAAATACCGCGGGACTTGTAAGCCCGGACTTTCAACAGTCAATGAATAATATTATGTAAACATTACAGAACGTACTTAAATTTTAATTGAAAACTAATAGTAATCCTTATAAAATAGCCAATTACATCTTACGGTTAAAATTCCAAAATTTCTCCAAAATTTTTGGAAATTTCCCTATCTTGCGTCATCTATAGAAAATGTTAAAAAAAAACTGTATGCAAACGTTTAAATACCTTTCTCTCTTAATTTGGAAAGGTGGTTCCTGGCCTCTCTGCTAATCAAATATATGCGTCACTGCACATGGCAAGGTACCTTGTCACGACTCGCTTTGCCTTCACGGAACATTGGGTCTCTTTCGAATCCCACTACATTGCGTGTGGCAGTATGTCTCCGGCTTGCATGCTGCTGTTGCGCAGGCTCGGTTGATGCCCTCGGGCGACACGGACTACACTGCCAGTTGGCACTAAACGACCTCATTAGTAGGGCACTCCAGTAGCAGTAGGTCTATCTACGGCAGACGGCAAACGACCAGACGGCGTTTCTGTTGTGCTTTGGCACGGGACGTTACCTGCGGCTGACCCCGTCCCCTGTTCAGGGATCTCCAAGGAAACAGGGATCTACCGCAGGAGAAGTCCAAACCGTGAAGTGCCGTAAATAATCCTAAAAAGTAATTATATGTTTATGGCACTTGCGGTTGAAACCTTTCGGAACCAGGTCGTCAGAAACAAAGAAAATCGCAGGTCCGTACTTTGCCCAGAGGCACAAAGTGGCAATGTGGCGAGCGTTCTGGGAACGATGCCCGGGCCATATTAGGATTTCTTGATGAGTTAATTATCTATATAACACAGTTTACATTATGCTTATTTATTTTGTAAAATATATATCGGGAAATGTTAAATAGAATTTGTTACGTTTAACTATGCATTATTGGCGACCGAATGAGTCGTTATACACTTGTCGCCTGGAGATGGCCCTTATTTTCTTTTGAGTAGTATATATTCAACAAAAAAGCATATCTGTATGGGTCCCTCTGTTTATTGTTTTTGTTCTTAATTATGTTAAATGTTTCGCAGATGTGATAAAAAATTGTGAAAACAGGATTAAAATTTTAGCTCGGTTCGAAAAACTCTCCAACTTTTGACTCTGGTTTTTAATTTATTCTCAATTGAACAATCTTATTAATTGTATGATATCATTTGCGTTTATAATTGTTAAACGTTTTATTTTTGGCAATACAGTAAAAGCATTAATGAAATACGAAATATATTAGTCGGAAGTTAAATTAGTAAAAGTAGTAGTTTAGTTTACATTGAGCGCAACAAAGTAGTTGAAATGCAACACAGAGTCGACATTTCAATTTCATATATTAGCAGATAGATGGAATCACCCTCGTAGCAAACTCACGACGTAAATGGAACGCAACCACACGGAAACTCAGCAAATGGCTTGGCATATTTGCCTTACAAATATAGATTCCACTTGGTCTTAAGTAGACGGCACGGTGTCTGTTTGTTTCAGAGTTCGCGAGTTCTCTTGTTGATTTTTAGCTTTCAGAACCGCAAAGATTGTCGTCGGTCCTACTCGTTAACTTTTAAAACTTGGGCTGCCTACAACGCGACGGCGACATCCTTAATTTATTCAACAAAAAAATTTACTCAAGAACAAAGTTGTCAACGGCACGATAAAAGTAAGTTTTTTAAGAGACGGAGCCTTAAACATGTATTGGCAGAAATATTATCACTTTTTTATTGTGAAACTATGAGTCGCTGCTGATATTGTATCACACAGACACAACCACAAACTAGTTACTTAGTTTGTGGTTATGTTATATATATATATATGTATATATATATATATATAAATTCTGGACGCACGGCCTGGCTCCATCCTTGGCAGTACTACAAAGAATGGAGTAATGGAATATGTACCAAGTAAGGCCGTGCTCCATGGCCGTGCGTCTAGAATTTCGATGGTAAAATGGGAATGGCGGAATAAGCTCATGAAGCTCCTGAGCACACTCCCCGAAATGCAATCTGTAGAACACCGATAGACTGGCAACTTTCTGCCGATAGAATAAAGAGTGTAGCCCAGTCATCAGCTTCCTGTCCCCAATCGTTCTCCTGGCTCTGCGTTCTACTGAGTCTAAAGTGGCGAGTTGGTATTTAGCTAAACCGTCCCACAAGTCGCTGCAATACTACTACTATACATGCACGATCGGACTTGCGCTTTATACATTATTAGAAGCTGTCCAGGTGTGAAGTATCGTATACGATTATTGATCGTTCTATCTTCAATCATCTTTGCATTTCTATATCGATTTTGTCAAAATCATTGGAAATCATGAAAATCACTTAATTTATACAATTTTATGTGTTCGTCACCCGCGTAACGGGACATAAAAAAGGTTTCACCGGGTGACGAAATACGTATAATTGTATAAAATACCTACAACTGACGGGCGGTAATTTACTATTTCATCATCATTACACTTGTTCGGAGATGCGAACCGTAATTATGCGTAATATCACTCCATTTTAAGATATTTATTTTAAACTATAAATAAACTGTCATTAATCAGCTATTGCCTAGTTTCTGTACACATTTTCAGCATAAGCTAAGAAAGCCTCGCAATAAATAAGGACACGTGTACGTAATGCATAAACTCACCTCTAGTGCCAAATTTATGAGACACCGTTTATAATTGCCAGCTCTGCAGGTACCTAAATAAATGAAGCGCGCCTGATATCTGTTATGCTTGTATATATACAAGCATAACAGATATATATACATACATACTTATATGTAGGTACATACTTAATGTGTATTTTGGTAAATAAGTAAAACAGGTAGATACCTAGGTATTTATTTATAATAAAAGCGCTTGGCTGAATGGTAAGGGGGGCACCTACAGGTAGGTTTGCCATTTTGTCACTTTGTCAAAGCGATTGATTTCATATTAGTCATACATAGGTATTACACCCTTGTCTAGCTTTCTAGTTTTAATGATAAATGGGCTCAGTGCTTGATAATGGAGACCTAGGCCCTCCGAAACATGTCCCGCGTAGTGACTTAATACACGTGAGTTGAACCGTTTAATTCAAAAACCAATAAATTATTTTCATTTTCATTTTCAAATATATTTATAGTTATTATGTCTCATGTAAAGCCGCGTTTATATTTGTCTGTTGTGTTGTGTTGTGACGCATCAGAACGGTATCGATTTCAAGTATTTAATATCGTTGCATTCACATTTATCTGACGCACTGTGTTGTGACGGCGTGTGTTGTGTCGCGTCACGAGCGATCCCGGTCCGCGTCAGACCGGGTGAGGTACGGGGGGCGGGGAAGCGACACGGCACAGCAGTGTGAACGCGCCAGTGTCGTGCCGTGATGCTTATGCACAATTTTCTGAGGAAAATAATTCATATTTTTTTAAATAAAAACCTTACCTTAAACATATATCATGTCATTTTTTGTACCAATAGGCTTGTGAAATTTTGTCTGTATTTTTTTATGTCTTCTGCAATCAAACTGTGCCTTCGACGTTCTAAAATACTGACGAAAATTCAGTCAGGATCACTCGGATCACTCTCAAGCTCCTTTACGAGACAATGAAATTAGCCTTTAGTTTCTCTCTTTCTATTTACTGGATGAATCCAGTACCTCCTTCTGTTTTTTTCTTTTCTAAGAAGCGTAGCCAGCGCCAATAAATGCAATTCATCTTCAAAATCGGAATCTGAATAGGATGATTCTTGAAAGAACATTGTAAACGTGTGAGCTATCCGAGTGCTGAGAACGAACTGATATAAAATTGCGTCAGAATGCGTCATAGCACGTCATATAAATGTGAACGGTAGCCATCACGACAGAGAGCATCATAACACGACACGACAGACAAATGTGAACTTAGCTTTAGTTTAAATTCAACTATCGCATATAATTAGAATGTGTACTTCATGCATAGATTTATTAGGCCTAGATAGAGTGTCACGGCCCAAACAGTGAAGTGCTCACGGATCAGTCATTGTTGACACAGCTCCCACTTTTAATTGTGTAATGACGAAATATGGTCGGGTGCGAGTGTTCAAGTGTTCCCACAGATTAACAGACCCAAACACACATGCTAGTATCACATTTCACGCGTAAGTATTAAGTTTTATTATGTTATTTTTACGTAATTGCAAGTGAAAAAATCGTAAAGAAATTTTGCGCCATGATATGAAAATGTTGCCAGTGAAATAAAAAAAAAATCCCCCCAATTTCTGAATAATAATTACGTAATTAAATATGTTCGAAAATTTCTACATTTGATAGGATATCGTTATTTGTAATTTATATTGACATATTTGTCAAGTTTTATTTAAGATTAGTTTTTTGTCTGATATAATGTTCGTTTTAGATTTCCACTTGATAAAAAACTTGCCGCGCCTTGGATTTCGAAAATACGATTTAATCATAATAATCCAATGTGGAATCCCACAAAACACAGCAAAATATGCTCTCATCATTTTGAGGAAAAATATAAGTATCAGACGAAAAATGGCTATCGCCGAATACGTCGTGACGCGATCCCAACAAAAGTGAGTACATTACAAAAATAATAATGTTGATCATATTATACGATACGTAGCATGTAGTGAACGCCATTTTTATTTTTTCAGTTTTGTCTGATCGTGCCGAATAATCGTATTTGAGTATATGAATAGTCCCTTGACATTGATCTGTTGCCAATATGGCAAAAAGTGACGCCATCTTAAATTTCTTCTGTTTTGGACAGATCTTCGTTATCATTGTTTGTTATTTGATTACAGAATATACCTATTTTTATCCCAGAGGAGGAATTCAACCACACTAGCAGAACCTTAAAGCATAAACTAAATTCACCACAACCGGTAAGTAAAAAAAAATATTATGACATTATGTTGTTTTACCGGATTTATTTGATATTAATTATGTGTGTTTTCAGGGTACCTCTCGAGACACTAGAGTAACGGTACTCAAATCAGTACAGAGTACATCAATTTCACGGCAACTGGTAATTTTTAATATGAATACTTATGTCTTTTTATTATTTATGCTGTTATCCTTTTTTCATCATCATCATCATCAGCCTATGATAGTCCACTGCTGGACATAGGCCTCTCCTATTAACTATGCGTATAGACGCATTAGGAGGTAAATGCCCATAATCGCGACACTGGGCAAGCGGATTGGCATATCCTTTTTTGTTGTGCGGTAATTATAACAACTCTTATGTTTTTCAGAGTACCTCACGAGATGTCACTAACAAAACGAAACACGAATCACCGTCTACTCACTCTTCAGTTTCTGTACCATCTTCAATTTTCGACACGCCGAAAAAGGATTCACTGCGGCAAAAATTCAGGAAAATAGACGCATTAGGAGGTAAATGCCCATAATCGCGACACTGGGCAAGCGGATTGGCATATCCTTTTTTGTTGTGCGGTAATTATAACAACTCTTATGTTTTTCAGAGTACCTCACGAGATGTCACTAACAAAACGAAACACGAATCACCGTCTACTCACTCTTCAGTTTCTGTACCATCTTCAATTTTCGACACGCCGAAAAAGGATTCACTGCGGCAAAAATTCAGGAAAAATATTATTCTGCAACGTAAACTGACTAGAAAAATCAAACTTCTACAACAAAAATCACGCCACTTACAGAAAAAAATGCATCACTTTCTAAATATTTTAGTAAATTTGCGTAATGAACGATATATAAATAACGACATTTGCAACATATTATCCGAAAATGTTTTTGCTGCGGAATTATACAATAACTTAGTTAAAAAAAAAATAAAGGAAAAAAACGGCCAATGCCAATGATTACATCCCATAATACACCCCAGGATTCCGAAAATTTTGCCTGATTTTACATTTTAACTCACCTCGAGCATATGTTTATGTGAGAAAAACATTGAACATTTGCCTTCCGCACCCAAAAACGATTTATAACTGGTACCGGACTATTGATGGTTCCCCAGGCTTTACTGATGAAGCATTCAATATGTTAAAAAGTAAAAGTCACACTGCTGATAAAAAATTATATATGCACTAATAGCTAACGAAATGGCCATAAAACCACAAAATTTGCTACTACCAAGGCAAGGGAAGCGTATACTTTTATGCTAGTATGTCTAAATGAGCGGTGGAAAATTCCACTAGGGTATTTTTTAGTTGATGGCTTATAAGGCGCACAAAAAGTGAACTTGATCAGAATGTGCCTTTCGAAATGTGAAGAGGCATGCAAGGCACGGCCATGCAACAAACACCTCTGCAATGCAGTTATTAGGTTGCCAAATTAAAGTCCCCGAAAACATGAAGACCGCTTTTAAGCACCCAACATGACGTAGCTGTATTCCTGGATCCTTGTCACATGATCAAACTCGTCCGGAATCATTTAGAAGTCAAAAAAACCTTTTTTGACCACGACGAAAATAAAATCGAAAGGGAATCTTTTGAGAAATTAAACAACTTACAAGAAAAAGAAGGTTTCCACATTGCGAACTAACTCACGCGTAAACATTTGCAGTTCAGGAACTCTATAATGAAAGTTGAATTGGCTTCTCAACAGCTGAGCAGAAGTGTGGCAGTAGCTTTGAATTTTGCCGTGAAGATTTGAAGCTTGATGAATTCAAGGACAGCCAGAGCACAGAGAAGTTCGTTACAGTTTTCAACGACCTGTTCGACATTTTTAACACCAGACGTTTAATCCAGCATGGGCTTTCTCATCCCCTTTCAAGTTCGAACAAAGAAGAGGTGTTTGATTATTTAGACAAAGCTAAAAAACTTGCTCTGAAAGTCAAAAATACACGGAAACAAAAATATACACTGAAAGTCGGAAAAGCTTAAAACTAAAAATCAAAACCTTTGAATCGGCCTTGACCGTGAAGTGCTCCCCTGGCTTTAAGGGACTGCTTGTGTGCATTGAGAGCCTCAAACATTTATACAGTAACTTGGTAGAAGATCAAGAACAGTTGGAGTACATCACGACATACAGGTTGAGCCAGGATCACCTTGAGCTGTTTTTTGGCTCAATTAGAATGTATGGTGGGCAAAACGACAACCCAAATGCCCTGCAATTTAAGGGCAGTTATAGGAAGATGCTTTGCCATATGGAACTTCAAGTAGGTGCAACAGGAAACTGCGTACCTTTAGAAGATGTTACTATTTTGACTTGTTCGTCTGCATTGAATTGCATTAACTCTACGTGTGTATCCGAAAGATTTGATGATGCAGTTGAATAAACCATTGATCAGCCAGTTAGTATCAGAGAACTCAGAGAAGACATGTATGTAATGACACATTTATATGACGACCCCGATTATAGAAATTACGTTGTTGGCTATATTGCAGGAAACATCGTAAGACATATAATTACTCGAATAAAATGTAATTTCTGCGTGGTTAACTTGTTGGCGAAAGAAAAATTGTGGTTCCACAAATTGGTAATTTTACGTGATAAAGGCGGGCTACTGTATGCAACAAAAGAGACCTATTACATATGCAGTGTCACCGAATCTTGCCTCCGAAACCATATGAAAGGTCAGGGTCAGTTCAATGTCGAGAAACAATTAGCTCTTCAAATATCGACGAAACTTATTGGCCGTAGTCTCTTTACCTCATCAGAGGATCATTCACATTCGCGACACCATGACACAAATGCTAAACTAATAATTGAGCGCTATCTAACAATTCTAAAAATTCGATTCGGAGCCAAAAAAGAAAACGTTAACGTGAACACAACATCAAAGAGTCAATTGTTTAGAAAACAGCTACAATTTCAAGGCTGTAAACTTGTTGCTTACTAAAAATAAAGCCTCCTCGGTCATCATCATTATTTGATATCGTCATACATTGCACATTTTAAAAGGACAGCTAAATCTGTAAATTTTTAAGTACCTACTTCTTATCTTCTTAACAAAACATTTTTTTATGCTATTAGGGTGTTTCTATCATTTCGTGCAAATTGGGAGAATTTGGGAGAATTTTTTATTTTCATTTTTTTGTTGTGGCAATGGTAAGACTTACGAAAAAGAAACATTAATCTATAATACATTTTCAATTGTACGCAAAATTGACCGATTTATGAACAAAAGATTTTTCCAAAAGAAATGGTAATGACCATACGTCGCACTCTAGCGGGCAGTTTCGTGGCAACGTAAGGTTTACAAAAAAAATCTTAACTTACGAGTATTAAAATGTATTTAGTATTTGTAACAGTTTATTTGAATTCGTTGAAAAGAAGCAAAACGTGTATTCGCTATAGCCAGCGTAGAAGAGGAAGTGAAGTTTATTCATACACAAATAAACATTTCTCCGAGATAAAAAATAACAAACAATTTTTTCAAAATTCGAATTTGCCAATGCAGTCTTTATTTAATGTAAAAAATAAGACTATGAACAAATTGTCAAAAGTACGCCTGCATCCTTAAGGAAAACAAGTATATCTGAAATTACAAAGTGTCTTAAAATCGAATCCCGGGAATTGACACTAAAAATAATAAATAGTCTAATTTAAAACGAAGAGGTTGAGACTACAAATCATGTTAACCAAAACACACTTCATTGACCGTTGACCGTCGGCAAAAAAGGTTAGAAAAAATATTAATAATATATTCGCATAACATATCTACTTAAGTTAATTAAATATTTCACATACTAGTCAATTGTATTTTTATTTCAAATTGAATGAATACTAAAAAAATATGAGTTACTAACATACCACCTTAGTTTCTAAAATATTTAGAATTGTACATTATAAATACTAGGTACCAAATACTAAGTACAAATACTTCTGCTTATTTGAAAATGAATTGATGTATTTGCGAACCTTATCTATCATTTTGACAAGCCACCAAAATGCCCGCTGGAGTGCGACGTATGGTAATGACGTATAGAATATGGGAATGAAAATGCGATGTTGGTAATGATAGGTCAAAAAAAGAAATAACGTAGTCGAAAGTTTAAGTTTGAATTTTGAGATCTTTTAATGAATAACTTGTTATATTTGGAATATACCTACTGAAAAAGTAGTTTTGAATATTACTTGTTACTTTCAACAGTCAGGTGCATAATAAAAAACGAGAAGGGTAATTAACATAAGATGGTGGCAAGAATTTAATACTGAAATTCATTACCATAATTTTTAGTTCATTACCATTCTCTTTATTTATTTATTTATTTAATCTTTATTGCACAAAAGAAAACCTTAATGTACAAAAGGCGAACTTAATGCCAAAAGGCATTCTCTACCAGTCAACCTTAAGGCAAAGCAGAGAAGTTGTGGGCGGTGCTATACAAGATTACTTACTACTTACTATCAATGAAACTACCCTACGCCTACGACACAAATATTCTTACTAAATAAAATAACATATGCATGCAATACATAATATAATAGATAATATATATAAATTAATACATAATATAAATATATATATATGTATATAAATAAAGACGAAATGTGTGATAATTTGAACCTCGTTGTCTAATCGTTTAATCTGCTAGCAAAGAAAGCACGGACAGAATGTTTGAAAGCTAGTTTGCTGTTGGAATTCTTAATATCAAGTGGAAGATTGTTCCAGAGGCGAGCGGCCAGGACAGAGAAGGAGTTAGACATAAAACCAGTATGGTGGAGAGGGATGGAAAGAGACAAATTGCCAGAAGAACGGAGTTGACGGTCACGAGACACGCCATAGAATTTAAAGAGAGACTTGAGGTATTCGGGGGAATGTGGGTCATAAAGAATGGAAAAGAGAGTGCAAAGCATGCGAATATTACGTCGCTGACGGATAGGAAGCCAGCCAAGCTGAGAGCGGAAAGAGGATACATGATCAAATTTACGGAGACAGAAGATGAAACGAATACAGTTGTTAAGAAGGCGATCCAATTTATCAAGCAGTTCACCGTTTAAGTCCGGATAACACACATCACCGTAATCGATTATGGGTAAAATTAATGCGGTAACTAATAGCACTTTGGTCTTAATGGGCAGAAAATGTTTCAACTTGTTGAGATAATGAAGAGAACCTATGACCTTTCGACTAATTTCAGCAACCTGTGCTCTCCAACTCAAAGTGTTGTCAACTAGAACACCAAGATCCTTAACATTTTGACTAAAAGGTATCGGAGTGCCATTAAAGTTAACCGGTGTAACAACGTTAAGGTCTAATTTCGAATGCTGCCTACCACTGCCGCAGACAATAGCCTGACACTTTGTCGGATTCACGAATAAGCCAAATCTCTCAGACCATTGCTGAATATGCAAAAGGTCCAAGTTTATCCTCTCAATAGCATTTGGCAGATCATCAACTGTAGATTGAGCATACAGTTGTAAATCGTCCGCATACAGGTGGTACGAACAGCGAAGGTCAGGAGTTATAAAGTTAATGAAAGTAGAGAATAAGAGTGGGGACAGTATGCCGCCTTGAGGTACGCCAGTAGCAAGATTGCACCACTCAGACAAAGCACGGTCAACTCGCACAGCTTGCTGGCGTCCCCCTAGGTAGGCTGAGAACCAGTTGAGGGCCGACTGAGAGACGTTTAGATGTTTAAGAAGGGCCAGGAGGATATCATGGTCAACGGTGTTAAAGGCGTTAGAGAAGTCGATTAATACAAGTAATGTGACCATTTGACCCTCCATGCCGCGACGAATATCTTCAGTCACCTTAAGAAGAGCAGTGCAGGTGCTATGCCCGGTCCTAAATCCAGACTGAAAAGGACTCAGGAGCTCATGCAAGTGAATAAAACGCGAAAGCTGTTTGTGAACCACCGCCTCAGCTATCTTCGAAAGGAAGGGGAGAATCGAAATGGGTCTAAAGTTGTTAACTGAGGCGGGGTTTGAAATTTTGGGTAGTGGAAGAACAAACGCTTTACGCCAAAGTAGCGGGAATTCACCATTAGCCAATGAGGAATTGATGATGTCAGTTATCACTGGGAGGACAGAATCAAGCACAGATACAATCATGTGACGACCAACATCATCGCACCCTACAGCTTTGGATTTTATTGCTTGGATGATGGTTTTAATATCCGATACAGAAATGGGAGAAAAAGAGAAGCTGTCAGTGACAGGAGAAGGAAGTGATGAGATTTCAAATATAGTAGTGGCCTTGGTTTGACTATTAATAGAAAGGGCAGAAGAGAAATGTCTGTTTAAATCATTTAGAGAAAAGGAATTGCCATTGAAACCATTTGCGGGTTTACCCAGGCCAAGTGACTTTAGAAATTTCCAGACATCGGCCATAGAGGAAGAGGATACATTTTGATTTTTGATTTTTTCTCTTTAGTATGTTATCAGTAATGACAAGAATGGTAATGACTTTTCCTTACCTGATTAACTCTTTAAAAATAAATGCAATTGCAGGTCCATTCATTCACAAAGCATTCGAATAGAATATTCATTATTTAAGTATTCACAGTTCAATAAAACACTTAAAAATTAATATCAAAACAGTGCAAATGGTAATGAAAAAAAACTGTACCAAATCCAAAACTCCGCCGCGATATATTTTTTCATAAAAAAATGGCACACGTCCGTCTTGTTCACTGTTTACTAGCCGACTGAGGTGGGGATCGAGGGCAGAGGGAACTTCGTATAGAATAACATTTGCAATGCCTACTGGCCAATTCCGTTGTTGCAAACTATATATATGGTAATGAAATTATTTTCTTGACAAAAAGATTTTGCTGCAGTGGTTTTAAATATTTAGTGTTAAAACTGTTAAACTACTAAACTTTCATTCCCTTATAAATACTTCATCTAAATTAAGTGGTTGAATCAAAGAAGTACATGTAATAGTTATGTAATTCGCTCTCAAATCTGTAAATCTAGGTTCTGACCGGTGATGGTAATGAGTTTTTAGCATGTTTATATTTTATTTATATATTTTATGTTGCAATAATAGAATTAGTTTTAGATGCTAAGTATACCTATGAATCTCACGCAACATATAAAAAATATTTGAAATGAATTTAGGAGTTAGTTTATTTTTTATTTCAGCAAACATATGATTTGCACGAAATGATAGAAACACCTTATAGGTGGCAAACGAACATACGAATCGCCTAATGGAAAGCAATTAACGTCGCCCATGGATTCCCGCAACACCAGTGGCATCGCAAATGCGCAGCCGGCCTTTAAGGTGGGAGTACGCTCATTTGTAAACACAACTTGTGAGCGCATCAGGTTTGGGGTTTCCCAAGGCAGCATTCTCGGCCCGTCACTAGGCTGGTTTCGTGCCAATCTTCTTACCCTTAATAGTGACAAAACCAAATTCTTATCCTTTCATAAAACTGCTTTGTCAAAGCCGCCTTCCGATCTCACTATAAAAATTCACTTAGGTATGTACTTACTGATTATCCGTCTAAACCTTTCAACTGTAACAGAATCCAGCTTACACAATAAAATACCTTGCCCTGTTTGTAGATGAAAATCTGAACTTTAAATATCACATTCATAATCTATCTGGTAGAATTCGAAAATACATTTATATCTTCAAGAAACTACGTCATTCGATAAATATTTCTCTTTGAACACTAATTTACGTCGCCTTGTGTCAGTCGATTATAACTTACTGCCTTACAGTGTGGGGTAGTGCATCAAAAACTGCCATTAGCGTAGCGTTCAGTGTTGAAAATAATGTGTAAGAAACCTTTCCGATTTCCAACCTTAAATCTTTTTGCAAAAGCAAATGTTCTATTCGTCAACTTTTTATCCAAAAAATTTGTTTGCAAACACACAAGTCCGCTAAAACGTCTAGGGACTACAACATACTATCGCAAAAACGCGTTTACACCTATTCCAATAGTGAATTCAGCTTTCGGAACACGTTTTGGAGAGCGCGTCAGGGTATATACTACATATAATGCAGTAATAGTTATTTTCTCAAACATGCAATGAAATGTTGTAGTTACGTGCTTAAAAAGTGGCCGGGAAGTACCTCGTTGCCGGCCTAGGCCGGCAAGTGCCTCTTTTTTAATTTTCATTTGACATAGGGTTGTGACCTGGCATCTTGGCTTTTCGCCAATAATTATCTGTAAGTAATATTAGTATAAAAAAATGGTTGGCAATTTTTTGCAGTTATAATTAGGTATTTAAATTATATAATTTAAAATAAATGTACAATAACTACTCAAAATAATATTTAAAAAGCAGTATTATACGGCGCGATCCGTCGGCCCCGATCACTGCATGCAATTAATTGGATCCAACCGACCGCGTCGTCTAATACCGCTTTTTAAATGTAAAAAATTGCAACTTTCAAACAGGTCAATCTTTAAAAAAAAATGAGGTGTCGGTGTCGTATTTGACATTTGTTGTGTTTCAAAGATTTATGTAGTAGACTTGTAATTTCTTAGAAAGAAGATACATTTTTTTTATTTCATTTCATTGCATGTTTGAGAAAAGCATTATACATACCTCGGCCATGAAGTGACGGGTTGCCGTCCGAATACTATCCGGCCTCGCTTCGCTCGGCCGTCTACATATATTCGGCCGGCAACCAGTCACTTCCCGGCCTCGGTAGTAATGTACTATTGTTATACAAGGGTGCAAAGTTGTATTTTACCCGCGAGTATGAAATTGAAACATGGATAAGCGAAAGGATCCTGTAGTTGTTTCAAAAAGTTTTTGTCATGGTTAGAAGCAAAACAGCAGTGGCAGTGGGCGGGGCACATTGCGCGTAGAACCGATGGCCGTTGGGGCGGGAAGGTTCTTGAGTGGCGGCCACGTACCGGAAGGCGTAGCGTGGGTAGGCCCCCCACAAGGTGGACCGATGACCTGGTGAAGGTCGCAGGAGTCCGCTGGATGCGGGTGGCGCAGGACCGGTCATTGTGGCAATCTTTGGGGGAGGCCTATGTTCAGCAGTGGACGTCTTTCGGCTGATATGATGATGATGATGATGATGATGATGATGAGAAGCAAAACATGACCTTTCTCAGGAACAGTTGGCGTACTGTAAAGGTGCGGTTAAACTAAAAGACCATTCGCTGTTCTAACCTCCCACTCTACGGAATTCGATCGGTACACAAAACGTGATTGGTTGATTTCTTAGAACGGGCGCTAGAACAGCGAATGCTCTTTTGGTTTAAACGCACCTTAAGAACATTAAATTTGCTTCACCGCAAAGATAAGCAGTACTATAGCGGTATGGTCTCCTGAGTATGATAGTGTGTAAGCAATTAATCGTAGTTTAAATATCAATAAAATCGGCCAAAGGGGCATCGTATTCATTAGAATTAATACATTGAAATGAAATATGAATTGTCAAATGTTTGCAGAACTTAATCGCCGCAGAGAGCGAACCCGAGTTAGTTTACTAGGAACGCGATGTGCACTTAAGTTATTAGTAAGTGTGGACACAAAGTTACTAATCGGTTTAGTAGTTGTAGTCACGAGTCAAGTGGAAACTTTTATCATGCCCCTTGTCATGGCTACATACATGGAAGAGCATAAATGTAAATAATAACAATTATTAATACAATATACCTACATATATACTACGTGCGGTATGTATTATAATAGAAAATACAAACTATAATAGAAATCTGTTTTTAAAAACCATGGTTTCGACTTGAGATTTAACCCTTAAACAGGCCTGGCGATTTTTTCACTTTCGTATCCTGATTTCGGTAGATAATAGCGTCAATAAAAAACTAATTTCTTGTTTTTTTTTTAGAAACATTAATTCCAGAAAAAAAACCCGGTGGTCAATATACGCCCTGTGCTCGTCACCAGGAGGCCTACGTGTTCCGTATGTGGCCACTGCCCTGCTGGCGATACATTGAAGTTTTAAGGGCTAGTTGTTATGTAATTATGGACACAATAAGACCACAATAAAAGTAAGGAAAAAGGATATTTATTTTTATATTCAAACACCATTTAGCAAAATCCGCTTCAAAACTAACTTATAATTATATACTTACTGTAAGTCTTGAGATGTTTAGTGGGTGGACCTACATAGTGTACAGTATTGAACTTACCCTTAAATTTCACATAAATGCCCAGCCGGGCAGTGGTCACATACAAACCACTTGTACCAAACCGAAACGGGCAGAGGTCATATAGGACCCACAAACTTTAAGAGCAAAAATTTTAAGTAAAAAACTATTACTGTGACCATTTATGACATACTACACTTACATTACCTTATATACTACCAAAATAAATCAACACATAGCACTTACCGTAATTTTTTTCGACACAATAATAGTATTTATCTGGAGCAACACACAAAATCTGCCACTTTTTCGGTTTTTGAATTTGATAACTAAAATGTCAAAGAAATATGTTCTGACACATCGATTTTGAGTGCGTTCAGAAATCTATCAGTTTATAGACAATACGTCAATGACATTTACTGGCCGCTACAAGCGATTTGCTCGTCAGAAAAAAATCTTTTGCTAAGTGGTCGCTATGAGATCACAACCTGGTTAAGGGTTTAATGATGGTAATATATATATTTTTATCTTTCATCCAAAGTCAAAGGGCCGGTGGCGTCATTGAAGTATTGAAAAAAAACTTCATTGTTTTAAAAAAAGCATTTTATTAATTTTTTATTTCTTAGTAAAATTTACTATTTAAGAGTTACATAACCGATATCTAACGAAAAATAACGAAATTTTATTTTTCATAAAGTCCAGGTTCGATTCCTGGGCCGAGTAGGTACACGTATTTTTTAAAGTGTATGAATGCTGTTTTTCTTTTTACTAAAATGACGTCATGGTTCCTAAGACAATATTTCGCTATCTGTTATGGTTTCCGAAACATCCTTATTGACCCATTTTGGATTGATCACCCTGTATAAAGTGTATAATTAGGTAGGTATGTTTGATAGTAATTAGCCCTAAATTAATATAAGTAATAAAAATACCGGCCAAGAGCATGTCGGGCCATGCTTAGTAAAGAGTTCCGTAGTTATTCCAAAACGGTTGGTTTTTTTTCATAGTTTTTGGACCCACGGATCAAAATTTAGAGGGACACATTTTTTTTTATTCTAGAGCGGTTATCTCCGAATGTATTAACTTTAGAAAAAACTTTTTTTTAGACCCTTATTTATTAAAGAGACCTATTCAATGATATCCCACACTATAGGATTACAGCAAATAAATAAAAACATCCCCACTTCATCTATTGTGGAGATACCCGAAATAAAAATATTTTTCTAGTTTTTATTCTACCAATTTGTCGGCATGATTAATATGTTAGACCTGTACCAAATCGCAGATTTCTAGTAGATACTGCCACTGAGCTATGCTGCGAACAGACAGACGGACATGGCGAAACGTTAATGCAATACCTAATTTTGATGTTTCATCGACACGAAACAATACAATTACTTGCATTAACGTTTTTCCTAAGCGTTGGCTATCTTAGTGAAAACTGGCAGTATAATGAATCGAGCATACACGAACGCAGAAACACTTTTTCATGTATTTGCAAGACAAACGAGCTAATAAATCCGGAGTAAATATCACCGGTGCAGGTAAATTGCACACATGTTAAATTTATTACAGTGCCACTCGACGCCAGCCTTTGAGTAAAGTTACTAACCACGGCAACCCTAAGTTGTTGTTCCTACGTGAAAATGTTTGTTAATTAGTAATAATCTCCATGTTAGTTAAATGTGTTTTGTCTTTAACTGTCACGGCAATGATATCCAGAGCCTAGAGATGGCTAACTGAAAAATCTATAGATGCATTATTGTTTTCGTGATCTACGTCCTGATAAACCATAGAAACGATACCCAACTTGATTTTTTCACCTCATCACCTTTTTTACCTTTTTCAGGGGTAAAATTTTCAAAAAACCTGCAACATATCTTTACTCTATTAGTTTGAAGAATACTCCTACGAAGTTTCGGACAAAATAGTCTAACTAATCTTGTTTCGCCATACAAACTTTGGACCGCCATTGCACCCTCTAGGGAGTGTATTTCGACATAACCTTTTGTAGAGCACCCCTACCCCTCAAAGAAACCTACGCGCTAAATTTGGAATCTTTAGAACCAGAAATGAACATAAATAATAAAACTTTATTGTTTTTTTTTTCGAATTTTACCCCATCACACCATAACCGTGTACATAGTATTAAACGTCCGCCGCGTTACATTTTAAAATCGTTATTGTATTCGTGATCTACGTCCCGATAAACCATAGAAACGATACCCAAATTGATTTTTTCACTTTGTCACCCTTTTTACCTTTTTCAGGGGTTGAATTTTCAAAAAACCTTTAACACACCTTTACTCAATTACTTTAAAGAATACTCTTGCGAAGTTTCGGATAAAATAGTTCAACTAATCTTATTTCGCCATACAAACTTTGGACCCCCATTTCAACCCCTTAGAAGGTGAATTTTGAAAAATCCTTTCTTAATGCTCGTCTACACCATAATAGTAAACTTCTTGTCAAATTTGGAGTCTCTAGGACCAGGGGTTTAGGCTGTGCGTGCATCTTTGTCAGGGAGCTTCTTCTTTTATACACCGTGATCTCTAATAACCCGAAAGATTTTAACAGTGTGTTCCTGACCACATTTAGAAACTATAATGTCGTATAAACTTTTCTGGATATCGCCTAGTTTCAGAGTTATTACCAATTTAAAAAAACATATTTTCTAATTTTAACTCGGTAAAAAAGGTCTTTTTAACGGCGTTGGTGCCATTATGGAGAAAAGTCTCACTAACCTCATAAATAGATGTCAAAAAGTGAGAAATAAAACCTTTTAAAAATGAGGTTTTTGTAACAAAAAAACCTTAACACTCATTGTAAATGCTAGCTTTACAAATAACTTTTACTTTTTATGTTAAAATACATTCAAAAATTAAATAACAATTGAAAAAAAAAAATAAAAAAAAAATTTTTTTTTCGCCAAAAATGACAAAAGTCATATCATATTTTTTGTTTGTTTTTACATCAAAAATACGTGGTTAAAATCTTTCGGGTTATTAGAGATCACGGTGTATATGTCACCGTAATATTGTATATTCCGTTAGATTATAATTTACCTAGCGAAATTGTAAACTATCGAAATATTGTCAACTGCGCCATACTGCTTACAATTTAATGTATTATTTTACGTTAGATTATAATCTGTCGAGCAGAAACCGTCACATCGTCAAACAGCTATCTGATTGGCCGATCTCAAATATGGCCGCTGTGTACTTGCCATAGAGTTAGAAATTAAACACAGGTGGCAGTGAAATAAAGTACATGATTTTCTAGTGTTGTGAGATTATAATATATTTACCTATATGTCACCATAATATTATAAATGCCATTAGATTCAAACTCGCGAGATTATTAACTATCGAAAGGTTGAAATCCGTAACGTAGATTTGTTGAACGTAAGCAAACAGTGGTCATCGAGATTATAAATTATCGAAAGATTGATATCCGAATAGAAAAAAGGTAATCGAACCTGCTAACTTGAATTATTTCATAATCACGCCCTTTCAGAATACAATCTAGGTTTTATCACCAACCATGAAGTTCATAAACATGAAGTTCACATACACTTTTTGTTAAATGTTTTGTTGATATTTATTAATATTAACGTAAAAATATATTCGCGAACGTGTTTCGCGATATGTGTCAAAGACGTCAAATACTATGGAAAGTCAGCCATATTGGCTTACCTGTTTTTACTTTCAATTGAAACATTGTATACAATTTAAGGGATTGAGTTTTGATAAATTATAATCAAATCAAATCAAATAAATATAAAAATAAAATAAAAAGTGCAATTTGAAGCTCTCAGTAATTTATCCATAGAAATGACGACGCCGGGTACACGGAGTTTCAGTCGTTCAAACAATGAGAGCTTGAACTGGTGCGATCCGATGCATGATTATAACTCACAATTTGACGGTTTCGTGCCGACAGATTATAATTTACCAAAACTCAATTTGTTAAATTGTAAGTATGTTACGGATCACAATCTTTCGATAGCTTATAACTTCGCGAGTAAGATTGTAATCTATCGGCATTTATAATAACATGGTAACACATATACTTATCTGATCTCACAACATTAGAAAACAATGTATTTTATTTGACTGATATCTCTATTTGATTGGGAACGTCGAACACTCGGTGATAGTTACGGGTGTGGACTGTATGAGGATAATGAGAAGAAATGGATAGGGGAATTAAAAAAACTATATTTTAGGATACATTACAATTATATTTCAGCAAGATATAAAGGCAAACTAAAACTGGGTATATAAACATGTCAAAAAGTAAAATAATTCAAAACAGTGTCATTTACAATAATAAGTAAAAAAAGGTCGCAACCCAGCCAGTCGCTAATACGTGGCGTTTAAGTAGTTCAACCGAACTGCATTTCAATGCATGTTATAATTATAACTCACAATTTGACGATTTCGCGTCGACAGATTATAATTTACCGAAAAACAATGCGTTAAATTGTAAGTATGTTACGGATTACAATCTTTCGTAAGTTTATAATCTCGCTACTGAGACTGTAATCTATCAGCATTTATAATATTATGGTGACACACGCTTATTTGATGTCACAACATTAGAAAAACGTGTATTTGATTTGACTGCCACTTGTGTTTGGTATCTAACTCTATGGCAAGTAAACAGAGAGGCCAAAGAACTGACCAATCAGATAGCCATTTGACAATGTGACGGTTTCTTCTCGATAGATTATAATCTAACGAAAAATAATGCGTTAAATTGGAAACAGTATGCCGCAGTTAACAATCTTTCGATACTTTACAATTTCGCTAGGTAAATTGTAATCTAACGGAATTTACAATATTACGGTGACATATATATAGATAGATTAATCTAACATTTATTCTTAATAAAAAAATATTCGTGTTAAACTAGTCTTTGAATGAACGGTTACGTACTAAATGTATTGGAGGGTTTGAAGTTAATATTTCAGATATTTCTGATTTTATTTCAAAAAAGTTATTAGTGTAATTTGACTCGTTGGGTAATGCACTTTCGGTAGTTAAATTATTTCTGATATCTCTCATATATACGGAATTATGACCTGTAAACACTTATCGATTACACCCTGTATACGAGGGCTGTTCCGAAAGTTTTCAGTTGCTTCGGTTCTATTCATGCGATTTAATATTATATGCTTATTATGGTTTATAAATATTTCAGTACTAATTATGGTTTATAAGTGTATGCATGTAATAGGAATAGTTTAATTATTTTTTTTTACAAAAAGCTGTTTAGTATGAATTTTAACATTGTAAGGAAAAATTGGCCATTTGACGCATTGAAGCATATTTTGTAAGAAAACCTTTAAAAGCCTTACTTGAATATACCCTGGTTATATAATTTAGTATTTAAATTATAATTGAAGAACATAATATTATTATTTAGGTATTGAAAGATGATTTGTAGAATATTCGGATTCCCAATTTTAGGATTTACGATTTTTTTCGATGCCTACTCAATGATATGATTAAAGTAAAGGATATCAGATAATCTGTACTTTAAAATAACGGAAACTATCTTCAATTACTAGCGCCTATAAAATAAAATAATTTTATAACCGAATGATGTTCATAGCATCGCATGAAAAAAGTGTTTTAAATACCGTTATCATAGTCATTGGAGTTAGGCTCGACACGTCTAAGTGAAACAAAATAATAAAAATATCTTAAAACTTTCGTAATACAAGCTTACACCGCCTAAAGCGGCATTGAAATACCCCTTCAAATGATGTAAGTTTTATTGAAATCACATGAATAGAACAAGAGCAATTAAAAACTTTCAGAACAGCCCTCGTATTTAAGTAATTCAAGCTTCTTAAGATGGTGCATCATAATAAGATTATTCATAAAAGTATGTAAAGTCTTAAACTTAGGCACACTTTGGACAACAAAATGTTGCCTACTATTTATTAAGAATTAGGGTAAATTGCTAATTATTGGCCACTTTACTATCTTTCTTGCTTGAAATGGGTATTTTGATTACCTGTAAACTGATATCGCTCATATCTGGGGGCACGGCAGTGCCCCCTCCAAGTCGAGCAAAAAAAAGGCACGGCCGTACCATCCTTTTCTCGAAGCCGTTCAGGCCATTTTCAACCGTCTGTAATTTCGCGCTGGTTACAGCTAGAAGTCTGAATTTTCTGCGACGTGTAGGCCATAACATGAGTTACATAATAATCTTGTTTGATTTCAATTATAACTTGTAGTTTAAAAATTACCGCATGTCAAAGTTCCTTAGTTTTGTCACTCACTGACTTACCGATCATCAATAATCTAAGGTATTTCTAGATGGCCTAGGAGCTCAAAATTTGAAACATAAGTAGTTTATAGCCTACCTATTACACAGAAAATCTGAAAATTGGAAATTTCTGCCAGATTTTAAAGTTATGCAAACTACTCAAATAAGTTTGTAATCCCATACAAATACATGCTAATACAAAATTAATTATGCGGTTGTTGCAAATAAGTTTATATGGCGGAATGAAGCGGGTTGGAACAAAGAGTTCTTTGGATTGTGGGTTTTCTAGCCAAATATTTTTATTGGTCCCATACCTACAAGTTTTAAATTCTGTTATTTTTTTAGTTTTCATGCTAATCCCAATTTTCATAAATCCCAAATTGAGGGATAATCTCTGAAGGCCCTCCAGCAGCACGGAATCTGGTAGCGGCCCTCCTGACCCAAAATCTATTTCCATTCCACCCTGTCATCATCATCATCATATCAGCCATAAGACGTCCACTGCGCAAATCATCATTATAAACGTAGTTACCATAAAATTGTTTAATATTATAATAAGCTGTATTTTAAAATAATATCTTATTTGGATTTCCACTGTTTAATTTACATTAACGCTTTTATGCGGAAGTCAACAATTAATAATTAAGTACCTACTTAATAAATTAACATCACAAAATTCACTTATGTATTATCAAATATATGACTACGGACAACCTAGCCAAACGAATTGGAAAGTAGTACCCGAAAAGAAAAAAAAAGAAGAATACCTACAAAAAGAGATGAGATCCCATCAAAAACATTACATGTAAAAAGGTGCAAGTCTCGCAGCATAGCAGTTGTTACACCACAAAAAAGTTATGAGATCAATTGTTTAACCAAGTCAATAATTCTGTAGTTACTACAAGGGGGTATCCATAAAACTCGATTTCTACTAACTTGCCTAACTTGAAACTGCATGTAGAAATACTCATTTTATTATAGGTATCAATAAAGAGTAAGCCAAATTAGCTTGAGATTACCAAGCGAATTAAGTTTGATGATCCACCACTACCTATCCATGGGAACATTTGTCTAGCAGCTTTGTCATAAATTGTTACCTTATAACAATTACTTAATTAACAACATCTTATACTAACTGTATTAATATAAGATATCTGTATTTTTTTAATATAAAGAATGACTTGGCCATCGCACAGGGATGATTTGGGTTGGGTCGTGATCAAAAACTACTTTTCGTGATTCTGAAGCCAATCAACATTATGTAGGGTAGACTCTGATCAATATATTATCTTAAAACTACTTAAATCATGTATGTATATACTTACTCCAACCAAACGGTGTCAATAGGAAACAGCGTGAAATAAAAAAAATCTACTGGCCTGTCCGCCCTTCCTACTATTCTTCATACTAATTTTGAATTTCGCACGCTTTTCTACTGACATAATTTGGTTGTCAGAGTATATATACTTGTAGTCATCCTATTATGCCTTTGTCAAACGGTGTATAGGATATCTGGTGACCATGTTATATCAATCGAAATTTTCTATTTCTTGAAAAATTCTCTTTCTCTCGCTCTCAGATTTAATTCCGTATTATGTCCATTATTTTGCTTCACGACCTCAAAAACACTCGGTACATAGGTAAGTAATAAAATCAACTGCTTAAAACAACCCCAATTTAGCAATGCCCTGAAGACATTCAGTAAGATGTGGTCGATGGCCAAGTCATTCTTTATATTAAAAAAATACAGATATCTTATATTAATACAGTTAGTATAAGATGTTCTTAATTAAGTAATTGTTATAAGGTAACAATTTATGACAAAGCTGCTAGACAAAAATGTTCCCATGGATAGGTAGTGGTGGATCATCAAACTTAATTCGCTTGGTAATCTCAAGCTAATTTGGCTTACTCTTTATTGATACCTATAATAAAATGAGTAATTCTACATGCAGTTTCAAGTTAGGCAAGTTAGTAGAAATCGAGTTTTATGGATACCCCCTTGTAGTAACTACAGAATTATTGACTTGGTTAAACAATTGATCTCATAACTTTTTTGTGGTGTAACAACTGCTATACTGCGAGACTTGCACCTTTTTACATGTAATGTTTTTGATGGGATTATTATTTCAGGGGGAAAAGGGAATCTGGAATAATTATAACAAGTGTTTACTAGACGATAATATTATTTATTTCGCGAAATATATAATTATTTTATTCAACATTAGATTTAACCCAGTTACTAGCCACAATTTACAAAACTAGCCATTATTTTTTCAATTATTGGCCACTTTATTTTTAATGTTTATTTTAATAGGTAGTAGGTACCTACCTACCTACCTGACAATATAAAAAAATAACATAAAAGCTTCTTAACGTAACAAAAAAAAACAATTATCTCTTCAGGAATTGATCCTGCATTCCACATTATCCAAAGAGGAACTTGCCTAGTCAAGATGAAAACAAATATGACATATATATGGTCCAATCACAGGAATCCTATTTTCATAAAACAGGGGAACACATTCCTCATGGAAGTATTTATCGCATCGTAAACAAAGAAGCTCGTTGATATGTCCGATAATATTGAGTTCACAAATCTCACATTTGTCTCTTTTGTGTACAACTTCTGAAGATACGGATGGTTCTCCATTTAATATCGAGTTATCGGTGTTGACTTTTTGAATGCTTGTATTTTCATCTTAATCTCTGTTTTTCGTATTACTACCTTTACTATGGACATCTGTATTTACTTTTACTTTCTTAGCTTTAGCTTCAATTGTAGTATTAAGAAGTATTAAGAATATCTACTTTAACCTTTTGTTCTTCTTTCACGATTTTTTTTTGTATTTACATTTACTTTCTTAGCTTTAGATTCAATTGTAGTACTGAGGATATCTACATTAACTTTTTGTTCCTCTTTCACGTATTTTTTTGTATTTACTTTTACTTTCTTAGCTTTAGCTTCAATTTTAGTACTGAGGATATCTACATTTTTTTGTTCTTCTTTCACGTCTTTTTTTGTATTTACTTTTACTTTCTTAGCTTTAGCTTCAATTTTAGTACTGAGGATATCTACATTTTTTTGTTCTTCTTTCACGTCTTTTTTTGTATTTACTTTTACTTTCTTAGCTTTAGCTTCAATTTTATTACTGAGGATATCTACATTTTTTTGTTCTTCTTTCACGTCTTTTTTTGTATTTACTTTTACTTTCTTAGCTTTAGCTTCAATTTTAGTACTGAGAATATCTACATTTTTTTGTTCTTCTTTCACGTCTTTTTTTGTATTTACTTTTACTTTCTTAGCTTTAGCTTCAACTGTAGTACTTAAGAGAACTACATTTACTTCTGGTTCTTGTTTTAGGTTTTTATTTAGATTTACTTTTCGTTTTTTAGATATCGTTTCATTTTCTTTTATTGCCTTTTTTACTTCTCGTACCCTTTTTCTATTTTCTTTTTGCTTTTCTTTTTCTTCAAGTTTTTGTTTTTTTTCAGACATCAAATTGATAAAAGCATTGGAGGTTAAAGCATAAGGTTGACGTTCAATTTGTCTTTTCCCTGTCCGTTCTATTTTATCTGGCCATTTTCTTAATGACAAATAATCAACTAATAAATCATTAGATACTATCTGCACATTCATTTCCACTGCGCAGAGGTATGTTAAGGAATTTTTCATGTGATGTGACCCAGATTGACTTGTCTTTTTGTCCTGTATGGTATCGGTATTAACAGCACCCATAGTTTCTTTATTCATATGCTCTGACTCATCATTGTTTACATGCAATCTATTGCATGTAAATCCTGTCGTTTCATCAAGTATATTTGAAATTTCATTACTTATATCCACAAGATGTCCTGTAGTTTCATCAAGTATCAGTTCGGGTCCGTTCTCTTTTTTGCATGTTTTTTTTTCTTCCGCTAACTCACCTTTGTTTACATGCATTGTATTACATATAAATCCTGTCGTTTCATCAAGTATAATATCATAATTTTCATTATTTACCACCATAAGATGTCCTGTAGTTTCATCAAGTATCAGTTCAGGTGCATTCTCTTTTTCGCATGTATTTTTTTTATCTGCTAAATTTTCAAGCTCTTCAGCTGTATAGATACTGTCATTGGCCATATCATTGGTCTTGTTCATATCATAATTTTCAGATGAATGTGTAATGGTCTGAAACTTTTTCCATAGTTCATGAATGAGAAATAAATCATTGTTGTAATCTCCTTTGTATGCATAACATTAATTTATTGTTTCTTTCCCTACTACATCACAAAAATCTCTGTAGCTCATTTTATATTCATCAATTTTTATGGATGTTGTTAAGTTCTCATGTTTTTCTTTCTCATTGGCCAAACACTTCGAATAATCAACATTATTCTCGTCAAACGGATATAACCCACAGGCACGAAATCCATTTGTCAACGACTCCGGATGTGTTAAAGTGTTGTCTAATATTGTTTTTAGCAATGGGGCAAAAGTCTGTTTGTTTAGGCTTTTTTGGTAATTGTTTTTGGCATACCATTCTCGTAAACCCTTCTGCCACGCGTTTTTAATGGGCCGAAATGCTGCTACATCAGCAGGCTGCAAGATTCTAGTTGCATTAGGGTAAAGGGCAATTAAATGTATTTGCAATTCTTTACATAGTTTAGCCACTTCGAGTGTAAGATGAGACTTGTGCCCATCAACAAAAAGTATAACCGGAAACACTACTTTTTCTTGTACCAGTTGTGGGTAAAACACATTTGCTATGTATTCATAAAATGTGCAAGCTGTCATCCAACCATTGTCACTTTTTGATGATTTGATGGAACACTTTCACCTATTTTTCCAGGAATTTTCTTAAAGGGATAAATTATTAAAGGATTGCCTTTCGAACCATTTGCTGAAAACGAAAACATAAAAGTTATCGTTTCCTTTGCGGGTGCTTTCTCAATTTGGTAAACGTTTTTACTACCTCTCTGTGCTAGCACTTTTCCAGTTTTCGGGCACACATTAAACCCTGTCTCGTCAGCGTTAAAAACGCGGCTTGGATCTTCAATCACACGAGTTAAATTTTCTTCTAATATATATTCTTTTACACTCTCAAACCATTTTTTTATATTTTGTTCAGACACGCAAGCACTGGCATTTGTTACAACTTCTGATTTTCTTTCTACCAGATCAGGATGTCGTTTTAAAAAACAGCGATACCACGTTTTTCCTGGACGGTCATTTGTAAATGGATTACTTCTAGGATTCTCCTTAAGGAACTCGGCAACGCATGATAAAACATTCTCTTGATTTAAAGGAAAACCAAGTTTAGCATATTTTATAATAAAATCTGCTAATGCCCTTTCTTCGGTTTCAGTTAGAATAGTATTAGGGCCTGGCTTAAATTTTGTGTGAGGGTTTTTAATTTTCAATTGTATACTAGCTCTTGGAACATTGAACAATGAACTCGCAGATTTTATTGAACCTTCATTATTAACAACATAATTTATAGTTTTCTCAAAAGCGTCTTTTGAATAATTTCGTATTTTAGACATTGTAGATGCACTGTAATACAAAAAAAAAAACATCGAATGTTATTTACATTTTCTAGCAAATTACTAAATATTGACATGAAATCAACGATCTTAAAATAGATACTACGTGACCGCTTAAAATGCGTCCGGAATAAACTGTGCTTAAAACAGTGGAGCTGTCTGTGATAGTCAGACAGTTGAAATTTTGAAAAATGATGTATTTAGGTATGTTGCGGCTATAACAACAAATACTAAAAAGTAGAAAAAAAATATTTAAGATGGCTTCCATACAACAAACGTGATATATTTGCTCATTTTTGCTCGATATTGATAACGGTAAAAGGTACACGCTTAAAACCATTTAAGGGGACTTTGATACAACAAACGTGATATATTTGCTCATTTTTGCTCGATATCAATGATAACGGTAAAAGGTACACGCTTGAAATATTCGAAGATAATATTAAAATAAAATACATTTTTAAGGGGGCCCATACAGCAGACATGTTTTTTATATGTCTTTATAATACTGGTACGGAACCCTTTGTGCGTGAGTCCGATTCGCACTCGGCCGGTTTTTATTTCTAAGAAAACAACACAACATTGTTGAGTTACAAGTTACAAGGCATGAAAAAAAGTAATCCACTATCGCCCATTCTCCCCTACTTCGTAGATGGCGCGCTAAGATTTTTTTTCTCATAATTAATTAAAATCTAGTACCTAATTTTAGCATTTGGCATGGGTGGCTAGTATTCAAAATTGTGTCGACATTAATTTCAGAAATTAGCCATCCAAATAAGTTAAAGTATTTGAAGTTATTAAATAAATTAATAGTGAAATAATTATTCCCTTATTAATTAATATATTTCCCTTAATAATTTATAATAGAAATTCGTAATTTGAAATGTATGTGCCCTAATAGAAAAAATAGGTTACTCGCCAGTTTTGACTGTTCGTCAAAGTCAAACTCATTTTATTATAAACTCTTACGTTAATCGATGAATATAACTCATGATTAATACTTGAGATAATTAATACTGCTGTTATCATCTGATAACAGCAGTAGTAAACCATCTGGTTTACTTGGAGTGTGTGGATATATTATAGATTTGTTACTTTAATCATTATAGTATAATGTGGCCAATGATTGGGGGGTGGCCAATAATTAACAATTTACCCTATCATCTAATTGCATATTTTTATGTTTAAATCGTTAATGCAAAAATAATTCGTTCGACGGCTCTACGACACAAATTATAGGGGAACTACTGCAGAGAATGACTGAGTAATCATCAAATTAAAAAATAATAAAACTCAACTTCAACCGATTTCTCCAAAATCCCATCATTAGACCCCGACTTGGGCTTAATGTTTTTTTTTTTTTTTCTATTCGTGCGGATTTTCCTACGCAGAATAAATGACAGGATGTTTGTTTTTATATAATTTTAATATTTTTTTATTGATTATGTTTGATACTAAATATCTTGATTATTAAACAAGTAAGATAGGTAATATCAGTAATTTGTTAGTAAAATTTTTCTTGACAATGATTTAGTTCAATGGAAATATCCATTGCCAAATGAGAAGACCATGTGCACTATCCCCACCCAGCAACAGAAACGAAACATGTCTCATTCAATAGGTATTGTGACATATATGCAACCTTATGATTTGTTACGTTGATGATGATGATGTTGGATCGCTCTATGCATGGGGTTTTCGTTGAAAGTTGAAGAAGAAAAAAAGAAAAATTCGCTTAGAGCTGTATATTTTTTTATATCTACAATACCTAACACTACTTGACATTACATTACTTAATATTGTTATTTTAGTACGTCATAATATTTTAGAAGGTACTTAATATTTTAGTATACACCATGGGCTGTTTAAACCCGATCGATTTTAACAGTGTATTCCTGGCCACATTTAGAAACTATAATGTAATTTAAACTTTTTTGGATATCGCCTATTTTCAAAGTTATTGTCAAATGTATAAAACATATTTTACATTATGGAGAATTGTCTCACTAACCTTATTGATAGATGTCAAAAAGTGAGAAATAAAACCTTTAAATGTGAAAATGTAGTTTTTGTAAAAAAAAAAAATAACACACATTTTAAGTGCCCGTTTTATGAATAACATTTAGTTACTTTTTAAGTTAAAATACATAAATAGTTATTTGTACAACATGAGAGCAAAGTACGTATTTGATGCGAGTGTCAGTTTTGAGTCTTGAGCAAGCGAAAGATTATTTTATAGAATCACGAGCGTAGCGAGTGATTCTGTAATAGAATCTTGAGCGTAGCGAGAGACTCGAAAGACACGAGATTCAAATAACTTTGCTCCCAAGTTGTACATACAACTTTTCACCTCAGCATGGAGAAAAGGAAATAAAATAACTTCAGCAGGGAGAAAAGGAAATAATAATAATATTAAATCATTTATTTAATCAAAATTAGTTTTAGGACGTATCATTATTGGTACATACCAGTGTTGAGGTACCATTCTTATCTCTTAGGTTAACATTTTGATGAAAAATTTTTTATAAAACAGTTATAATTATTTAGAAATGAACTCGTGTCGAATTTCTGAACGCGATTCTGACTCGCCTAGTACCACGATATCCGTCCGTTTTAAAACGGCTGTCTTTCTCTCTGTCACACTTATATATAAGAGCGATAGAGAGGTGGAATGATGGACGCCAATGTTATGTATGCTTGGTGGTAGGGGCCATATGCCATTCGGATACAAGGAATCGGGTCCGATAAAACGCGTGGTCTAATACAACTGGCTGAATACGCTAGGATGCCATGAACGAAAAAAAAAATGCATATTATGACAATTTATAACGTAACATTTTTCATCTCTGTCTTTTTACTAACAAGTGAAAGAAACAAAAGAAAAAGTTGAAGTCTAAACGTCATGGAAAACAACATTCACTCAGTGAGCAAAATCGCACTTTGCTCACTGATTTCGCGAATCAAAAGAAGTCGTTTCGAGCTGCTGAGGTGAAAAAAATTTTTTTCGCCTAAAGTGACAAAACTCATTTAATATTTTCTGTTTGTTTTTACATCAAAAATGCGTGGTTTAAATCGGTCGGGTTATAAGAGCCCAAGGTGTACCTATAAGCGAAAAATATAATATAAAAACAAAATACAATTTTTCAAAGAAAAACCCAAGTATAGGGCGATGCTCGTCATAGTAACTTTACTAATCATCGTATTGCCAAGATCGATTTAATGAGACATCTTCTGCCCATGGTCCTTTGTAGTAAGCAAGTTTAAAAACTAAACTTACATCGTCTTGACAGTTCTTTTTTCCAATTTTTGTTGTTTTTTATTGTTTCACATGTGTATTCAAAAACGTCGTTCGATAGACGTGTATTTCATGTATCAAGTAATGACATACTTTTCGCACTAGCTTTGAAACGTACTATTGTTTCTGGCTACCATTAATAAATTCGCCGGCTAAATATACGAAAGAAACTTTTGGATATCGCCGTAAAATTTAATTTAAAGTGTAGCGCCTGATCTTCAGCCTAGTTAAAAATTCTTCGGGTCCGGCTGCAAAGCGTTGCACATTTAAAATTTGATAAGTTAGACGCAAGTTAGGTTCTTTCTCATCTTTTAAAATGTAGCCATAATTTACCAGAAAAGATTGTAGCGAACAGAAAATGGCAGAATTGAGTCGTTTTGATTTCGGCTTTTATGTTTTGTCAAAACTAGTTTTCAAAAACCTCTTAAGGTCGAGTGATACGAGCAAAACGCACGGCTGCTACGCAGCGGTCGTGGGTTCAATCCTCGGCTCGTACCAATGAGCTTTTCAAAGAACTTATGTATAAGAAATAAGTATAAGAAATTCAAGGTTCTATGTGAAGTTTCCAACAAGTATTGGGCCAACGTTGGGACCACGCAGAATAGGCACGTTTGATGTCGAGTTGCAGAAAATGCCTAGAATACCAACTAAATAAAAAAAACTAGATCAAGCCGCATAGTTATGGGAAATTGAAATCAGAGTTAATTTTGAAAGATATTATAAATTTTCGGAAATTCATTACAAAGCATAGCAAGACATTCCTTTAAATGTGCGCTTGAGTTTTAGTAGGTGCTAATAATTAATGCTAATGTACACATTTGAGGTTTCTGCTTTTGCAGCTTTGTCTCTTAAGCGCTACTAAATTCTCAGGGATTTATCCTAACCGTGTTTACTCCCCTAATTATTTGTACGAGAATTATATTTAAGACCGTTTTTAGGCTTGCGTACATCGAAGTTATAACAAAAACGTTAAAAGATCACCTAAATAGTTGTCTGTCTGCCTGTCCGTCAAGATGTGGTCAAGATTCATCAATTACGTGATCGCTATACCTAGATATTTTTCTAGCAGGAAGTAGAGAGTCACTGACCATTTTTTAATAGAAGATTGATGATGGGCAGCAGCGTCATCAATGTAATAATAGTGCACACATTACTGCGATCGCCAACCAGTTTGCCCAGCGTGGCGATCATGGGCATTTACCTCCTAATGCGTACGCATAGTTAATAGGAGAGGCCTAAGTCCAGCAGTGGACTAACATAGGCTGATGATGAATTAGAGAATGACAAAATTAAACATCGACATAATTGTTGTCGATAAGTTTGGTAGTAGTCGAAGAATACATTTAATAAATTAATAATACGCCGCAACTGACAGATAAATTACAAGAATGCAAATCATACTCCAAATGCTACTTAATTTTTCTTATTATTTCTAATTTATACCTAGTTATTAAAAGAACAAAGACTACCTAATATTAAATATTCTAACGCCATAGGCAACTAATATGAAGTATTCGATCTAAAAAATAAAGCCTAGATGGGTAAGTGTATTTCTTGGTTACCTGACTTTACGAAGTTAGCATCTTTATGAGAATAGGGTATAGTTTGTCATCGATAACAGTTATGTCGATGTTTCATTTTGTCAATCTCTCATTCCTGCTAGAATAATAATAATTATCGAGGTATAGTGATCGCATTATAAATAATGAATGAAAAGATACCTAAGAAAACAAAAGAAACATGGAAGTCGCACGCCATACCTACACAATCGCCTTTAAAAACGGTCCTGATATTTCGTTGACAAGTGTTATCCTCTCTTCAATACATCGCATTTCTCGAATTTAAATATTGAACCTGTAGAAACGTAACAGCTATTTAAAAAAGTTGTGATTGGTCAGTCAGTTTTGGTTGGCTGTATTCCAAACTATATTCCATTAAAATTTGTCAAAGATAAATTACAGGGACATACCTACGCGGTGTTTCGTAATTCGCTTTCAGTCAATCCAACACAAATGTTAACCATGAGATAACCACCTGAATAATAATAAGTATTATGCATTAATTATTGGATTAGGTGCTTGTTGTATTTTTTGACATATTTTCATATCATAATTGTAGATTATCCAATGACCCCCTTAGTTATTTTTTCAATTGTACTGTGTCCAGCTTAATTTGTGATGATATTGAGTATTCATAAATTGATCTGAATTACCACGACACACTACAAAGCATTGCATTTCGTACCTATTAATGAGTCCAGATTATTATACCGATTTACTCACATCATTAATTAATTTATATTGTTATTAATAATGTATCTCAATGAGATACCTACAAATAATAATAATATTTAAACATAAAATGCTTATTTTTTCCCAAATTGTAGATTTCAAAGTCGGGATTTCTTCTCCTAAACTAAACCAGTCATTCGGAACGAAATTTTGCGAACCTATATATATCATGAAAAACAAGAAAATATTCTGTGTAAGGGACATATAAGTTTTGTGCTTATTGTTATCATAATGGAATTTTTAGTAAGCGATCTTCGGAAGGCTTTATAGCTTGATCAAACAATAATATATTCAACAAATCTGACACACAAACACAGTATGCAACGCCTAGTAACAGATTTTACTAGATATAACAAGTTTCTAGTCTGTGGTCGTAGGTCGATTTCTTTGTTTACATTTTTATCATGTAGACTGGAAATGCATGTATGCATATTTTCAAAGCGGAAGTATTTATTTTACGAAATATAAGAACATATTATTGATTAACATTTGTTCATGAGGCCGCTAGATCATTTCCTTTGTATTTTTCTTACTGAAATGAAATTCACATAAGTGTTAAATATAATGTGTTGTTAAATAATAATATATTATTGGTTGATACTCACGGCAATTATAATTTAAAATCAGGTAATGTATCTTTGTATCCAGCATAGGTATGTACCTATAACGACTTATTGGTTTTGTTATCTTATTCGATCTACAACCGCATACCTAGTGTATTTTTAATGGAGACGTCGAGTTTTGCATAATGAGGTCCTGTGCCCGATTACGTTTTAACGATGATGACTTTCTTCCAAATGTATGTTGCGTTATACTCAAACTATTTTGAACCTTATTCATACAGATGCAAAGCATGGAATACATTTAGTTTAAGCTACGAGATTTGCCTTCTAATTTGTATTCTTCAAGCTTCTAAAGGCGTCATGCTTGGTAGACCAAAATAATGTATTCCTCGTAGCTCTTGTTCCGTAGATTAAATCGAGAAAAAGCTTATTATTAAGTTTCAGGAAAAATATTTCAAACAATAACTTAAATATTGAATCAATATCAATTGTATAATTTTACACGAAAGTAAAACAATTGTATTTTTAGAGATTTTACCCAAAACATGAGAAAAATGAACTCTAATAACGCACTTGCTTGTCAATAGATATCAAACGGTCAGTCACGTGGCTGTCTGTCAATCAAGCTAGCTGAAACCGAGTGCGGGCCAGACACGGATCAGGAGGGGAGGGGAGCAATTGAGGCATTCCCCCCCTCTCTCTTTGGACCTAGGAGCAGACATTCCGGTATAGTATCATATCGTAATCTAGTATCCTCGAGTTTCAACCTTAGTACGGTCAAATCGTACATTAAACTCGCAAAACATGTAGTAAAGCTGCATTTTTGGTATCTTATTTAGACACCATAGGGCAGTATAAAATCCCATTTTGCAAGTAAAAAAAAGTTGTGCTAGCTGCGTTATACGTGAAAAACTGTGAAATTTACTGTCTATTTTTAGTTTCTGATTTTTATAAAAAAAGCCTTACGTTTTTTGACAATATGTACCAGGTAACGTTTAAAGATGAATGAATTTGTAACAAGATGAGATAACATGCATTACCGTAGGTCTTATAGTTTCAGAGATTCGAGACTTCAAATAGTACCCTGTTTTGTAAACTAGATAAAATGTTGAGTTTTGCTAACGTTTTTGGTTTAATATCGCCTTACCTAATTATGCTACGAAAAACATGAAATAATTATCTTAAAGCGCAATTAATATTCTTTCATTTAAGGGTAAAATCAGGTCAGTAAACTTTGTAATTGAAACTAAAAACTTTTTACGTCCTATGCCCAAATTATTTTTTTGTTTTTCTTTTAATATGCATTTTCGTATATATCTATAAGGCTTTTATAATATATCAAAATTGCAGCTTTGCAACTCGACTTGCGATTTGTATGAAAAACTTAGATAGCGGGCCTCCTGCCTTTGGAATTTCGGGTTTATACTTTCAACTACAAAGTTCACTGACCTAATTTTACCCTTAAATTAATAGTACATTACTACCGAGGCCGGGAAGTGACTAGTTGCCGGCCGAATATATGTAGACGGCCGAGCGAAGCGAGGACGGATAGTATTCGGACGGCAACCCGTCACTTCATGGCCGAGGTATGTATAATGCTTTTCTCAAACATGCAATGAAATGAAACAAAAATATGTATCTTCTTTCTAAGAAATTATAAGTCAACTACGTAACTAAGTCTTTGAAACACAACAAAAGTCAAATACGACACCAACACCTCATTTTTTTTTAAGATTGACCTGTTTGAAAGTTGCAAATTTTTACTTTTCAAAAGCGGTATTAGACGACGCGGTCGGTTGGGTCCAATTAATCGCATGCGATGATCGGGACCGACGGATCGCGCCGTATAATACTGCTTTTTAAATATTATTTTGAGTAGTTATTGTACATTTATTTTAAATTATATAATTTAAATACCTAATTATAACTGCTAAAATTTGCCAATCATTTTTTTTATACTAATATTACTTACAGATAATTATTGGCTAAAAGCCAAGATGCCAGGTCACCACCCTATGTCAAATGAAAATTAAAAAAGAGGCACTTGCCGGCCTAGGTCGGCAACGAGGTACTTCCTGGCCACTTTTTAGGCAGGTAACTACAACATTTCATTGCATGTTTGAGAAAAGAATATTAAGTGCGCTATAAGATCATTATTGCATGTTTTTCGTAGCATAATTAGGTGAGGCGATATTAAGCCGAAAACGTTAGCAAAACACAAAATTTTATCTAGTTTACAAAAAGGGGTACTTTTTAAAGTCTCGAATCTCTGAAACTATAAGACCTAGGGTAAAGCATGTGAGCTCAACTTGTTGGAAATTTATTAGTCTTAAAACGTTTATTTACATATGATATCAAAAAACGTAAGGTTTTTTAAATAAGAATCGGAAACTAAAAAATGGCCGTATATTTCGCAGTTTTTCACGTACTACCCAGCTAGCACAACTTTTTTTTGCTTGCAAAATATGGTTTTATACTGTCCTATGGTGTCTTAACAACATACCAAAAATGCAGCGATACTACTTGATTTGCGAGTTTAGGGTAAAATTATGTAAGATTTGACCGTACTACCTGCGCAGCACTTTATCCTCAAACCCGGCGAAAAAATTCTTGCTGTCTTCTTGCTCTGTTACGTGGGGTGAACGTACGCATTGGGTAAGTACATGCAATCACATACTCTTACCCGCTGCGTACGTTTACCTCACATAGTCATACTCCTTTTACGCTTTGGCCACGACCGGCAGGGCGGGTGACATGTACGTTCGATAGGGTGACCCGATGTCTCTGTATCTCGCTCCAACTTATAGTTGCTCACGCAAACCCCGGATGACGGGAGCAAAAATGCGTTTGTCACTAGTGCTTAGTTAAATATCGACTATTCTATCGACATCCATATGAACGATTTTTTTATTTGAAATGTATAGATTATGCTAATTATGTTTCCCTAGTAGTTCCACTTCTTTTCCAGATATCAAAAAATATATAAGATTTTTAATATAAATTCACCAATTTTTTTAGTCAACACATTCTGATATTTATTGTGAATAATTTCGCCGAGGATGTAAAAGTAATCTTTACAAGTGCCCTTTGAAATTCTGAGCGACATTCAAGCTGCTTTTTAGGCTTTAATTTCGATTTTGTAACTGTCCTATGGTACTACGTATTATTGACATATTATTGTTTATCAATTTTAAATCGCAATGCCTTTGATTACGTACGGTTGCCTAAATTACTATTGATCAATACATTTGTAATTCATAAAATGTTGGTATGGATGTCGATAGAAAAGTCGATATTTAACTAAGCACTAGTGACAAACGCATTTTTGCTCCCGTCATCCGGGGTTTGCTCACGACCGTCGCTGGTGGCGCAAAGTCGTGGCCAGACCGTAAGACCTCCTACCTGTCCATATGCTGAAAGTATCTTCTGAGAGAATAAATCACGCTAAATAAGGCCGGTTTTAAATTGATTCTTGGATATAATTCCCAATATAATTAAAGCTGAATTTTCGATCTCCAGTAAACAGTGTCTGTCAGAAAAAAATTGTTTTGTCTTTTTTAAACTAATGACCTGAGAAAAGGATATGTAGTAATAATTTTAACTTAACGAATACTTTTATCTAGGGATTGAAATAAACAGGACTAAATTAATTACAATTCCATTAAGACTCCGCAAAAAAACGTTTTTATTATTGGTACCGATGTATTATTAATCCTATTAACCGGGAATTTATCGCATGCGCATTCAATATAACAAAAATAAAAATAACTATAGGTACTTACTTATTTCCATCCATTGGCAATATTCGATAAAACCAATCTAGATAGCAGTCGGGGGTCCGACCGACCCGCTACAGTTTATGGTAAAACAACCTTAGGAGGGTTAAATTTATCGTGGTGCCTTATGCCAACTAAAGTTTGCCGATTACAGGGTTACTAAAAGTGGTTTCGCTTTCAGTCTGATGTTCTTGTTTTATTTTATATTTTTCTTCAATATACAATCTGGAATATTTGTACCTAAATATTTGGAGAATGCCCGTACTCGGAGACCTCGCAATGCGCATACAATAAATCAATAATAAGGTAATGGTTTGTTAGCCATCTAATTATTCATTACTAGCTAATTATTCATTTCTGTTAAGATAAGACCAAAAGGGGAGCTTCTGTTTCTTCCCTGGATATGAAAAATCAGCATTTTTTTTATTTGCTGGCATAGGCAATTTCATGTCAGTATGGTTTGCTTTTTTTATTATTATTATAAAAATAACGAAAACTCCAAAAACTGTTAAATTTGAAATGCTTTTTCAGATACTATGAAACAAACATTTCGTATATTCTAACGACAAACGGGTCTTAATCGCGTAAACTTACGTTTAATTTTATACTGACGTTTCGGGCATGACGTTAAATATGAGTGATAATCGTGAAAGTTTAAATCAATATAAATTTTTCGTATATCGTGATAAAAAAGGAAAACATACCGACTTGGGCAATATCTTGCTCAAATCGTTTATAAAATAATGTTGTTATTAGTCTATTTTTAAGAAGGAAACGGTCACCTGTTTCCCCTACGAAGTCATGACTGTATTCGCCAATTGTTCCTACACTAATTTAAGTGTATGCCTGGTTTAATTCTCCCCACCTGTATTAGACTTTCATACTGTTAGTGTAACTTTGTTTTATAACACAATTATAAGGTAGCGGAGTTTCACTACATCATCACAAGGAATACTTAAGTTCTATTAAAAAAAAACCCCATATACGATCGATCACAAGTAGGAAATAGCAACAACACAAATTTAAAAAATGAGCCAAGAGAACATAATGTCCTAACGATAATCGAAATAATCGAATTTATAACGCGCAATAACGATATATTATTTTTATGACGATTTGAAAGCATTCACGTCGGACCCCAAAGACATATTTCACGACAAACTGGGCTACTATCACTTACCATTTTCCCACGAAATTCTCGATCAATGTGACACGTACGAGTATGACAGATGGTAATATAAAAAAACGAGTTTTTAAACTACATAATTATATTACTTAATAGTGAAAAAAATACATTATTTCTCAAGTGGTTAAAAAGGCCTGGTGGAACTGTCCCTGCAGTGGAGGAAATCGAAAGGCATGGCCGTACAATAACTTTCTAAGTCCTGCAATTATCTATTTGATACAATTTAATAGTACATTACGACACAAGTGCGAAAAACATGAAATTCGAAACGAGTGGCGATGTTTTAAAACACGACCGATAGGGAGTCGCTATGTCAACAAATGGAGTTCTATCTAGTGTTAATGATGATGATTACAAATAAGAAATAATAAATTCCTTTATTAAACAATTATATTTTATGAGTTATATCTAGATTCTCAATTACGAAATTACCTAATTATCAGAAACACTTACGTAGTAAATTACTTTATATGTTACACCAGGGAAATAAAATATGTAGGTAGCTACAAATTCGTGATGAGAACGCCGTGACTTTTACACCATTCGATTACTAGAGTAGTCCAACAGAAATGGATGAGACGACGCGTTTACTGGGAACATTTTGTCTATTTGAAATATGCGTAGATCCGAAAAGGAATATTTGGTGATATGTTCAGGTGATGTTATGCTATTTGTGTTCTAAATGGAAGATTTTAGGGCACGTATCATGCAACGGTACCTATCCAAAGTTTGTTTTTCCGATTTTATTTACATTTATTTTATTTTTTATTCTTTTTTTCTTTAATATAATAAACAATTCAACAAATCTTCTCCGTCACGTTAAGCAAAATTAAAGTATTATGTATATATAAATTTGGGGGCTCTACCCATATAAAAACATTTGCTAAACTCGTGTAATTACAAATTGTGGGTGCGATGAATTAAAGCAGCCTTGTTTGATAAGAATTTGACTATCAAGCAAACAGTAAGGTTTTTTACTTATATTCATATTCATTTATTCATAAAATTAAAAATCAAAAATAACAAAATAAAATTAGGATGTCAATTTTTTTTTTACAGTTTATATTATACTTGAAGACATAAGATTAACTTTTAACAAAAGGTTATTCATAACTTTAGAATAGTTTATCTGTTTAAGCGTAAAGAAGCATAAAGTCATTTTAACAGGTATTATTGCAGAAGACATTAATTTTAATAATAATCACCAAATTAAAAACAACTAACTTCAGCCGATTTTTCCAAGATCCTATCATCTGTGGTTTCCATCATTGATTTCCGTTCATCAAATCCTACTTTCGAACGCAAATTCTTGTAAATTAATGAAGATTACCAAAAGCGACATACATGTACCTACCTATAATATTTGAAGAGATGTCTCGATTTCTCCAAGATCCCATCATCAGTATTCAAATATTAAAATCGTTTCACGTTTCTCGGAGATATCGGGTAACATACATACAACTAAAAAAAACAAACAATTGAGAATCTCCTCCTTTTTTTATAAGTCGGTAAAAACATTGCGATTAAACGTACGGATGACAGAACCAGGAAATCACTGAACTAAAAATGTTATAAATCAGACTCGTGGCAATATTCGATTTCTGCAAACGTAACTCTTTCAATGCGGGATATCAATATTTAAAATTACACGTTCGGTCGAGGTAAATGTTGATAGTTGTAACATGGGTACCTAGATAGTTGTGATATTATATTCAATTATTTTAAACGAAAATGTAATTCGAATTGAATCTATTGTTTTAGTAATAATTTCACAGAGAAGAGCTCTATTCGGATTGCATGACAGAATCTCGCAGTTTTACGGCATCCTACTTACAAAATAAAGCGAGACATTCACTCGAGGGGCCTGGGACAAAGAACTTTATCTCAGAAAGAGGGGAGGTGCCTTGCAAGTTACCGCAGTTCCGCCTAAGGCCAAGCTCATCATTTTCAAGCATGTTTCAGCGTGTTCGGTTTTACACTTCACTATTTATTTATAGTAGAGGTCCAAATGGAAAAAATTGTGCGCTGTGAGTTACAGTTTTGTAATTTTTACCAGAGCTAGAGGGTGTAAAAATAAATATTTTTAGATTTGGAGGGAAAACCAACTCCCCCCCTGAACGAGGGGGGAGGGGGTGAATGTGCAAACGAAGGGTTATGTTTAAAAATTTTTCGTCTAATATTTAGGCCTACTATTCATTGTTTGGTATCATTTTCATATAAAACAGACACGGGGAATTCATTTTTGATAATAAACATGAGGATTTTCATATATAAAACAATTATTATTGGTATAAAGGTAAAATAATCACCGTTTTTATTTTGATTGTTGCGTTATATAAGTATTACCAAATAAATATATGAAAATAAAAAAAATACTACAAGATAGCATATTCATTGTAGTTTCTAAAAATATATACTTTTTGGAACTTTCCATGCAAAAATAAGTTGTGAAAAAATTGCACCTGTCGCGTACCTCGAATAAAAAACGGACGTTGCTTTGACTTATTGTTGACAGTACGTTTCTACTGCGGGAATTTAGCGATTTTGCGTAAACAAAATACTCCATAATGTCTGTTAGGGCAAATTGCATCAACCTGGGTTAACTAAGCACCCCGGGTTAAACATTTATTTCACACGGAATTTGATGATAAATTTCTTATAAAGTAAGTGACTGACCCGGCACTATACAGAGGATATCCGAGACATCAGCCTATGTGATATTAGAATGGCTCTTGAACAGCTCAAAAATAACAGGGCGTCTGGGGAAGACGGAATTATAGCTGAGCATCTGAAGCCAGGTGGTAAACCAATCCTTATGGCCCTTCAGAAGTTGTTCAACTCCGGAAGGGAGAACGCCTTAGGCATGGAACAGAAGAGTGGTGGTACTGTTCTTGAAAAAAGGTGACAACGCCTTACTGAAGAACTACCGATCCATCTCACTTCCGACCCATATTTATAAGATGTTTTCAAGAGTCATTACGAATCGTCTTGCACGCAGACTTGATGACTTCCAGCCTCCCGAACAAGCCGGTTTCCGAATTGGCGTTTCGTAAATGTTATACAGAAGACCGAGGAATAGGTATAACCTGCCCCTCTGTTTAGCGTTTAGTGTTTGTGGACTACGATAAGGGGGGTTTCCATGACGTACTAATGCGGTTTAATTTAGGTCGAGAGAAAGGGACAAGGCTATACGAGTCGTGTATCACTGCCCCTTTCCCAGAACCTAAACTGAATCGCATTAGTACGTCATGGTAACCCCCGTGCTTTGGTAAGGAGATCATTAGGTACCTAATGACACTTGTAAAAATGATTACCCATTCCGATTCATATGATCAGATACTATATATCATACATGTGATCAGATATATAATATACACGCGGTATACAATAATCGATAAATTCTAAAAATAGAATCTGATCAAATAAAATTCTTAATAATCTTAGGTTATTTAAAAAAAAGATCAGAAAATATTCAATTTACTTTCATATCAATAAATATTTACAATTGTAATATGAACAATAATATGCAAGTACAAAAATATGTATAATCTATGAGCAGTTGCCGGCACAAAAGTCTCTTTATTGAGATTACGCGGAGGTTTTTGTTGGAGGTACGCGTCAGGTAAAATTTTTTTTCAGTGAATTTTTGTATGAAAGACTACAAAACGTGTATATTTTTAAAAACTGGAATAAATATGCTATCTTACACCATTTTTTTAAATTGGATTAGTTTGTTTTTTAATACTTATATGACGCTTAAATTAAAATAAAAACGGAAACTTTTTTACTTTTACTCCAAAAAATCTAAATTTTTATATGAAATTGCTCATGTTTATGATAAAAAATGGATTTTTTAGGTCCGTTTTACACGAAAATGATATCAAACAATGCATAGTAGGCCTTATTAATTAGTAAAAATATATTAAACGCAACCCTTCCGCATGCACATTCACCCCCCTCCCCCCGCGCTCAGGGGGGGAATTGGTTTTCCCTCCACATCTAAAAACAACTATTTTGAGACCCTCTAGCTCTGGTTAAAATTACAAAACTGTAACTCGCAGCGCACAATTTTCCTCAACTTTGTATGGACCGTGACCCTTACTATTACAGATTTTTTAAACATTTTATCTATGGTTTCAAATTGCATTCGCGAATATGGTATAAGTTTATTTTCAACACTCAGGGTAGTGTACCTACCTACCTACGCATACAATAATTAATAATATCGAGACGAGTAGTCAAACATGTGCTTAGCATTAATTAATATAGGTACATTATTTATGAGACACTTTTACAGTGTAAGTACCAAAAGTAAGTACATCATAAAAGTTATATTTTATTGAGGTTTACCGTAAAAAGTATTTTCTGTAACTTGCAATGAAATGTGGAATATTAAGTTCGTCAAATTTGCCCCGGAAGTACCATTGAGCTGATTCAATTACTGAACTTGACATGTACTGGAATTTCATACTTCGTTTTGGAATTGCAACTAACGTGAGACTCAAAAATTAAAATATTAACGAACTGGGTTACTCACAGTCGGGCTGTGAGAGGATGCTCGGGACGAGGACCCTCTTAATGCATCGAAACATGTCGAACAATCATGAACTTAAATTACATACATCTAGTATGTACTTAGTACCGAGTTCAGTTGGACAATTTTTGGTGGTTCCGCAGGAAAAAACTTAAACCCGAATTCCTTAAATATGAACGTTCCTCGAAAATAATAAAACTTGAATATTTTTAATGTTATTTAATTTTGTTAAACTTATCAAATACATGTTATCATGGAATTAAGTGTATCTTACTATTACTAGGTGACTTTTAGGTGATTTCTACACAATTGTTATAGATATCTAGGCAATTTTCTATGAAAACATGTATTTGATTGAGGTCAACAAGAGCTCAACAGATTTAAACTTTAATTGTTTACTAAATTAAATTATTATCATTTAGTAAATTATTATTTTTAATTTATATTAAAGTGAAATATTTTCCGAGACACAACCGGGACTTATTCAACAAAACTTGGTACAGTTCGGTCACAATACTAGACGATAACTGTAGGATAAGAAACAGCCCATTATCATTTTTATTTACTTAGCTTATCCTGATACGGCCTTTCTGTATTTTTAGTTTATATAAATAAGCATTGATAAATTATGTCCTCTTGTCCAAAGATAGTTCTAAATATCCTTTTTCCTGCTTTACGACACAGGCCTGCGCCTGCAGGGCTCGGTTCTAAGCAAAAAGGTGCTCAACGACGTAGGTCTCCCGGCGATTACCGTCCAGCCAGATCAACATGGGACGTGTATATTGCTTCAGACGGGTTCGCCTTATTTAACATCATGCAGGCCGATAGAAATCGTTCGCGCATGACACGAGATGGTAACCTGACGTCGACTGATCTCGGTCTCTTTGACCGCAATATAGACTACTCGAGTACATGATTGAACGTCGTTTTCCTGTATAGGACACGAAACGACGTTTCCTACCTGCTTGACTAAAGTAAAGAGATTTACGCCACTGTGTTCAGGGAGGTATTGTATATGTATTATAGGATATTTTCACTTACAGATTAAAAAAAAACTTAATTGAAAATGTTAGTCATTACTATTAATATCAGAATATTTACCTACAAAACACAATATTTTGACGAATTTGATTAAAAATTATAGGTCCCACTCAGTTATAAAATTCGAACAAGAAAACGGATGATAATTATTCAAACACACGTTTCAGGCCCGAGGGTGCTCCTGCAACAAAATTGTTAACGCAGATTAAAACCTTAACGTATTATTGATTGCCTATTACCTAAGTCAGCTGTAACATAATTTGGTTTTTACTTCTTATGCTCAAAAAGTGCACGTTTATGTCGTGCGTAGACGACATAAAATCACGTTTTATGCTTTAGAGTAATAAAGTAAAAATTTCTTCTAAGACTAATGTCAGTCTCAATATCCAAACTGTTAAAACATAGGTATTGCACAATTTTACTGAGCAATAAAATTCTGTAGATGTCAAAACTTGTTAAATTATTCGCGCCTGTGTGTTCTTTCGCTTTACAATAATATCGAGTGTGAATTGCCGTGAAAATGTGTTTTATGTTCCTCGCAATCGAAGAAGTGACAAGCAGTGTACAACAAGGGTTTCAATCCAATTTTTACCCTTGGTCACTATTTTGGTAAAAATTGCCTCGGGTTACTGTATATGGGTTACTATTTACCCTTGTTGTACAACCTACTATTTATTTCTCGTTGTACATACCTTCTTAATTTAATAATGGTTTTACGCCGTTTTGTTTTATCAATGTTTTTTTTAACCTGAATAGATTGTATGGCTTTGGTTACATTTTCGTGTAGGTATATATTTCTTCTACGCAGAATCATTGTTCACCGGCCTATATCCACTAAGTCCATTGAAATGGATTAAAAGTAATTTGCATTTTTATCCACACATGCTGTAATCGTAATTAGCATTTTAATAAGCCGCGCAGGCAGCGCTCTCTCCATTACAACCCTGTCACTGATAGCTAGCCGTTTAGCTCACGACCGTGTAAATAAATGCCTCCGTGAATAAATGAAAATTAAAATCTTTCTGAAGCAGCTTTTTTGTATCAGGATATGCTTGAAATAGCATATTTAAAATTAATCGTTGCGCAGTAGGTGCTGTCATCTTGATGTAGATACGCCTCTACATATTAATAGTTTTATAATAGGCAATAAGCATATTTTCAATGTTAGACAATTCTATATTTAGGTCAAAAAAATAAAAAAAATCATGCTTTTACAAAATCCTGAACTTATGCTGTGACCTCGAAAACATATAGGTGCAAATAGAACAAATAGAGTAGGGAGGGGCAATTTCGTCGTGGCTTATTGATTAATTTCTGTAATGGCAAGATCTCTCGTAATGGTCTGATGGTCTGACATTGGTTCCGTGGCAGAGGGTTCGGTGCCTCTTGTAGGATGCGACGTGCGTCAGCACTTTTGCGCCGTCTCACTTGAGTCGCACACTAGTTAACGCCGCGGCCACGACATCGGTCTAAGGCGACCGGCTTAGCGGAAAAAGTATGGTGCTCGCTCTCGTACCCATATCGGCATCCCGCTCCAACTCATGGATTCGCTCGCCACTGGTCGCCTTAAGGTGCGTTCAAACCAAAAGAGCATTCGCTGTTCTATCCCCAGTTCTACGAAATCAATCAATCACGTTTTGTGTAACGATCGAATTTCGTAGAGTTGGGGGTTAGAATAGCGAATGCTCTTTTGGTTTGAACGCACCTTTAGACCAATGTCGTGGCCAGGCCGTAAGGTGTACGACTTTGTGCCAGTGGCGAGACTGCGGGGTCTTGGGGTTTGGAGTTATATTGTAGCCCTCGGTCTGGATCGTATCTGGTGCAAGCAATATTTTTTTATAAAGCAATGAACAGAAATTAAATGCCTTGTTCTTATTGGGTCGGCAACGCGCAAGTGACACCCCAGGGGTTGCAGGCGCCCATAGGCTACGGTGACTGCTTTCCATCAGGCGGGCCGTGTGCTTGTTTGCCACCGACGTGGTATAAAAAAAATAATAATCAATAAACCACAACGAAATTAAAACATTCGTATCGAATTTCAAGTAACTCAATTGAATAAAAAATATGTCCAATACAATTAGCCAAAATTATGGTTTACTAGTTTTCGACTCTATCTCGAGGTAATAAATGTCGAAGACCACATTTATTATTTCACACGTTTATAGTTATTCATTACAGGGAATAAAATTCAAATGGATAATAGATGCAATAAATCGGAGACGTTCTAAAATTCCTAGTTACTATTCTTCAAAAAATTTGTCGCGTGAGTCAGATCAAAGTCACATTTATCGCCGTTTGTTTAATAAATGATCATAGTCTACAACAACAAACAAAATAATACAATCATAAAAATCAAAAAGGGCGACGCTTTTGTTAATTAACTTTTCAAATTCTCCTAAATTCAGACGTTCCGAAATAAAATGGAAAGTTATTTGCATTGTAGGGTCAATTGAATTACAGACTTTCATTAAATACCAAGAGGACGGTCGTTTTTACTTTATAATAGCCAGTTGGTTGTAATTCATACTCACGCTTTTACATAATATAATATATGTTCCCATTGCCAACCATGTCACGGTGTCGTTCAGCATTTTAGGATAAAGATGATACGAGTACTCTTATTACAAATGTTAAATTTGCATGGTACAGTTGCACTTGCTTGCACGATTGTAGTAAAAAATGCGAAAACACCCACTAAAAGTACATACCCATATAAGCCCCACTATTCATGATTTTTTTCATATATTTTGGAACTAGGGATCAAAAAATTGTGTCTAGCACAAGTTTTTTTTCTTCTGGAGTGGTTCATCACCGAAAATATTGACTTAAAAACAACTTTCTTTAATGACCCTTATTTTTTTGCACAATCCTATTAAACGATTTCCCACACTACGGACACACTCAAGTACATTTTTTTACTGCTAGGCGATGAATCCGAAAACAAAAATTTATTTCAAATTTTATTGTACCACTTTGTTGGCTTGATTAATGAATGTGTGTCAATAGTATACCAAACTGCAAATTTTCTAAATTTCCATTTAATTAAAATCAATTTTATGCTTAGTATTTTAATGCATATAAAGGTGCATTCAGACCAAACGAACATTCGCTATTCTAACCCCTCACTCTACGAAATTGGATCGTTACACAAAACGTGATTGGTTGATTTCGTAGAGCGCGGGATAGAACAGCGAATGCTCTTTTGGTCTGAATGCACATTTAGTTGTAAGATGTATTATTCTTCTTGTCCTTGCCCTTAATCCCAGTTCATCTGGGGTCAGGCCTCCTTGTGCAGCGGCGCCAGGACCTTCTATCCCGGGTTGTCATTGACGAGATGTCTTGGGCCTTTAGGTCCCTCTCAACAGTTGACCACCACGTGGCAGGTGGTCTGCCTCTTCCGTTGGGCTGTGTTTTGATGTTAAGCACAGTCTTTACAGAGTAGCTCTCTTCCCTTCTCATTACGTGACCATACCAGCGGAGTCTCCCCTCTTTCAGCTTTTCAGTTATTGGGGCTACCTTAAAGGATCCTCTAACATGTTCATTTCGAACTTTATCCAGACGTGTTACCCCGCCTGCCCACCTCAGCATTTTCATTTCTGCCGTATGCACTTGTTGTTCGTGCTTCTTAAGTGTAGTCCAGCACTCTGAACCATACAGCATTACCGGTCTTACGGCAGTCTTGTAGATCATGCCTTTTGTTTTAATGGGCATTCTAGTGTCGCAGAGTACACAGGATAATGATCGCCATTTCATCCAAGCTGTATTGATTCTGTGGCTTACATCTTCATCGACTCGTGCGTCACTTGTCAGGACCGATCCGAGATACTTGAAGCGGGTGACTCTGGGTATTGCGGCATTTTCGATATGTACGTTACAACCAAGCTGTTCTGTTCCACCCAGGTCGCACTCCATGTATTCGGTTTTTGTGCGGCTGACACGCAACCCATGTCTTTCCAGTTCCTTGAGCCAAACATCAAAGGTTTTCTGTAGTTGTGACGCTGTTTTCGCTATAAGCACGATATCGTCCGCATACAGCATACACCAAGGTATTTGTGCTTGAAGACTTTTCGTGATGTAATCCATGCTCAGATTAAATAGCAAAGGGCTCAACGCCGAACCCTGATGGACGCCAACATTAACCCGGAATGAGTCGGTTACACCAACAGGGCTCCTAATCTGTGTGGTCACGTTGTGGTACATGTCGCGTATTAGCGAGATATAGGTCTCAGGTATATTTTGGGCTCGCATAGCTAGCCAGACCAGTTTCCGAGGAACTCTGTCAAATGCTTTTTCAAGGTCCACAAAAGCAAGGTATAGGTTTTCTCTATTTGACCGGCATTTCTCCATCAGTACTCTGATGGTCTGTATAGCTTCCGTCGTAGACCTTCCAGCTGTGAAACCGAACTGGTTTTCAGTGGTACTGGTTAATAACCTGAGACGGGCACCCATAACTCGCTCCCAGAGTTTGAGAGTGTGTGACGTTAACGTAACTCCTCTGTAGTTGTTGCAGTTTGCTATGTCACCCTTATTTTTGAACAGGGGGCATAGGAAGCTCCTTCGCCAAGAGTCAGGAATTTTTGTTTCAAAAAGGATTTTGTTGAATAGTTCTGTGAGCCAAGGCAAAGCAGCATCCTGCAGGCGCTTCCAGATATCAGCAGGTACGTTATCGGGGCCAATAGCTTTGTGGTATTCCATTTTTTGGAGCGCATTTTTTATTTCTTGTGGATGTACCGGTTCGATGGGTCCCTCCGTTGCCGGTATTTGTGGCAGATCTTCGCTAGGGAATTCTTCGTTTAGTAGGTCTTCAAAGTACGTTTTCCACCTCCGTTTTATGTCGTTATCAGATGTTAAAAGACGTCCCTGCAGGTCTTTGACATATTTGCTGGATTTGGTGTCGAGTGTTGCTTTGTGGCTCTGTTTGGCTATTTTAAATATTGCGTTCTCTGATGGTGCATTTTCTAACTTTTCATAAAATTTGTGTCTTGAATGTGCTCTTGCTTGCGCTACGACTGCCTTAGCTATTACCTTCATTGATTTGTATTTAGCGCGATCTCCATCATGGCCAGATCTCTGCCAGGCTTTGAACAGTTGTCGCTTTGTTGATATTATTTGTTTGACGTCCTCATTCCACCAGGTCGTATCTTTTCGTGTCGATGACCCACCTCTAGAGACTCCCAACACTGCTCTTGCCTGGGTTTGGCAAAAGTTTTCGAATTCGAGCCACATTTTATCGACAGATTTCTCACTAAAGGTATCCTTATTTAGGTATCCGCCAATAGCATCTAGGAGTTGAGTGCCTTTATTATTGTGAATTTCCTTCCATTTTATATGCTCAGTTCGATCAATGTGCGTTTTAATAGGCTTCGGTAGTTGCAATGTAGCCAACAGTAATCTGTGCTGAGTTGTTAGGGCCTCCCCTGGTATGACTTTACAGTCCCTGTAATTTTTCATCAATGAGCCTGTCGAGATAATGTAGTCTATTTGTGTGCTGTATCTAGCACTTTTATAAGTAATGATGTGCTCTTCCTTTTTCCGAAAATATGTGTTAATAATTTTGAATTTATATTTTACAGCGAAATTTAAGATTTCCAGCCCCTCTTGGTTTCGTGTGCCATATCCATAACCTCCGTGCACTTCTGGGTATAGGTCCCTGCTCGCTCCGACGTGCCCGTTTAAATCTGCCCCTATGTGAATGAGTTCTTCACATGGTACGCTCTGCAGCAATTCATCGAAGTCTTCCCAGAATACCTCTTTTTCCAGTGAAGAGCATCCCACCTGCGGCGCGTATGCTGAGATGATGTTCAGGATCGGTTGGCTATCTAGTGCTAGTTTAACTGAGATTAGCCTATCGCTCTTCCTTTCAACATTTATAATTCTTTGCCTAAGGTCCTTGTCTAGTACGATTGCTACACCGTTACGTTTTGTGTCTACTCCGTGGTAAATGAGTTGATACCCATGGCCAATGTCGCGGGATTTTGACCCCTTCCATCTCGTCTCCTGAATACAGCAGATATTTATATTCCTATTGTAAAGTATGTCACTGAGTTCTTCGCTACGTCCAGTCATGGATCCTAGGTTCCATGAGCCTAGTCGTAGCTTATTAGTACCTTTAATTTGCAAATGTTTATTCTTGTCAGAAACGTCGCTTTGGGGGAACGCCCTAGCAGTGTACTCGCATTTTCTCAGGTTTCTTCCATTCGCATTCGCATCCAAGTTTCTTACGTCGCTTACGGGGGACGCCCTAGCCGTTATCGTTTCTCTATTAGGTTTTACTGACATATTGCACAAGGAGAAAAGTTTTGACTGTTGTTTTACGGCCGGTTGTCACCTGACGCCAAGGCCTTCGTCTTCTCAAGACGTGGGTGCCGCCGTTGACTCATTTACAGTAGAGTTCATCCGCCGCCTTCCCTACTGCGTACTCCAGCCCAAGCACGCAGCATAACTACGGCCTCTGCTCCAGATATGCCAGAGAAGCCCGCAGCCAGGGTTTGTTAACGGAGTGTCCTTCTCCGGCCTGTTTGGTCCGCGGGAGGTATTTTATTTCCCTCCTGCCCATCAGGTATTGTATACCCTCCGGGTATCCCCCTATCCGCCACCTGGGGACGCGTCCTCTAGGGTGAAAGGCTCCCCCGAGGAAAAGATGTAAGATGTATTATTATGTGCATAAAATAAACCCCACCGAGTTTCTTGCCGGTTTTTTTTGGTCAGTTCTGTAGGGTTAGAACCGGAACTGGACTTTATTTTATTCTGTATGACAATTCAAATGTTGCTATTCTTACTTAACCCTTCGTATGCCTAGTGCCGTATCCGTCCCAAGCAATTGGACTCTAAATTATAAACTTCAAGGTCATAAATTAAATACCATTTTTTGACAGCGGCATACGAAAGGTTAAATAAGTCGTAAGAATCGTTTGACGTTGACTTTGACAAATTTCCACCACTGTCAGTCACCCGTTGACCACGAACCCTGTAAATTAAGTGAAGTTGAAAATGAAGTCAAATTAATTAATATTGGCGATAAAATCAGTTTTAGTTTTAATCTGTAAATAAATATTTAATATCCTAACACTAAGCCCTTTCATTTGATATATCACATGATTCCTCCTTATCACCCAATCTTAGACCAGCCTCTCCTATTAATATATGCGTAATGTGCGCATTAAAAGGTAATTGCCCATGATTGCCACGGTGGGCAAGCTAATTAGCGATCGCAGTAATGTATCCACTATGATGACGCTGCTGCCCAGAATCAAGCGCCCATAGGCTACGGTGATTGCTTTCCATCAGGCGGGCCGTATGCTTGTTTGCCACCGACGTGGTATAAAAAAAAAAAAATCTATCTTCTATCATCGAATGTTCAGTGACACTTCAATCCCTTAGTTGACTCTTACGATACTCACGGGAACAGTTGTGGTGATGACAAATACACACACACACACACGAAACAAATAAAAACACGGCTAACAATAGTCTGTCACATGATTCTTTTTTTTTAATTACAACTCGTTTTAAATTTTTTTTAACCCCCAAAAGTATACCTCATATTTAAAATTCTAATTTGCGCCATGTGTGCCAAATTTAAACTCAATCCGTCTAGTAGTTCCGGAGCAAATCGGCTATGATAGAGGGCAGACAGACACGCGAGTGATCCTGTAAGGGTTCCGTTCTTTTCCTTTTGAGGTACGGAATTCTAAAAAAAACAGTGTAATTTACCGTACCCCCAATAATATTTACAGTGGTATTGCTGCAATATTTCCCGTTCTAACTAATGCAATGATAATATATGGTCAATAAGGTTTTACATGCGGCCTCCGTAGCTGTAATGACCCTTCCTGCAAAGCTGAAGGTCCCGGATTTCAAACCTGGTTAAGGCTTGGGATACTATTACATAATTATTATCAAACCGGAATCAGAAGGGGATTGGAAAGTACTGTTGACACAACAAATAACTCAACATTTCAAGAAAGTATTTATCAGGAAAAATAATTGTTTATAGATGTAGTGACTGATTAATTTATCTATCGTCTGAAAGTCTCTGCAATTAAACTATGAATATATGAATATATCCTAGATTGATTTATAGAATGTTGTGTCAATAGTACTTTCGATTCCCATTCTGATCGCGGATTGATAATAATAATAGGGAAAAAAGTGAATAGAGAAAGCACTATTTTATTCAGTTGTTTAAAATGCCCTATTCTTTTTTATCCCATGAAGTATCCATGAAGTCCATGAATTCACTACCTACTTACATTACTACTATAATACGCACTAAAACGCTAGGCATTCGGATTCTATGCTTATAGAAAGGTGCGGTTAAACTAAAAGAGCATTCGCTGTTCTAACCTCCCACTCTACGAAATTCGATCGGTACACAAAACGTGATTGGTTGATTTCGTAGAACGGGCACTAGAACAGCAAATGCTCTTTTGGTTTAAGCGCACCTGAATAGGAATGCCTAGTTATTTTGTAAATTCCGACAATCTGCAATTTCGAAGAAATATAACGTATTTTTCAAGTTGTCATTTGTTAGGCGGTCGTAAAATTAAAACAGAATTGCCTTGTCCAAGTATGTAGGAATACGATGACTAAATACGGAGTTGGAAGGAAAAGTCGTGACCCACCGCGACCTTGCCAAGAACCGGGAAGTTTGCCAATTTATAAAACTGAGTTATATACTAAATTAAATAACGTTATATCGGTGGAAACTTTGGTAATAATTTCTTGAACGCCCAAAGTTGGCCCACGACCCCCGGTCCCACTTTCCGTAATTAATAGGATTGGTTTTGATTAAGCAAATAAATGATTCCTTTACGATTTCAAACATTAAAGTTGAGACTGTTTCGGACGAGCAATTAAATGGTTTGTGTAAGTTGAGTAATCGATCTTTTTTAGCGACAGAGCGCTCACGGCCTTCTAAAACTGTTGTTCACGGCTTTCCAAAATTGTAGGGAACATGACAGTGCTATTTTATGATTCTGTTGACCTGATATCAAGCGAATATTCTTAAGTTGTAGCTTGGTGAAACGAAATTCATTTTAGCTTAGGTACTAGGTTTTCCATCCATTTTTTTAGTACGGTTGTTGACGTCGGTACTTATGTCTTCTCTGTCAGTCAGTTAGTTTAAGAGCTCTTATCGAGCTTCTTATCGGTGGAGTAATTGCCAACTTTATGCTATAAAAACCGAGTGCAAGTCAGACTAGCTCACCGAGGGTTCCGTATAAATTGGTAGTTTTAAGTTTACGAAGAAAAAACTGCGAGTCGCAATATACTCGATATCGAACTTTGTATAATAATTTAGGAATCGAGTGACGCAGTTAAGTCCTAGTTGATCCCAAAGTTCAGTTTAATATCGCTATAATTAATTAGTCACAGGAAATTGTGTTCACAGGTTGATAGATGCAGGGAAGGATATAGTTTTTTCTTCACACTTGCTTTTTAGCCGCGCTTTTGCTTGCATGTGTCGCCGGAGTTACGGAAAAGTGTAATTCCGTAAGCTGTTATAGACACGTTAGTACGTTATTTAATATGTTTTTGTCTTAAAACTTTTTATCCTCCCAAGTGTAATGAAAAACATTGTGCATTGGAAATACGTACGGTATTACAAGCAAAAGTTTCTTAGACGACTTTTAATGACTCGAGTATGTAATTCGCTTGCCGACCGTGATACGTAATTACGTATTATATAATTTCGATATCATTATAATATTATAAAGTTGTAACAAGCAGATTGATGAAAAATGCGGATGAAAAAATTCTTAAATACCTACTGTTTTCTAAAACCACGCAGACTTTATCACGGGCAAATGCTAATTGTCAATAAAACTACAAGTATGTGTGTTTGTCTTGACTAACCCAACCTTAAAAATATACAAATTTTTCCTACTGAGATTTTACTACCCCTTTAAAAAAACTATAGTTTTTAGCCAAGTCAAATGATTATTTCGCTTAACCACAGTATACACCTGTGGCCTATTTCACCTAATTACAAGTCTGACAATTGTTAAATATCCCTGTTACTGACGTCCCAGGCCTCCGTAGGCTACGGCTACCGCTTACTATCGGCCGGTCCATGTGCTTGTTTGCCACCAACATAAAATTATTACTAATAACGTTATTATATCGTTAATAAACTACTTTTTATTTTCCGAAACCCGTGACAATTGTCGCAAGGTTTAGTACAATTTTCATTAAATCTTGACATGAGGTTCGGCATATGTCGGAATTTCGCTACAATTGTCGTGTTTTTTGTGACAATTGTAATTTTGCTTCACAAAAAAGTAGTTATTTACTGCTGATTTATTAAAGTTCTTGCACTACATTTTATGTTGGAGGCAAACAAACGCACGGCCCTTCCGATCGTAAGCGGTAACTATAGCCTATAGACGCCCTCGATTGGAGAAACAGTAGATTTACAATTGTAGCACTTGTCAATGTGGTGAAATTGGGGCCAGTAATTACTCTTCTAACAAATGAACGCCGCGCGGCCACGCACACAGGCGCACTACACGCACGCAGCGAGTACATGCAAATTGGGATAATTTGGGATAAGTCAGTTGGGGTCGGCGGCCGCGCAGCGCGCTTTGTGTCGTATTGCGTTCGAGATAGAAAATTAAAAAAATGACATCAGTGCCGAACACATTACGGTATTGTAATGTTTTAATGATTCTGTGCATGAGACTAACGTATGCGGAGTGAAATTTGCACAAATTTTGAACAAGTAAAAACAAAATAAAAAAATTAAATTTAACTTGTGTCTCAATGCTAAATTAATTTGTATACAATTGTTAATTAAATTGGATAGTTTTGTCGGGTTTGGCATCTTTCTTTAGAAATTATGGCCAATTGAGTAGAACAATGTCGCACAACTGCATGTATTTTCCACAAGACACATTTGCTAAGGCCAAAATCGACGATGATTCTGATTTTTTAGAAGAAGGCAAGATTTGAAACACTGTTTTATAAAAATCTCGCATTCTTTTCGTTTCCAATAAATGATATTAGAAACCCTAGTGTAATATAACAATTTGGCTACAGCCACTTTTCAGAAAGAGCTCGAATAAAGGAAATTACGTTAACCCGAATCACAAAATCGAACAGGGAGCTCAGAAATACTTCTAAATATGACAACAAAATTGATGAAAAACATCCTCAAACCATGGGCATTACGAAACATAAACAAAGAGCAAGCCTATCAACACGGAAAATAAAAATAAACAACTTTGAAAATATGACTTCGCCATTTGATCAAAAAGTGTAAAAAACACTGCTTTTTCAGTAACGGATGTCACGGTGAACGACTTATAGCTAATTTCAATTAAATATTTTTAGCATAATAAGTAAGTATCAATAGACCAATTAACAAGAATATGAAATATAATGAGCAAAGGATTTTTATTTAAAAAGTTTTCCTACAGAAGATAAAATTAGAGGCAAGAAAAATGCTAACATTTGTTTTTTCGACATCAATGGATAAAGTATCATAAAACTAAAGTTATACACTTTGGATTCAAGTAGTTTTTATCTTGCATGAATACTTGTTAAAATCGATATTAAAAAACGTACATGTTCAAGAAAATAATAATGATATCATTTATTTAATATAATATTAAACTTTGTGCAGATTTCATTCCGCATACGTTAATCGATACCTAAGGTACATAATATTTAATATTATTTTTCATAATCATCAGTATTCAATACTGATGCAATGTCATGATGTGGTATTGTAGTACTCATATTGACAGTTATACCTATAGTACCTTTGTACCAAGTCGAATAATTAATTTTGTTCAACCCTGTGCAGTAGGTATCATTCGCGTCGCCACTGCCGGAGAGTGACTACTGGACTTGTCTTTATACTGTGGCTTAACACTAAATTAACAATAAATGCCAGCCATCGTCTTGCCTACCGGACGCCTACCGCAAACGCCATCCGGCGGCCGAGTGGGGTGGGGTAATTCGAATTGGTACGGGGAAGGGCGTGGCGTTTCTGTATTGTAGTCCTATTACTTATTCTGTGCTTATGTATTTCGCCATGTGCGTCTGTCCGACTGTCCGTCTGTCTCTTTGTCCACAGCATAGCTCCTTGCCAGGCTTACATATAAATAACGCTAGTGGTAGAATAATAGTTATTTGTTTTACTAGGGAGCAAAGTGATTGTTTAACTCTCGTGCAAATATTGAAACCCGCGAGCAAGCGAAAGATTCCAGAATTTGAACCACGAGCGCAGCGAGTGGTTCATAAAATGGAACCTTGAGCGATGCGAGGGTTTTAAGGCACGAGAGTTGAACAAGCTTTGCTGCCGAGTGAAACACAAAATTTTTCACCACACTAAAGCGAGGAAACATGCGAAATAAAACTCAAACATAACAAATTAGAAGGTAATATTTGCAAGTCCTCAACTTCCAAAAAATAAACAAATCAACAAATAATTGTTTTATTATTTGTTGTCACCTCAAATATTTATCTTGGCGTGGCAATGCTTAAAAATTCAGGATAATTCCAAAATGAGACTCATGTAGTTATTGGCGATTTTTCTGTGATTTTCGGAATTATCCCACTTTTGCATCTCGCAATTACCCGAAAACTTGAAAATTAAGAGTGAAAGAAAACAAAACACGACCGAACTCGTTTAGATTTAAAAAAAAAAAATATTCGGATGCGTTCTGAAATTTGCATAGTGTCAACACTTTTATTTTCCTATTGTTTTTATTTGTCGTATTTTTAGAACTTTTTATTAAAAGCCTTTTACAACAAAATGTGGTATTTAATTTGGATTTTAGCATATTGAATATAATATTAAGAAAGGTTCATGTGTATGAATCTGTTTGAAACTATTATTAAGTTTTCGAACGTACTGTCTAGTTCAAACGTCAAAAAGCTTCATATTTTAAAGACAAACGGGTCTTAATCGCGTAAACTTACGTTTAATTATATCCTGACGTTTCGGGCATGACGTTACACCCGTGGTCGCAGGCAGACTGGCGAGAGAATGTATCAACACCTTCGAGCTGCGCGGGTTTTTCGAACTACCCGCACTTGATCTTGATTATTCACTTCTAGGCTAGGGTTGTCACTAGGCCTACACACAACACTCACAACATCCAATGGCTTTAAAATGGATGTTTCACCACGCTTACATTTGTAAATCACGGGATTCCACGCGGATGAGATTCCTTGCCCCTCATTTTGATTAAAATTCCGATGTTTCTTAATTTCAATAGCTTCACGTACTTTTCGGCTATGATATATACGCTCGGTTGAGAGGACTTTCGGGTTATGGAGCTCAATCCAGTGGTTAGGTCCGGACTCCAACAAATGCTCGGCCACAGCAGACTTATTCGTTTGACGCTTTTTAACAGCCGTGATATGTTCCTTGACCCTTTCCGCTATGGTGCGTTTGGTTTCCCCAATATAGGAACTACCACAGCTACAATCGATTTTATAAACGCCCGGTGTGTGGTAAGGTAAAACATCCTTAGGCGACCTTAGATGCCCTGCCACCTTTGATAACGGCATGTAAACGGTTGGTATGGAATACTTATTCAAAAGCGTACCTATTTTGTCCGTTACACCCCTGACATAAGGCAAAAATGCCGGTCGCCTTGCAACATCTGGATGTTTCTTCCTCGGTGTTCGTCTGGGTTGCCGTCTGTTCATTATGTAGCCATTTCTCTTCAGAACCTCCTGAACGTGCGACATCTCAATTTCTAGAAATTCAGGGTCACAAAGATCATGTGCTCTGTTCTTCAGAGAATTAACCACAGACTGAAGCTGCCGGGGGTGGTGGTGAGACAGAGCGTTCAAATACCTGTCTGTGTGTGTGGGCTTCCTATAGACAACACACACAGACAGGTATTTGAACGCTCTGTCTCCAGTATTCCATACCAACCGTTTACATGCCGTTATCAAAGGTGGCAGGGCATCTAAGGTCGCCTAAGGATGTTTTACCTTACCACACACCGGGCATTTATAAAATCGATTGTAGTTGTGGTAGTTCCTATATTGGGGAAACCAAACGCACCATAGCGGAAAGGGTCAAGGAACATATCACGGCTGTTAAAAAGCGTCAAACGAATAAGTCTGCTGTGGCCGAGCATTTGTTGGAGTCCGGACCTAACCACTGGATTGAGCTCCATAACCCGAAAGTACTCTCAACCGAGCGTATACATCATAGCCGAAAAGTACGTGAAGCTATTGAAATTAAAAAACATCGGAATTTTAATCAAAATGAGGGGCAAGGAATCTCATCCGCGTGGAATCCCGTGATTTACAAATGTAAGCGTGGTGAAACATCCATTTTAAAGCCATTGGATGTTGTGAGTGTTGTGTGTAGGCCTAGTGACAACCCTAGCCTAGAAGTGAATAATCAAGATCAAGTGCGGGTAGTTCGAAAAACCCGCGCAGCTCGAAGGTGTTGATACATTCTCTCGCCAGTCTGCCTGCGACCACGGGTGTAACGTCATGCCCGAAACGTCAGGATATAATTAAACGTAAGTTTACGCGATTAAGACCCGTTTGTCTTTAAAATATGAGTGATAATCGTGAAAGTTTAAATCAATATGTCAAAAAGCTTATTGCACTTCCGGGCCGTAGGTATATGTTATTGCTTTAGTCTACCCAGAAGATTAAAAAAAAATACTTTAACCTCTAGAGATTAAAACAGAGTTTTGCGCTCTGAAATTGAAGGACAAACAGCGTGTTTACGAGCAGTGTGGTGAAAAAATACATTGTGCATCTAGGGATTTATACGGTATTACTAACTAGAGTGTTAGAACCACGTTTGTATCACAATCGCAGACAAAAAAATAAGTTTTAAAACAAAATATTGTTCAATGACGTAGTCAGATAACTCCCTATAGAATTATCTTTTATGTAAGTCCCGTGATGTATGTAAGCAATGGTGCGCAAAAAGCAAGTGTGATGAAAATAATATTTTTTTTTTCGGTTACCTCTCCTACTCGTTAAGTGGGGAAGATTTATTTTGTTGAATGGGTCTGTTAAAAAAAATTAGAGTCTCAAAAGAAAGTTTTCTTCTAGTTAAAGTCTATAGTTTTGGAAATAATCGCTCCAGAATAAAAAAAAAACCGGCCAAGTGCGAGTCGGACTCGCGCGCGAAGGGTACCGTACCATTATAAATTTATTATTAAAAAATACAGTTAAATCAACCTACCTCAAAACTATAAGAGATAATTTAATAAAACCAAAAATCGTTGATAGAGTTTATTAATGTGCGTAACATATGTATAAGTTTATATCGCGGAGTTTAAAAAATAGAGGGGCGGGGACACATTTTTCAGACTTTGAGAGCTGATATCTTGAAAACGATTTGCTTAAATAAAAATAAGATTTATTAACCTTCATATCATTTTCAAAGACCTTTCTATTGATACCCCACACGCTTACATACAACTAAAACAATGTTTCTATCCCTCAGTTACATGTATGGAGGGCCCCCACCCCAATGGTTTTTTTTACAATTTAGTGTCATAATCCTTTAGCGGTTCACACAACACATAACCTTACCAAATTTCGTTACTGTAACATTTATAATTTCCGAGTAAATCGACTGTGACAGACGGACAGACGGACATGACGAATCTATAAGAGTTCCGTTTTTGCCATTTTGGCTGCGGAACCCTAAAAAATATGATCGTCCTCTAACTTTTGACTCGTGAGTCAAAAAAAATCATGAATAGTGGGCTTACAGAATACTTTAAAATAAAACTATTTCGATCATAAGCGGCCTAGCCGTTTTGCCGTCTTGGCCGGTTTTCAATTCTTAAGGAATAAATTTCTTAAATTAAAATTTTAACCTGCAATGTGAAAATTTATTCACTCTTCATACAAACTTCCACCCCTTTTTTATCCCTTAGGGGATGAATTTCGAAAGACGTCAAATGTAATTTTCTGGTTACATTTATTTGTGCATAGAAACAGATTGCAGTCTGCAAGCTGTTTCTATGTCAATAGGAAGTACCTGGTCAAGTCCAAGTGTTTTTCGCGGTATACACAGCCGTATTATTTTATTCTCGTAAATGTTACAAGGGGCCGTAAACCTTAGTTTAGACTTGAAATTCGAACTCGATACGTTCACGCATTCTCGAGATAAATCGTCTTAACAGATATACGGACTACCGAGTGGTCCTATAAGGGTTCAATTTTTTTCCTTTTGAGGTACGTAACCCTAAAAATCAACAGTTGACTCCTCGACCCTCAAATAAACAACTCGAAACGATTGTTTAGTCTTTTGTTTTTATGACATTGTTGTTTTTGTCGTTTTATAGAGGGAAATAAATTTCACAGCAGCAATTATCTACCAGTTCCCAAAATAACAGATATCTACATTAAGTATCCACTTTAACAAAACTGATTGTGAAAAAAAATAACCAATTAATGAAGAAATACAATTTAAGATTGAAGAAATGAAAAGTGGGCATGTAAAAGATGTAATTGCTAAGTACAGTCGAGTGCATTAATATATAGACACATTTGTAAGGGATCAGTATGGAGAAGTGTATATATATTAATGCCCTTGACTGTACAACGTAGAGAGAGGTGTATGTATAGTTGTATATTTTGATCCCATTTTAATCACAGTTTATGTAACAGTTGGTATTTTTGTGAAAGTCGTATTTTTGGAATGATATCAACCCGAGCGACGTCAATTTATACTATAAGCATACTCATTGCTTAACCAACGTCTAGTACTAGTACGAATATGCCAGAGTGCGAGTCACATTTTGGTTTTTAATAATACATTACGGATTTGCCATATTTTGGTGAGTATAGTCGTCCTACATTAATAGATTTCAGATTTCTTTCTCACTTCCACTCTCCTCTGACTACTTTACACCGATACAAGGTACATGAACTTGCTGACTACCTCCAGGTCATTGAATAGTCTTTTAAATACTATTTATTAGAATATAATGACTAAAATTAATTAACATTTTAATATATCCACAGCACAGGTTTCGTCCAATAACATACCATGCATCCAGCCCAGGTTTCGTCAATAAGCCGTAGTACACAACATCATACGACACTGTACGCCTCGTCAATGATAAAAAACCTTTAAAACAATTATTTTTATTAACGATCAGCTTAATACTGTTACGCCGGTGGCATGATAAAAAGTACAAATCGGTATATAGCTAAATTTCCCATAGGAGTGAAAGAGAAAGCACTATTAGATAGAGACAGCACGAGAGAATGTTCTGGAAGGATGTGAACGAACGAAGAGAAACCTGTAGAAAGAGACAGCGATACTCTAGAATGTTCGCGCACAGTCCACACGGACCGACCTAACTCGGGAACTTTCTAGAGTCATCTCGAACTTTGTAGATTTGAGTGGCTTGTATAAAAACCCAGCATGCCCCGGCCGGGGGGTAGTTTCTATCGAGACAGCGAATAGTTAACATCCAGAACGAAGACGGTGAATCTACGGCGAGTTTGAAGTGTTAAGTGTGTGATTAGTGTTTTAGTTTTGTGTTTGTTCTTTTAATTAGTAATTAAAGTCTCAGTTTTAATTAGTGGCTTATTTATATTTCGGCGTAGGGCCGCTTTATATCAGGTCCGGCCGAGCTATAGGGGGATGGTTTAGCTATCTACGCACTTATGCATGTAGGCATGGACTCATAATGAAAACACCACATGAATTAAGATCTTTTTGTATTACTACTCTGGTTCGCAAGAGTTAAACCACAACAGAGAAGAACCAGGAAGAAACTCAGCGGGTTGTATGTTTTAATCTTTTCAAATCATTGGTAATTACAATTTTAGATCATTACAATAGGTACACACTTAAAACACGATTAATTAAAACACTTTAAACAACAACAACAACTAATGGAAAACGACTGGAGAGTTCTAAGTTTGAGTCCATGCTTTACCAATTTCAAAACACAAGAAATAACGTCTTTCGTCAGGATGCTAGGAAATATCGATCTGAATCTGAATCTAACGAACTATTGAATCTAGTCAAACTCCTCTTACTCTGGAGTGCACTTAATCAAATCTATTCGCGGTCTCAAGATAGACTGACTTAAGGAAAGGAATGATCATAATCAGAATCTATTCCAAGTCTAGGCAAGAATCAATCTTTCGAAGTCTAACGCGGGAAACAGAATGAATTGACTTTCCAATGTCTAAAGCAAGAATGACTTCTTTCTAAGTCTAACGCGCGAATGCGAATGCACCATGAAAACAGCGCTAGTGACCTTTTATACTGTCAGGTCATAAACTACCTGCTTCACAGGCGGGTAGATCTCAACCGGGTTTTATTATCTACCTGATGCATGGACCAAAGCAAAGACCACTCCAAGCAATACATTGCTTATCGTTTTCTAGATTTAGTAACTCTTAACAAATTAATTGTAACATTGCAAACAAGAATATTCTAATGTTCGACGACTCGACGTGTCGTACAAGTCTGCCTGCACCAACTGAAGCGCGACTCCGACATATACATTTTCTATAGAAAACCCACCCCACGAACGTAACATTTGGTGTCAGAAGCGGGATAGAAAATGGGTATAACGCCACGTGACAACGAGACCGAGCCAAAAGGAGTTGTGACCCGGAGCCAGCTGCACGTGAGGAACCTGCAGCGCGGGAGGATATTGCAGTACGTGAAGAGCCTCCAGCATGTGAGGATACTGCATCTAAGCCCGGACCGTCTGGTTTGCAGGCTAAGAGTACTCAAGACGCAGACCTCAGAACTATTCTGATTCTGCTGAAGGAGCAGTCGCGGAAACACGAAGAACAGTTGAGGAAACAAGAAGAACAGTCGCGGAAACAAAAAGAACAGTCGAAATTGATTCTTCAAGAGTTGCACAAGGCTGCTATTGAATGGAAGCAAGAAATGTACGAAGTCCAAAGGAAGCTCAGTGACATGGAGAACAAGATTCATGTTGCAGAGGAATCGGTTGAGCGTCGCCTCCAGAAGCTTGAATTAAAAGTAGCTAGTGGCATCAGTACCTGCGCACCTGAGATATCTGTACCGGGAGGTGGAATTTAAGGCACCTCCTTTTGATGGAACGTCTTCGTGGGCGGCGTACAAGCTACAGTTTAAGTCCGTGTCCAAAGCAAACGGATGGATTAAGGAGCAAGCGATGACGGCTCTGACGCTGGCACTTCGTGACGAGGCTCTTACAATTCTAGAAGCTCTTGGAAAAGAGCCAACTTATGACCGGCTTTTAGAAGCATTAGAAGCCCGTTACGGAGACAGTCATCTAGAACATGTCTATCGAGCTCAGCTGAAAGACAGAACGCAGGGACGTAATGAGACATTGCAACAATGGGCCCTGGAAATTGAAAAGCTGGTCAGAAAGGCATACCAACGTTCAGCTGAGTGTTTAATAAAAACCATGCTGGTGCAGGCATTTGTTGATGGGATCCGAGATTTGGAAGTAAGGGCGGCAGTACGACTAGGGCACCACGAAAGCCTTAAGGATGCAGTAGCTCATGCCCTAGAAGTTGAAGCTGTACGCCAAGATCTATCAAGATCGTATAAGCTACGTGAGGTATCTGCCAGGGAGCGGATTGCACCTCATCGGGAGTTTGGGCCACGATGTTACCATTGTGGAGAACGTGGCCATATACAAACTAGTTGCCCGAAAAGAAGGATTGCATCTCATCGGGAGGTTGGGCCGCGATGTTACCATTGTGGAGAACGGGGCCATATACAAACTAGTTGCCCGAAAAAAAGCAGCAGGAGAGAACGGGATGAATCCCCTGTGACCAGAAATAAGGGCTCTGTACGACCAGAGCCGCAGCAGGGAAACGAGTAAGAGCCAGGACTAAGGGACGAGTGCTGGCTGGAGGGCGAAATGTCCCAGTAGTGATCTCACAAGTCAACGACGGGAATAGTCTGGTTGTCAAGGGAGAAATTGGTGGAATACCATGTAACTTTACTATCGACACCGGAGTTTCTCGGACGGTGATTAATTCTTGGCTTCTGAAACACCTAACTCGTGGTCATGTAGTCCAACCGAAGCATCTACAGCTGCTTACAGCCACTGGCCAGCATATTCCCATCAAGGGGGAGACAGGAGTGGATTTAAGAATCGGCAAGCACATTTATCGGCATAAAGTGATTGTTGCCGACATAATTGATGACTGTATTATTGTACTAGATTTTATGAGGTGCCATGGTTATAAAATTGACATGAAAGTTGGAGTCCTGAAAACTAGATTTAATGATGTTCCTATGGAAGGAGGAATTAGTGGGAATGTTTACTGCTCTAGAAGAACTGTTCTCCTACCAAAGGCACAGGTTCTAGTTCCAGTGCGTTTACCAGGAACAGCAAGTCAGGGAGGTCGTCGATGTGTAGTTATGGAAAAAGTATCCAACGGTAAACCATGGATGGCAGCTCGTACAGTGGTTACGAAGATCAATGACGTTTCGTATCGGATTCGGAGGAATTTACGAAGCCCATGCAAGATTGTTAACGTTGACCGGCTCGCAAAATACTACGGAAATAATGATGCTCGGGACGAGCATGTCTTAGGAGGGGGTAGTGTTACGCCGGTGGCATGATGAAAAGTACAAATCGGTATATAGCTAAATTTCCGATAGGAGTGAAAGAGAAAGCACTATTAGATAGAGACAGCACGAGAGAATGTTTTGGAAGGATGTGAACGAGACAGCTATAGAGAGAACATTCTGGACGGGTGTGAAAGAGAAACCTGTAGAAAGAGACAGCGATACTCTAGAATGTTCGCGCACAGTCCACACGGACCGACCTAACTCGGGAACTTTCTAGAGTCATCTCGAACTTTGTAGATTTGAGTGGCTTGTATAAAAACCCAGCATGCCCCGGCCGGGGGGTAGTTTCTATCGAGACAGCGAATAGCTAACATCAAGAGCGAAGACGGTGAATATACGGCGACTTTGAAGTGTTAAGTGTGTGACTAGTGCTTTAGTTTTGTGTTTGTTCTTTTAATTAGTAATTAAAGTCTCAGTTTTAACAAGTGGCTTATTTATACATTTTCTATAGAAAACCCACCCCACGAACGTAACAATACGTACCCGGCTCAAGCGTCCCTAAAATACCCGCTGCATTCCCACGTTGGATAGCCAGGGAAATACGTTGAACCAGGTACGTACCTGAACGTGGATCGCAACCCCTATCGCGCCACCTCCTCCCCAAAGCCCGTATAAAAGTCTTAGCCTCGGAACACCAAGGACCCGCTGTCGTAACAGCAAGAGGGACAAAGGGAGTTCCGAGGGCAAATATTTGGCATGCTTGTTCCTAGCCGCATTTTTTTCTTTTAAATAGATAGTTTGTGTAAAATATGCCACTTTTTATATGTCCCTATAATTATCAATACAGTCTTTAGTATCCTTAAATTTTTTTCCAAAGCCCAACGCATAATACAGTAACATTAAAAGATTTCATAATCTAAGTATAGCTGTGACTGTTAGTAGATTCTCGTATCTAACAATATAGTCCATATTATTATCAGCCAGCTTATCAATTGTATATTTCATACAAATCTGCGCACTTTTATTATAGAGTATCGTATTTTTGTTGTAAGCACCTCTAATGGTGCCTAAGTTTCAACTTCTGGTGTACGGTAGGCTATAAACTGGACATGCCTCCGAACAACAAAAAGCGAAAGATTTAACAATTGAACAAGCTAATGAGTCTCGCTTTGATACCAAAGTACGCTGTCAAGTCAAAGTCAAGTCAAGTCAAGTCAAACTATTCTTTATTCAAGTAAGCTTATTAATAAGCACTTTTGAATCGTCTGACATGAGAGAAAAAAATCTACTACTGGTTCAAACCCTACGCCGTTCCTGAGAAGAACCAGTAAGAAACTCAGGTGGACTTATTTTTTCAAAACAGTATAATAATACATCTTATTAAAATAACATGCATTAAAGAATGTATTACATAAAAAAAAAGATTATTATAGACATTTTTATAAAGACAGAAATAAATAAAGGATCATAATATTAAACAAAAATAATAATTATTGTACAAGTTCGCAACATTATTAAGTATCTATACCTATCTATACTACTAGAGATGTAAAGGTCCTCTAGTTGTCAGAATAAAGAGATATTAAGATTTAGAGATGTAACAAGTCTCTAATCGTCATGATTTTAACAATAATAATAAAATAGAAAATTAACAATTTAGTGACAATTTAGTGACAATCACAAAGCAACTATTCTTATTATTTAAAAGACAACAGCCAGTACCTATTTAAATATGACATCACAGTAAAATAAACTCTAATATTAAATTAAACTAGAGATGTATATTCTCTAATGTCAATAATACATAATTTTGGAGATGTAAAGTGTCCCCAATGTCAGTTAATAAATAATAATAATTTGGAGGTGTAAAGAATCTCCAAATGTCAATAAAAAGTAAATAAAAAGGTATATGAAACAAATGTTTCATGTCAGAAGACAGTTAAACTAAAATTCTTGTAAACTAGTGCTACAGAATACATAATTATTATGTATCCAATAAGTCAAAATTTTGCTATATAAGGAGATAAATGGGCTCCATGGTGAAAAAAATATTAAGTGTGGAGATGTAAAAGGTCTCCACGGTCAAAGAAATTAGATGCTAAGAATAATAAATAAAATTAATAATTTAGGAGGTGTAAAGGCTCTCCAAACGTCAAAAACAAAAAAAAAATAATAAAGAGGCTGTTAAGCTAACAGTCTTATAAACTAAGTCTACAAAATACATAACTAATATGTATTCAAGTCAATGTCATGTAAATCTAAGACAGCTCTTGAGACTGAAGACACGGCCATGGTTCCTCGTCATTCAAGTAATCGTCAACTTTATAATAACCCTTTTTGAGAAGACCATTTTTGATGTACATTTTGAATGAATTATAGGGCAGTTCCCATGCCTCTAAGGGTACTTTGTTGAAAAAGGTAACACAGTTTCCAACAAACGACTTTTTTACTTTCTGTAGACAAAACTTGGTAACCAATAACTTATGCTTGTTCCGTGTGTTGCGGCTGTGAATGTCAGAAAGCTTTTTAAAGGATTTAATATTCTTATGTGTGTACATTATCACATCCAGTATGTATTGTGAAGCTACTGTGAGAATATCTATTTCCTTAAATCGTTCTCTCAGTGAGTCGCGAGAGCTCATATTGTAAATGGATCGAATAGCTCTCTTCTGAAGAATGAAGATGGTGTCCAAATCTGCTGCTTTGCCCCAAACCAGTATGCCATAAGACATAATACTGTGAAAGTAACTAAAGTAAACTAGGCGAGCTGTCTCCACGTCAGTGAACTGTCGGATTCTTCTAACTGCATACGCGGCAGAGCTCAGCCTTTTTGCCAGGGTAGATATATGAGGAGCCCATTGCAGATTGCTGTCCAAGGTAAGGCCCAGAAAAAGTGCATTATCAACAAGGTCTAGCTTCTCGCCATTTAACGTGATAATAGTTTCAGACTTTCTTACATTTGGAAGCGAGAATCTTACACATTTGGTCTTCTTCGCATTAAGAAGTAAATTATTTGCTGTGAACCACTCTGATACCTCTTTCAAAGTTTCATTGACTTGTCTGTAGTCAATTTGTAAGATGTCCCAAGATATTTATTTATTTATCTTTTACAAGGTTCGGCAAGTCATTTATGTACACCAGGTAGAGGAAAGGCCCTAGAATAGAACCCTGAGGTACTCCAAGCTTTACAGTCTTGCCACAAGACTCAGTTCCATTTACAACCACTTTCTGGGTTCTTAAATTTAAGTAAGAACAGACAAGGTGGAGAGCTTCCACTGACAATCCATAGTATTTTAGCTTGTGTAATAGTGTATCATGATCCACGCAATCGAATCAGGCAGGTCGCAGAAGACACCAATAGCATCTTGCGAATTTTCCCAGGCGTCGTAAATATGCTTGATTAGTACTGAGGCGGCGTCTGTAGTTGAACGACCTCTTGTAAACCCAAATTGCTGATTCTGAAGCAGTTCATTCCTGTTGAAATGTTGAACCAGTTGGTTCAATATGATTTTCTCAAACACTTTACTCAGAACAGGAAGTATGAATATAGGTCTAAAGTTTCCAAGGTCATATTTGTTTCCTGATTTAAATAGAGGAATCAGTTTGCTGTACTTCATTAGATCGGAAAACACACATTCTCTTACACAAGCATTAAACACATTTGCTAAGTACGGTGCAATAACATCGATAACAGATTGCATGACTTTCACAGAGATTCCCCAAAGGTCTTCGGAGTTCTTCAATTTCAAGGACTTGAACATTTTGATGATCTCATTTGGGTCTGTATACTGAAAGTGAAATTGATATTGTTCATATCTAAGAATGAGCCAGCCTTAGTCACAGACGAATTCAAGTTTGCAGTAATATCTTTGGCTATGTTGATGAAGAAGTGTTGAAAGGCGCCAGCAACGTCCAAGTCCGCAGTCAAGATTTGGTCATCCACTCTAGTTTGTATTGGCCGTCACGGGGTTTTGTCTTTCCAGTTTCAGAGCGTATCACATTCCAGGTCGCTTTTACAGTGTTGTCTGCCGACTTGACTTTGTTACTTATATAGGCAGACTTGGCAGCGGCGCAAACTTTCTTAAACACTTTGGAATAATTCCTTACGTATTCCAAGAATTTCCCATCATGGTTATAATTTCTCATTTCATAAAGCTCATACATTCTATTCCTGCTTTTATGGATGCCAACAGTAGCCCAATCGCCAAACCTTGTGGCTTTCTGAAGCAGTTCACGGGGTTTAAAAAAAACAGCCTTCTTGACTGCATATTACATAATAAAGTGTTGCCCAAAATCAAAAGCTACTATCGAATAGCTCTAAATATTTGGTAAATCGATTTGGCTAATATCATATCAGCAGCAAAATAAAGAAATATTGAAACACAATTTAAAATAAATCTTATCAAAGTGTTTTTTTTAATATTTTGTACCTTTCATTTTATAAAACTTTATCTAAGTATTTCAGAAAATATGTAGGTATAGGTGTTTTTTGAGAAAATATTATTTTAATAAATCTTAATAATTACCTTAGATGGAAACTACTCAAATAATTATACTCAGGTCGGAAATGTAATGTTAATCCCACCAAAGCCTTTGTTAAAGCTGTTTTAGAAAAATCTTGCGCTATGGTCCCTTTGACATTCTTAAATTTGTCCATTCTTCTTTCGCAGTTCTGCTCTCTAATTAGTCATGGGAGATTCTACGTGTTCCGTACTGATTTTTCTTGTTGTGTTTCCGTCATGATTGTCGTTACTAGGACTGGTTGTATTGCCCAACTGTTGTAATTATCTTTCGTAAGTGAATCTGATTTCACCTCATTTCTGCGTAAAGTTCTTGTATGTGAGGACCCTCGATGTAGAAAGAACTTTTAATAAATGTAACTAGTAATTTTAATTGTAGACTGCATATACCCAAGAAATTACATGGATGGTTGGTAAGATCGAGTGGCTGAGTGCTGTAATCATAAGTACGAGTACGTGGGTTTGATCCCCGACTTATTGGATATTTGGAGTTTAAATGTTTGAGTTGCCGGCTATGAACCGGTAAGCATCCTCGTCACTATGTCATCTCTCAACAATATAGTCCAGAGGGCGCTTAGGCCAGTCGGCGTCCCTACCGTGCTTGAACTTCTGGGCCTCAATCGCACTGATGGCAAGCGACCTGATTGCTTAACGTTGGTGCCGTGGGATCGGCACCTGGTATGGGACGCTACGGTATTAGCACTCTAACAGTGTCTCACATTAGTCGCACACATCGCGCGACTGGAGCGGCAGCCGAGTCTCAAGCTGCGGTGAAGCTGCAAAAGTACACTCCCTTAAGACCAGGGTACTTGTTTGTGCCTTTCGCTATCGAAATTCGTGGGATGCTGGAGGAAGGACGTGAAACTGCTCATGTTTGACACAGGGCGACTCAGGCAAAAGGCAGAAGACCCCCGCTCAGAGTCGTTTCTGGTGCAGAGTTTGGCCATAGCTATCCAACGTGGTAATGTCGCGAGCGTTATGGGCACCTTTGCACCAAAAGCATTAAGAACCGCGTATTGACTACTGGAATTTTTACAAATTTGTTTTGAGTATTCAATTTTTTTTTAAACTAAGTACCTAAGTTTATTTGAGGATGTAGATTATTATTACTATGTTTGTATCTCCTTGAGAACCACGGGCTTACAAATCCCGTTTTTTTGATACGCTTGCACGGGGATATAGATCCATGTAGAGGCCCTTTGGAGAAATTTGCTGCGAGTGCGAAAAACATGAAATTCGAAACGAGTGGCGATGTTTTAAAACACGACCGACAGGGAGTATTTTAAATCGACACGAGTTACGAATTTCGTTTTTGCACGTGTCTCGTACGACGTTTTTACTGTAGATGGCTCTCCGAAGTTTTGGACCAGGGGCCTATTTCTCGAAAGCTTGTAACTTGTAATACAAGCCGAAGTCCTTATCTAATTAATAGTGTCAAAAAGAGACTTCCACTTGTATTACAAGTTACAAGCTTTTGAGAAATGAGCCCCTGATGTAAAATGACACACTTCTCGCACCAGAGCCTAAAAATGGCACCATTAGTACAAAAAATGTGTTTTATTTTGGTAATAATTTTAGTCTTGGCGTTTTAATCTCTAGATATAAACAGGAATGCAATGCCAAATTCTCGGGAGCACCTTGTATTATAATCAGAGATCGGATTTTTGTGCGACATCTCATACTAAATGTCATCAAAATTACGTAAGTCACTAAGAATGTCACAAATCCATCCGATCTCTGATTATAATATAAGTACACCATATTTTACATTTTTAGACCTGCAAATACCTTACAGAGGCTTCTTAAGAATGTAAAGCCATAAACGCGTCAAGCTTCAAAAAATAATCCTTCTTTGGCAGGCAATTTATAGCTGCGAGAAAATTAGCACCTCGTTTATCACAGCCGCAACAATAAACGGCATTATATCTATATAAGAGTACGGAGGTCCGACAGTTCACGCAATCACGCTAATAAACCCCTTATGAAGTCAAACTCGGCGACGCCTACCTTATGTTAGGCTATTTCAGTGCAACACAGTTGGTCTTTTACATCGTTTATGCAGAAATACAGAATCAAAAAATACATTGTAGTAAAACACTGTAACGCGTTGATACCGAATAAAGTTAACAAATGTTACATACCTAACCGTAAAATATCATAATCTAATTTTTTGATGTTTTCGTACATATTGCTATGTATGAAAACATCATTTGATTCCAATGAATTGAAACATCATTACAAACATTATTTGCTTCTTGCGACCTCAAGAACACGCTGTTGAAGTTGTCCCCGTGTTACACACCAGAACGTATGCCCATGGCCATACATAGGATTCCGTGGGGCAAATCTTCTTGACAGCTAGGGACTTCCTATATCGACAAACTCATTTATCAATACTAATACTACATACTAGTGACCGCCCCCAACATTGTGTTTTTGTGACTGTTGTTCTGAAGCCAAAATATGAAATACACACTTATCATCTTTAAAATTATCGGCAGGTTACATAATAGGTATAGATAAGGCGTAATACCGATTGCACTTAAAAAAAGTTGATACATATTACCGTAAACTGGGGTTACATTGATCAATTTTAAAGTTTAAACAACTTCAATATCTTCTGAAATTAGGCGTAAAAATTCCAAAAATAAAATATGTAGTAACATCAACTTTTTGTCAATACTAATTCTACATACTAGTGACCGCCCCCAACATTGTGTTTTTGTGACTGTTGTTCTGAAGCCAAAATATGAAATACACACTTATCATCTTTAAAATTATCGGCAGGTTACATAATAGGTATAGATAAGGCGTAATACCGATTGCACTTAAAAAAAGTTAATACATATTACCGTAAACTGGGGTTACATTGATCAATTTTAAAGTTTAAACAACTTCAATATCTTCTGAAATTAGGCGTAAAAATTCCAAAAATAAAATATGTAGTAACATCAACTTTTTGTTATCTTTCTCGGTAAAAAAATTTGAAACGCTACTTTTAAAATGTATGAAGATAGAAAAATAAAACGTTGTGATCAAAGTTAAACTGACATTGGGGTTACTTTGATACCTTATGTTTTTTTTAGGGTAATTGAATGTTATCCCTTACAGGGGTACTTTCTCCTAAGGAAATAAATAAATCCGTTCGCAGTATCAAAAATTACAACAATTTACGTCGTTTTGGGGTTATTTTGATCAAATATTTGTGATCAAAGTAACCCCGAAATAAAATAAAAAAACTTCCGTATTCAACTTTATTAAAAACAAAAATCAAACATTGATGAGAGAACAATCTTCTTATAAAATAAACAGTCAAATGGATAGACATACCATAACCAACTATACGTAAGATTCTGATCAATGTGACCCCATGTAGGTGATCAAAGACACCCCATTGAATAAAAACAATTGTTATAAGTACTTAGTTTGAATTGAAGATCCCAAAAACGTTATATTTGTATACCTAAACACAGTGTGACAAGTTAATTGTGATTAAGAACCGTTCACCTCACTACACTTATTGTTAGTTTAGAAGTTATTTTACACACAAAAATAGCAAAAAGAATACGTAAATATAAATACGTGATTCGCTATATTAACGGCCGTACTCACTTAATGTGTGTCTAATCAATTAATAAGGACAACTATCGTTCTTGCCAGACTAAAAAAAAATATACGAATGCGTTTGGTAACGAGAGATATTCGCGATTAAAAAATAAAAGAAGTTTTTATCAATGTAACCCCAAGGTTCAAAGTAACCCCGGTTTACGGTATACGTCATCCGACACAGTCATTTGTGAAGACGTGCTATTAATGAAATATTTGATATTTATGAGTGAAAAAATAAATAATCCTCTTCAAAAAATAGAAGACTTGCTTAAAAGGCATCCTGAAATAATTAAACACGTTCTAAGCTACACTGTAGAAAATGTCAAGTGACTTTTCTTAGCAAAAAATATTATTTTGTTAGGCACATGCAATCCGAAAAACATACAAGTATTCAAGAAGGGGGCTGGATGCGGGTGGCGCAGGACCGGTCATTGTGGCAATCTTTGGGGGAGGCCTATGTTCAGCAGTGGACGTCTTTCGGCTGATATGATGATGATGATGATGATGATTCAAGAAGGAACATATACAGTCTACAAAGAGTTTTCTATGTTTATGGTGGCTTGTAATATATCGTGGTATCAATTAGAGAATCCAAATTTATGCGGGTTTATTAAAAATTGCATTTCTGGACGATAAGAGAATTTTTCTGTGCCTTCGCAATCTTACATCAGAAAAAAAAATATCGTTCCCCAATTTACAATGATATTTTTCAATAAATTAGGAACGAAACTACAAAATGCTAACGGTGACCCAATCGCAAATGTTATCATTGGCAAACTTTCTCATATTGCACCAAGTCAGCCGTAGGTATGTTTTTGCAAATAAATGTTTACAGCAGGAAAATTATGAAATTGTTGCAAATTTGATTATAATGCCCCAATCAAAATTTTGGTGCTGTGTATCAAATAGCGATAATTTCAAAAAAGTGCTATTGTTGGTGACTGACGCAGCAACTTACAAAAAAAGGGGGTAAGAAATTGAATACAGTTTTTTGAAATATGACACTTAACATGTGTAGCTCACGGATTAAATAGGGTTGCTGATTAAATATTAAAAGCTGGATATCATTTGTCAAAAAAGTATTTTTAAAGTGTTTCCGGCGAATCATTGTATTTAAAAACACCTTATCAAATGTACTCCTACCGCCGCATTATAAGATGGGGCACATGGTTGCAAGCAGCAAACTATTACCTACGGTAAATATTTTTAAGATATAAGACGAGTTCTAAATACATTTTGTGCATCCGTTGGGAAAGCAGTTAAAAAAGCCAAGGCTACACTAAATAAATCTACTGTTCAGGGTGAATATAAATTTATTGCCGAAAATCTAAATAATATTATTCGTGCAGTTCTCAAAAAGTTTGTACATTTTCAACACATTTTCGTTTTGGATACATATTGATAGGCTAGTAGAGTCAAGATCCCCCACATTTCCCAAAATGTGCATGGAAATTTGTATGGACTTTTCCTTTTTTGTTACCAGATTACCTATACATTTTCGGTAACAAAAAAGGAAAAGTCCATTCAAACATTTTGGGAAATGTAGTGTATGTATCTTGCTCTGCATCATTGACTCCCAGCCTACCAATCGAAGACGTGATCCAATGTAATTTTTTTTAAGAAATGCTCATTCAAGAGTCTTTAAAGAAATTACAATTACATAACCTCACCAGAAATCTAAAAGTGTTTTAGCCACCTGAAATCGATTTATCAACCAAGATAGAGCCTTTCAACGCTGAAAATATGGAAAAAATTCTGGTGGTGTACTTTAACAATAATAGATGGGACGGTCATGAAAAAATAAATTGTGGTAAGTAAAATTTTAAAAACGTTTTAATGAGGGAGACAATTGAGTAGTTACTTTATTACATTATAATATATTGTTTTAATAAAAAAGAATAATAGGTACCTTGGTATGTATACCTTGTATTTTAAAGTAGTATCGATAACTGAGTTTATCGATATAGGAAACCCCTTGCTGTCAAGAGGATTTGCCCCGCGGATTCCTGTCTGCCCATGGCACAAGAAGTTGATTCGTCCATTTTTTTTTCTACTCCAGTACTTTTATTCAACATTTACAAGCATTTCGTGCACAGAATATTTTAAACCTAACCACTATCCGACTAAAATGACTAAATCTATGGCAGCATTTTCATCCATTCATTTTAAAATAGCCGTTGTTTGGAACTCAATTGATAATAATAGATAATCTTATGAAAATCGATCTATATAGTCCTACAGTAGCCTCAATTACAGCTTGTGTTGTAAGTAATAAGCAAAAATATACAAAATGTACAGGGTGTTTTTTATTTATTTCCGTTAAATTGGACAGGTTACTTGGGACATTAATAGAAGTTGCTTAGTAGGAGTATATCGGATTTTGTTTATTTCGTAATATTTTTTTCCTTTTCATACATAATAATTGAAATTGCAAGTGTGAGAGAACCTTAAGAATAAGATCCCAGGTGACTGACATGTCAAAATAAGTAAAATTAGGATGTAATAAAGGTTGCAATACACTTGTTCAATCAATAAACTTACTTTTTTAATAACGCAATAACAGTAAGAGTTAAGACACTAGTTTCTTAGAGAAATCGATTATTTTTGACCCAAACAAGCTTCCCTTTAATCTAACGGAAATCAATAAAAACGCCGTGTTTATATATACAGGGTGGAAATTCTTTTTGGGTCATTGACGGCGACCTAAATTAATGAAGATTGGCGCTTACAGATTTTAAAAAAAATGTACAGGATGCGAGAAAATGGTAATTGTTGACAAACTTTTTTTTATGTCAATCGATCCTGTTTCTATTAAGGATGAAAAGCTTGGACCAAAAACAAAAGACTAGAAAAGCCGTAAATCAAGATACCCATACAAATAGTATGAAAATTAAAATATATTTTCACGCTTAATTTGTTTATGCCAATCGACATAATATTAATATATTCCATTCCTATCCGATGCCAATAGCTATCTAGGGGTCAACTTACGGCAATGTACAAAAAGCCATATGATTAAAAAAAATACATTAATTGTCACGCTATGTTGCTAATGTTTTCATGCGGTCTCATTGTCATTCAGAATAGGGGGAATTAGCGTGACAGATAATGTAATTAAAGTTTCACTTTTTTCCAAAACTTGGATTTCGAGCCTAACATTATTTAATATATATTACATTTAGATAATACAAATAAAATATTGTTATATACCTAAGAAATATTTTAATATGAACATGTATAGATTGGTAATTGTATAAAAGTTAGTAATATGTTTATAAAGACTGAGGAGTAGGTTAAAAATCCTCTTCTTTCTTTCAATACGGCTTGTAATTACAGATAGCCAGTGTCGGTCCCTTGCGTGTCTTTACAAAGAGATCGGCGTCATGATAACAATTCACTTATAACAAAGTTTTCTTGCCTTTGTCTACTTTCAGCTCAAGGGACATGTCTTTCCAAAGAGTAGCGTGATGTGATCTGAAGAGGAATAATAAATAGGGTATTTAACTCGTGTCTTTGCAAACTAATATGAAGATATTGGCCACTGAGAGGAAAGGTATTAAAACTAGGTATATGTAGTCGACAGTAAGATAATTTGTAAGAAATAAAGATAGAAGAAGATAAATAAAGGTCATACAATTATAATACGAAACTGGCGTAGTATTGATGAATTGTGTGTAAACATTTTCGCACTCCCTTCGGCCGTGCTTTAATTTATCTCCACTCGTTTCGAATTTCATGTTTTACGCAATCGTGTCGTAATGTACTATTTCGAAATTAATTTTGATGCATGTTGGTTTCAATTTCGAACCTAGGCTTTTAGTAAAAGTTTTTTAACTAAGTTAAAAAAAATGTATTTCACTAATAGTTTCTGCTTCATTAGGTTAGGATTATTAATAAGAATGTATTGTTTTTTCCTGAAACACATAAAGTCCACAACGCAGGCTTCGTCAGGTGGTTTTTTTTCGTCCCTTTAAATTATACAACAGCTTTCGGCAAATATAAAGCTGTTAGGTCCACAAATAAGTATGACTAAACTTGCTAGTTGAAGTTGAAGCGACGAAACACTAACAACGGCAGATGCCCTTTCGATCGCAAAATATATTCATAGATTACGTATATATGTAGTACCCAGCTACATATAATATTTTCTATTTTATTTATTTACATATAATTTACACGGTTTACTTTTTAGCACCAATAATAACATTAAAGAATTGGATGAGAATTTTTAACCAACCAAAGATCTTAAGTCGCTTAGCTGTGGCAACTAAAAAATGGTGTGCTCATTAGTTTTAATGAGTGTGGCCTGCTAGCGCCGCGTTTCATACTATTGAATTTTGAAAACTTTATGGTTAAGTACCGTAAGTAGGCACAAGGTATGCTACTAGTAGGTACCTACAGTATTTTCCAGCTGTGATGAAACTTGTGACACTTCAAAAATGTTTCGTATTGTGAATACTACATATTTGCTCAAAATATAAGTAAATAAATAGGTAGTTACCTAGTTTAGTCGGTCTTTCGCAGATTCATGTAAAACTATGTTTATTGAAATTTATTTCAACTATGTACATTAATTATAATAATAATAAACGCAAGGCCGCAGGGCAGCTTGTGGCGAGCTGTTGGGGAGTAACGACCCCACGGACCCGAGTGCTCCCGAGAGTCGGTCAGGGTCCCCGCCTCCGGCGTGTCTTCGTCGGTCGGAGTGGAACCTCAAGGGGACCCGTAGGACTCTCAGCTCTGGCTTGCCTTAACTGGCCGTCCAGAGAGGAGTCGTCAGAGCTATATGCTCCAGGGGTGGAAGTGTAAATTTGCATAAGTCGCGAGTTGGTGCAGCGGCTGTCAAGCCACTGCGCAGAAAGCGGTGTACACCTCTCTACACTCCTGAGCCGCCTACACCGGTGTTGCCCCTGGCTGTCTCTTGTGACGGCATTTACGGGGGCCCATCTAGTCGGCGGCGAGTCACCGCCTGCCTCGATAGCAAAAGAAATCATTGTTATGGCAGGTGTCCGGACCTCTTTTCTATAGCTCCATTTCTGATCCATCCATCCTCCATCACCATAGCCCATTAGTCTTTTCCATTCCTTCTCAATAGTCTCTATACGCCTGCTGGGACCGGTTCACGGATATCTATTTTTGTGCCCGTGAATGGGTTGCAGCAGGTGTAAAACACAGCAAATTTCTCCAAAGGGCCTCTACGTGTTGGATCGGTATCCCCGCGCAAGCCTATCAAAAGACCGGGATTTATAGGCCCGTGATGAAAAAGAGATACAAACATAATAATAAATACTCTTTATTGTACCACAAAGACAAAGTATACAAAGCCAAAATTAATTATTGATCTACAAGGTAGGTATCAACAGGCAATATTTAATTGGATACGATAGATAGCCGATGGAAAATCCTAAAGTTAAGGATTACCTACTAATTTTGGCATAAATCGAGTATATAGTAAAAAATCAAAAAAAAAATGTAATAAACTCGTGACGCAGATATTATAAACCAGCTGCTAGTTTGGAACACCGAGAGGACAACCCATGATTATTTTAATCATCGAAGTACTTTTACGCAATATGTGATACAAATCAAAGTAGGTCGAACAAAATAGAACTGACAATTTCCGTATGTAGATATAAAAAATACACTTTTCTCAAACAAGCAATGAAATATTGTTGTTATGTTCCTTATAATAGGCTGCGAAGTATGACGTATCAGGTGCGACTAGGACTAGAGATCATTAATGGAATATAATACAAATCTTGAAGGCCTAGGCCGGCCGGCGGCCTGAAGTGCTCTTTTTTAATTCCATTCCTCGTAAATTTGTGGCACAGGCATCATGACATTCTGCCACTTTGCATTACTATGCATATAAAACTTTAATGTTTTTTTCATTACTTGTTTGAGAAAGCACTACACATATATTATGTCGGCCGGAAATATGGGGTTGCCCGCCTCAGACCTATCCAGCCTCGCTTCTCTCGGCCGTCTATATGTCTTCGGCCGGCAACCTCTTTCATCCCGGCATCTATAGTAATGTACCATTGCCGAAGTTGGAAAGTAAAACTCCCTAGGGTGCTAGATCATTATCTGACCTCTCGCTACTGCTGCTGTGAGACTGCGTCTGAGGCGAGGGTACGAGGAAGGCTAGGTAAGTAGGTACCTATTTATTTGGAACATTCAGATGAACTTGGATATTAAAAAAAACGAAAACATTTCCATAAAATATATCGTAATTGCTTACGTAATTACGTTTTGATGTAGTCCGTGAGTGTGCGTTGATAATTAACGGTCTCGTTACGTATAACACGATCCTCACCTGTGTAGTGAACAGGGCTTTAATTAATGGTAACGCCTACAAATTGGCACGATAATTGCAGTTTACTTACAATGTTGTTTCAGTGAATTTATGTCACACACAACTCATCGAGATAGGTACGACGGTAAATAGAGAAAGATTTACAAGCGTCGGGTTAATGAGTTAATTCGGAAACGTCGATGATTTATAGATACAACCTATATTCCGGATACGAATATAACCAAATATTACAAGCAGAGCTATGTCTGCAAATCACTTCATGGGACTACAGCTTCGATACGTGAGCATACCAATTAAGTTTTTTGTTAACTAACACATCGTATTAAATTCTGACGTATTTCATACATTTTTTCTATGTATTTCTATACGATTTGACAGGATTGTCAAGTTCAACGGATCACCATAATAAATACACAAAATCTGTTATACCAAAAATAATATTCATCAATGCCATCATTAATTAAGATATATTTTTAAGTAGGTTACTCATAACTAAAAAGTATGTTTTATTTATTTTCTGAGCCACAACAAACATTGTATAACTACAAATACATATGGCAGTAATGCCAAAACATCTGCATAAACTAACCTAAGACCTGCTCTTGTATTACTGGGCAGGATGCAAATGTAAAAATTGTAACGCCACGCTAAATACTAGTAACACCTACTACAAGACGTGAAGACGCGCAGGTACGCGCAGCGCAAGCGTTACCACCGCAATGATGCATCTACATAATTGCACAATTGATGTAGTCCCGTGTAGATGACTTTCGGCCTATGACCGAGGATTATTTGAGAAGCAGTAACGCCAAACGACAACCGCATTCGAACACTCGAGTGTCAATATCCTAGTACATAATTACTAGGCTAAGGTAGGTACGCCTACCGCTTAAGCTAGGTTGCTTAGACTTATTAAGTACGCTGTTCTATAGATAAACGTGTGTAGATAAAATAATATCGCTTTTCTTCCCCGTCGGGCCTCTCCACACCGCTCTACAAATTTAACGTTATTTATATGTATTTTTTATCTACAGCCTTTTCTATTTAATGAGAATTTTAACTGCAAGGTGACAGTTCTTGACGAGATTCCTAATGTTTAAATGTTTCCTAATACTGAACATAGAAATATTAGGTCGCGCTAACGACTAGGCACTAGGAGTAATTCTAAACACGGAAAGCATAATATGTCAATACTTCTCTACCAAAGTTTTCAAAACTTTTCAAAATAATAGGGATTTGCGTATTTTAACTATCTATATTTTAAATAGATTTAAACCTTTACAAAGCTGAAGCCATCGCCATTTTGCACTCGATCCGAGAATAGAACCAGAAATGCTAAATGAAGATTCAACTTTAGATTATTAGATTTCAACTTTATGACGGTACACAAATTACCACTATTTGTTGTGTGGATTTACCACCAAGTTTTGTTTTCCGAATGGTTACTCTCCAATAATTCACTCCAATAATCGTCTATCCAATAATCTGAATAGACGAAAGCACGTTCACCAGGAATAAGGTTTGGAATCGACGTAACTCCCAAACGTGGTCCTTAAATCTTTACACGATGACAAATAGAGACCCGTGAAAACGCTCGCACGTAAACAGTTATATAAACGCGGTTCATAATAATATCGATTTTAACTGGCTAAAAATACATATTGTGATTTAATACTTATACCAAAAAACTCCGTATAATACAGTGGTTCCGTATGTTTTTTATTTAATTCACTGTTATTTTAAACAAGAAAACACTGCAGTGTTCCGGAAATACGCGTAAGTGACATCTAAAACAACCACACTTACGCTATTTTTGATTATTAATTCGACCGCTCCTAGCTGCTCAAGGGTCGTACGAGTTTTCTAGGAATTAACTTGAACTTTGAATATTTGAAAAACTTTGTGATAGTCACAGTCGCTACTTTTAATACTTCATTTTCTAATTTATGATGACTGTGAAATATGGTGGGTAAGCCACAATAAAATAAAAATCAATGAATAGAACAACGCAGATGCGTAAAATTTAATGTAAAAAACAGAAAAGTACTTATAGGGAAGAAAATTGAAAACTGAGAAAGACTTTAAGCCACAATGCGTAAGATATTCAAGTTGCACGGGATGCACTCCCAAAAAAGTGTATTTACGTTGCAAATAATGTAAAAATACTTATGATTTAAAGTGCTAATTTATGAACATGGATATTTATGAAAACTGCCACCGTGTCACCGCGCAAGGTTCTTGTACTTTAAAGTACAAATTGAAAACCATGAAGGTCCGTCAATGACAAGTGCTAGAATAGACAGCTTTAATAGCTAAACGCCGCCCAGCTTGGCACAATTGAAGGAATGATTTCGGGAGCATTCTTGAGGATTTCTTAGACATCCTCCCCAAAATAATGGATGAACCTTGTCTCCGGTTTGCGGACGTTATTTCCATAATAGCAACGTGTTAAAATATCAAGCTTCAATCAATATTAGACAAAACAAACAACCTGACCATTCCATCCGCATTCCATCCGCATCAAAAAACAAACTATTAGAAGTAAAATGCTTCTGTGGAAATAAAAAGATAGAGGACATAGAGGTAGTCACTGAATTCTCACTACTCAGACTGATTATAAATGCCACTATAAACTGAAAGGCATGCATAAAAAACTAAAAATATCATCTTGTGCATATGTAAAAAAAATACTACTAACTTAAATAATGCACTTGTTACATACATATTTCGCATATGCAAACGATTGGTTTCGCTACGGAGTAATCCGTTGGAGAAGTAGCACAGACATAGCATCTTTATAAATATTACAGAATAAACTCATTCGCTCATGTAGGGTACTAATAAGTAAATTCTGATATGATAATTTACAAGCAGAAACCATACTTCCGGGAACAAAAAATACAAATGCAAATAAAAGTTATAATACAGTAAACGAGTTTTTCAAACAAATAATTATAAGCAAGATCTACTCGTTTATGCCATGCCATATACAGCATAGATTATATTATTATGTTTAGCATAGTTAGTAAAAAGCAACTGTCACCGAGGCTTGACAAGTGTCAGTGTGACAGCTGGTTCTTGCTATCCAGTCTATCCACCCGTGATACGGGACACAACACGCTCCGACTATTCATTTCATAATTGAAGGCATGTTTACAAGAACAACATAACTAACATTTTTTGCGAATTTGAGTTATTGGTATCATAGCATTCATCTAAGTAGGATCTACAAGTAGAGCAAAAGATAGTGTCCAAAAATGACTCCAAGTGTCCAAAATCAGACCCAAAAAATATACCCATTTTACAAAAACTACATATCTACATTATTTTTTACAAAAATAACATAACTTTGAACTGTTCACGTAAAAAACTAATGGTAAATAAAATAAATACACTCTTTTTAGTAGGTTATTATGTAACTGGCAAGCAAGTGTACGATTGGAAAAAAAATGGAAACTAAACTATTACGATTGGTGTACGTAACCTATCCAGAAGTTTCTTTCCCGTCTTAAAAATGGGTGGAAATAACAATTCATCTCCAGAATTATTGGAAAATCTTACCCTAAAGAATATTGCTAACATTTTAAATCGCAACATAGAAATTTATCTAAATAAGAAAGATGAATTATTCGACTTTGTTGAAAAAGTAAGTTTTAAATCATATGACTTCATTATAGATGCCATCTTTGATACTCATTTGACACTCTGTATAGTCTGTATTGCCATCAATTGTACCAAACAATGTTGTAGCCAACGCATCAAGAATCGTCGTCTCTGGAGGTAGATAGCGATGACAACAGCAGCGAACGTGAGTATTAAAAGAAATCCACTAGTTAAGTTATATAAACTTGTACCTCTCTCATATAATACAAAACGTAATTTCTATAGAAACTTGCTTTATTTTCTTACAAAAAGAACATTAGTAACAAAATTGTACAAAAACAGCATAAGTGACGAAATTATTTCACAATTTTTTCTCAAAGATAGTTATCTCTTTGAAATATGTAATGATATATTTCGGAACTATTGGCTTCTTAATAAAATCACCTATACAATTTTTATCTCCGGTAACTAATATAAGAAGCCATTTAGTTTTTTTCGTTTCCTGTAAATTCATGTCTAGTGTAGTTATGTTGTTTTTGTAACATCCCAATTGTTACTAAATAAAGAAGATATCATTAAATAAATATCTCGAACACTATCATTGTTTTCATTCTGTTTATTACCCTTCTTATGTTTTCTGCTAACTGTCGTAAAGACCAACCTTTATTACATTTACACATATTATATTATATTTGGCATAATATTACTTACGAATCACCTAGTGAATAATATACTTGCCGTAAGTTGTAGCCAGCTAGTTAGCGAGAAATACTCGTAGTAGGTATATAGTAGACGATGAAGGTGAAGGTTGCAGGAGTCGGCTGAATGGTGTGACGCAGGACCGGTCAAATATTTTGCTAGTATTTTAATTTTTTCGCTACTTCTTCAAATCCGCTATGCATTAATATAAAATATATTGATATTTCGCATTTTATGCATTATTATTAGGTACTTTTAGGTACACTAGGTAATTTATTTCTAGTGTGATTTCACAACGTCAGTCTTTTTATACAAAAAAAATCTTATGATTTGAAAATGCCTCGTATAACTACTTATAGTGCTCTTGAATTAACGGACATGATGGCAAAGCGTTACAAAATACTAATTGAGCGCTAGCTCGATTCCCCCATCGAGCAATACCAAGAAACGCTCGAGTAATTGTAAAAGCGATGCAGCGAGTTCGAGAAGGATTGCCCGTGACTAGAACGGTGTAGAGAGCAGCTATACACGATGAGCTTCCGGTTCTATGGCAAGAACAAACATTTTCTTTTCATTCTTCGACATTTTGAATTAATCCCGAGAAATGCTGGAGGACGATTTAGTAGGTGTCATACTGCGGTACACAGAATACTGAAACCTGGTAAGCCAACATCCTTACAAATCTTTAAAGGTTCATGCTTTGGTGCCGAGGGACTTGCCACGACGCAGTCAATTTTCCGATTGGTTACTCAGGCGGCATCGAGATGATGGTGATTTAATATCCAAAATTATCTGGACCGATGAAAGCACATTCATGTCATTACTGATCACGGTTAACTTGCATCGCTTGAAAAAAATTGGCCATCAATATCGTTGGGCCAATACAATTCATGGTGGTTAAATGATAGGGTCCGTTTTTGTCGACGATAACTTGAATGCCGACAAGTTTATTCAGCTTATCAACGGGCCGCTAGCTGAATATGTGAATTGCCTGAAGAAGAGCGTCGACAAACATGGTTACAACTAGACGGTCCTTCAGCGCACGCCGCGGTTTGTGTCCGACGTGTTAAAAGACATGTTTGAGGACAGATGGATCGTCTGATCCAATAATGGTTTGGGCCACGATGTCGGCCTGCTCGTTCGCCTGACTTAACGTCCCTCGATTTTTTTCTGTGGGGGGTAGTAAAAAACGAGGTCCACTTGCAACCAAGAACAATTCAAGAAGAACTGAGAAACAAGATAACTGAAGTTTTACAAAAACTCAGATGTATCATCATCAATTTACGTCATGTTATGGAGTCAATCGAACGACGTTGTGAAACCTGTTCTGAAATAGAAGGAAGACACGTAGAGAATAGGTATCTGCGGCGAAATCGGTAAAATAAAACTCATGTTTTCTCACAATTTGTATTGTTCTAAAATTATTTTTTTTAGTTTTGCTTTTTTTTGGTCTTTTTCAAGTATTTGAAAATCGATGTAATTTGAATGGGTAGGTATTTAAATAAATGACTATTTAATAAGTCCGTAGTTTAATTTTAAAACTAGGTATTATGTTAGTCATATAAAATAGTACATTACGATACAAGAGTAAAAAAAATGAGATCGAAAAGAGTGGAGATAAATTAAAACACGACCAAAGGGAGTGCTTTCGACATGAGTTACGAATTACGCGTGTGTAAGGTAAACGGCCACTATTACGTGATAGTACGCTATTACGGTAGTTTTCACTTCCGCGCAAATAATAAGAAATCAGAATATCCTATGTTTAAATTGTAAACGGGTAAAAAATCTTCGTTATTTAAACTTTTTAACAAACGAAATTTCAAAATTATTACGAGTATACCTACACTTTCCGCGATACGTCACTCGGAAAAGTCAGTGTGCCGCGAACAGCAGCTATTTGGTGTGCACGCGCCGAGCGTAGCCGTAAGGTTCGCGCTCTCATTTGTTAAGCTCATAAAACGCCAAAGGTAAGTCCTTTTGATTTGAAATGTCTAGAGTGTTTCTTTGAGTTCTTTAACTATCGATTTGACACAGAAAAGGTTATATTTTAACATAGAAGTTGCTAAAAATTGCAATTGATTGACTCACGGTTGCTATTTCGTGGTACTACCGAAATAAGGGAATTCTTGACTTATTTTAATTGATTGTTTATTAATATAACAACTGAAGTAAATTGTATTGTAAATGAAAAACTAGATACTGTATTTACTTAAGTTTAATTTGAGCTAACTCCGGTATAGGTTTTTTTCACTTGAATTCTCATAAAACGAGTTCAAACCTGACCCAAGTTCACAGTTTTTAGGTAAATTCACATATTACTTACCAGCATAAATTTGGTTATAATTAGGTTTACTTTACTTATTGTTGTGTTTGTTTGTAACACTTAAGATTGTTTATAACTCATCTACGTAATTTATATATTAACTTAAAAAAATAATCGCGGGAATTTCAAAAAGTCAGTATCACGAAATTAGGAACCAGCATTTATTACTTTTCCCTAATTTCGTGATAGTGTGAACTAGAAGTGTGTAACAAACAGTCATGTAAGTATCGTAAATTTACCGATAGAGAGACAGTAGGGTAGACCGAGGAGAATCGGATCACCTGGCGAATCGGATCAAGGTCAAAAATACCTATATTACTATATATTAATGTTTTAAACATTTCTTCAAATTGAGCGCAATTTCGTTGAGCCACATTTCCTCGTAGGGTAGACCGAGGAGAATCGGATCACCGGGCGAATCGGATCAAGGTCAAAAATACCCATATTAGTGTTTTTAATTTTCGTCAAATTGAGCGCAATTAAAATGAGCCACATTTCCTCTCCTTGTCCTCGATCGTTTAATAAAATAATAGTTATTTATGTGGCTGGTGCATAATAAGAGGCATTAAACACGAGTGTGGCCACTCAATAAAAGAGGTATTTTTCAGTACCAGATATGTAGGTAGATACTAGATATTGAATAAAGAGTTGAAGAATCTTTTAAAATACTAAGGGTGCGTTTTACCAAATTTTGATTCTAAGAATAATGCTTACTCTGGGATAGTAATATCAAAACTCCATAGTAATTTGTCACTAGTATCTGAGAGTAAGCGCTATTCTTAGAATAAAAGTGTGGTAAACTCGAGCCTTACAGATTTTGGACCTTGATCCGATTTGCCCGCTGATCCGATTTACCCCGGTCTACCCTAATTAATGTTTATTTCGTTATCAATCAAAGAGAGGTTTATTGTTTAATGTTCAAGTTTATTTAAGTTTGTTTTTAACCGCCTAAAGAGTATTATGGTATGCAAATCGGTAGATTTGATCTTGTTTAATTATTAAGAAATAAAAACATTAAGCTGGATCTCATTTAACCATGATGTTTCATTTAAATGATATCCGTATGGTATCTTAACTTAAGCAAGTTCGTTAAAAATAACATTTTGTCAAAGAAACTATAGTCATTTACTCTAAATATCTTTATCATGAAATAGGGGCCGCAAGTTCACGAAATTAGGAGCAGCGCCGAATTTTATCACGAAATAGGCAGCAAATAAGACGTTCACAATTAAATTAATAGGTATATAAAAAAAAATTGAGCAAAATCTATGAAATGTATGCATAAACTGCTTTTGTAGTGGTATCTTGCTAAGATTTTTATTTAAAAATACACAAAGTCTCGAGACCCTTAACACGTTTGACACCGGTGACACGCATATGTGACCGAAAAAACTGTATTCCTATGCCAGTGTCATACATACGTGATCAAAGTAATCTTATTCTTATGCCACTAGCATCAATCAAGTTCTCACTCCTATGCCAGTGGCATAAAAATACGAACGTTTTTGACACAGTGCTGTGTCGCCGGCATAGGAGTAGAATCTTTTCGGTCACACATGCGTGTCACTGGCATAAGATTTCTATCATATAACTTCGATCGGCATAGTATTAGCACTTAGTGAAACAGTACCGGAGGCGAACGTGTTAACATACCGTAATAGGGAACATTTACCTTATCGTATTACGTTTTTCAGTACATATGGCCCTCCGAAGATATCGACCTGACGTAAAATTAAACACTTCTCGCACTAGCGCGTAAAAAAGCGCCATCTGTACTGAAATAGTACATTTCCTAACTAGTGCGGGAAAACTTTTTTTCAGCGAGGGTGAAAGTTGGAGCCCGAGTGAAACGAGGGCGACAATCACCCGAGTTAACGTGTAAGGGTGTTTTTGCACGTGTAAGGGACGATTTTATTTCATAAAAAGTGCGTCAAAAAGAGAAATTACCGCGCGCGAAGCGTGCGCAATGTTCGTTTTTGCGCATTAGTTAGGAGAAACATTTTACTTGGTTATTTATTATTATTATTTATCCACTCATTACAATTAATGACATTACATATACGTACGGGATAAAAGCTTTTGAGAGTAACTGTAAACGAGCGTTTAAGGTGAGTGTGTTTGCTTTACATTGCGGGCTGAATTATTTTGTATGGATAACATTTTTGTTGCATCTCTAAGCAAACGGCTGAAAAAAGCAAACCTTTACTTTTTCCTATGCTAACCACAGTTAAGATAGACTTACACGTTGTATGTCCCATTCGTAACAATCTGACAATTTGCCACAACAATTACGAATGCAGCTAATCTGTTCCGTTTATTTAATCTTTTGCTATAAGTACTCATACTCATTTATTCATAATATAACAATATTACATGTCAACATTTTATCATTCCAAGAATACAATTCATGATATATAATATAATACATAGAATTGGATATGAATATTATACATATACTCGTAAATACGTAGAGAAGGCGTTGGTGACAAGAAGTTCGTGAACATCATCTAGTTTTCATAATAAATGAAAATCATGCATGGCACGATCCACACACTTCTGCAATTACTCTACTTCAGTTACGATTCGCGTTCCGAACTCAACAAAACTTAATCTCGCTAGTTTACACCAGATAAAACTTGTTCTATAAACTCGACGGAGGTACACGAATTCGTTCTGTGGAAACTTTAGTGGGCGCTGTTAATTTCATTGTTTCACTGTGTATTGTCGCGATAAATTGTGTCATAGTTATGGAAATGAATAGATTTGTGAAATTGATTGTAGTTTGCTTAACAAATTATGGAATTTATTTGTTTGTAAGGGAGTTTATTAGCTACTTTTCACATCACGTCGGTCAGGAAGAGTTAAAGTTGGTGGCATCAATTACTGGGTACGAAACATACTTTTTCCTAAGTAGTGCGGAAAAACGAACTTTCCGCACGCTTCTGTGCTTCCGTAATTTCTCTTTTTGACGCACTTGTTATGAAAAAAATCGTCCCTTACACGTGCAAAAGGTGTTTTTTAAAAAAGTTTTCCCGCACTAGTTAGGAAATGTACTATTTTCTGCTCCTAGGTGCTTAATTGCTTATACAAGTTGCCAATCGGTAACGCTTAATCGTCAATAGTTAACGAATGGCAGATAACTGTCTTTGTCGCACTAATTTGAAAGACAGACAGAGAGGTAAAACTACGATACGCTACTAAGAGATGAATTATCGAGAACATGGAATTGCATCTGTAGTGGTTGAACCGTTTGCAAAAAAAGGTGAATAATTTTCCCTTAATTTATTTAATACAGAAGTGAAATAAGTATTCCTCTGTTTTTATCTTTTCGTCGCTACTCATACTCACTATCATGTTCTTCATCTGAGCTGTCACAAGTATTGATAATAAGATTGTCTGAAATTCGATCTATTTCCCCTTCCTGGCATCGATATGTATGTATTTTCTTTACTTTCGACATGGTGACAAATATTTTTCCAGTCGTCGGCAGTAATAGTAATCATTCGTTCAGTTGCTAAATTCATAATGCCTTGCATGTTTAATGAAACGTTTCTTTTCGCTACATATCCTTTTACCATGGACCAAATATTTTCGATCGGATTGAATGTCGGGTGATACGGCGGCAATCGTAAAACGGATTGGCCATGTTCTTTTAAAATTGCATCTATGTGGTACTCACGAAACCGCTTTTTATTTTGTTGAATCAAATTATACAAACTGGGCTTATACATCGACGGGCTATACGAAATGTTGTGTTCTGTCAACCAATCCGTCATTTCTTGTTTATTAGAATTAGACGTTGGAGCACGATTTGAAAACTTTGTTGTGATACGACGCATTATCTACGATGAGTAGGTACGGTTTAAGGTTAGGAATTAATTTTTCTTTTAACCATTTTTCGTAGTTGACAAAGTTCATCTGGTCATGGTAATCTCCCGTTTTTTGGTTTGCCTTAAACATTAAGAACGCGTTGGGAATAAAACCATATTTTCCTCCTGCGTGCATTATTATTAACTGCTGATTTGTTTTTTTTACAACAAATTCTGTTCCATCGGTCCAAGCCTCTCCGGACACATGTGAAGTGTGCATGTAATCTATCTTGAGACCGATATTCCGCAATTTCGGAAAGGTAATTTATTCAGCATAGCAGTCGTATGTTGTGTCTTTCCATCAATATTTTTCGGTTGTCCTCGGTCTTTTTCTATCTAAATCCTAATCGTTGTATTTGTTTTCGTGGAAATGCCAAATTTGTAATCTATATCGGATTTTAACACAGAGTGGAGTGAGTGCTTTTAAGGTTGGAAGCTCCGGATGACTTCCTGATCATAATCGTCTACTGCTGATGACGGACAAGTACGCAATTTTTTATTTCTCGGGGACGTGAATTTCTTTGTTGTTTCGAATTTCTCACTATTGCTCTCAGACACAATGTTATAAACAGTAGAGAGATTGCTTGCTTTGACCCTCAATCGGACCAATATTACTTTAGGTACTGCCATATTTTTTTAACACAAAATTAATCTGATAATTTTATGTAGTTTTAGTTTCGTTATACTTTTTAAATAAAATTTTGTACTTGTAATTTATTTAAAAACGAATAAATGAAATGATTAGAATCTTTAATCGATAATTGTGAGTACATACAATAATCTGATAATTGTGAGTACATACAATATAAGACGTAAAAATATATGCACAACGTAAATAATTTGACACTGACATTTTGGGCTTTACTTCTTCAATATATACAAACCTCTTTTTATGCTGATTGTGCGAGAAAATTGAAAATTCAAATAAAGAATGCCTGTAAGCATACAATACTACTACATATGCAATTCCATGCTCTCGTTAATTTATCTTATCAATAAGCGGCTAATTGGCAACTTGGCTATAAGCATCCTGGTCTTTTTTGCTACTTACACTATTGTAATGTATTTTGTGCAACAGTTGCCGTTCAGAAAAGGTGAGTGGCGTGGATAACATTATGTCGCAGAGTTGTTCGGAAAGAGAAAGCACGTGAGATATATAGGCGTCTCTCGCTGCCATACGTCGTCACTTTCCGAACAGACTCAAAAACGTACTGGGTGGTGCCACAGACTGCCACATATGTGATGGACGTCATATTGGATTTGTTTCGATCTAAGATTTTTTACACTGTTATCAAAATTAGTACGAGATTATTTATCGGATAGCGGGAAGAATTATAATTTATTTATTGTAATAATTAATTATTTTTATTGTATTTTATTTATTGTTTATTGTAATAAATAAATTATAATCCTTCCCGCTATCCGATAGCAGTCGATATAGGTATATATAAATACAGAGTGTTTTTTTTATGGGACAGTATGGGGAAATCGGAAACTACAGTAGATATAGGGAAGCCGTCTAAGGAAAAATGAGGTATTTTTTGGAGAAAACAATTTTGGCATAATCAAAATTTTGATCAAGTGTGAGTTGTACCTAAAAATTTATAATGTTGATTTTTTTTGGATCGAACGTCATTTCATGCGTAGACAATTCTATGGTATCGGATGAACAAAATCTGAAGAGCAGAAGCGTGTATCTACTTATGTAGTATTTTGTCCGACACAAAAGCTCGTAAAATTGCATGGCGAATAAGTGAAACTTCATGGAGCGTGAAAGGCTTTGAGATTTTATTCACAAGTCCCGATATGTGTCTCACCTCGGCGACTTCGCATATTTATGAGCAAGCTGTGTTTGCTGTGTTAGAATATACATGAATGCGATAGCAGTGCCAAGTATAAGTATAAGGAGGTGAATCACTACAAGAGAACAGTTTTTTTATCAAGTTATGCACGGAACGTCCATTGTTGGTAGGTACTAAACATAATGAGGAAGTCGCTGTTATTTGTTAGAAAATATTGAAATGGCATCAAAATTCCAACCAACCAGGAACAAGGGATGATAAATTTAGCGTAGGAGTGGTTCACCACTATTTTTATCTATTTTTAAACCATCGAATGTACGAATCGTACACGTGCAGGAAAGTGTTGATATACCTAATATCTCACCAGTAGGTATGCTGACGAGTGCTCAAGAGTGTAAGTAATGCTACGTTCAGAACGTCGTCAGGATCGAATTATAATTTAGTTTGCTAGTGTAAGTGTTCGACTTAATATATGAGTCTCTGCAAAAGATTCAGAGGTTAAATAAAGTTTTGTGACCTGCATAAGTAATCATAACGGTGGGTGAAGCTCGGGTATTTAAACGAAATGTTCATAAATATATTGTATCTTCTCTGTCCCTCGAGCTGCCTAGGTACTTAAAACTTTCTAACAAGCTATTTAAAAAAGTTTCATCCGGCATTTTGACGACAGAACGGTTTTATAAAATAAACGTATTTAACTGTATGCGTATAATACGCATAGTTAATAGGAGAGGCCTACGTCCAGCAGTGGACTAAATATAGGCTGATGATGATGAATTGTATTGTACCTGCGGTGTATTTTCTACAAAAATCGGCATAATGATTTTGACGACTTATTTGCAAAATAAGCTCCACACTCCATCCTAACGTCAAGCCGAGGGACGAATTCGTCAAATGGAATATTTTTACCAAAGGCTTTTTACTTTAACATTCTAAACTTAAGGGAATAACTGTATAGTAACAGCAGTGATATAGGTCCCTTCAATAAAATTCAGTGTACAGTATACCTCTTCCTGAAAATGGTGAAACCTTTTAAACGGTTTTTAGAATTATTTGCATTCTCTTAAATCAAAATATGACATACATGCTGTATCTTTACTAAAGTAATGAATCACAAAAATAAACCTTATCTGTCAGCAAGACAGTTACGAATACTTTGACAGCAAACTCTAGTGGCTGCTGGCGTGATAGGCATGACAACACACGACCTTAGTCTTGGCATTCAAAGGGTTGGATAAGTCCGTCCACTCGCCAGCCTCACATCAGAATGATAAATAGATGTTATTCAATTGGAAGCCTTAAACATATTAAATATTTTATACCTGCATTATACCTCAGAGTTCTACCTTCAATACGAATTAGTATAAAAATACATTCCAATAAAAAAAAAAAAACTGGACATTGTGAAGTAAACACAGACCTCCTTATTCATAAACGTATCTTAACTTAGCAAGCCGCCCAATCGTTTGTCCCTTTCGGCTTAATAAGTTTCTTAATAAATTAGGAGACGTTTATTAATAAGGGAGTAAAGCTTTAGATAATAAGCACTTCAGATTTCATAATCGCAAAAAAATCGTATCTAGTGACCTAGCTTATTTTTTATAAATATTCATAGACTTGCCAAACACAAAGCTTAATGAATTCTAGTATTGTTAATCGTACACAAAGTAGCAACCGGTTATTGATGTGGACAAAGTTTACTCGGACCTATGAAGCTTATTATATCAAACAACAAGGCTTTCGCCGTTCCTAGATCATTTAAGATTGTTGTTTGGGATGCATGCAGATTGGTACTCAACCGCATATTACACGATCGGAAATTAGCAACGTCGGATCGATATGGCTTGCTTAAACCGCGCACCAGTAACTATCGTCTCAAATTCAAGATATTCAATATTTAATTTGGAACGATAGTTACTGGGTGAACAATGTGAATTAAATACTACCATTGTTTGTTTCAGATAGAATATTATGTGAAAGATTATCGAGTTAGCGCTAAAAAAACTACCATTACTGACTATCGTACAACGTACCTGTACAGTCGAGTGCATTAATATATAGACACATTTGTAAGGGATCAGTATGGAGAAGTGTATATGTATATATTAATGCCCTTGACTTTACTTCTGTACATTACATACCTATGTAGGTCCGCCAGTAGAATCCGAAAAAAATGTAAACAAACCTAAAAACTAAATCTACGAAAGTGTTGCACGATATGTGTCAAACTCAACAAACTCTATTTAAAGTCGTCCATATTTGTTTCCTTTCTTTTAATTTATAATTTTATCTATTGAACAAAACATGGACGTAAGATCTAGCACAACTGTTTAAACTAACATTCAGTTTCTCAATAAATTGTCATTATAACTTAAGCGATAACACTAGAACTTTCAAGCTTGAAGCAGTTCTGTAAGTAGATATGCAAAAGATTTACATCAAAATTAAATTAAAGAAGCCAAGCAGCTAAGTTATACAGACGACGGTCTGATTACAAGTTATGATAACGTCATTTCTCTCACCACTAACTTCGTCTTGGTTTCCTATGACCTACTTTTGGTATACAGTATGAGGTGAATGCCACTATCCCGGGCAAGGCAAAATGCCTACTATAAACTTTAAGAACATCAAAAGCACTAAATATACACCGTGTTTTTATTGATTTCCGTTAAATTAAAGGGAAGCTTATTTAGGTCAAAAATTATCAATTTCTCTAAGAAACTAGTGTCTTAACTCTTACTGTTATTGAGTTATTAAAAAAATAAGTTTAATGACTGAACAAGTGTATTGCAACCTTTTATTACATCCTAATGTTACTTATTTTGACGTGTGCCGTCAGTCACCTGAAATCTTATTCTTAAGGTTCTCTCACACTTGCCATTACAATTAATATGTATGAAAATCGAAAAATTTTTTTTTTACAAAATTAACAAAAGCCAATATACCAGGCAACTTCTATTAATGTCGCAAGTAACCTGTCCAATTTAACGGAAATCAATAAAAACACGGTGTATAAGACTGGTATATTGTACTACATACAGGGTGCCCGCGAGGAAAGGGAAAAAATTTAACAGCGGATTTCTGACCTTTGAAATTAAAAATGTCATAATTATGAAGTTTTCTGGATTCAGTATATTTTAAGAGAAAATTTGTTTTTTTCTTAAAACCGTTTTAGACCGTTACGCTATGATAAACGCATTTTAGGAAACGATTTTGTCACCATGTTGTCTTAGTCTTGTCACACTTAATTGACAGAAATTAAATGAACAAAAATATTCTTACCTACCTAGCAATTGTAAAACAAAACTTGAAAGTGCATTTTTTGCGATATTTTTATTAATAAAATCCTTATTTGTGTATTAAGTCATTCAAAACATCAAGAAAAAACGATAATTTTTTTTTTCGCAGATTTGACCAAAACTCATTTAACATTTTTTTGTTTCTTTTGTCTCAGGAATATGCTGTTAAAATTTTTCCCCTTCCTCGTGGGCACCTTGTATAATATTGTTTCACGTTAATGGCAAGTTTTTGGGTTCCGTAGTCAAGTTTCGCTATGTCTGTTTGTCCCGAATCCGTGGTTAAGCTCATCATCATAATATTCAGCCGTTACTCGCCCACTGCTGGGCATAGACCTCTCTCCTTGTACGCAGCTGGTTCCGGTCCTGAGCTAATCTCGTCTAAAAGTAACCCGTACTCTTTCGAATAATCGTCCACCCATCGAGCGGTCGGACGCCCTGCGCTTCTCCCATCTGAAACGGCCACCAATCCGTTAACATTTTGGTCCACCTGCCATCACGCTGCCTGACAATGTGTCCTGCCCAACTTCACTTCAGTTTGGTAATACCGAAGTCTTGCACTTTCGTGCGACGTCGAATCTGTGTATTCCTCACACGGTCTTGTAGCTTGATGCCGAGCATCGCGCGCTTCATGGCTCTTTGTGCTACTCTTATTTTATGGTTGTACTCATTGATCGTTAAAACTAAAAGATGACATGTAGTAGGAGTTTAAAAATATATGTATACATGGTGCTCGTGAGCATTGCGAAAGATTTTAACTATGCATTCTAGACATCAAAATAAACAACAAATATTATGAGACCTAATGTCAAATTCCACAAAAAAAACTTTTTTTAGACTTTTTGACTACTTTTTAACATTTCCAATACTTTTTATCATAACTACAATTTATTTTAATGAATTTTTTAAATATTTTTTTAGGGACAGGTTTTTTCGTCAAGTCTATTCTTATTTTTTGATTGTCAGGCAAAAGGTGTGGTAATATTACAACACATTGTGGTAGCATTGTAATCAGAAAGACGTTCTATGACGAGTTATTCAGCATTAAAATCTTTCGGAATGCTCACGATATATGATGTACCTTACATATTTTAGGAATTTCCCAGGCACACGTAATATTAGGGTGAACTTTTTTCCGATTCCATCCTACTCGTATGGATTGAAATATCGTTGAAAAGATCTTTAAAGGTTTTTTTTTAAACATACTTTCGGAAACAATCACTTCGATTTTTTATCAAATTGTGTTTTCTCCCCCACTTACTAAGAAAAACATGAAGCTAGGATAACCCTAGCTTCACCAGCCATAAGGGCTTAGTGGATATCGCTGATAGTAAGAACATCATTACCTATAAAATGCCAAGAAATCTGCTGTGTTCGTAGCGGAACACCATATTGCTCACAGAGCCTTAGCCAATCTGTGTCGTCCACCTCCCCGCCGTCCTCTTTGGGAACCGCTGCAGCTGCACCGCCATGCGAACGCTACCTCCGTGCTGCAGCTGAGCTCAGGATGCAGGGCGAATCTTCTGCGCCTCAAATAAGAACCAACTCACTAGGGTCGATACCCGAAACGGCTCCGAGGTGACAGATCCACCATTGGGCTAAGGTACAGTAAAGTAATCCCCCGCTTACCCAAAATTAAATTACTGAAGAAACTGAAACTGCAAAACCGGACCGATCAAACTACGATGACCTTTGGCATAAAAACACGGATAAGAATTGTTTGTTTGCTGCAACGTGCGAACACTGAGTAAAGATAGCCGACTAGCCTAAGCAGGAGCAGAAACGCTTCGATACAAACTTCAGATACTCGGTCTCAGTGAAGTGCGCAGAAATAGATTCCGAGAACTGTGAACATCCAGGGACCTCACTTTTGTTTACTCTGTGAAGGAAGATGAAGAGGATGAACGTGAGAACTGCGTAAAATTCCTCCTTTCGAATGTTGCATTTTGATGAGGCTGGGGATGGACTGTTGGAATCTCAGATTGAATCGTTACCGCCCGGTTTAACAGTAAGGGCGATTGTGCACCACAATGAATTTTACTGTCCGGTAGACCGAGTTTTCATGGTCCGATATGGCATGAAAAAAACGCACGATTGGCTTGTGCACTTGTTCGTCTTTTTACTTGGAGGTGTGTCCGGTAGTCCGGTTTTTTACGGTTCGATTTTGTAAAATCGGACTATCGGGGACGGTAAAAGTCAGTGCAATTCCGGACGCAGTGCACAAGCATTAACACGTTTTTCATAGCTGTCATCTCGGATCGGAAAAATACTGTCCGGAATGGGGAAAAGTAAAATGTCGGACGGTAAAATTACGTATAGTGCACAAGCTACTATATACATTTAATGGCGTGGCATATGAGACCGTAAAAAACCGGACTACCGGACGGTAAAAGTCAGTGTAGTGCACAAACACCCTAAGGCCCTACAAGATAACTATCGTTCAGTGCTATGCGCCCACAAACCTGGCATCAGAGGAAGATAAGGACAATTTCTATGGTGCACTCAACCTGACTTTGAAACCCAACCGCAAGCACGACAAAATCATCGTCATGGGAGACCTCAATGCCAAAGTTGGTACAAACGACGACGGGGGTCAAAGACATATGGGCACCAATGGGCTGGGAACCTGGAATATGAACGGGGAAATATTTTTGAAATTCTACCAGCTGAACGACTTCACTATCGGAGGTACATTATTCATTCACCAATACCACCATAAGTACAAATGGAACTCACCCGGCGGAGTCACCAAGAACCAGATTGATCATCTTACCATCAGCTCCACGTGGTGCTATCACCTGCTCGACGTTCTTAACTCACGGATATTGACAGTGGCCACCACTTAGTCGTAGCCAGTCGTAGCACTCAGTCGTAGTCGTTAGTCGTAGTTGGTAGCCCGTGCTACCAACTCGATTACGAGTAAAAACAGTTTTTTTTTCACCTTGTTTAGGAGTACACTCTTGCTTGGCGCAACCGCAGCTGCTGCACACTCAGCGAGTAGCCAGTCTTCCGGCGGACATACACCATAACATTGTCGGGCACGGCGGAGTAATGCAGGTGCGTAGAGCGCCTTACTCGGTAGACCGCAACACCCGGTTTAGAGGGTGACTGGACCCGACTTGCTGCCCGGTGACGATGGTGGCATAAGCTCGCTTACGAAGGTTCAAAGAAACAGGAGACAGCCGATCGCGCGGGGGTAGCGCGGGCGGCGCAACGGCGAGGGCCACACTTTTTAGTGCCAGCAACACGCAAACGTGACTCGGTGACACATGAGCCAGGGGTCATAATTAAGTGTAACTTTTAAAAAAGCTCGTAATCTATGAGGACGCTAAAGAATCCCATGCCTGATGGTTTAATTTATCGTCAGTATTTTGTAAAAGGATCGTACTCGATTTGGAATACATTATCCTTAATAACGGTATATGGATACACGAACCCCCTTATTCGTAAATGGTCTCCTAACTTAACAACCCGATCACCAACGTTTAGCCCGTTCTGTTTTTATTTTCTATTTCCTATGTGACATCTAATTATTAAACCTTTCCATTTTATTAATATTTTTGTAGACAAAAAAGGGACAAACTTTATTTATCGGCTTGCTAAGTTAAGTGGCGTTTAGGTTAAACTTTAGTGTTCATTATAAGAATTTATAAAGAAACTATTTGGGTCATTATTATACGGTGTTATATTTTTGTTTCTTATAATAAATCAACGAATACGCGTTAAAGAGTTCGCCACTTTGATGTCAAAATTAACAATAATACTTCTTCACGGGTGATACTTCACAACGCGGGTCGCCTGGCGACCGGACAGGGGTGCGAGGTAGGTGATGTGATGATATTATAGTTATTTGTTTTACTATGGAGCAAAGTGATTGTTTAACTCTCGTGCAAATATTGAAACCCGAGCAAGCGAAAGATTCCAGAATTTCATAAAATGGAACCTTGAGCGATGCGAGGGTTTTAAGGCACGAGAGTTGAACAAGCTTTGCTGCCGAGTGAAACACAACATTTTTCATCACACTAAAGCGAGGAAACATGCGAAATAAAACTCAAACATAACAAATTAGAAGGTATTTATTTGCAAGTCCTCAACTTCCAAAAAATAAACAATTGAACAAAATAATAAAACAATAACCTCAAATATTTATCTTAAAAATTCAGGATACTTAATTCCGAAATGAGACTCATGTAGTTATTGGCGATTTTTCTGTGATTTTCGGAATTATCCCACTTTCGCATCTCGCAAGTACCCGAAAACTTGAAAATTAAGAGTGAAAGAAAACAAAACACGACCGAACTCGTTTAGATTTTAAAAGAAAAAAATATTCGGATGCGTTCTGAAATTTGCATAGTGTGCACTTTTATTTTCCTATTGTTTTTATTTGTCGCATTTTTAGAACTTTTAATTAAAAGCCTTATACAACAAAATGTGGTATTTAATTTGGATTTTAGCATATTGAATATAATATTAGGAAAGGTTCATGTGTATGAATCTGTTTGAAACTATTGAGTTTTCGAACGTACTGTCTAGTTCAAACGTCAAAAAGCTTATTGCACTCTCAGGCCGTATAAGTTATTGCTTTAGTCTTTTTTTTTTTTATACCACGTCGGTGGCAAACAAGCATACGGCCCGCCTGATGGAAAGCAGTCACCGTAGCCTATGGGCGCCTGCAACCTCAGGGTGTCACATGCGCGTTGCCGACCCAATAAAAATAACGTTGGCACAACAAAGTGGCTCCACTCCACCTGATCGTAAGTGAAAAGTAGAGCCCAAATCGCGGCGGCAACGAACAGGAGACAATCAGTAACCTGTTAGTTGCCACCGCCTTGCTGGCCCGCTAGATGCTGGTAAATACACCGGCTGACCCCGAAACACGGCAAACACGAAGGTAAGTCATTTCACGGGCGTTTACACCGAATGTGTACGGTGGTAGCCAACCAGGCGGGTACTAGTAAAAATACCCTACCACCGGCTGAGAAGCTGGATACTCAGTATTTCCCTTAGTCGACTCCTACGACACCCACGGGAAGAGAGGGGCGGTGATTTTTGTATTCTTACTCCGTCACCGCACGGATAAGTCTACCCAGAAGATTTAAAAAAAAAATACTTTAACCTCTAGAGATTAAAACACAGTTTTGCGCTCTGAAATTGAAGGACAAACAGCGTGTTTACGAGCAGTGTGGTGAAAAGGTATTTGTAGGTATAAGTGTGAAACAGTTTGGTAGTGTTTCTTTCTCGCATAAAACATAAAGGCTACGTACAGGTGCCGGGAGTATTTCTTCCGTATACTGTACACGAGATTTTAACGTATATTGTAATGACAATATCGCTTACGGCCCGGCCACGACATTGGTCTAAGGCAACCAGCGGCGAGCGAATCCATGAGTGGGACCGGGATGCCGATATGGGTGCGAGAGGGAGCACCATATGTTTTCCGCTAAGCCGGTCGCCTTAGACCGATGTGGCCGCGGCGTTATACAATGTCTAAGCGAAAAAATCTCGTATTCGGGATAGGAGGTATACAGTTTATCCCGTATACCTAATGTAGAGTCGCGAAGCAGCTCCCAGATTTAAGTAATAAAGTAATAAGTAATAATAAAATAAAGAATTAAGTAATAAGTAATAAAGAAACGAAAATTTGAAAAAAGCCACTTATTCCGTTTGTAGGGTAAACTGCTCGTAACTGGCCACTCTCCAGTAACTGGACACCTTATTTAAAAATGAACTGTATGCGTTTATAGTTAGAATTCATTTTAAAACGATGTGTCACGTCAATCACTCTCCGTCTTCCAAAATGAATTTTAATTATGACTACATACACAGGTTTTATTAAATATAACTTGACCAGTTACTGGAGGGTGGCCAGTTACTATAATGTTACCCTATATGTATATTTCGTAATATACTAGATATATTATAGTAGGTACCTATAACAAATATGATTCATTATGTGAAAAAAAAACGTTACTTGAGCCTTAAATCACCGTTCCCCTCACACCGCCTCGTCTTCATGCCTACTTGTTGCCCATTATTTTGACTCAAAATACGTTGAAAACTAGTTTTGTTCTAGATTTGATCACAACGTGCTTAGCCTAGTCAAACCTTGTTTTTATAAATATAAGATTTCATGTTAGAAGACCAGTGCAGGCACATGGCTGACATTTCGTAGCATACACTTTTTTATTTGTATTTTTTCGTTTCTGTATACTGTGATTTTTATGTTTGTTACGAATAAACTTATTTATATTCCTATATACCAAAAATAAGGCCAAGATCGCCAACGTCCGAGGTGGGGATCGAACCGACATACTCAGTTTTCTCGGCTGATGCCAGTACCGCTTGGCCACTCGACCCTAAGTCTTGTTTTAATTGAAATTAATTTTTGAACAATGCGTAACCATAATTAAACTAGTTTAAATTTAACCTAAAAAACTAGTTTTCTCTAACGAAATTTAGGTAGCAATAACAGAAAAGTGCGTAGTATAGTAATATTTACATAATTCAAATTGACAAACGTTTATAACGCCCAAGATTTCTCTTATCTAAAGTTGGGGATAACTCTAACTTAACACGTCTAGCGATGGTGCAGGGAACAGTTAGTATGGCAATAAAGTAGATATTACTTTGGCTTCAACATAAACTAACCTAATTGGCAGTCAACCTTCGTCTCATAGATAACATCGCATTGATATCCCGCGCCAGCCCCGGCAGCCGGAGATTCCCGATGGGAGACGAATTGCCGATAAAATAGGGTATACTATGTGAAATAAATGTTGGATTTTTATTGTACCTACCTGACCAGGTGCCATGGTAAAATATAGTTTCTTGGACAAAGTATTGCTTTTCTCCAATACTGATCAGATATGTACATGTAAGATTAGAACTACCGTTACGTGTTGGTACATACATACAGGGTGTTTGAATTAAGGTGAATTTTTTACTATTTTTAACACGTTGGACGCCACGCGGCTCACCGGTGAGCCTTCACGATATTTCCGTTGAGGCCATGGTGAAATCGAGTAATGGGCTATTTTCTCAAAAATGTGGTTTTGGTCATTTTGGATGCAGAATATTATATTTAGCAAAATAGATTAGGAGATACTAGCTTAAACGTCATAAAAACTCGAGTTTAATTAAAAGGCTCACCGGTGAGCCGCGTGGCCTGAACGGAAGGAATTGTGAAGTTCCTTCCGCGGGGGCCGCGGGGTCACGCCGCGGCTCACCCGCCCGCACACCCCGCATTCGCAAGTCTCGCAACTATCAGTACGGCTGGTATCCGGGCATTTTCACATCTAGGGACACCCAATTAGCTTAACTCTCACAAAAAAGTTATCGTCGATGTCAGTTTTGTAACGACAATTAAGCTTTTGTCACTTCTAGGCTAGGGTTGTCACTAGGTCTACATACAACACTCATAACATCCAATGGCTTTAAAATGGATGTTTCACCACGCTTACATTTGTAAATCACGGGATTCCACGCGGACGAGATTCCTTGCCCCTCATTTTGATTAAAATTCCGATGTTTCTTAATTTCAATAGCTTCACATACTTTTCGGCTATGATGTATACGCTCGGTTGAGAGGACTTTCGGGTTATGGAGCTCAAGTGGTTAGGTCCAGACTCCAACAAATGCTCGGCCACAGCAGACTTATTCGTTTGACGCTTTTTAACAGCCGTGATATGTTCCTTGACCCTTTCCGCTATGGTGCGTTTAGTTTCCCCAATATAGGAACTACCACAGCTACAATCGATCTTATAAACGCCCGGTTTGTGATAAGGTAAAACATCCTTAGGCGACCTTTGATACCCTGCCACCTTTGATATCGGCATATAAACGGTTGGTATGGAATACTTATTCGAAAGCGTATCTATTTTGTCCGTTACACCCCTGTCATAAGGCAAAAATGCTGGTCGCCTCACAACATCTGAATGTTTCTTCCTCGATATTCGTCTGGGTTGCCGTCTTTTCATTATGTAGCCATTTCTCTTCAGAACCTCCTGAACGTGCGATAACTCAATTTCCAGAAATTCAGGGTCACAAAGGTCATGTGCTCTGTTCTTTAGAGAATTAACCACAGACTGAAGCTGCCGGGGGTGGTGGTGAGACAGAGCGTTCAAATACCTGTCAGTGTGTGTGGGCTTCCTATAGACAGTGTGCGCCAAAGAACCATTATCTCGACCTATCACCTTCACGTCCAGAAAAGGCAAACTACGCTCCGATTCCAATTCATGTGTGAATTTGACTTTAGTATGAATGGAATTGAGATACTGGAGTAATTGCTCAACTTCATGCTTGCCACCTCTCATAACGCAGAAGACATCATCGACATACCGCTTCCATAATTTCACTTCCATGGTTGCAGATCTATGCTGGCCTCAAAATGCTCCATCCAGTTATTTGCTAAAACCGGTGCCACAGGGCTACCCATAGCAACTCCGTCGACGTCGATCTGGAGATAATGCCCCCCTCGATCTAAAAAGTAGCTTCCTTCTAAACAATTCCGGAGCCAAACCATGACAGAATTCACTATCTATTATGATTTTGTACTTTTGTTACTTTTGATAAGAATTAAAATTATAATAAATACCTTTAAGTTTACTATGCCAATTGTGATAAATTGTTTTACAAAAAGCCCAAGAATACAAGCTTTTTTAAACTTTAGTGCCATCTTGATAGCGAGTAAGTCGACGACGTTACCTATTTTTAAACTTAACTAAAAGTTGTATTATATGCTTAAAATTAGGTAAATAAATAAAACTAAACATTAAAAACTAATTTAGTTTATTTTTTTACCAAACTCGATATTTAAAATCTTTATTTGCAAGTCTTCAACTATATTTTACCTATGACGAGTTAGCCAACCCTAACTAAGTTCACAAAATGACGAAAAAATCATAAGTCCTTTACAGTACAAAAGAACCAAGGCAATTTGTATCTTCTCTAGGGCCACACGGCTCACCCTGCATACGTTTTTGGATGGAATAAGTGAACGGTGGCCTGTAAAACAGGTTTGAAATGAAGGCTCGCGATGGCTCACCGGTGACCCCCGTGGCCCCAATGGTTCAACATGGTTAGGCTCACCGGTGACCCCTGTGGCTCCAATGGAAAGACTACATTTTTGGCGTGGCGTTCAACGTGTTAATAAAAAAAAATTTAATGTTAAATTTAGTTTAGTTGTAAAGCGGTCGATAATTAAACTTGTTACGTTGGATGGAAAATTATCAAATATGAAAACATTAGTACATTGTGCATTAAGGGAGGTAAGCACGGAATTACTAACGAGAGTGTTAGAAGTCCGACGCCGCTAGGCGGAGGGCTTTTATGACTCGAGTTAGTAATCCGCTTACCTACCGTGATGCATACAATGTTTTTCATCACACTTGCCGACAAAAAAATAAGTTTTAAGACATAATATTATTAAATGACGTACTGACATTTCTATTACTCCCTAGGGAATATCACTTTTCTATTACTCCCGCTACGCGCGCAAGCAATGGCGCGCTTAGACAGCAAGTGTGATGAAAAAATAGTTGTTGTATTTCATAAGAATTTTATACACCCTAAAAAATAACAAAGATAATATTGTTAGGTAATCTTCAGCATAATATTTTAGTTATTTTCTATTTATCAGCTGAAATTATCAGGTAATATGAAATGTCATTTCGAAATAAGTATTCACTTATTGATGAATTTAATACCGAAAGGAGGTGCCTAGTTGATTGACGTTATTGCCACCGCGACTTCTATCACGCAATAATTGATGAAACTATTTATACGGATAGTTATTATTATAATTAATGGTAGCCAGCCATAGAAAAAAATACGGTAAAGGCTCATTTCACGAATGCACTGTTACAAAACCAACCGGAATAACCGAAAATATTGTCTTAAAAAAAACGTCTGTCTTAAGAAAAAAACTTTCTTTTGGGATCCTTATTCTTTTTTAAAGACCTATTCAACACCGCCCACTATAGGATTACAGCAAAATACCCCACTTTACTTCTAGGGGATGTAGGTAACTAGGTACTGTATTTTTTTTTTGCTTGCATGCGACACGGGTGTAATAGAAGTGAAATTCCCGAGGGAGAAATAGAAATGTTATTAAGTCATTTAATAATATTCTGTCTTAAAACATTTTTTTTACTCGCAAGTATGATGAAAAACATTGTATGCATCACGGTCGGTAAGCGGAATACTAACTCGAGTCATTAAAAGCCCTCCGCCTACGGCGTTGGGCTTTTAACACTCTCGTTAGTAATGCCGTACTTAACTCCCTAGATGCACATTTTATATTTCATTAACATGTTATGTTCCTTATAATAAGCTGCGAAGTATGACGTTTCAGGTGCAACTTGGATAAAAGGTCGTTAATGATGTTTAATACAAATCTTGAAGGCCTAGGCCGGCAAAGTGCTCTTTTTTATATCCATTCCGACATAAATTTGTGGCATAGGCATCATGACATTCTGCCACTATGCAATAAAAAACTTGCATCATTGCATGTTTGAGAAAGGTTGCCGGCCGAAGACATATAGACGGCCGAGCGAAGCGAGCTTTCGTCCCAGCCTCTATAGTAATGTACTTTTTTTTTCATTTTATTCTACCACTTTGTCGGCTTGATTAATATGTAGGGTAAAAGCACCAGTAGTCAGCCTTATAACGCCTTTTTAAAATGTGAACGGTCGGTATTTATTCAGGATAAGTCGAATAAATGAACGGATTACATCGTTACATCAACTGTTAATTACAGTTTTAAAACGAAATAAGAAAAAATATAACATGATACCTTAAAGTATCGATAATTTAATTTAAACAAAAAATGGCACTTTTTCCCAGTACTCAGCCGCCAAAATCCAGTATTCAGCCTTTTCGTGCCCAGTTCTCAGCCTCGTATATTACTATCATAATGAGATCAAAATCAGCAATTTCTATATGAAAATCGAAGATATTAAATATAATTCTTATTCCTTATACTTAACTCTTTTAGATCGAAGACTAACGGGATGAAACCCGTTGGTTGTACGTAACAAAAAATATTTTTCAAGCTCACAGTATGTATATTATCTTCTTATTAATATTAGTATTAATTATAATCAATATAAGAATATTCAAAACTTAAATATAAAAATATCAGCCAAACCTACATAGATCTAATCTAATGTTCATTTGTATAGCCGGTCGTTTGTAACAGGTCCGATAATTTAGTGTTTTCTTATATTACTAGTTCTCAAAGCTGGTTTAATGAGAGTAAAGTAATTTTTTGGACACAGTATCTACTCTATGTTTGTACTTGAGGAGGCTGCTGACATCGAAATAAACGCAATGTATTTTGTTTAGTGAATAAAATGACTGTGACTATGACTATGACATTCTCGAATCCTTAAAAAGGATAAGGGCCTTGAAAGAAAGTTTTTTTCTAAAGTCAATTTTTTTTGGGATTTAATAGCTCTAGTAGAAAAAAAAAATGTGTGCCCTTTCATTTTCGATTCGAAAATAATATATGAAAAAATCATGAAATCATAACAGCCTTATAGAATACTTTAAAATAAAACTCGGCCCAGCCGTTTTTGAATAACTACGGAACCCTACACTGAGCTCTTGGATGCTCTTAGATGGTTTTATTCATTTGGTATAAGACATAACTATAATATTGAAATTTATATAATACTTTTGTAAAATTATCTGTATACAAAATGAAACAAGAAAAAGTATTAAGTTGTTAATATTTAGTTGTTACAGTATAAGATTATAGAATTAAAGAAGGTAGATGGGTACTTTTTTGCTTAATGTATACTAGTTTTTATATTGTTGCTATGAATGTCACATGTCATGTTTCGATGTAGGTAGATGATTTACCGAGAGCATGGAATTATAAAACCATCTAAGAGCATCCAAGAGCTCAGTGTAGGGTTCCGTAGTTATTCAAAAACGGCTGGGCCGAGTTTTATTTTAAAGTATTCTATAAGGCTGTTATGATTTCATGATTTTTTCATATATTATTTTCGAATCGAAAATGAAAGGGCACACATTTTTTTTTTCTACTAGAGTTATTAAATCCCAAAAAAATTTGACTTTAGAAAAAAACTTTCTTTCAAGGCCCTTATCCTTTTTAAGAGACATATTCAATGACCCCACACTATAGGATTACAGCAAATAAAAAAATCATTCTCCTTCCCCAGTTGGGGATATATCTGTACCAAATTGAAAATTTCTAATACTAGCAGCCAATGAGCTATACTGCGTACAGACTGATAGACGGACATGACCAAACCATAAGGGTTCCTAGTTGACTACGGAACCCTAAAAATATACAAATCTGCGATTACTATTCGTCCCTCGAATTGTTACTGTACCTATTTTATGTCGATCGATGAGCCATTAATCTTTCAAGGTTAGAAAGTAATCAACTTTTATGGGACACATGGCAGTTGATGGTGACCCAATACGCACGCATCGCGCTAAACTGTTATATTATCGGCTGTCTTTCAAGGAAGGCATAGACAATAAGCCACCTTACATAAGTCGATTATCACAATTTAGCCGAACAATAGTACATTACTACCGAGGCCGGGAAGTGACTGGTTGCCGGCCGAATATATGTAGACGGCCGAGCGAAGCGAGGCCTGATAGTATTCGGACGGCAACCCGTCACTTCATGGCCGAGGTATGTATAATGCTTTTCTCAAACATGAAACAAAAAATGTATCTTCTTTCTAAGAAATTATAAGTCAACTACATAACTAAGTCTTTGAAACACAACCAAAGTCAAATACGACACCGACACCTCATTTTTTTTTTAAGATTGACCTGTTTGAAAGTTGCATATTTTTAATTTAAAAAAGCGGTATTAGACGACGCGGTCGGTTGGGTCCAATTAATCGCATGCAGTGATCGGGGCCGACGGATCGCGCCGTATAATACTGCTTTTTAAATATTATTTTGAGTAGTTATTGTACATTTATTTTAAATGATATAATTTAAATACCTAATTATAACTGCAAAAATTTGCCAATCATTTTTATTATAGGTACTAAACTAATATTACTTACAGATAATTATTGGCTAAAAGCCAAGATGCTAGGTCACAACCCTATGTCAAATGAAAATTAAAAAAGAGGTACTTGCCGGCCTACGAGGTACTTCCCGGCCACTTTTTTGGCACGTAACTACAACATTTCATTGCATGTTTGAGAAAAATTATTTTACAATGTATTTGGGTTTTTTTATGCTTTATTTTATGATTTAGTTATTGTTTATTGTGGAAAAACTGGCCAAGAGCATATCGAGCCTTGCTTAGTATAGGGTTCCGTAGTTATTCGAAAACGGCTAGGCCGATGATGTTTGAAATATTTTTATTTTAAAGTATTCTATAAGCTAACAGTAGTATAATAGTTATTCATGATTTTTTGGACCACGGATCAAAAATTAGAGGGGCTACACAATTTTTTTTTATTCTGGAGCGGTTATCTCCGAAAACTTTACTTTAAAAAAAATATCTTTTAGGACCCTTATTCTTTTTAAAAGTACTATTCAATGATACCCCACACTATATGATTACAGCAAATAAAAAAAAACATCCCTACTTCACCAAATGGGGAGGTAACCGAAATTAGCACTCTTCACTCTCCATTACCCTTTGGTTGACTTTGAGCTTTCTTACGGGGCCCATTGTAAGGGAAGGTTTTAATTGCTCCCTCGAAAATTTTGTCTCATAGTTCTGCCCATACAAGCGAAAATGTTTATTCCCTGCTTCCGCTGTCTCCTCTGACAACTGTACAATATGCAATAATGCATTTTCAATTATTTTTACCGCCTGCATTAATATTTTGTGCATAGATGCCACCCGTAAAGATCACAGTACAATTTGTAAGTTTCCATATTTTTACAGGTTGTTCAAACACCCCGCCTAGCCAATCATTCTCATTCATTCTGAAGGTGCGTTTAAACTAAAAGAGCATTCGCTGTTCTAGCGCCCGTTCTACGAAATCAACCAATCGCGTTTTGTGTACCGATCGATTTTCGTAGAGTGGGAGGTTAGAACAGCGAATGCTCTTTTAGTTTGAACGCACCTTAAGAAAAATGACTTTTTGTGTGGGTTTTAGACAGCTTGCTTAAAATGTTCAAATCTAGGCTTCAATGTTTTCATATTTTTAGGCGAAACATAACATAAGATAGTATTCTTGGAATATAAATTTTTCATCCATATTTGGTAAATCTTGTTTTGGTAAAAAATCGTTAATAAATAAGTTCTCCAAATATTGCGATTTTATATTTGCACAAATTCAAATCTTAAAAAATCTTTAATTGAGTCATCCGCAGCTATCCGTACCAAAATATATGTATACGGTAGTCTTTAGGCTACATATATATATTTTGGTACGTAGTAATAAATATTTTAAAAAAGAAAAATCGGTAATAAAAATGTAGCATTTTCGATATTCATAAAAATATAAACTGAAGTACTTTACTACCACTACTAAATGTACTTTAAATTTAGGTATTCTAATACATGGAAACATACCCGAATTACTTGAATCCATCATGATCTGTGGGATAAATCATTCTACAATTTTGTGTAGGTAAGTACTTGCAATGAAAACAGAATTGTGCGATTAGTTCGACTATCAAGTTTCAACTCCAGGTACCTACAGGACGTGGTGGTTTTATTAAAGGTGGTGGGGGTCAATTCTTGTAACTAGGATATTATTCTTCTTATTTTGGTAGCATTCGGTAGCTAATTGTTATTTTTGGAAATTTGACTTATGTCCGGCTAAATCTTAACCACTTGAACGTCCACCCCGCGCGACCATATTCCGGTCAACTGTCCGGGTTTTTTTAGCGACGTACGCCCCGCGCTGCGCAGTCACAAGATTTTACAAAAACGTTTATATTTTCTAAACTACTTAAGGTATAATAATAAAAAAAATCAGGAGTATAAATGAAAATACAATTATTAAAATACAATGATAGTCATTGTAAAATACCTAATGATTTTGACTATAATCAAGGTTAAACTTAACACATCGGTAATAAAATAAGAAAGATAACCTTCATATTTTAAACTCACTTGACAGGTATCACACTGTCAAAAACTTAAGATGATACACATTATCGTATAGAGCACACGTTCCTGATCATTTTTATGTATAATAACCCCAAAAATATGTAAATTAACGTGAAATACTTACGACATAACTAGGAGTCCTTAGCAAACACTCAGGCAGTTTGACCCAACACTGACAAATTTTATTTTTTTATCGACTGAGTAACGAGCGTACACTGCCATATATATTTTTTAGCGCAAACTAGTTTATTAGGCTACGTTGTTGCAACAAGGGAATTAGGAAATAATGCCTCTATATTTCGCTAAATGCCGCTATAATCAACTGTGTCTCCTTCGACTTCATTGGATAGTATAGCATCCACGAACAGTCTACTGCCTTTTTTGTTTGGATACTATGCTATCATCGGACGTTCAAGTGGTTAACAATCGGCCTATGTGCAGGTGCACCTGAAGAATAAAACATTTTTTTTATTATATACTTAAATTCAAAACTTATTCAAATTCAAAACTTATTTATTAAAATATAAACTGAAGTACTTTACATTTTTTTTACTTGTATGATATGCTTCTCTAGATTACCATCATTCGTATGAAGATATGTGCTTATACGTTATCTTGAGAATATTACAATTAAATAACTTAATACAGACATTTAAGGCAATGAATTGACAAATTAATCTATCCTCCTCATAGGTTCCGGTTCCGGTGTATACCTACACATATACAGTCGAGTGCATTAATATATAGACACATTTGTAAGGGATCAGTATGGAGAAGTAATAATAATAATAATAACCCCCCAAAGGAATCACCTTGTCGTGGTGGGCGGGCTTACGGGACGGTGATACAATCAGAAAAGAGGTCGAAACACCTAGACCGCACCCCTAGTAGGGAGATACATAAAATGCCAATGTCAACTAGGCTGACCCTTCCTAAACTAAGATTCCAACTTTCCTATCATTTCTTTTTCTTCCCCCCTATCCTCTATCCTTCCTTATTTAGATTAGCTATGCAGTTGAGGTCAAGACTTTTACGCTCAGGGCCGCTGCCCGAGGGCGATCGTCGGGGCGCATCTGGAGCCGTTGCTGGATGCCACAGCATGCGACCCAACGGCGATGCGGAGTTGAGCAGGCGGGCTCCCATCGAACAATCTGTTACAGCCGCAGTCGGGTCGCTACCCGAGGGCGATCGTCGGGGCGCACCTGGAGCCGCTGCTGGGTGCCACAGCATGCGAACCAGCGGCGATGCGGAGCTGAACAGGCGGGCTCCCATCGAAGAATTGACTACAGCCGAAAATCACCCATCACAATTTTCCATAACATCGTTGTGTCCCTCAAGTCCATCGTCGACAATTTCTTTATTCTCCTCAGTCCCCTCATCACCAGCTTCTTACATAAATAATGCAGGTTCCGAGAGCACATCAGCGTGTACATCTCCTTCTATCTCTATCAATACGACCGAGGATGTTGTGCAGGAGGCAAGTACTGCCAACCCACCTGCACCCGCCACGGCTCGTCAAAATGTGCGCAAAAAATGGTCTAAAGACATGAACATTTTCATTATGCGCACATACTTTAAAATTACAGCTCTAGAAACTGAAACTAGAAAATATCTATCACAGTTACATGCCGAATTCAGCCTTAAATATCCTTCATTTGTAGTTAGTAAACAACGACTGGGCGACCAACGTAGAGCAATAATTGGGAATAAACTATTGTCAGATGCTGATATTGCAGATATTAAAAAATTAGCAGAAGACGATCTCAAAAATTCACCTCTACCTTATTCCCAACAACAAACACAAAATGATTGCCAACGAATGAGCTGGACGAACGAAATAAATGAGTCAATAATAAGAGAGTACTATAGATTAACAAAGCTAGAAACAATCAGGACTGCTTATAGAAAACCCCTGCATCAGACAATTATTTCCAAACACCCACAATTGGCACATGTATCCGAGCAAAGAATAGCTGACCAGCGACGAGCTATCATTCATAATAGGTACTTGAGTGAACAAAAACTCCAAAATCTTAGACAAGAGATAGCGCACGAACTTACTTTAGACGAGAACGTAATCCAAAATACATATAGTTTATCCCCAAGTAACATCATAACTGAAACCCAACAGTCCGATACATTTGATCAAGCTCCCGCACCGACCCACGAGACGCAACTTGACGATTTAAGTATACCCGTAGACGAAGTATTGCATCGTGATATCCCATTAGCAATGCAACTTGAAATAGAGCAAGCTTTTACAGCCGCCAAGGAACGATTTGATGATTCCAATCCCACTGATAGACCCAGCATCCCGAAACAAAAACCATCCAAAAAACTGACATCTATAGTTCATTTTATTAACACCGTATTACTTCCAAAACACCTAGATAATAACTCTAATTTTGAAACCACTCAAACAACCCTTTACTGCGCAGCTTTTACGGCTGCCACCCAGAACGGATCTAGGATAAGAGATTCTGCTAATGCACACCAATTTTGTGATCAACCCCCCATGTGGCAAAAAAGATTACAGGACAGAATAACAGATTTAAGAACTAAGATTGGCAGGCTCACCGAATTCATGAATGGAAACACTAGTCCGAGACTTACTAGACATATAAATATGATTAAACGGCAATACCAACTCCACTCTCGACATGAAAACCAAAATACACAACTCGCCCATTTTCTTGATACTCTCAAACAAAAGCTTAGCGCACTTACCAGCAGACTCCGCAGATACAAACTTACCACTCTTCGCAAAAAACAGAATAAACAATTCATTAACAATGAAAAAGCGTTTTACAGAACACTGAATTGTAGTACACAGGAACCGAATCAAACATCCAATAGTAACCTCGAATGCCCCTCTGCTGAAGAATTACATAACTTTTGGTCCGAAATATGGTCTAAGCCAGTTGAACATAAGAACTCAGAATGGATCGAGGCTGAAAAAAAATCACTCCATTCCTTGCCTGAGATGAGCTTCGAACAGATAAGTATTGATTTACTTCAATCAGTTATAAGAAAAACCCACAATTGGAAAGCCACAGGCTCCGATAAAATACACAACTTCTGGTTAAAGAAATTCACCTACTTACACCCGATCTTACTAATTCATATAAACAAGTTCATTAAATATCCTGAGACCCTACCACAATACATCACACAAGGGACTACATATATGCTAATGAAAGATCAAACTGACACAGCGAACCCTGCAAAATATAGGCCTATTACCTGTCTACAAAATATATACAAAATCATTACATCATGTATTAGCAGACTTATATACCGACATATCGACACACATAATACATTAGCCGAGCAGCAAAAAGGATGTCGTCAAAATAGCCAAGGATGCAAGGAACAACTCACAATAGACGCCGTTATTTCGAAACATGCAATCCGTAACAAAAAAAGTATCTACACAATGTACATAGACTATAAAAAAGCCTTTGACTCAGTTCCGCATACTTGGCTTATCCATATCCTTCAAATCTACAAAGTTCATGACTCCATAGTCAAATTCTTAAAAACAACGATGTTACACTGGTCAACTGTTATAAAAATTTTCAACAACAACATACACACTGAAACGGAACCTATCACTATCCGAAGAGGCATTTTCCAAGGCGACGCCCTGAGCCCGCTTTGGTTTTGCCTTGCACTTAACCCCCTGTCGAATTTACTAAACAATAGCAAATCTGGATTCAAACTTAAATGCGACAATAGCTCCCACACAGTCTCTCACTTAATGTACATGGACGACATTAAGCTCTATAGTAGTAGTCTAACTGGCATTCAGGAACTTGCAGATATTACACAATCATTTTCATCCGATATTTGTATGGAATTTGGCATCGACAAATGCAAAATTCACTCAATTAGAAACGGACAACTTGAGCACAATAGTTACACGCTAAAGAACGGAGATCGCTTTGACCATGTTGATGATGAAGATGGATATAAGTACCTAGGTTACCAACAGTCACGACAAATTCACCATAAAACCACAAAAACAACACTTAGACATAAATTCACAGCAAGGCTCCATAAAATTCTAAATACCCACCTTAACGCCCGGAACACAATTAAAGCAATTAATACATATGCCGTCCCTATCCTTACTTATTCTTTTGGTATTATCCAATGGTCCCAAACAGATCTCTGCAATCTCCAACGATCGATTAATACATTATTGACCAAGTACCGTAAACACCACCCACGAAGCTGCACTCAGAGGCTAACTTTGCCCAGAGCGGATGGTGGAAGGGGCTTAATCGATATTAAAAACCTTCACAACAAACAAATAGGGTCACTCCGAAAGTTCTTCCACGATCAGTCTTCTCATTCACAAATGTTCCACATTGTTGTTAACGCAGATAATAAATTCACACCGCTAAACCTGAAAGACCAAGCTAAACAAAAAAGTCAAATAATTATAGAGCCACAACAAAAACAACAGGCATGGATTCAAAAGGCACTTCACGGCCGGCACCGTCTTGATTTGATCAACCCTAGCAACGACAAGCTGGCGTCCAATATGTGGCTTAAAAGAGGCGAGCTATTTCCGGAAACCGAAGGATTTATGATGGCCATCCAAGACCAAATAATAGACACTAGAAACTACAGGAAACATATCATCCGTGATCCCAATTTGACCACAGACCTCTGCCGCCGCTGTCATGCTGCCTCGGAGACGATACAACACATCACCGGAGCATGCCGATCCATAGCCCAGACTGACTACAAGCACCGCCACGACCAAGTCGCAGCCATCGTCCACCAATACCTCGCCTCTAAATATCATCTCATCAACAGTATGACTCCTTATTACAAATATACTCCGCAGACAGTACTAGAGTCGACCGATTACAAACTATACTGGGACAGAACTATCATTACAGACAAGACAGTACACTTCAATAGACCGGACATTACACTCCTCGACAAGACTACAAAAACTGTTTATCTCATCGACATAGCCATACCCAACACCCACAATCTCACGTCAACTAATACGGAAAAGATAAGTAAATACACGGACTTGTCCATAGAGATTAAAAATCAATGGCGTGTTAACATTGTAAAGACTATCCCGATTGTAGTTTCGTCCACAGGTGTCATCCCCCGTACCTTGCATTCCAGTCTCAAAACCCTCAACATTCACCCACTCACATACATTCTTCTACAAAAAGCTACCATCATGAACACATGCAGAATCGTTCGCAAATTTCTAGCTTTAGACCAGTAAAGTCTAGAAGACTTGTCTGTCATTATTACTTTTATATTCGTTTGGCCAAAAGCCCGCGGATATGAAAAAAAAATCCTCCTGGCGGAGAGAACATAACAAATATACACATAATAATAATAATAATAATAAAAAAAAAAAAAAAAAAACCGCTGTGACACCTGACAGACGTGTTTGCATAATAATTTTGTTAATATTTTACTTTTATACGCGTTTTATACTCGAAAATGGCAATAAAACTGTCTCAATCAGTCAACAACAACTCCAATAATGTGGAAATGTGAAATAATGCGGAAACAGGCAAATATTTCCAAATGACGACTTTGACATTTAAGGCCACGGCCGATCAATAACACGGCAAGACGCGTCCACACAAGTTATTATGCAGACGAGGAGCCGAACACGAGCGGAGACTACCAGCGCACGACCTCCACCTTCGCCCGCCTCGTCCAGCTCTCCGTCCACAGCGTCGTCGGGCGATGAATTTGCTACGGCGCCCGACACAGGCGGATCCAGTGACGAGAGCGGGCCGCCGCCGCCGCCACGACCACCTGCGCGACGAGGACGGCCACCGCTGCCGGCACGCTTGGGGCCCGCGGGACATGCTGCCCCGCCTACGGCTCCCGCTGCCGGTGGTGTAGTGCGTCGCATGCGATGGACTCAGACGATGAATGAGAATTGCATGCGCGCCTACTACGAGGCTACAGAGGGGGGAACCCGACTAACCGCGTACCGTTCTAGGATTCTGCCTCTGTTTCAGGCTCTTGAACCCGCCATCGCCGTATCGGAGCAACGACTAGCGGATCAGGTGCGGGTCATTCTACGTTCTAAACGTTTGGATGACTCGACACTTGATCGGCTTCGCCTGCAGGCTCTCTCGACTCGTGCAGCTTCCACCTCGGCGCAGGACCAGCCCGCCACGTCGCCGGACCCGGTGCCGACACCCGACCTGGCACCGGGGGCGCCGCGGGTTGATCCCAGTGCCGATGAGGAGTATTTTGCGAGTCAGAGTGTAAGTACTGCAACTGATGAGCATCTGAGGAGGACTTTGGAAGAGGCGATTATGGAATATCGCTCCACACCCAATTCTAGGTCACGGTTACCACGCTTGCCCATGAATAGACGCAATCTAGCGTTAATGGGAGCCCTAAACGCTTTAATGGAGCCGTACATACGGTCCAGTAAAGATTTGGACGATACGCATTCGATCATGTACTGCGGGGCCATCGCGGCGTGCCGTGTTGCTCGAGTCAAGTTTCCGGACGCTGACCGTGCACCTAGGACCGCCGGGGGTGTCCCCGCATGGCAAGTGCGGATCGAGCGTCGTATCGACACGTTTAGGACCCTCATTGCAAAGCTTATCTGCTTCAGGGGGGGCAATAACCGCCCCCGAGTAATGCGCTTTGTGAACCAGGCGTTCGCGGGAACGGGCATCATGCCCGGCGACTACATGGCCAACCTCACAGAGCGCATTGACTTTCTGAAGCAGAAAGTTTATGCATGGGCAAGCCGTATCCGCCGCTACAGAGAGCGTGTGGATCGATTTCAACAGAACCGCCTCTTCCAAAGTGACCAAAGGAAGTTATACCGAAGGTGGGAGGGAACCGATCATCATTTGTCCGACGCGCATCTGCCGGATGCTACTGCCATGACTGATTTCTGGCGTAACATCTGGTCGGTGCCCGTCGGACACATCGAGGGCGATTGGATGAACGTTGTTGAACGTGAGTGCGAGAGCATCGAACCTATGGAGGCAGTTGCCATCAGTGCCGATGACGTAACTTGTGCCATCCGCCCTGCCCAGAACTGGAAAAGTCCTGGACCGGACGGATTGCACAACTTCTGGCTAAAATGGTTTCGGTGCTCCCACTCGCGATTGGCAGCGCAATTCCAACAAGCCCTTGAGCTTGGTTCCCTGCCTCCTTCCTTAACAACAGGTGTAACCTTCCTGCTCTATAAGTCCGGTAGTACCACGGAACCGAAAAACTACCGACCCATCACGTGCTTGCCTACACTATACAAGCTCCTTACATCCATTTTGAGAGCAAAAATTAACACGCACATTGTTGCAAACAATGTTCTGGCCTCTGCTCAAAATGGATGTAGGGTTGGGTCCCGTGGTACTAAAGAGCTCCTCCTCATTGACATGACCATTTGCCAGCAAGTCCGGCGTAACAAAGGGGCCCTCTCCGCCGCTTGGATTGACTACAAGAAGGCCTATGATTCGGTGTCTCATTCATGGTTGGAGAGGGTCTTGGAGCTGTATAAAGTTGATGCAGCTTTAAGATCCTTTCTCGGCGCGTGTATGGGGCAGTGGACCACAGTCCTTCGTCAGCCAGGAGGCGGAGATGGCCCCTCTGGCCCGCAGGACTTCATAAGGATCGAGCGAGGAATATTCCAGGGTGACAGTCTGAGTCCCTTATGGTTCTGCCTAGCTCTGAATCCCCTCAGCACCTTGCTGAAGAATTCAGGACTAGGTTGCCGGCTTCGGAGAGAGGGTGAAGTCATTTCTCACCTTCTGTATATGGATGATCTCAAATTATTTGCGCCAAATAGCCAAGACTTGTTGGAACTACTGCGAACCACAGAAGTTTTCAGTAGTGCCATCAATATGGAGTTTGGTGTCGATAAGTGTGCGGTTATGCATGTGCAGCGGGGGAATGTAGTAAATTCAACAAATTTACAGCTTTCTGAGACAATGTCGTTCAGATCTATCTCGGAAGCAGAAACCTATAAATACCTTGGTATGTCACAGTCTTTGGGTATTGAAGATATGGGAATTAGACAGGCGGTGAAGGAGCGCTTTTTCAGCCGGCTCACAAAAGTACTTAACAGTCTTTTGTCAGGAGGCAACAAAGTGCGCGCCTTCAACGCCTGGGTAATACCCATACTCACATACTCCTTTGGCATACTAAGGTGGACTCAGACCGAGCTGGACGCCCTGGATCGAAGGGTCCGTACGCTGCTTACCACTCATCGAATGCTACACCCGCGCTCATCAGTTATGAGATTGTACATCCCGCGGAGGTGTGGGGGCCGCGGCTTCTTAAATGCCAAAAACCTCCACAACCACGAGGTGTACAATCTTAGAAGCTATTTTCTTAACAATGAGTGCGGGATGCATCGTGATGTGGTGGCAGTAGACCGGAACTTCACGCCGCTCTCCTTGGCAAAAGAGAATTGGCGCAAACCTGTGGTACTAAGCACCGAGGACCGCAGGGCGGTATGGAAGAGCAAGGAGCTACACGGGCGGTTCTACAAGGCCCTCACGGGACCTGACGTAGATCTGCTCGCGTCGGTGAACTGGCTACGATTCGGGGACCTCTTCGGAGAAACCGAGGGTTTTGCCTGTGCAATTGCTGACGAGGTTATCATGACGAATAACTACCGGAAATATATCCTGAAGGACGGTACGGTCGACATTTGTCGGGCATGCCGCCGTCCCGGTGAGTCACTCAGGCATATTATTTCCGGTTGTTCTCAGATTGCTAACACCGAGTACTTGCACAGACATAACCTCGTAGCCAGCATTATACACCAGCAGCTTGCTCTTCAATACGGCCTTGTGGACGTCGAAGTGCCATACTACAAGTACACAACTGCACCAGTTCTCGAAAATGGTCGTGCCACGCTCTATTGGGATCGACCTATCATCACGGACAGGACTATTGTAGCCAATAAGCCTGATATCGTGCTGGTAGATCGATCGCAGCGCCGGGCTGTGCTCGTCGACGTCACCATCCCCCATGATGAGAATCTCGTGAAGGCCGAGAAGGACAAGTCCAGTAAGTACCTAGACTTGGCCCACGAGATAACCGCCATGTGGGATGTTGACTCGACGATCATAGTCCCGATAGTCGTTACAGCGAACGGTTTAATAGCGAAGAGTCTCGACCAACATCTTAAGAGTCTCTCGCTAGATGGCTGGGTCAAGGGTCAGATGCAGAAGGCGGTAATTCTGGACACGGCCCGGATAGTCCGTCGGTTCCTCTCTCTGCGACCTTAACCACCGGCAGCTTGGGCCCGCCCCGTTGCCGGCGGCACCCTAGGTTAGGTTTTTATAATGTGTTTATATTTTATATTGTTTTTGTATGTTGTATTGTATTTTACTTTTATAACCATATTATAACAACCTAGCCTAAGAGAATATTTAAATAAAGGAAATAATAATAATATATTCTTTATTGCGCATAACTATTTAACAAAACAGTAATACAACAAGAAATAAAACATAAACAAAGAGTTAAGCAACAACAGGCGGTCTTATCGCTACACAGCGATCTCTTCCAGACAACCTTAGGGTAGTAGAATAATTACGTTAGGAATTTCCCGTAAAGGTAGCATAAACTATGGAAAAGAACTGGTTGCACATCAGTGTTAAAATATATACATAAACATATATATATACAATTATAACTATAAATACTTAAACTATAAAAGTATTAATATACCTACACATATACATAATTAATATTATATTATTCATATAAAATTAATATAGATAAAATTGACAGATAACTTAAGGAAGCGACAGATAGTGTTGTTTGAGATGAACCTTAAAAATAGAGAGAGAGTTAGCACGTCGTAAATCAATCGGCAAAGCATTCCATAACCGTATCGCCTTGAAAGTAAATGAGTCGTTGTAGAATTTTGAAGAAGAAGTAGTTTGTGCAAGAAGTAAATTTTGGGAGCATCTTAGAGAAGAGAGGTACTTGAAACGCTCTTTGAGGTAGAAAGGGGTAGTGGGGTTGAAGAGAATAGAATAAAGAAGTGTTAAAATATGACAGAAGTGTATATGTATATGAATGCCCTTGACTGTACCTACATAATTACCTACGGTTGAATTTAAATCTTTGGTTTTGTACATCTCGACTTCGAAACAAACGAAGTTAGTGACTACCTATAATATATTTAAGTACATTATATTATTTTAACAATTAGGTTAAAATTCTTTTTTTTTTGCATTTTGACAGAACGACAGCTACGAGGCTATGTAAGAAATAAAATAAACTTTTATTATAAGTCAAATAATATCGATTGAACGTTTTTGAAAATGTTATTGTCATAATATTTCCTTATAATAGGTATAAATATTATACGATACTGGCACAAGAGGGTTCTAGCTTGAGCCACCACTACGTTTCTTGGATCGCAACGGCAAACGAATAGTATCCCTGTTCTTCTTTCTTTTGATCAACTTGGCAAATATCGTTGTACTTGATGATACAAGTATAACTTACGATAGTTTCAATCAATATATTATTATGCTTATAATATGCTTATTTAAACTTAGAACTAAAAAATGTACTCATTTATTGACATAACGGAGGAACGAATGAAGGCACAATAAAGTAAACAAACAGAATGAGATTGGAAATCGTATTTTTACCAGGGCTCAAGCCATTGTTACCGTAAATAACCGGCTCGCTTCATTGTCCGAGGAAATTAGTTTCTTTCGGTACCACAGGGAAAGGATTGTTGCGAAATGACTTTTTATTTCAGTGCAGACGAATCAGAAAGTAATATTATAAGAAAACAGGCAAAAAAAATGTCACGCTTAATATGAGACCCATTATAACTTCGTCATGTCCGATCGTAAATATTGTTACTACCTACATGCAGCCTTATTTAATATTATCGATAGTTTGATAGTTGTATTGGGTGTAGATTCGCATATTTAGTCAGTTACGTTTTTACCTACAGGTATTCTCGTCCGTTACCCTTTTGTGTAGATTAAATTGAATTCGATGATTGTTCGACATTTTTCGACCTGTTAAGAGTGTCCTCATCAAGGAATACCCCAAGCCAATGTATACGTCGGCCTTTGGTCAGAGGCACATCATCCTCTAATGGGTTGAAACATGTTCAGAAATCATCGACTGAAGTTACGTGAGTAATTCTGTTTGCTAAATATTTAAACAGTTCTTATAGTTTAGTTAAACCAAATGACAATTAATGCTGTAACCTATATTTAATATTATTAGGTTATAGATATAATAAACGTTGTTTTTAATACTAGTGACTTATCGATTGTACGATACAAATGAAAACTACATTTCAAACATTCGAAAGTATACACTTACACGATTTTCGTTTCAGCATGTTCAAATGTCAATAGAAAGTCAACGCGTATTTCGCCTTGTTTAACCAGGACGTTTGCAAAACACATAAAAGCTTTCTTACCCTGAAGCTTTTTATAATGTATTTCGAAGTTTACTTCAAGCGTTTGAGTAATCAAGTGATTTTATGTTTCTGTTCGAATATATACGATATACTACTTAACTATACCACTCACATGAATACCTAAGTGTAGGAAGTCATATAAAAATGTACGAGTCATATAAAAATGTAATGTAAATGTATCGTAAAAAGCATACATGGTACTTTCGGTACTTTACTACCTAGCCATAGTGCGTTGTAGGAATTTTGCTTTTTAGATGACCTGATCAAGTGATCATGAGAGTAAATACCTGTCCTGGGCAAATAAGCGCTATAACTTGCGTTATCTTAAAAACAAAACCAAACATGGTCGATCGTTCTTTAATTCTTTTAATTTCTCTTTAAGTCTTTTTTTTTTATTTAAGCCTATGGTGGCTATTAATATTATTATGTGTAATGTAAATTTGGGTTTAGTTTCGGCATATTATGTAACAAACATATTAACAGGTCTCTGTTTATTTAAATCTCCCTGGCTCTGCTTCACCAATTATTTACAGTTATTAAATGTAAACTAAACATTTGAGATAATTACTAACTTCAATTAGCAGTAAATAATCTGCTAGAGAGACACGGCGATACTCGTCCAGTTATCAGCTATCATCGCCGGGCGAGTATCGCATTGTCTCTTTTTTTTACACAGGAGTGCGAATCTTTTGTTCGTGTTTATAGTCCATAGTTCATAGCTTAGCAGCTCGCGGTGAGACTAGTGCCTAAGGTAGGTACTGATCCCACCACGAGTTAGCAATTCATATACACTCGCGGTCAATGAATACGGGTCAGGTGGATTTTTTCATAGAAAATACTGGAAACATGCTGATTACAAATATTTAAAATAAATATTTATAATACAAGTGGAACCGTTTTTAACATAAGATTGTATAGGAATATTGTATAGGAGTTTTTACCTGATCCGAAAAAGACAGAACTTTATCGTCAGATGACTCCGTAGTATAAAAATAGCAACTCATGATTAAAAAACTCGATTTACCATTCATTTTAGGTGTTTTTTTTAAACGGTCTACATTTTTGTCTATACAAACCGACCTAAAGAAAATTTTAAAGTTTTTTTGGTTTATTTATAAATTTGGGGAAAATCCAATACAATCTGATTTAAAAGTAGATTTTACCTACACTATAAATATAAAAAAAAACTCCATGTTTGCATTATTTTCTATGAAAAAAATCACCTGACCCGTTTTCATTGCCGAAGTGTGTAGTTTGGCTATAAAACCGGACAAAAGATGTTCTCTCCCGTGTAAGGAAAAGAGACACGGCGATATTTGTAGCTACTACTCGCTCAACTAGTACAGTTACGAGCTCAGCAGTGACCTAAAAATGTCTCCGTGTCTTTTTTCTTTAGGCACTGGTCTCATCGCGAGCAGCTTAGCTATGAACTATGGGCTATAAACACGGGAAAAAGATACGCACTCCCGTCTAAAAAAAATTGACACGGCAATACTCGCCCGGCGGTTATAGCTGATAGCTGGGCGAGTATCGCCGTGCCTCTTTTATTTACACAGGAGTCTATATTTTGTTCGTGTTCATAGCCGATAGTTCATATCTTAGTAGCTCGTGGTGAGACCAGTGCCTTACACTGTAGCGATTATGTTTTGTTCGTTTTATAGCCGAGCTAAATCGCTAAGTCACTTTTGGTGGGACCAGTGCCTATTAGCGTAGTAGTACTTCGGTTGTCGATTCTACTACCTAGGCGTTATTTGGACCATATTGTACAGTGTATATTAGAATTCTTCTAAATTCTTGAACTATGCTAAAACAGGCGCTAAAATTACTGATGCTATTTGAATACCTGAAGTAAAACAGCCTGAGCCAAAATTGAGTAAACAATGCCAATTCCGTGCTGCGACACGGCGAACTTAAATTAATCCAGTGACTATGTCACTTTGAGTTATGACGCAACGTAATGGAGGTATTCTGTCTTAATGAATTTATATTCGGTAAATGCTGTTTACAAAATGTAAAAAACGGCTTAGCATCGCAATCTTCAGTAAAAAACAAACGAAGTACTTATATTAAATAAGCTACGTATATTTATCGTAGCTTTAATTATACTTCAAAACTTTTCTGACAGAGAGTCAAGGTAATTTCCTAGATACCTACAATAAACATAGGTGTTACTAAACCTAGTAAATATTTTGAATTGAATTTATGAATTAAATAACTAAGATGTTATTAAGAAATACATTTTACTAAATGTTATCAAATAAAGTTAAGTTTTATTAAACACAGGCAAGCTGCAAGTTTCACAGAAGATAATAATCACGATCTAGGGCACCCCCGGGAAATTTACTGGAAATGATTTTTTTATGAACACACTCGAGTTATGGAATGTAACCTTGACAACTCTATAATAAAATAAGTACAGCGTGGCTTTGGCTGAGCGGTGTGTAGTTTTATAGCAAGAAATATTTGATCTATTTTTTTAGCATGTTATAGGAATAAACTTAGGTTGTCCTCAGCTTCAGCGTCATCAAATCAGCGTCGCTGTAACCTAGCCATGATTCATGCTGAGTGGCAACCTTTTTGGTGTGTTTATAATATTATAAATATCGGTGTAAGTGTATTAATTTAATTAACAAATAAATAATATTTTATTCTATTCTTAAAAAAAGCAAAGACGTAAATTCTTCCTCGTCGTATTTTGTCATCCGAGCTATGTTAAGAAAGAATAATAACGTTTAAACAAATGTTTCAAAAACAGACACAGCGGTCGGGCAATTAATGAGAATTTGAATTACAATGTATTGTGACTTGTTTGTTACATTTTTCACCTCCAAATCTTATGTGCTCAGAAACTGTTAAAGGGTTTTCCTAATTGATTTTGTGCGGAGCGACGGAAATCACTTAAGCTGATTCCAAGACAAAATCATTTACCTTTGTTACGTCTTAATACAATTTTGCTCTACCTCATACTGTTGTTCGTGTCGTACTTCCCCAATAATATAGAGATAGCCGCATGAGACCCTTGTCAGTGTCGGGTGGCGCTATATCAAATGTTATTTTTCGCTTGCAACTAACTTACGGTATTATGTGAGCTTATGTGTAAAAGCGATCATTTATCAAAACTGAGTAAAGATGTGAAACTTTGTAGGCGCATTATGTAACGTCTTCACAGCATGGAACAAAAAGGTTGAATCTTTATAATAGCGATACTGTCAGTAAATTGTAAACTTGGTTTCAATGAAATCCGATCTTCAGAGGTTCGAATCAGATATTTAGTAAGGATCACGGTCCATACAAAGTTGAGAAAAATTGTGTGCTGCGAGTTACAGTTTTGTAATTTTAACCAGAGCTAGAGGGTCTCAAATTAGTTGTTTTTAGATGTGGAGGGAAAACCAATTCCCCCCCTGAGCGCGGGGGGAGGGGGGTGAATGTGCATGCGGAAGGGTTGCGTTTAATATTTTTTTAGTAATTAATAAGGCCTACTATTTTTTTTTTTTTTTTTTTTTTATACCACGTCGGTGGCAAACAAGCATACAGCCCGCCTGATGGAAAGCAGTCACCGTAGCCTATGGGCGCTTGCAACCCCAGGGGTGTCACATGCGCGTTGCCGACCCAATAAGAACTTGTACACTCCTCTTTTGAAGAACCCCATACTGTAGTCCAACGGGAAAACCTCGGCAGGGAGCTCATTCCACATTACGTTACTATGCATTATTTGGTATCATTTTCGAGTAAAACGGACCTGGATAATCCATTTTTTATCATAAACATGAGCAATTTCATATAAAAATGTAAATTTTTTGGAGTAAAAGTAAAAAAGTTAACGTTTTTATTTTAATTTAAGCGTCATATAAGCAAACCCCGGATGACGGGAGCAAAAATGCGTTTGTCACTAGTGCTTAGTTAAATATCGACTATTCTGTCGACATCCATACCAACATTTTATGAATTAGAAATGTATTGATCAACGGTAATTTATGCAACCGTACGTAGTCAAAGGCATTGCGATCTAAAATTGATAAACAATAATATGTCAACAATACCTAGTACCATATGACAGTTACAAAACCAAAATTAAAGCCTAAAAAACAGCTTGAATGTCGTTCAGAAATTCAAAGTGCACTTGTTAAGATTACTTTTACATCATCAAGGCGAAATTATTCACAAAAAATATCATAATGTGTTGATTAATAAAATTGGTGAATTCATATTAAAAATCTTATATATTTTTGACATCTGGAAAAGAAGTGGAACTACTAGGGAAACATAATTAGCATAATCTATAAATTTCAAATTAAACAATCGTTCATATGGATGTCGATAGAATAGTCGATATTTAACTAAGCACTAGTGACAAACGCATTTTTGCTCCCGTCATCCGGGGTTTGCATATAAGTATTGAAAAACAAACTTATCCAATTTAAAAAAATAGTGTAAGTTAGCATATTTATTGCAGTTTTTAAAAATATACACATTTTGTAGTCTATCATACAAAAATTCACTGAAAAAAAAATTTACCTGACGCGTACCCCCAACAAAAACCTCCGCGTAATCTCAAAAAAGAGACTTGTGCCGGCAACTGCTCATAGATTATACATATCTTTGTACTTACATATTATTGTTCATAATATTTATTGATATGAAAGTAAATTAAATATTTTCTGATCTTCTTTTTTTAAATAACCTAAGATTATTAAGAATTTTATTTGTTCAGATTCTATTTTTAGATTTTATCGATTATTGTATACCGCGTGTATATTATATACTCGTATCTGGTCTATCTGATCACATGTATGATATATAGTATCTGATCATATGAATCGGAATGGGTAATCATTTTTACAAGTGTCATTAGGTAATGATCTCATTACCAAAGACGATAAAGGTAATTAATTCACTAACCGGGACTAAACAACTAACTCAGTTCACCCACGTTAAAAGTTTATATCATATGGAATTTGACAATTAATTGTTAAACGTTTACTTCATAAATCATCATTATTACCATATCAGCCAAAAGACGTCCACTGCTGAACATAGGCCTCCCTCATAGATTGCCACAATGACCGGTCCTGCGCCATTCGCATCCAGCGGACTCCTGAGACCTTCACTGTCCACCTTGTGGGGGGCCTACCCACGCTGTGCCTTCCACCTGCGAGGCCATCGGTTCTACGTGCAATGTGCCCCGCCCACTGCCACTTTAGTTTAGTGATTCGGAGAGCTATGGAGCTATACTTTGGTCCCACCATAGCCCTCTCCATTGCCCTGTGGGTGACTTTAAGCTTTCTTATCAGGCCCATTCTAAGCGACAACGTTTCAGTTCCGTATGTCATCACTCTTTTAAATCTTTGATCAGTGTGTGTTGCCACACTGATCAAATATTTTTGTTTTCAAGAACTGCGGAATAATGGACGAAAAGATGTGTCGTAGCTTCCCAAACGCTGCCCAACCTAGTCGGATTCGATGATTGACCTCTTACTCAAAATTGGACCTACCTAACTGGGTAGCTTGTCCTAGGTATATTATAGTCGTCTACATCTTCCAGTTTAGTCTCCGATTGTAACGGGAGTTTTCGTCTTATTCGTGTTCATCCTAAGACGAACTCGCTCGAAGGCGCTACTAAGGTCAGCGAGCATCGTACTGAAATCTTCCAAGGTCTCAGCCAAGACCACCGTATCATCAGCGAATCAAAGGTGAGTGAGGTACTCGCTGTTTATGTTGATACTCACCTTTTCCAGTCCAGTCTTAAAGAGATCTTCCAGTGCAGCGGTAAACAGATTAGGGGAGATGACACCTCTTTGCCTGACTCCCCGCTGCAGTATAATAATGCTTCAAGCTCTGGTCTTGGAGTCGGATTGACATAGTGGCGCTTTCGTACAAACACCTCAACATTTCGACATAGCGGTAGTCTACTTGGTACAGTTAAAGACACTGTAGTACTGCCCAGAGTTTCGATTAAATCGAAGGCCCCTGGGGGGTTACCATGACGTACTAATAACCCCCCTTATCGTAGTCCACAAACGCTAAACGCTAAACAGAGGGGCAGGTTATACCTATTCCTCGGTCTTCTGTATAACATTTACGAAACGCCAATTCGGAAACCGGCTTGTTCGAGAGGCTGGAAGTCATCAAGCCTGCGTGCAAGACGATTCGTAATGACTCTCGAAAACATCTTATAAATATGGCTCGGAAGTGAGATGGATCGGTAGTTCTTCAATAAGGCGTTGTCACCTTTTTTCAAGAACAGTACCACCACTCTTCTGTTCCATGCCTAAGGCGTTCTCCCTTCCGGAGTTGAACAACTTCTGAAGGGCCATAAGGATTGTTAGGGTTCCGTAGCCAAAATGGCAAAAACGGAACCCTTATAGATTCGTCATGTCCGTCTGTCCGTCTGTCCGTCTGTCACAGCCAATTTACTCGGAAACTATAAATGCTACAGTAACGAAATTTGGTAAGGATATGTGTTGTATGTACCGCTACAGGAATGTGATACTAAATTGTAAAAAAACCATTGGGGTGGGGGCCCTCCATACATGTAACTGAGGAATAAAATTTTTTTTTTAGTTGTACATAAGCGTGTGGGGTATTAATAGAAAGGTCTTTGAAAATGATATGAAGATTTATACATCACATTTTTATTTAAGCAAATCGTTTTCGAGATATCAGGTCTCAAAGTCTGAAAAATGTGTCCCCCCCCTCTATTTTTTAAACTACGCGATATAAAATTCTGAAAAAAATATATGTTATGCACATTAATAAACTCTATCAACGATTTTTGGTTTGATAAAATTATCTCCTATAGTTTTTGAGGTAGGTTGATTTAACTGTATTTTTTTAATAATAAATTGATAATGGTACGGAACCCTTTGCGCGCGAGTCCGACTCGCACTTGGCCGGTTTTTATTTTACCACCTGGCTTCAGATGCTCAGCTATAATTCCGTCTTCCCCAGATGCCCTAGCTGTTATTTTTGAGCTGTTCAAGAGCCATTCTAATATCACACAGGCTGATGTCTCGGATATCCTCTGTATAGTGCCGGGTCAGTCACTTACTTCATAAGAACTTTCTCAATTATCAAATTCCGTGTGAAATAAACGTTTAACCCGGGTTGCTTGGTTAACCCAGGTTGATGCAATTTGTCCTAACAGACATTATGGAGTATTTTGTTTACGCAAAATCGCTAAATTCCCGCAGTAGAAACGTATTGTCAACAATAAGTCAAAGCAACGTCCCTTTTTTATTCGAGGTACGCGACAGGTGCAATTTTTTTACAACTTATTTTTGCATGGAAAGTTCCAAAAAGTATATATTTTTAAAAACTACAATAAATATGCTATCTTGTAGTATTTTTTTTATTTTCATATAATTATTTGGTAATACTTATATAACGCAACAATCAAAATAAAAACTGTGATTATTTTACCTTTATACCAAGAATTATTTTTTGTATATGAAAGTCCTCATGTTTATTATCAAAAATGAATTCCCCGTGTCTGTTTTATATGAAAATGATACCAAAGAATGAATAGTAGGCCTAAATATTAGACGAAAAATTTTTAAACATAACCCTTCCGTTTGCACATTCACCCCCCTCCCCCCTCGTTCAGGGGGGGAATTGGTTTTCCCTCCACATCTAAAAATATTTATTTTTACACCCTCTAGCTCTGGTAATAATTACAATACTGTAACTCACAGCGCACAATTTTTTCCATTTGGACCTCTACAAATTAGGACGATAACGTTGCTTTTTGGTGCACCTTGATTTGACCTAATTATTGGTACAAACAAACAGCAACACTCCTAACTGACCATTAAAAACAGAGCAGAGAGAAAATGAAAGAGATAAATATATTCATATTATGTCAACTTCAAATTAAATAACGTTTGCGTATGTGTGACGTGCCTTTGTCACCGTGGTTTGAAATGTCAAAGGATTTATTGTAACAAGACGTGTGAATTTGTCAATAATATTCATATTTTAGCTTTCGGACCTCTTTCGGACAGATAATCTCTAAGCGGAAATTAATATCCACAAATTCAACAATGACATTGGATCAAACAAAAAAGAAAAAAATACTGTTTCAAAACTCTTTTGAATAATAGCTCGCTTAGCTTACCTATAGCGTAAGACCTTCGTAGGGCACACACATACATGTATAGGTATACGCGTTGAAGTGTGATTCTTTTTTCATGCAATATTTCCTATTTTTGAATATTTAGCTGTGTTGCTGTTTGTACCTAATTCAATTTTTCTATGTGCGGTGAATAATACGAGCGTGCATTTTTTTTAATTAAATAGCCGACCTCTTCTACTTCCAAAGGTTGTTGGACAGAGTATACAAGTATTAACCATGTAGTTTGTATGACTAATTTTTGTAACACAGTGGATGTGATCGTGATGTTTGTGGTCAATTTTTATAAAATAAAAGCTGTGCAATGGTGGGACTTACCTTTTGTTTATCAGTGGTTGTTCCAGACAGTTGCGGCGTTGCACAATTGTATTGCAGCATCATAGCCGCGTTAGCCCAGCCCAGTGTGTATTCAAAAGAATAGCGTTAAAATTATAGGTAGGTACGTATATAGGTATAGGTATCTACGTCACATTTTCGACTTACCCTTATCACGATTTTCTCGGATTCAATGGGTAATAAAATTAAATAGCTAACTTCATGATTTTGATTTAACACACTTTAGAAGTGAAAATAAGTTAGAATGAGTATTATATATACCTGAAAGAACTCGGGGTAATGATTTTTTATCGATAAAATACAGGATAAAACGTGAGTCGTGAACAGTAATACAATATTCTAACTTTATAAACAATGATTGTTTGCCCCACAAGTTACTTAAAAATAAAAAAATGTACAATTATTGTACATTAAACGATGTAAAAAATAACGCCAATTATGTAATTTCCTGTAAAAGTAAATTATTTATATTGTACTACAATTATATCCAATACAAATATAAAATCCGAACATTTCCGATTAGGTACCTACTTACTATAAAAAGGTTCGTCCTAATATCTGATTCGAACCTCTGAAGATCGGATTGCATTGTAACTCATGTGTATTGGGCCCTTATCGGTCTTTTTAATTCCTGAATCCGGAAAGTAAAAACAGGACCCTGCCGGCCTGGGCTTGTAAGATTTGCATGAAATTTAATCATCGCCCTCTTGTCCTAGCCGCACCTGAAACCACATACTTCGTAACCTATTGTTTAATTGTATGACTAAAATAATCATGTCACTTCAAGATGCACCATCAATTCCATCCGGGTCATTGGTACAAAGTATTGTAGTAGAATATAAAGTGCCATTGCTGACAAAGATCAGAATATTACTTTTTGACAGTACGTATTTCATCTTTGGTGTTTTGTGGTTATGTATGATAAGATTAGAAGATATATGATAAGATTGTTTTCTCAAACATGCAATGAAATGTTGTCATTATGTTCGTCATAAAAGGCTTTAAAATATGACGTTGCAGGCGAATGACCTCGAGATAATACCTAGTAAAGGATTTTCATACGAATTTAACGACCTAGGCCGGTAAGTAATTTTTTTTTAAAACATGGCGTCAGGTTTCATGAACAGGTTAAACAGCTAAATTGTGTTTTTTTGATTGTCGTATTTTTTATTTCATTGCATGTGTTTGAGAATAGCACTATACATACCTCGCCGTGAAATGGGCTTACCGGCTTCATATCACTGTCCATACCTACTCAGCCGATAAGCCCATCTTTCCCGGCGTCTGCAGTAATGAAGTATAAGTAACGAAGGCCATCATGTAGGATTTTTGTTAAAGACCAGTTCGAGTGCTGGATTCTATGATAAATTTAGGGAATTCCTTAAATATGTATAAGGAGCACCGACGCTTATAAATACTTATGTAGTGGATGGATAGTGGGTGCCCTCACAGAAAACCACAGTCAAATAAAACCTATTCAATTTATGCAGGATTTCTGTTAAAGACCAGTCGAATGGGGAGTTCTTTGAGAAAATTAGGGAATTTCCAAATCTTAGGATCTTATAATTATTTGTGTTTGGGTTGAATAAGCGGTGGGAAGATTCCCCTTACGGAAAACCAAAGTCAAATAAAACTACTCTACGCATAGTGTCGGGTTCCTGCTGGTGGTGTGGTGCTGCCGATGGAGCACTTACCGATATTTATGCCATTTTTTTTCATTGACGCAGTCTTCTCTTTTGTAGGGTAATCGTCACGTATGTTACCTCTGGAGTTTCAGACGTTTATAGACTTTGGTAGCTGATTATGAAATGAGGTTGCTTGCTTGCCATCGTGTAATATGACACGTTTTAAGGCACTATCACGGTACAAGCATGCCATATAAAATATGTGATGATGTTATGAGTTGAGTTGATACTTAAAGTTTTTAAAGAAAAAATATATTGTATTATATTTAGCGTCTTTAATAAAGGCTTGTTTTCATAAAGTTTTTTCTTTTAATTTTATTTTCGCATTTCCCGCGCAGCGCATCGTTCCAGGATTCGTCAGCCTAAAACATGTCACTCATATCATAACTTGGGCTTAGCTTCGTCCTAATGTCCAATTCACATCGACCAAGCAAGTTATAAACAGAAGAGCTCTGAACTAGAATAAGGGCAAGTTCAATTAGCTTATCAAATAGCTATTAGTTGTTCCCAAAAAAGAAATAAAAAAACTTGGCTTACTTCTTAATCCATTTTATTAAGTAACCTTGAGTCAATATCTCAGTAGGTAAGTATATACTCGTATTTTATTAATATGAAGTCTTTATACAGGCTAAGTAGGTATCGAAATTGTAGATGTTACACTTTTTTGTAAACAAATTGACAGTAATTATTTTGACACCTTTTCTAAATATGACAACTCATATTATTTTACAATTTATATCTATTCAGTACCCGTCGAAATTTAATTTTATTACAATATTTTTTCTTGGCACTCGGGTATTGAATAATATAAATTATTCGAGCTAGGGTAAAAGTGGCTATCCAGGTAAAAACGAAGGAGAGAAGTTGCAAGCAGCGTTATACTACAGAGGTTCGCCTAAGAAGGCGTCCTAAGACGAAGGGGTGATCGAGGAGTAGTGAGTAAAATTACAGTATAATATATTTATGTACAGTCTCTTTTTTTTCAAACTCTAGGGACTTTTAAAGTATTACGAATTGTTGAGAGATTGAAATAAACGATTGGAATTAACTCCTTATAATTTTGTTACCTACCAGGCTACCATGGTTAAAAAAAACGGCGCATTCAATTTTAAGTCATTGGCATATGTAAGAACTTAAAAAATTGTATAGTTTAATTAAATATGCCCATGAGTTATATCTTAGTTTTGTTACGCGGCTATTATTTTTTGTTTCAACTAGAGAGCCTAGAGAGCACGCATGGATTTTTCCGAATTATTTTGACTTTTTCTAAAGAATTCGTGATCCCTACGAATAACATGTCAAGCGAAATATCCCTGGTTTGATATTAATAAAAGGTAACAGTCAAGGTGAGTGTGGAGACGCGCTTACCGTGAAATGGGGTGACATGGGGGTAAAACTGTAAATAGGGACGCAAGAGAAATTCAAAGTATTCAAACTTCGATCACAATTTATTTTGACTAGTGGCACGTCGATTTTTATATGTGTGTCAAAATAACCCTGTTACTCAAGTTTCCGCTTCTTCATGATAATCTTTCTTTGCATTCCATAATGTAGGCGATATTACTTCTTGTACACGAAACCCCACTTCACCCCATGATTGGAGCACTTTAAGGTCATTAAGGATAGTAAAGATGTGAAGTGGAAAATACCTTGATTTAACATTTTCGGATTCTAATCACACAATCTTGATGAGAATAATTGGGCCGTTCTAATAAATATATTGTTTATCAATGTTCGTTCTAGGCTAGGTTAATGAAACTTAAGTACCTATAACGTAGAATATAAATTGATTCATATTTGAAAAAAAAAACCGTGTATGTACGATGACGACGAGTCTTCATGAACTTGTTATACGCAATGATTTTTTTTTATTTTATATTTACAAGAATTTAAATAGTTATTCTTTTATTAATATTTGAACAAAATTTGAAATTCGTCACTTGAAAGAAGTCAAGGAGAAAAAAAACAGTTTTAGGGTTAATCGGGTATTTTTCGCCCCCAGGGGGTGGGTAACAGAGGGAAGAAACTTCGTTCAAATAATAACATCAGGGCATCGATCGTTTCAATATACTTTCGTCCCGAAACCGCTGGATGCACTGTTTTGCAATCCCTAGCCCGACCTTAGGATGGAAGTGCTGCAGAATCGTTGGCGTCATCCCTCAACCTGGCAGCATCAGCGGCGTTGTCACGGATATCGTCTGGTATTGTTCGTCGAGCTTTTAGCAAGATAATAATAATATATGTCCACGACGACAAATAGTTCTTCAGTTAAATGTCATATTTTTCAGCGGGGGCGATGTTGGAACGAAACACAGGGCTTCAGCGGGATCTACGGAGAAATGGAGCGACCCATTAAAAGTGACACTGCAATCTTAAATAGCTACTTAAACCCTTTTCTTGTCAAATTAAAAAAAATCGTGCATACTCATTCAGTAGAGCAAACATTCTGTCTTTAAAAATACAAGAAGTGGAATGAAAAATATGTATCTTACAAGATTACCAAGAAAAGAGCTATCAACTGTTTTTTTAGGGTTCCATAGTAAACTAGGAAACCTTATAATTTCGCCATGTCTGTCTGTCCGTCTATCTGTTCGCAATTTCGTACAGGTATACCTACATACTAATCACGCCGACAAAGTGATAGAATAAAATATTAAAAAAAAAACGTACACATAAAGTGGGGATGTTTTTATTTTATTTTACTGTAATCCTATAGTGTTTTATTGAATAGGTCTTTCTAACAGAAAGTTTTATCGTAAATCAATATTTTAAGAGATAACCGCTCCAGAAGAAAAATAAGTTTACCTTATTTGCAAGGGTCCAAAAAATGTGAAAAAAAACATGGCTTCAAAATAAAACTTAGTCGGACATAATCCGCCCATACGTTTTTGAATAACTACAGAACCCTAAAAGATGGGCCGAATTGCTATTGGCCGGTTTTTTTGTGTTTCATTTATACACCGTGATCTCTAATAACCCGAAAGATTTTAACAGTGTGTTCCTGACCACATTTAGAAACTATAATGTCATATAAACTTTTCTGGGTATCGCCTAGTTTCAGAGTTATAACCAATTAAAAAAAAACATATTTTCTAATTGTAACTCGGTACAAAAGGTCTTTTTAACGGCGTTGGTGCCATTATGGAGAATAGTCTCACTAACCTCATTAATAGATGTCAAAAAGTGAGAAATAAAACCTTTTTAAAATGAGGTTTTTGTAAAAAAACACCTTAACACTCATTGTAAGTGCTAGTTTCATGCAATGATACAATAAGTAAAGATATGTTACACCGGCTCTAAAATTGAAGCGCTCAGATTGTGATAATTCTAACAATCGCTCTTAGTTCTACCCAGACCACCGAGAGGTGTGTACCACTGCCGAGTTCTCGCAAATCACATGAACTGCGCCCTAAAATGTCATTTTATGTTATACAATAGTGAAAACCACAAAATAAAATGCAAAAATGCCCTTAACATCACATATCATGCGCAATTAAACTGAATTATATATTTTTTTCAATTTTACTAATTATTGAAAATAAATAGGACGCCATTTTGACGTATTTGACTGACTTCGAGAAAAAGACAAGCTTATGCTGTTTAAGATCAAGAGTAACAAAGATAAAACAATGTTTATCAATAACAACCTTAAGAATGCATGCGCAATTGTCAAATGCTAGTTGTCTCTTTTTTATTTATTAAATACGAGTATATGTATTTTGCATCTCTTTTACGCATTTTGAAGTATGAAGATAGGTGTATGTCAACTGTCAATAAATCGTAGGTGTATGATGTGAAGTATTTATTTCGCTCATTTTGTTAGAGTATAACGTATCTTTACTTATATATCATTGGTTTCATGAATAACTTTTTTTCGCCAAAAATGAAAAAGTCATATAATATTTTTTGTTTGTTTTTACATGAATAATGCGTGGTTAAAATCTTTCGGGTTATTAGAGATCACGGTGTATATACTCGTTTGTATACTCGTACTTGTATGACAGATTATAGAACAAGTTTATTTTTTAAACATTAGTTTTAATCTGGACCTTCCTAGATACTAGCTAGGCACCCTTCAACTTAATAATTATGAAACCAGTATATAATGATACATTTGCTACAAACCTCTCTTGAGAGATTAGAGGGTTTTGTTCATTTTCAATACTTTTGCGCATTTTTAATATTATTTTATGCAACCCTTGTTTAAGAGAGGTCAAAAAAGGCGAGTGGCGTGGGTAACAATTTGAGGCGAAGCCGTATTAAAGACGACACGAGCATTTTTTGACTCAGTTTAAACAATGTTGCTTACTTTCAAATAAAATAAGCACTTATTTTCAAATAAAATTGTATAATTGAGAATGGTCAAAGGCGCCTGGCCTTGTAAGGGATTGCATATGCCCGAGAAATTTGACCGGTGGTTGCTAAGATCGAATGGCCGAGGGGTACATGCATCAGCCGCGAAAGCTGAGTACGTGGGTTCGATCCCCACCTCGGACATAGGTGATCTTGGTCATTTTTCTTTGGTATATGACATCTAATATTTATAAAATTGTATATTTGAGAAATATTCTTACACTCAAATACTTTTTTATTAATCATCAAGGTCGGGCGAGAGACGTCAAAATTAAAAAGAAAGTTCCTCTATGGTTTACAATTCATAAGAAATGACATTTAAAATTAGGTTGGCAGCCATTTATTTCATTACGCCTTGTATACGAGGTGTCTTAAAACGCACTGCATGTATATCCGAATGCGTTTATAGGGATCGTTAATAGACAATATAGACTTATCTTGATTTCTGTAAGGTAATAGGGGCTTAAAGGTATGTTCACGACTCTGTAAATGACAAATAAAAATACGGGAGTAGATTTTTTTTTATCAAATCGGTGTAGGAAAGTGGGCTGTAGGCACTCTTTTTTGTGAGTGGGTATTCGACTGCTATTATTGTACCGTAAAATGCTACACCGTTGCAAGGAAATTTTTTTTTTTTAATAATTCTTAAAGTATACTTTAGCTGTGATCGTGATTGTATTGTTACGCTAATTTGGATGAAAATACACACGTACAAAGGTTAAAAATACGCCAAATACGAATAGTTTGTCTTAAAAACGCAATTCAAGTTGCAGTCAAAGTTGTATCCAAAAGCTGCAACATTACCCCGTTGATTAGCTGTGGTAATAGAAGAAGTATTTAAAAATAGGAACCATTTGTAAAGTCATAACAAGTACGTCAAAGCCAAGGTGTCAATAGAAAATATATAATAACTACTTAAGTATGTTTTTTACGACGTAGGCCGTTGTAACGTGATCAACGACATTTCCATACATGCCTTCAAGGATAACTAGGGCTGTACCTAATAAAAGATACAAATGGAAAGTGTCTCTACGCCCATCTATCACAGATTCATAGTACATTTTTTGAACATTTCTGCTTTGAGAGTACCCACTTAATATTGACAAAACAAAAATACTGAACAGTGACAACCCTAGACCGGGCAATTTTGGGTTAAGTAAGTTTATTTCAAAAGGCAAACTTGTGGCAGGTTGGCAAAGTTGTAGCATTTTACGGTACTCGAATAAACTATTATGCCTAAAATAGCTGTTTAAATGCACATCGTTTGCTATCAAAAAATGTGTTCATACTAGATCATTTCCTATGAAATCCGCGTTTTTGTTCATTTAGATATAGGAACCTCATATGTACTTGTCTAATAATTTCGCTTTTCGGATTCCGATGTGTGCATATAAATTTTTGTTAAGACGGGTAATTTCACCATAATTCGATATACAAAACTTCAATTTCATAGGTAATAGATATAGGTAGGTAGAATAATATACGGACTGGGATCTACCACTTAAGCAAAAAAGATTTTATTAGAATTATTTAGAATTTAAACATAACCGCACATAAAAGGGCAACCAAATACAAGTACACATCAATAATAAAAAATCTCACCAATACCATATTACACCAATTGCTGTGATGCTGAATAATAATAATCTACCGTTTAATATCTATTTTGTGCCTAAGAATGGGTTGCAGCAGGTAAAACACAGTAAATTCATCCAAAGGGACTCAAGCAAGCCTACTAAAAGACTGGGATTTAAAGGCCTGTGATAAAAGAGAGATAAAATGATCTACTGTTTCATTTTTTACAGGGCCTTCCCGGCTTTTACAACTCACCAAATAACGTTATCAAAAGAAAAGTTACTAACTATTCTTTTTTGAAATGACACATCATGTTCAATCTTTAGTATGAATTAGATACCTATTAGCGAAGTAACGAATATCGGTTTTGGAATATTCGCGAATGCGAATGCGAATATTGGGTATTATACATATAAATACACAAACATTAGATAATGCTGATAGAAAATGCCCAAAGGCATTAAGTTATTAAATGAAATATAACATTTTATCCATCATTCAGTTAAAATGTATAATTTTTAGAGTCGCATGTTTTTTTACCTAGACATCTAGGTATTAAGGTCAACTTAGAATGTAGTAGGTACTTCCTGCCTTTGGGTCTCACCAAACCAATCGACGCGGAGTCGGCTTTCGCCGAGTGTTTTAGGGTCTCACCAAACTAGTCGACGCCGTTTCGGCTAATCGCGTACGGAAAAAGCTTTATGTCAACGCAATAAGAGCGAGGACATCGTAAATCGGCTCGGCCCACGCGAAACGTCTTTCGACGGGAAAACGGCGTTTTGCCATAAAGTTGTTCGCATTCGTACGACCCCGTTTGCAGCCTAACGCACCCGTTCGCATTCCTAAATCTCCTAATACCGCCGTACGGTGCCGGAAAGAGTCGAACGGTTCCGATCACGGCCGAGTACCTACGATAAGGACCGGTCATAGCTGGCGGAAGCCGTTCAGCGTCTTCGACGGCCGAACATAGCTGACGACGGCCGAAAAGAGCCGATGACGGCCGAAGTCGCTACTGATGCGTTTGTATTTATTAATTTGAATTATTACCCACATTCAAATCTGCAATAGATCTGATAACACGAAGTAATACTGTCGAAATCTTACACGTCTGTTCAATTTCAAACTAGTTACTAACAACTAGTCTGCAAAAATGAGATTTACGATTGCCGATCACCCGTTGTCCTATCTATCTGTTTGTCGGACTCAGCGGCTGTACGCGTGCTGTCTGACGTCTCGACGGCAAGACGGAGCACGGGAGAGCCGACCGCCGCTTTACAACTGTTGCGGTAGCAAATCGCAGCCGATCGAGCGTTTCGACGGCCGTAAGGAGAGTGAGACTGCTTAACGCAGGTGTTCAACCGCGGAGACGGTCGATCGGCTAACCCTTACACCACACTATTCGCATTTAGCCGATCGACCGTCTCCGCGGTTGAACACCTGCGTAAGCAGTCTCATCCTCCTTGCGGCCCTAGAAACGCTCGATCGCCTGCGATTTGCTACCGCAACAGTTGTAAAGCGGCGGTCGGCTCTCCCGTGCTCCGTCCTGCCGTCGAGACGTCAGACAGCACGCGTACAGCCGCTGAGTCCGACTAACAGATAGATAGGACAGCGGGTGATCGGCAATCGTAAATCTCATTTTTGGAGACTAGTTGTTAGTAACTAGTTTGAAATTGAACAGACGTGTATGATTACGACAGTATTACTTCGTGTTGTCAGATCTATTGCAGATTTTAATGTGGGTAATAATTCAAATGAATAAATACAAATGCATAAGTAGCTACTTCGGCCGTCATCGGCTCTTTTCGGCCGTCGTCAGCTATGTTCGGCCGTCGAAGACGCTGAACGGCTTCCGCCAGCTCTGACCGGTCCTTATCGTAGGTACTCGGCCGTGATCGGAGCCGTTCAACTCTTTCCGGCACCGTACGGCGGTATTAGGAGATTTACGAATGCGAACGTGTGCGTTAGGCTGCAAACGGGGTCGTACGAATGCGAACAGCTTTACGGCAAAACGCCGTTTTCCCGTCGAAAGACGTCGTTTCGCGTGGGCCGAGCCGATTTACGATGTCCTCGCTCTTATTGCGTTGACATAAAGCTTTTTCCGTACGCCGAAACGGCGTCGACTAGTTTGGTGAGACCCTTAGGTGAATGAAATAATTAGATAAACATATTCGCAATATTCTCGTCAATTTTATGCGAATGCGAATATTAAAAAAAATGCGAATATTCGCGAATGCGAATGCGAGTATTCGTTACATCGCTAATACCTATAGGTATACATAATAGTACTTTATATTCAGGCAATGGTATTTAACATAATACCGAATAACTTAAAGAGGGGTCGAATATTTGTGGCATCTCTAAGTCTCGGATTGAATTAAAATTTTAATTTTTTTTAGGGTCGTACAGTTATAAAAATTAAAATCCTCATACCAGGTAGGCAGGTAGGTGGTAAGCGTCGATTGCAAAAATTGTACATTAGTTAAGGTACGGTCAGCTCGTTTTTGACACAGGTGCTGTGTCGCCGGCATTGGAGTACAATCTTTTCCATCATGTCACTGGCATAGGAGTTCTATCAGATAATTTCGATTGGCATAGTGTTAGCACTTAGTGAAACAGTACCGGAGGCGAACGTGTTAAAGTAAGTAACATCAACATTCCGTAGCAAGTTTGAGAAAACTTTCGTTTTCATTAAACTATGTTCATTTTTTTTGCGATGTAGGGTAAGGTGGCTCAAAGAGGGCACCTTAAGGGAGAATTGAAAAAAAAGTGGTATTTAACCTATCTAGCTTATTCTTTTTTGTTCCAAATAGTACATTACTACCGAGGCCGGGAAGTGACTGGTTGCCGGCCGAATATATGTAGACGGCCGAGCGAAGCGAGGCCGGATAGTATTCGGACGGCAACCCGTCACTTCATGGCCGAGGTATGTATAATGCTTTTCTCAAACATGCAATGAAATGAAACAAAATATGTATCTTCTTTCTAAGAAATTATAAGTCAACTACATAACTAAGTCTTTGAAACACAACAAAAGTCAAATACGACTCCGACACCTCATTTTTTTTTTAAGATTGACCTGTTTGAAAGTTGCAAATTTTTAATTTAAAGAAGCGGTATTAGACGACGCGGTCCGTTGGGTCCAATTAATCGCATGCAGTGATCGGGGCCGACGGATCGCGCCGTATAATACTGCTTTTTAAATATTATTTTGAGTAGTTATTGTACATTTATTTTAAATGATATAATTTAAATACCTAATTATAACTGCAAAAATATGCCAATAATTTTTTTTATACTAATATTACTTACAGATAATTATTGGCTAAAAGCCAAGATGCTAGGTCACAACCCTATGTCAAATGAAAATTAAAAAAGAGGTACTTGCCGGCCTAGGCCGGCAACGAGGTACTTCCCGGCCACTTTTTAGGCACGTAACTACAACATTTCATTGCATGTTTGAGAAAAGGTACATATTTAATACTTTTCGATGGAGGTTGGCGTAATTTATCTAAAAATGCTAAACAAAAGAATTATACGCAATTTTAAAAACCTCTACGATTGCCCGCTTTGCCCTAGGGGGGGCCTAAAGTGGGCATCGGCTTAGGGCAAAACGGGCGTGGGCTGGGGTAAAGTGAAGTCACCCAAAGGGCAATGAAGAGGGCTATGCTAGGAGTCTCACTGCGTGATGGTATTAGAAATGAGGCCATCTGCAGCAAAACCAAATAAATATAGCTCTCCGAATCGCTAAACTGAAGTGACAGTGGGCAGGGCACATTGCACGTAGAACCGATGGCTGTTGGGGTGGACAGGATCTCTAGTAGAGGCCACGTACCAGAAGGCGCGCGTAAGTAGGCCCCCCACAAGGTGGACTGATGACCCAGTCGACGTCGCAGGAGTCCGCTGGATGCGGGCGGCGCAAGACCGGTCATTGTAGCAATATTTGGGGGAGACCTATGTACACGTACAGTTAGTGGACCTCTTTCGGCCGATATGAAGACGATGAATATTATTTTGGCATACCCTTATAATACTTACCTTTTTAATATTAAAATATATTTCAATTTCCTGAGGCATATGACAATAAAAGGACCCGATTTGTGGACCTCATGTCCAAGATACATGAGCCCAGAGTCGCAGTCATTACATTTAATCCAGTCCTCGACAGATGGGTTCTCTAATGTTCGTGGCATTAAAAACAACGTTCCTGCTGGGACATTGGGATGCTGGGAGGCTTAGTTTTATAAATATACCAGTTTTCAACTAAATTTACATTGTAAAAAACACACCGGGCAAAGCGGACAGTGCCCACATTATCCTGCCCGCTTTGCCTTTTTCGTCAATTACAAAATGGAAGCAAAATCTACCCTCAAAATGTTGAGACACGAGGAGTTGAATGCAAGGGTATTACGGCCAGATAACTAATTTATAAGTAACAGGCATTAATGACAGCATTGCAAGCATCGAAAACGAGAAAACACATGACTCACACCTTGAAATATTTTTCAAAATGCCGCAAAAAACATGTTTTTGTTAGAGACCGTAACGGTGTGCTCATAGATTGCCCGGACGAATGACACGAGATGCGCGAGTATGGCGGGGAGTACTGTCACTTGCTACAAACACGCTCCATTTTGAAATGGCAACATAAAATCCAGTGCCCTCTTTGGGCGCTAGAAAACTTTCGTTTTCATTAAACTATGTTCATTTTTTTTTGCGATGTACCTCTATGATGTGAGTTGAGTATGTACAAACGTAAGTAATCAAAATGGTTGATTCTAATTAAAAGTTCTATGATTTTGAAAATAAAATGTGCAAGTATTTTTTAACATTGGCACATCTATATCAAGGGTAGAAATTTGAGTTGGATGAAAATATGTAGATTTTTTCGAAATTGCCTTAGGTCGGTATGTACCGACCTTGTATTCTGAATTAAGGATTGGTTCTGGTCAGGGTTCTGCCCGAATCCGAACATATTTGGCCCTTCTGGCAATTACGAATTTAGCTATATTGCTCGATTTCTTGTTTAGCCGCCATAAAATACAAAATTATGAACGAGCATGATATAAACTTGTATCGTTGTAAATATGTAGTAGGTCCAGGCGGAGATGGCGGGACGATCTAGACTAGCCTTCGTTGACAATTGACCAGAATTGAAACAAAATCGGGAGTTGTGGAGATCTGAGGGTGAAGCCTTTGTCCAGCGGATGGACACGAACTGTAGGTAACTGTCCGTCTGTATGTCTGTCTGTCCGCAGCATTGCTCAGTCACAGTACTAGAATATTGCAATTTCGTATATGTATGGGTGATCAATCCAAATGGTTTTTGGAAACCGTAAAAGATAGCAAAATCTAGTCTTAGAAACCATGACGTCGATTTCACAAAAACACGTGTATTTTTACACGGCCCAGGAATCGAACTAGGACTGTTTGAAAAATAAAATATCGTTATTCTCCTTTAGATATCGTTTGCGTAGCTCGTAAATAGTAAATGTTACCAAGAAAAAGGATGTCTAAAATCTATCGAAATCTATTCTTAGATATCATGGCTTTGGTTTCAGATTAAAATAATTTGAAACTTCCCCATAAAAAGTCAAAGGGCCGGCAGCGGCACTGAAGTATTGAAGAATAAAATTTCATTGTTTAAAACCAATGCATTTTAGATAATCATGTTTCTTCGTATCATTTACTATTGAAGAGCTATACTACCGATATCTAAAGGAAAATAACAAACACAATTTTATCAACTAATGCGATCGCCAACCCGCTTGCCCAGTGTTATGACTATGGGCAGTTACATACCTTCTGATGCGTCCATACGCACAGATGACTGACGATGAAGACAAATCTACAGATTGAACTTCGGGGAGTGTGCTCAAGAGCTTCATGAGCTTATTCCACCATCCCCATTTTACCATCGAAATTCTAGACGCACGGCCGGGTTCCACCCTTACTTGGTAGATATTCCATTTGTTCGTACAAAGCGCTTTGCGTCTTCTTTCCTTATGCGTACTGCCAAGGAGTGGAATTCCCTGCCGGCGTCTATATTTCCAAGATCATATAACCCGTCAACCTTCAAGTCAAGGGTGAATAGGCACCTTCTGGGCAAACTCACTCCATCGTAGGCCACGTCTCTGCCCTTGGCTAGTCTGTGGCCATAAGTAAGCCTATTTCAAAAAAAAAAAAATAGTTTATTTTACTTCGACAAGTAGAGATTCCGGAATACTTGTATTTTATTTTTATTTAAAAATGTTAATAGCTCAAATGATGTCACGATAACGACCAATCTTGATCCTAACTTTTCAATGTTGGAGTTTCATATAATTATTTTGTTTTTATTTAATTCACACACAAAATTTAGGTTAATATAATTCAAATGGTATATACCTACAGTTCTTAGAAAAGTCAAAATGAGCTAACACTTTTGGTTTAGTTATCGATTTATTTTTTGCTGCTAAGAATTTGGCATTCAACCTTAAATATTGAACCCATCTCACTATTTTCAGGGTTTTACATGGCATTATGTTATCAACACGTACAATTGATGTATACTGTAATTGATGGTTCTTAATAGTAATCGTAAACAAATGCGGAGTTTATGGTCGATTGCAAATAATTCCTACTTAGTTAAGGCCTTAATTAAAACAAAAATTACGATCGCGTCAATTGTGTTACGCAAGTCAGTTATACTGATTATGATTATAGTGTGTACTATGTCCAAAAACCTTTCGCAGAAGAAGAATTTATTAGAAAAGAAAATAAAAGAGGCGGTGTGTATTTGAATTGTTTGCCTTTTTTACTGCCAAAACTTGTTAGGTACAAAAATTTTTACATCGTAACAATAGTAGATTGCGTCACAAGGGATTAAAATGGTATATTTCCGGCGTAGGCGTATATTGAATCCTGAATGGAGCATCGGATTCCACAATTGATTCTAAAGTGGAATTCTGAGCGTAAGGAAGGATTCAACCGTTAACGCCCAAGACGAAATAATTTTGATACCGTGTGACGCATACTGCTTTTCACACCACCTATGAGAAAAATAAAAGGTATATCACATATTTAATATTTATGCAAATAATCGATTCTGAAGAAATTTTTATCAATTATGAACGTACTTTTATTTTCATATTTCATTGTAATTTTTTAGGCTGGCAATAGAAAGTCCTTGAACCGAAAAGTGCCACTTTGATCCCTCCTAGCAGAGAAGTAATTATGTTATGACGATAAATTTTGTTTTCATTAAAGGCCTTTAACTATGTACAATTCATTTTTATATCAACCATTTCTATGGGGCAGCTAACACAATTAAATAGGTCTATGCCCTGTCGTAAATAGCATTAGGCTGAGTTTCCACCAGAGATGTACGAGGATGTCTTTCCATACAAATGACACCTCGCTCGAGTCATTAATAGGTGTCATTTGTATGGAAACACATCCACGCACATCTCTGGTGGAAACGCAGCCTTAAACACGATTTTATTATACCTCATGAAGATACATACAGGTACTTGACAAAACGTCGCGATACTTACTCAATATCGTATCTGCAACACTCATTTGATGGAAATATATTATTATGGGCCACATTATACGTTAAACATCACTATGTGCGTTATACAACAAGATATTTCTGTAAACTGATTGCTGTAAATCCGAAGTTGAGTAAGTAGTTATTGCGCTGAAAAGTAATTCAAATGAACAGTTAAATTTTGTGCTTTATTACGTACTACTTAGATATTTGCTACACCCGGTCTCGCTTTGAACAGAATAAGGTTTTTAATCGATCGGATACATAAAACTGACTTGGTAATTTTTATGATTGCGCCCATATAGTAATCTAAAGAAAATAGTTATTTACGATGTAAGAAGATGATGATTAAAACATTAAATATGGCATTGACGATAATGTCAAAATGGAACTGTCGACAAATTATTCTGCGCAGATTCAGTTAATTTTCCTTATCACGTCACCATGTATTACAAAAAAACATCCAAATTACAAAATTTATATAATTGTGTTCGTTTGTATGTTTTTCCAATTGAAACAATATTGGTAATTAAAAGTTGGTTACTTACAGAAAATAAATTATTATTATTTAAAGAGGGCTGGGTTAGGTAATATTTTTAGCTCATAACGTGACGCCATGTTTATCCGAATACATTGTATCACTGAATAGCCACTCTACTTTCTATTCTTAGTTCGTAAAACATAACGGGTTGATATTAATCGCATAAACAGAATGTATCAAAATTAGAGGTGATACTTTTTTTGTTGCATCCTGTACAGTCAACATATTTAATTATCTGAAGTTTATCATCAACGTAGCTTTGTGTTTATTTTTGCTGTTGAAAGTGACTTACTAAGATTATTTTAAGTAATACAGTGCATTTACATTCTAAATGCCTTTTTAATTTTTATTACTATAAGTATGTATAGATACTTCAATTCAGTCACGATTAGATATAAGTAAAATAAAATCATAAGTCTACAACCTGGTACAGAATTTACTTAAATTATTTACATATTTACATACGCTATTGGTCCGTCTATGTCAGAAACTAAACAATTAGTTATAAACTGTAGAAACAAAATAACACTTTGTTCACTATTGATATTTCAGTTAGCATAAGGGCCCGGCCCCATGACCACGGTGCGGCGTCGTAAACGTAAAACGGCGCGACGTCGTGGCATTGCACGTTATCGCACCGTGGGAAATTACGGCGCGGCGTCGTGGCATTCCACGTTGTTGCACCGTGCGAAATTACGACGCGGCGCCGGGCAAATCCACGTTGTCGCGACGGGCAGTTTAACGTTGCGGTGCCGTGTGGAGTAGATGCATTACGTGTTGCTTTTTTAAACGAAGTGATATTTTCCATAAGAGTTCTTCAAAACTTGACACAGACTTTCTAAAATAATCATAAAACTTGTGATCACTTGTTTTCAGTGCCTTGTACTCAGAGTTGGGCGTAATATTGATTACGTAAATAACTTAATGTAACCCTGTAATTAACTCCAAAAGGAATTGTCCTTTTGGAGTTAATTACAGGGTTACATTCCAGTAATGACGATTCCTCAGTAATGAATTACTAGTATAATAAAATTTACTGTAATGCTGTACTATGGTTACGCATGTAAACCATTCCTTTAATTGGGATCGGTATTGTAATCAGCTACTGTAATATTGAATCCACCGTAATCAAGTAATTTAGTAATCTATATACTTACAACGTAATTTTGTTACTATTACGGCCTGTTTCACAATCTCCTCCTAAAGCTATCTGTCAAATAAAAACTAACACTATCTCTTTCTTTCACCTGGAAGAATAAAGAGAGCGTGTCATTTTTATCTGACAGATAGCTTTAACTGGAGATTGTGAAACAGGCCCTTACTCGAAGAAAATTGTTTTTGATTTATATGTCATTCTAGTTGATATCTGACATCCTAGCAGTTTCATGATTGTTAAAAACGTATTCTGAAAATGTAGTAGGTATATTTTTAAGATCCAAAATGGCGGCAACTTTTTTTTGCAATTTTCATCATTATACTAGTTTTTGACTAATTCGCATACGTGGAATTCGATTTTCGGGTCCATTCTAAGATCCAAGATGGCGGCAACTTTTTTAGCAATTTTCATCATTATACTCGTTTCCGACTAATTCGCATCCGTGGAATCCGATTTTCGGATCCATTCTAAGATCCGAGATGGCGGCAACTTTTTTTAGCAATTTTCATCATTATACTCGTTTCCGACTAATTCGCATCCGTGGAATCCAATTTTCGGGTCCATTCTAAGATACAAGACGGCGGCGTCTTTTTTTGCATGTTATTGAATTTTGTACCTACGCAATTTTCATCATTATACTCGTTTTTGACTAATTCACATACGTGGAACCCGAATTTAGGGTTCATTTGAAGATTCAAGATGGCGACACATTTTTAGCAATTTTTGTCATACTAGTTTTTGACTAATTCACGCACGTGGAATCCAAATATTCTATTTTCACTAGGTAGGTCCACCTAGGATCTTAAATTGACGCTAAATTCGTGTATGTAAGAACGACTACAATGTCAATAATTACAAAAAAATGAAAAACATTGTACCGCCATCTCGGATCTTAAAATGGACCCAAAAATCGGATTCCACGAATGCGAATTAGTCAGAAACGAGTATAATGATGAAAATTGGAAAAAAAGTTGCCGCCATCTTGGATCTTAGAATGGACCCGAAAATCGAATTCCACGTATGCGAATTAGTCGGAAACGAGTATAATGATGAAAATTGCTAAAAAAAGTTGCCGCCATCTTGGATCTTAGAATGGACCCGAAAATTGGATTCCACGGATGCGAATTAGTCGGAAACGAGTATAATGATGAAAATTGCTAAAAAAGTTGCCGCCATCTTGGATCTAAGAATGGACCCGAAAATCGAATTCCACGTATGCGAATTAGTCAAAAACTAGTATAATGATGAAGATTGCAAAAAAAAGTTGCCGCCATTTTGGATTTTAAAAATATACCTACTACATTTTCAGAATACGTTTTTAACAATCATGAAACTGCTAGGATGTCAGATATCAACTAGAATGACATATAAATCAAAAACAATTTTCTTCGAGTAAGGGCCTGTTTCACAATCTCCAGTTAAAGCTATCTGTCAGATAAAAATAACACGCTCTCTTTATTCTTCCAGGTGAAAGAAAGAGATAGTGTTATTTTTTATTTGACAGATAGCTTTAGGAGGAGATTGTGAAACAGGCCGTAATAGTAACAAAATTACGTTGTAAGTATATAATGCAGATTACTAAAGTACTTGATTACGGTGGATTCAATATTACAGTAGCTGATTACAATACCGATCCCAAAGGAATGGTTTACATGCGTAACCATAGTACAGCATTACAGTAATTTTTATTATACTAGTAATTCATTACTGAGGAATCGTCATTACTGGAATGTAACCCTGTAATTAACTCCAAAAGGAATTGATTACGCCCAACTCTGAGTACAAGGCACTGAAAACAAGTGATCACAAGTTTTATGATTATTTTAGAAAGTCTGTGTCAAGTTTTGAAGAACTCTTATGGAAAATATCACTTCTTAAAAAAGCAACACGTAATGCATCTACTCCACACGGCACCGCAACGTTAAACTGCCCGTCGCGACAACGTGGATTTGCCCGGCGCCACGTCGTAATTTCGCACGGTGCAACAACGTGGAATGCCACGACGCCGCGCCGTAATTGCCCACGGTGCGATAACGTGCAATGCCACGACGTCGCGCCGTTTTACGTTTACGACACCGCACCGTGGTCATGGGGCCGGGCCCTAACTCCTGCGTGGACGGCTATCCACGCCACTCCTTTGTTCACAATGTCCACATATTTACTAATAATATACCCTCTAACAATTAAATTATGTGCTTGAACGTCTTTAATTTCAAATGTCCGCCGCTACCTAAAAGGGATGCTTTGTGTATACTGGGTGATGTCGGACACGTGATTAGTTTTTTTTACTCTAGCAACAACAACTGAATGGTCTAGCTGAATGGCCCATCGTTAAAAGTAGACAACATTTTATAATTGTTTCTTTATTTTTTTTGTAATCTATTTTACTTTTAAAGGTGATATTGCAATAATAAGAATATAATAATATCTTTATTTCAGAATTACTAATTCCATAGGAGTTAGTTACATTACAATTACAATTATTACAATTACAATACCAAGAAGCATATATTATATTATTTGAGATAATATGTGAGATGTTAAACTAAGTAGATTCAAGTTTTTAGTGCGTTAAATGATAACATATATATTTTAATTATTTAACGCACAAAAAACTTAAACAAACAATCCCAATTCAAAGAAAGGAATATGTGTTTAGAAGCCTGAAGAGTAAGGGCATTGCCATCGGCAACAACAGATTAACAAATCTTTGATTTTCCGATGACATTGTACTTTTTCATTTTCAGCCCAAGAGCTCCAAGAAATGCTTCAAGATCTCAGTTTGGCGAGCCTTCAAGTTGGTCTCAGAATGAACAGTACTAAAACTCAGATTATGACATTTATGGCCAACAGCACCGAACGTAGAGTCGAAGCAGATACCTAATAGGATAGGTAGACAGACTGTTTTCGACTTCGGCTCTAATTTAATCCAAAGAGGTGGAAAGAAAAAAACTTATACTACTTACTTATCAACCAAATAATTATACACTCACGTTCAAATAATAAGGGTTAGGTGCAATTTTTCATAGAAAATACTGTATACAAGCCTAATTAAAAAACTTGTCAAAAGGATTTTTGTCATAATTTTTTAGGTTTTAGGATTGGACCATAAAATAAAGGAATATTCTAATGAATTCTACCTAACCTACAAACAATTTAAATAGGTATCTATGTATTTTAAATACCATATTTACAGTGTTTTAAAAGTTACACCAGGGACCCGTTTCTCGAAAGCTTGTAACTCGTAATACAAGCGGAAGTCCTTATCTTATTAATAGGCCCCTGGGGCCCATCTATCGAAAGCTTGTAACTTGTAATACATGCGGAAGTCCTTATCTAATTAATAGTGTCAAATAAAGACTTCCACTTATATTACAAGTTACAAGCTTTTGAGAAATGGGCCCCTGATCCGTATTATTTGACGGTGAGTGTATCTGCAGCGGTAGTTCTCGTGACTGATTTCTTTGATAAATAAACCAATTATTTACTCGGCGAAAAATTGTAATCTGATAGAATCACAAAAAAAAAATACTTCCACCAAACGGCTCTTTGTCAAATAGTCATAATCATATTCATTCTTTAACAGGGACGACAATTTTAAAACTTATCTAAGTAGGTACCGATCCCAGTTCATAATACAGTGCTTTGTCGTATTTTCAGAATTTACCAGTTTTACTTGTTGATAAAGTTAATTTCCTCAAAAACAGGTACTACTTAATAACATCCCAATCAAATTGGGTAACATTTACGGGGTGGCTTTCGTATCACAATATTTGCAAACCTGACATACCTAAGTAGTGGATGTCCTGGGTTCTAATGCCTTTGTATAAGCGGATTTAAGCGTCAATTTATTATGACTTAAGCATGGAATAGTTGGCTGAAGCTGGATTTCGCAAGTGGACCTAAAGTATTTCCACTTAAAAAAATAAGGCTGTTTCTCTTACCTAATCTTAATTGAGATATTTTAACAGAAATCATTAATTTAGTTCATTATGTATGCAAGTTTAGGTAATGGAGTTTTTCAAAACGATTTTCGAATGTTTTTATTATTGTAGTTTGTACATATTAATCATGTTTCAGAGTATATTTAAACTAAAATAAACCAGATCATGTGGACCCCAATGGATTGTGTAGTTATTTATTTACATAACTAGAGGCCGGAAGTGTAATAATTAGACGGTATATATGTATTAATTACGAAAGCGAGGTATCCTTTCTTGACATTGCTTGTAGAGTCTGTAATATATTTCAAAGTCATTGATTGATGTATTAATTGTGAAAAAAAATGTTTCTACAGTTCATACCTAATTCAGTCAATACATGAAAACGATCACACAACTATTACATTAATTTAGTAGTGACATTTTGATTACAGCTTCTACTCATTAGTTTATAGCAGCAATAATTGGTGTTCTGTAACATTCAAAATTTATTGATCAAGTCTACTGTCTAAGTTATTTATTAAATTCACTGAGATGTTATTTCAGTCAACTATTTAAGAATCCCTTAATATAATTCGTTTATTTGAATTTTTGGTAGGTATCAATTTAATAAAAGACTGAAATTAACTCTATTACACACGCCATACAATAAGTAATTAGTACTAATTTGCTCTATTATATTTAAAAATAGTTGTTACAAGGATGGATATGCCACTGAGCTGACCACTACGTATATACACACCAATAGGGATCAATATTTACATAATATGTACAAGCGTATTTGTTAGTTAAATTTAACTTACACAAGAACCTTAACGAATTCACTGTAGTTTTACTACATTGATTAATTTCCTGTTTTTACAGATATCAAGTAATAAAATAATAAGTTCATGAATTTACACTAGAGTTTGTCACCGTTGATTCAGCAACCAAATTGAATCACCTTCAAAGTTCAAGTGGCACAGAGATAATCCCGCTATGTAGTCACATGTAATCTGTAAGACACTTGAGAAGGTCTGGCTCAAGTCACACGATCTCGTCGTGATGCACCACGTCGCTGCAACTCCCAGCCCGTTGCAGTCAGGCGCGCTGGCGTCACACACGCAGCTCCTCCATTGTCACGTTTGACTTGGCATTCAACTGCGTGTTTTTTTTGGTTAAAGTGCTAGTGTTAATCATTTGCATTTGATGTGCAGATAACAAAGGCTGATTCTCTGGTAACTGACCACTGGCTAATGTGTTTATATTGGATTTTCCCAATTTGGGTGGAGGTGGTGCGCGGGGCAATGTGGCCATACTAGCAACATTATTACTCGGCAAATCCGCAAACTCGGGCGGGGGCAATTGGTGGTGTGAATGGGTATGATGGTGACCAAGTATTGTAGCCGGGTCGTTTTTAAGACTCGTTTGATAAGTCAAAGCGCCTTCTAGATCTCCGCAAATATTATTTGGCATTTGACCATTTTCAACTCGTTTCTTTAAATGCGCTCCATTTGTGTGAGCGTCTTGACCATTCATTCTAGTTTTGTCTCTCTGGTAATATACCCCCGCAAATATAAGGACGTTAAGTATTAATAATGAGCATCCTATAGCTATTGTCACGCTTAGGGCAGTTGAGTAAGCTGCAAATCCATCTTCGGGTGTAGAATTAGTAGGTGTTTCTTTATGGACCTCTGTACCCATACTACTTTGCGTTGGTGCATTAATTCCAATAATATTATTAAAATTTAATGACGAAGTTATATTATTTATATTTAATGTAGGCAACTTAGTTGGAACTCCCGTATCTATTAGGACTAAATCAGTCGTTTTCTTAAGCGGTGGACTATAAGTTTTTATAGTCGGTTGCAATGATGAGTCATCATTATCGAGCTGGTGATGAGACGACGGCACATCTTCACCCCCCGGTCGGTGAAGATCTGGCACTAGATTTAGCCAGAATGAAAGCCTGTGGATCAAATTAGGGTTATATTAATGTCACCAAATTGAGCCTAACTGTATAGTTGAGAAGTGTAGTTTCATAAGGGCTTATTTCCACTTCGTCAACAAGGGTTATTTCCAAGTTTTTGTAAGAGAAATATTATCTATTGACCAAGTGGAAGTAAGCCCTTTTGAAAAGACACTCCTTAGTTGCGATATGATCGAGAATCGTGTCAAGTTCAGTATCGTATACACTAAACACAAAGTAACATAAAAAAATCAAATTACTTTTCATAGCGTATTCCTCAGATATACCTTTAACTTACGAGGTGGAAGTCTCACATATAGGTATACAAGGGGTGTAAGGTTGAGATTATGTTTCCTCAAAATCACCTCGGTAGTCAAATGTTAAAAATAAGTAACAATTTTGCGTTAACCTCAAGGCGAAATACTTTTTTATGTGTCCTTCTATTGCATATACCTAATATTTGGTATGAAAAAATTATAAGTCAGACCTGGGTCAATTTAACTTTTTTTTCAGTGGTAAGTAATATTAGGAATTTATTGACATACAATAATTTAAATTAAGTAGTAAGTAATTAGAGAAAATAAAAATAAAAATATCAAGTTCTAGAAAAAGTGTTAATCAATGTGAGGAAGGGCGGCACCATCGTCGAAGCGAAGCCATCTGGCAGCGGGCTTGAAGTGGTGCTAATTTAACGTTTTTGCTTCATACGATCAGCTCATCAAGAATCAGCTGTTACACCATGTATCTAGGTATTATGTCCCGATTGATCATTTATAAATACAACTTTTCTAAATTGATTTCTTAATGCATTCATAAAATTAGTAAATACCTATGTGCTCGGTAGTGATTTTTTAGTTTAGACTTTGTATCAACACTAAGATATTTTTTATGTACAGCTTCATAAGCTGTCCATTCAATATTCTTCAATCTAGCCCGTTCTTGTCTTCCCGCACGTATGGGATCACTTTCTTGGGCTTCGTTGGGATTACTGAAAAAAAACATTAATAACCATTTATTAACCTTCTCTACACGAAATAAGCGATAAGTTTATTACTCGTAGAAGGAAACACAATTCCTTATATGGAAATATTTTTGAACTAAATATTAATACACTCGTGGTCAAATAATACTGGTCAGTAGTAAATTTTCATAGTTAGAAAATACATACTTTAAAATTGTTTCTTTACTATAATATTATATATATGGAATCAAATGAAAAATCAGAGAAAGAGATAAACGATCTGATATTTAAATCTATATATATATTTAGAAAAGTCTTTGGGTTTAGCACGTTTGTTATATTTACTATGGAAAATTAAATCTGATCTGAATAAATTACTTGATTAATACTTATAAGTATCATGTATTCATATCAGTAGATATGAATACTTTGTTATTTGTTTCCATGTTCAACAGAATACGGAAACAAATAACAAAGAAATTATGAGTCAGGTAAAAGTAAGGTAAACCCAACAGTGAATGAATTAATAGCAAATTACTAATTATTAAAAAAACCGTTTCAGCTTTAATTCACATTGAAAAGAAATATTTACAATAAAATTAATGCTCATTTAATAAAAGAGTACTTTCAGCAACTGCCCACAACTTCAGTAATTTAACATTAAAACCCGCTAATCCATTCCTGTGAATCCCCCATTATTCCAGAAATATGTTGTATTATTAAAAATGAGTTATTATTTAAATTTTAATTTACAACATATTTTTATATACCTACAACATTATACTAAACGAGTGAATC